>CM045448.1:17158935-17777821 GCA_024666655.1 Dascyllus trimaculatus | reverse complement strand
GTAGGAAGTTTCTGAAATTGAGGAAAACTAGTCAAATGAGTGACTTGCAACCTGATGCCAACAAGGGAAAGGGAGAAAAAAAGAAAGCTGTAATGAGGAATGCAACCTGAATGAATAATGGAATGAATGTGTCATGACTGGAAGCAAGATATTGTGCTGCATGAAAAAGTAAGGTCTGGATAAAAGCACAAGTCTGTGGCACTTAATCAGAGCTTTTGCAGGATTTCTGCCTTTATAATCATAGTGATGGAGAGGGGAAAAAATGGCCACCCGGTGCCAAGATGGCTGAGGGATACCTGATGTAAATAAGGGATCGATTAGGAATCTGACATCCCAGTGCCAGTAATGATATTAAATTAACTAGTGATAGCAGAAGTTTGTTTAAGTAAATGGGGTAAAGTGCAAACCTGACAATCCAGTGCCAGTAGCAGGGAAGTGTAGGATAAGGAGCTTACTGGATAATCTTTTTGATGTTTTGTTGAAACAAAGTGTTGAAGGGCACACAATGACAGCATACACAGGTGGAGGATTGTTTAATATTGGATAACCAGCTGAAACAGAGAATAGAAAGAAGATCAAATAACTGTTTTTTGACTGAGAGCTCTGTGGAAAAGGACAAACATCTGTTTGGAGATTCTGACAGGTATATATCGTTTGGATGCCTTACTGGGACACTGAATCAGGAACAACAACTTTGAATGTGTCATGTAGTTGAGGTCAGCTGTTGTGAACTCGCCCACTTTGAGAACTAATGAGGGAGCGGTGTCTTCTGAGATTGTAGCTAAAGTGCAATCGACTTGGCTCCCTCGTGGTTCCTCATGACCCACCAAGGCAGATGGTGGAATCAGTGGAGCGTGCAGGATGTTTCCAGCGTCAGTTCTACCGGGCTGACAGTTGTGCAGAACTGGGCTGGTAGCAGATCAGCTGGGAGATGGAGCTGAATGAGGTGAGTTTTGTACGTGGGACGCTTAGAGCATCTTAAGATTGTATTCATCTAGATTGTGAACATTTATAGACAATGTTGGAGGCTGAACTTCAACCCAGCAATTGCTGTCAAGTGTCATAAGGAGCTTTCTGACATCTTTTAACTCATTGTTTTGCTTTTCCAGTCCAACAGCTTCAGTGTTTTGATTTACTGTCCACACTCTGTTCTGGAGTGGTTTTGTTTTCAGCCCTGCAAGCACACTGTAGACCACCTGGCCAGCACCAAAGTGCAGAGAGACAACATTAGCGACTAGCTGCTGAACATATCGGAGCTTTTAGCAACTAAGCAAGTGGAAGTTTCCCTGAAAGTTAGTGGAGACCGAAATCAGAACTGTAGGGAGCATATCAAAGACCAATCTGTTGGGGCAGACTTAGCCATGCTGGTCATCATCCATGTCTCTGACCTGAAGGAACAGCTTGGTTTCATTAATCTGATCTATTTTCTCTACCAGGCTTTGATCCTTTGCTGCTGCTGAGTGTGCATCCCTGAAGGGACTCTGGCCCAAGGGGAGAGCCTCCTGCTGTGATTCCCAGCAATTCCCAGCAAAAGTCCTGTTTGTGGTGTTGCAGGAGCACTATTGGCTAGGCAGCGTGCTGGTAGTCTAGGCCTTTCATGTCCCTGGGGAACCTGTATCTATTGGGATGGCTGTTTAAATCACCAGCTTGACCTTGTGGCTGTAGGTAGTAATGAAGGTCTAAGGATTTTGTGGTGTTTGTGTGAATTTGAGTGCATGAATGTGTGGGAGGAAGAAATAAAAATGTACGAGCAAGAGCAGCAAGAGACAAACCAGTGGATAGGTGGCATGTGCATCCCTTTATGTGTGTCACGTACTGTATGTGTGTCTGTTCGTGCTGATACAACCATCTATCCTGGAGTCTTATCCATATTTTATATATAGTTTGTTCTAAAGTTAGCTTACTGTTTGTCTGAAACACTGCTGAAAACCATATTCTTATTGCTTTTTCTGAGACTCTAGCCTCAGGCTGTTGTGTTGCATTTTTTCCCCCTGCCTCCACCGGTGTATGTGGTAATTAGATGCATTGCATGTGTCACACTGAGTTTTGTCTCCTGTTAAACTCTGTGACCAGATAGTGATTGAGTTGTAGCACTCTTTTATCTTCTCCTTGGTCCTCTGATGAAGAGTTCTCCCTGTGGGCCTGGCACTCTGGCTTAATTTGTTGTGGTAAGAGAGCCTGTACTGTTGCTCTACACGGTAATCACTCAGAGCTGCTCCACCATCCACCATCAGCACACAGACACACAGTATTAATGGGGGAATAACAGCACTGGGGAAAAAAAAACTTTGCCAATATTCAAAGAACACAGAGTACAATACATGAAAACCTCAATCTAAAAACAAATCAGTACTTGTGTCGCCAGTGGCACTGACTGTGTCTGACTTCTCGTGCCCTTTAAAGTACAGGGACAGATGTGAGTGTAAGCGAAGGAACTTGGCTACACAGAGTTTCACTGTTATTTTTCCTCCAGTCATGCAGTGTGACTAACATTGGCAAATAGACAGAATGGCACGAGTGGAGTGTTTTAACCCTGTAGGTAGCGACAAGGGACCATAGACAACTCTTTCAAACTCTATATACAACGTGCCACCTCCATGGGAGCTGTTCTTTAGCTTAACCAGCGCTGAGACCATTCTAGAGGTAAGAAATCCAAAAGAGAAATTTCCTACATTGACCAGCAGAGTCACATAAATAAACTCAACAAATCAATCACATGCTGAGGCAAACCCACAGCACCCTGGAGAGAATATACACTGAACCACCAATATCAGAACTCAACCTATATCGTGTGCTATGTACGATTTCCCAACATTCCTTTTTACTCCCCTAAGTCAAAAGATTTCTCTTCTTTAATTTACTTCAATTACTGCATATTTGTCTCTCGCTTTCTCCCTCACAAATGTACAGAAACGCAATAACACTGGTGCACATCCTTCACTTAGACACACTAAAGATTCCCCTAATCCAAATACCATATTTTACAAAGCTCTAATGTTTCGAGGTGAATATGTGTGCATAATATTGCTGTAATCAACAAGAAATACATAGAGCTTTAATATGTAGGGAAAGAAAGAATTGCTTGCTAATTGTTTTATTACTCATTTATCATCTGTGAGCCCAGTTTCTTGCTTTTTCTTGTCCCGCCGGGTCTGCTGCTCAGCTCTGCTGATAGACAGCAATTTGTTTGCTTGGTAGTGGATGAAAAATCCCTGTCCTCTAAGCATCTGTTCAGTACAGCAGGGATGTTGTTTCTCCCCAATGCCCCACATTACTTGTCTTCACAAAGTATGTCGGCAAAGCTACTAGCTAAAAGCTCACCCTGCAACTCCAGTGTAATAAATATAAACACTGAAATTATGTAAAATGTAAAAGCCACTTTCTGATTAATGAAAAGAAACTTTTGCAGAGGGTGAAGAACATATCTTTGTCTTTCAAAATGACTAATTGATTTTATGTAAATTCAGGTTTTTAATAATTTAAATTTTGTGTTTTCTTTTTTCCATCCCCTATAGTTTATAACTGGTTAATGCACAGAAAATTAACTTTGGGCAGTCTGTCTCAGAAAGTCTTCCTCAGATATGTTGCTTCTATTTATCAATCAACACCATTATGTTCAGTAAACTGTTAGTTACTGAAACACTGTTTAACCAGTAAAGATCCTCAGTAGTCATAGGTAATACAAGTGACCAAAAAGTTGAATTCTGCCAAAGTGAAAAAAAACACTATAATTGCTATATTGAGTTGAAGCCATGAATCCTGCCAAACCAAAGTGGCATTTGACAGCACAACATGAAAAGCTGTGAGTAAATTCAAAGACTTCTTCAGATAGAAGGAGCAGCTTTAGAAAAAGCATAAAAGCTGTCTTGTTTGGTAGTTCAGGTTATGGTGCAAAGCAAGAAGCCGCACACAACTGGATAAAAGCCCATGCTGCCAGCTGCGGTTGATTTGTGTGACATTGTGCTTGGAGCAGAGGCAGGAAATAAGTTAAATTAAAGCTGCAAGCAGCGTCAAACGGGCCCTCGCTCCTGATCATTCTCCTCTCCACACAACCTTGTCTAGGCGGCGCCGTAGAGCCGATTAGAATTTTGCCTGTGCAAATCTGTTGGTCTTGGGATACTATATGTGTGTACCAAATTTCATGTTTGTAGGATAAAGCAATGATTTTATATGAGTATTTGAATATTTCTAGGGGGCGCTGTGGAGCCGTTTGACCACGCCCATTTGTGAATTGTATATTAAATATTAGATCTTGAGATTAATGAGGTTTTGTGTGGATTTGGTGATTTTACATGTATCACTTCACCTCCAAAACCAATTTCGTTCCACATGGCGATTTTGTTCAAAATGGCCGCCATGCCACGCCCACACCGTGTGACGTAGCTACTAGATTTTAATAACTTTTCATCCTGGAGGGATCTAGATGCCACACAGTGAATTTGGTGAAGATCGAACAAAAATCCTGGGAGAAGTTCGTTAATTTCCAATGCCTGCGCACGTGTTCCATTGTACAATCTTAAGCTTTTTGTTCAAAATGGCCGCCATGCCACGCCCACACCGTGTGATGCAGCCACAAGACTTTAATAACTTTTCATCCTGGAGGGGTGTAGATGCCACACAGTGAATTTGGTGAAGATCGGACAAAAATCCTGGGAGGAGTTCGTTAAATTCCAATGCCTGCGCACCACATGTTCTAGTTGGCGCTGTTGAGCTTTTTTGTTCAAAATGGCCGCCATGCCACGCCCACACCGTGTGACGCAGCCACAAGATTTTAATAATTTTTCATCCTGGAGGGGTCTAGATGCCACACAGCAAATTTGGTGAAGATCGGATAAAAATCCTGGGAGGAGTTTGTTAAATTCCAATGCCTGCACACTACGTGTTGTAGTTGGCGCTGTTTAGCTTTTTTGTTCAAAATGGCCGCCATGCCACGCCCACACCGTGTGAAGCAGCCACAAGATTTTAATAACTTTTCATCCTGGAGGGGTCTAGATGCCACACAGCGAATTTGGTGAAGATCGGATAAAAATCCTGGGAGGAGTTCGTTAAATTCCAATGCCTGCACACCACATGCTGTAGGGGGCGCTGTTGAGCTTTTTTTGAAATTTCAACAGCAGGAATTTTTTTGTCTTGGGCTACTGTACCTGTGTACCAAATTTCATGAGTTTACGTGAAACTAGCCGTATTAACTCCACTAAAGCACAATTTTCTAGGTGGCGCTATTGAGTCATTTTGCCATTCATATGTGTAATTCCCCAAAAATATCAAATTTTTCACCACTCCTGATGTGTCTGCCAAATTTGGTGAGTTTTTGAGCATGTTTAGGGGGTCAAATTGAGGTTCAAAGTGGCGTAAGAAAAATTAAAGCTGCAAGCAGCGTCGGACGGGCCCTCGCTCCTCACCGCACTCCTCTCCACACGACCTTGTCTAGGGGGCGCCGTAGAGCCGATTAGAATTTCGACTGTGCAAATCTGTTGGTCTTGGGATACTATATGTATGTACCAAATTTTATGTTTGTAGGATAAAGCAGTGATTTTATATGAGTATTTGAATATTTCTAGGGGGCGCTGTGGAGCCGTTTGACCACGTCCATTCCTGAATTGTATATTAAATATTAGGTCTTGAGATTAATGAGGATTTGTGTGGATTTGGTGATTTTACATGGATCCCTTCACCTCCAAAACCCATTTCGTTCCACATGGCGATTTTGTTCAAAATGGCCGCCATGCCACGCCCACACCATGTGACGTATCCACGAGAATTTAATAACTTTTAATCCTGGAGGGGTCTAGATGCCACACAGTGAATTTGGTGAAGATCGGAAAAAAATCCTGGGAGGAGTTCGTTAAATTCCAATGCCTGCGCACAACGTGTTCCATTGTACAATGTTAAGCTTTTTTGTTCAAAATGGCCGCCATGCCACGCCCACACCGTGTGATGCAGCCACAAGATTTTAATAACTTTTCATCCTGGAGGGGTTTAGATGCCACACAGCGAATTTGGTGAAGATCGAACAAAAATCCTGGGAGGAGTTCGTTAAATTCCAATGCCTGCGCACCACGTGTTGAAGTGGGCGAGGTTACGCTTTTTTGTTCAAAATGGCCGCCATGCCACGCCCACACCGTGTGACGTATCCACGAGATTTTAATAACTTTTCATCCTGGAGGGGTGTAGATGCCACACAGCGAATTTGGTGAAAATTGGATAAAAATCCTGGGAGGAGTTTGTTAAATTCCAATGCCTGTGCACCACGTGTTCTAGTTGGCGCTGTTTAGCTTTTTTGTTCAAAATGGCCGCCATGCCACGCCCACATCGTGTGTCGCAGCCACAAGATTTTAATAACTTTTCATCCTGGATGGGTCTAGATGCCACACAGCGAATTTGGTGAAAATCGGACAAAAATCCTAGGAGGAGTTCGTTAAATTCCATTGCCTGCACACTACGTGCTCTAGGGGGCGCTGTTGAGCCTTTTTTGAAATTTTAAAAGCAGGAATGTTTTTGTCTCGGGCTACTGTACCTGTGTACCAAATTTCATGAGTTTACGTGAAACTAGCCGTATTAACTCCACTAAAGGCCAATTTTCTAGGTGGCGCTATTGAGTCATTTTGCCATTCATATGTGTAATTCCCCAAAAATATCAAATTTTTCACCACTCCTGATGTGTCTGCCAAATTTGGTGAGTTTTTGAGCATGTTTAGGGGGTCAAATTGAGGTTCAAAGTGGCGTAAGAAAAAGAAACCGCCAAACCGCCAAACCGCCAAACAAACCGCCAAACAAACCGCCAAACCGCCAAACACTAGAGGAACAATAGGGTCCTACGCACTATAGTGCTTCGGGCCCTAATAAAGAAACCGCCAAACAAACCGCCAAACAAACCGCCAAACCGCCAAAGAAACACTAGAAGAACAATAGGGTCCTACGCACTGTAGTGCTTCGGGCCCTAAATATTGCTCCCCTTTCAAACAACACAGTAAAGAATTGTTAGCAATGAAGACTGCAATAAAAACTAAGCACAGGGCACATTTGCATTTGGAAAATGACAGAATCTGTCTGTCAACTCCAAGACTTCAGAAACTCTGCAGTGAAAAACAGCCACACAGATCTCACAAATTTCAAGAAAGCTATTATTATTATATAGCAAGAGCTAAAATTGTGCAGTACAAATGCATGGTGTAACAGTCAGGAGGGTATTTTTTTCTAGCGGCCCACATACGCCTGTGGTTAAATCTTGTGAGACCTTAGGGCAAAATCTGGAAGATTTGCTCATTTTTAGTTTTGCTACCCTTAAGAGCAGTGCATTGCAAATTATCAAAATTCACACAACTTTCTCCAGAGCCAGAATTCCTTTACATGTATGCAACTCATTAACAGACTTCTATGTGTAGAATTGCCACTTCAAGATAACGTGCTTGGTGGTTGGTTTTATTCAGTTATTGTAAATACTCAACCCAGCTTCTATTAAGCTTTCTTGCTCACACTTTTTTCTGTTCACTCAACCGAATAATGTGTTTGGTTAAACATAGATATATGCACAAATAGCATCTTCATACATGCATGAAAACACACTTTCAGTGTCTGTGCTGTGGCCACACGTGTGTCAATTACATAATGATGTTCTGACACATTTCTAGGTCAGTCTAATAGCAGGAATTCTTCCATGTATATTTCTCCAACCACTACAGGGAAATCCCTTTTAGCTGCAACTCTGTCTACCGCTCTACTCCTCTCCACTCGCCTGCATCCTGACAGCCTTACAGGCTGACCTCACATTTCACAGTACAGCACACAGAAGTATCACTCCATTGAACTTGCCTGTTCACGTTAGCAGCAGTTATCTAATTGTGTGTTTTCCTGTTGGCACAAAGCGGAGCCACTTTCGCTCATGCTGATCTCGTAGTGCGAAAAACCATTAGTGCAGCACTGACACAGGTACAAAGTGTAGACGGCACACCTCCATACTAACAGGATCGCAGAGTCCTCCAGTGCTAAGATATGTAGGTGTGTAATGTCAGCATCAGTGCATGATATAATATGAAAAATAGCTAGGCATGTAAAGTTAGGAATTATATAGCCAGTCCAGTATGCTTCTTCAATATGCTAACTGTAATCACAGCATTCGTGGTTTGACTAACTACGGAATCCCCCTTTGTCTCTCCCTTTGATTCCTGTCTGTTTGTATACAATCAGCAGAAAGACTAAATAGACACAGAGCAGCTTCTGTAAACAACATTATGGAAGATATAAGCAGCATATTTTAGTTTATGGAGATCCAGTGCAGTGACATATCTAATGAAACATTTTCTGGGGTCTCCTGATGGGGCCTACTTAATTTCCAGCCAAGTACCTTTGTTGCATGTCATTCCTCAACCTGTTTTGGCCTCATTTCTTTTCATTTCTCTACTGTTTTCCATCTATGAAAAATATTAGCATGCTGTATTGCGGAAAATACTAACTAGAAGAAAAAATAGTAGGCTCCAGAGCTGCCAACACAAATATTCGACTAAAAGTGAGGAGTCTTTACCTTTTTTTTGTGGTAAAATAGAAACGCATCTTGTGTGTCATTTTTCAGACAAAATTGTTGACATGCGTCCCCAGTGAAATGGCCCCTGAGTGCCCCTCTCTGTCAGTGTGTTCGAGTGATAAGAGACTGCATGTCCTAACTGTCAATCATTCAGTCAGTCATGAACAGGCTGCTTGCGTCAGGTCATAATTTAGCTATGAGTTCATCAACTGAAGCGATATCACATCATTTCATCACATCCTTTCATCAGCCAGACAGCCTTTCAGATATACTGCTGCTGGGGGATTCACCCTAGAAACCAGCGTTACACTGAAGGCCATTTGCTGAACACAACTGGATCAAAGTCCAAAACTCTGGGGCCACAGAGAGGACTTTTTTTTTGTCCAACCCAGTGGAAACCAACCAGGTATCAAAGGTACTTCAAAACAGCCTTTAACATCATCTCTGCTCAAAATGAAATACATGTGTATCTCTTACACAGTATATTCTTTCAAAATAAAGCAACAGTGATGAAAAAACTTAGAGTAATCTGTAATTTACAACTAAAGATAGAACATAAATGCTGCTAAAGACAGTTACTTTTGCAGTCTTGCTCACACACACACACACACGCACGCACGGCTGTAAATAAAGCGTCTTTGGCATGAAGAGGTAAATTGACAAGATGTGTGTCTGTGTCCCGGCAGACAACAAGCTCGAGTCATGGAGCTGTATTAGCAGGTAAATATGTAAGTCATTGCTCGTCTGGAGGTGAGGGAGCACTGGAGTCATATCAAGAGCTGTCACCAGCTGGCATAGATAACATCGCATTGAAATTCATGGAAACTGACTGAATGTCGGGATGAAATGCTCCTGTGTGCACAGGCACCACCGCAAACACACCCCTCGCAAAACATACACAACACACACACGTGAAAACACACATGAGAGCAAACACCTACTTGCCTCCCAGCGGTTGAGATGTAAATGCATTAAGGGCTCAGTGTGTGATGTCGGGAGGAAGGCGAAGAGTGCCAGCTGACACAGGTGGCACAGAACAGAGACAGAACTTATTACAGCCAATACAAAACCCCCGCTGAGGACGGCTGCTAAGACAACAAATATGAGCAGCGTGCTGGCACGACAAGGCAAAGACAGGAGGCAGAGATGGGTTAGAAGACAGGAAGAAAGTAAGGAGGGACAGTAGGTTACAAAGAGAGACAAAAGATAAACAGAAAGAAATATACATGAAAAAAAAATGAGATGTAAAAATAAGCAGAGAAATATATGAAAGCAAATGCATGAGTGAATGTGTGAGTGAGAGAGAAACAGTTTGCCTGGACCTAAAGGGGCATGTTGGATCAGTAGTGTCTGCAGGGCCAGTTTTAAAGGTTGCCCAGCGTCACTATTTATCTCACCTGCAACCTAATGATAGTGAAAGCTCAAAAACATATATACCTTCCACCACACACACACACACACACACACACACACACACACACACACACACACACACACACACACTCTATGGATAGCACCTTCAGCAGCGAGCAGAAGTGTGTGTATTTGCAAGAGAAAGACTTATTGTGCTTCACTGCACCTGTGGCAAGTTTCCAGTATTCAGAGCTGGATAAATGGTCTGCTCTTTTAGGCTGGCTTGCAATCCGACCACTCGGCTGTTTATGAGAGAAGGAGAGCGAAAAGGAGAGAGATGATGAGGGGGAGAAAGAGAATGAGAAAAAGAGATGAGAGAAGTATGGAGGTAAGGAATAGGCAAGGAGCGTAGGATGAATAGGGAAATGCGCCGCAGATGATTTGTAAATTGACTACCTTCTATTAATCTCCCCTAATGCACTTTTCCACTGCAGGGAGAGAAGAGCAGTGGGGAAATATGGCAGAGGGAGAAAATGTAAAAAAAAAAAAGTCATACATACAGAACACCAGAAAAAGTACACCCCATGTGCATGTCATTTTAATGTCCCAAGATTCATAACTGTATGACTTTTCAGCATTTCTAAGTTAAGTAGAGTATTTCCTCTGACGAACAACCAAAAAGAATTTTTAGAAGCACTACATTGAAAAGACAGGCCCCAAAGTAGAAATTCAATGCAACAAAAGTAAGTAGACCTGTGAGCACTGACACACAAGTTAGAAAAGGTGTGATCACTGAGGCAAAAAAACGAGTACATCTGTGATTTCTAATTAGCCTAAATACAGAAACATAGTCAAAAAAATCTGATTGTGAGACTTTGGAAAGATAGAAAAGGATACAGGAAGATCCGTGAACAACTAAAACTTAGTTGAAGCACAGTTGCAGCAGTAATCAGAATGTATAGAATAAGCCACTGTACCACTAATTAAAGTCACAATGGATGTCCTTCTCAAACAACACCATGAACAGTGCACTACTTGAACAATCTAACTGAGGAAAACAGACGGAGGAGTGCTTCAGATGTAGCACAGTGTTAATCAACAGAATATTTCTGTATCAATTCAGACAGCGTCAAGGACTTTGTATGACGACAAACTTCTATGGACAGGGTTTAAGCAAACAAACCCATGCTTGCTTTTAATTACACAACTGCAAGATGAAACTTTACTATAGAAAATGAGCAGAAGTCTTATGACCACTGGGATGAATGTTCTTGGATCAAAAGGGATCATGTTTGGCATGACCCTGGCCATGGCTACCACAGTGAATGAATAGTCCCATCAGTGAAGAACAGAGGTGGGAGTGTAGTGAAATGGGTCTGCATGTGTTTGAGTGATAACATTTATAGAAGGTACCATGAATGCCTGTGGATCTACCAAAATACTTGCTGGCAAGATGACTCCCAGTCTGCAGAGGTTTGGCAATAGGAGTAATATTCCAAAACACACAAGAGTTTCTAAAGAAGAAGAAGAAAAACTTTAATGTAGTAAATATAAACCTACACCATTTAACATTTAAGTCACATTTGAACAAGAGTGTACTAATTTATACTGTATACTGTATAATTTTAAAATAAAACGCAAACACATTGCATGTGCATAAACTCAGTACAATGCAAATGCTTTTATTCTATTCTCCTGTGTTTTATGTATGTAAACTATAGTTACTGTGGGTTGGACTAGAAAATGTGAGGTGACCTACACACAATACTGTGCCTGAAAGCATCCAAACAGTAAATAAAGTGTAACAGGCATCATGAATATGGTCAGCAGAAATATTGTATTCCATATCGTTTCACGGTACCCTTAAACCCTGTACAAATACAGCAAGCTGACAATAAAAGTAATTTATTCATATGTCTTCATATTTCACTGTTACTGAAATTTTTAGAAAAGTTTGCATTAGAAACAGCATTGTGACACACTTAGTACTTTGTTTTAGTCTTCTAAAACCTGAATAAAAAACTCTTTAAATTCTACATTTTATGGTTTCCACCACAAAATGCAACATCAGTGATCAAGATAATCACTTTTCCATAAGTGTGCCAAATCGCTGGTTGATAAACAAATAAGCAATTAGTGAGGGTGCACCTTGGCATTCTTTTGTGTGGTAACACATCCAAAATGATGAAAATGTCCTTTTCAGCATTGCAGGATTTTTTTTAAAGTAAGTAATCTATTTAAGCTAATGACAAGCATATTTATGAGTACGCAAATTCTGATCAATCATGTTACCTGAATTAGTGATAACAAAGTCAGGCACACTGACCACAGCACTAATGACAAGACATTAGATTTTCATTAAACTTTATGAGTTTTTTATCGTTTATTGTTAACGTTCATATTATTTATGAACATTCCTCCAAATTTTATTGCTTTCTGGGGAGCTCTGTTCTCTTTTGAGTAGATAACCCCCCCTCATTTGCAGAAGGAAACAGTCTATCATTCTCTCACACCAGTCAAGGCTAAACTTGGTTGTAGTTATGTTCTGCTGCTTTAATTTCAAATCTTTGAGCAGAAGAACAGCAGGCATTTGTTCATTACATTTCGCAGTCACATACTCATACACTCTATGCTTTAAGTGAGCCCACACACTTGTGTTCGCACACTAAAATAACAAAAGTGTTGCTGGCCTGTATGTGGCTGATAGTAGATCCTCTTCACTCATGGTGTAGAGGCAAAGAAAGATTATACTTCTGTTTCAGTTCTGGAGTGATGACTTATAGCTGGAGAAAAAGAGAGAAGCAGGCAGCTGCAGATACTAAAGTATTTTCAGTGGCACCCAAAGGCTTTCCTGCTCCCCACTGGTGCTATCTGACCGTGTAACATGTGAAAAATCCAATATGTATCTCCACCAGAGGACCCACGCAGCTTTCATGGTCACTATGGGGGCTATCAGACCTCGAATTCGGCTACTATTTTGGTTTAAAAATAAAACTACCTTGTGTGAATAGCCTATTACTAGTTCTGTAGCCCTTCTGACAAAAATATAACAACTGGTGCATGAACAGACAAGAGGACTCAACTGTGCAACCCAGAAAAAGGATATGGTAAGAATCAGTCTAAATTTGAGGAACGGTTCAGTAGGAATAATGGAACATCACAAGACAAATGGTACTGGTCTACTGGGGTGTTTTTGTACATGAGGAATTATGCCACTTCCCAGCATTGGATGGACATGACTAAACCTGCGGGCTATATCAACCTCCAACTGCGCAAACCAGTGATAGAACGAATGCTTTCACTCTGCTTTCACTATCTGCTGCGACATTTCAAACCAGACCAACACATAGTTCACCCAAATGTGTTTCTGATAATGTGGGAGGAAACAAATAAGACACGCAGTTGCAGAATCTTCAATTTAGATCAACAATGGTAAAGTGAAAGGTTTTTCAGGAGTTTCCAGGTGACAGTTTGAGCTGGATGCCCCTGGTTTGCATAATGTAGCCTACACCTCAATTTTATGCAAAGGAGGATCGTCCAGTTTTGGGGTTCAATAGTTTGTCCACAGCTCTGGGGAAGAAGCTATTATAAAAGTCTGTTTGTCTGTGTTTAGATTGACCTGAGTCTGTCTGAGGTAAGGGGAGAGAACAGGGAGTGAACTGTCATTAAAATGGTTTATTCATTAAAAAGAAGACAAGCAGGGCTGCCTTCTTACACAGTCAAGCTCATAACTGAAGTCTACATCTGGGGAGTCAGACTACGGAAGGGCCATAGTGACACCCCCATCTCTCAAAACACGACACAGCACTGTCAGAATAAACTGCACGACTGGATCATGTCTGCCTTCCAAATCGCATACTTTTTCTTTTTACATGCTGCAGTTGCCCTCACACAGTACATTTAACACACAATGTACTGGAACATTCTCAGTCTTATTCTGGTGTACCATATAGTATGGGAGTATGGATATTGGTATGCACCCAATGAATGGCACAGTCGATTCTATCATATCATTAATTATCTCATTATCAGTTTTAACACTTTATCATTTTGTATGTATCAAATTTTGTTTCCTACCTACCATTGTTTGTGGTGGGACAAATTAATGTAACAGTAGCAGAATAATACGTGGAGCAAAGTGGTATTCACTGTCCTGCCATGATGGTGGAAAAAAGATTATTCAAAGAGAAACTGATGCCCAATTTACCACTCACAGTTCAGAAAGTCTGGAGAACACAACCCATCAATAAATCAGGCTTACAAGAACATGTAATTGCTGATACTGTTAAAAAAAAAAAAGAAAAAAAGGATGACATTCATATTTTTTTCACATCTGTGACATATTCAGATATATCCTAGAGTCTGAAACTATAGTGAAAGGAGTGAGTTATGTAATGTTTCTGTCATGATGTCAATATGACTGTCAACAGATCTTTCCACTGTGTATTTTTGCTGAGAACTGCACGCCTGCATGCGTGAATAATAGGCTCTATGCCAAAACTCGAGATGACGCACTGCTGCAGCGAGTCTGGGGCTTCGCCTCAGACGAGTGTCTCACACTGGCAGTGTGGCTGCTCTAACTTGTTAACATGGGCGTTGATATGGAAAGCAAGAGGTTCTGCAACTGTCACGCACAGGTGAGGTAAGGAACATGCGAGGGGCCTCAGGCAGAGTCAAAAGGAAACAACAGCAACAAAAAGAATAGGGATCCAAAAAAAAGTGGAGACAAACACTAGAAGAACAGCTGTAATGTTTGACACAAGGTACAAAGACGAACTGGCACAAAGAGACAGAAGCAAGAGATTAAATACACAAGGGAGACATGGGTAATTGAGAACAGATGAATCCAGACAGGGTGGGGCAGGCCATCACACAGTTGGGAAACACACAAGGGCAGGGGATAAAGTATTTGAAATGAGACAAAAAGCAAGTATTTCAAGGCAAAACAGAAAACAGTGAAAGGCTGATTGAAATAAGTAAGACACGGCCATAAGGACCGGGACCAGATATTACACAAAAATATATTAATAAGGATACTGTGGTTTCCTAGCATCCTGACATTATTGCTTGCTATCATTAGTTAATGTTCATCAAGCCAATCAACTGAACTGAAATTTTCTGATATTACTGACAAAATAACCCAAACCAACAATGAATTCACAGTATTGCACAGTTGCGACACACCTGTTTTGATCCAATTATTATCATAAGACTGAGCCACGCTGTTGTAGATATTCCTTTACTATAATAAACACTGCAGTTTGCTTTGAGTAGATCTGACATACACCATTCTGCCACTGTGAACTCACTGGCACACCAAATGTGCAGCTCAACACAGCCCGTAACAAATGCTTTTTACTCCTGCTGGAATATGCCAAAAACTACATTGTCCAGCTGCTATGGGAGTCAATCTAGTTTTTCTGAAAATTAAAGTTAATTTTGGTGGACCATTTTCAAGATCTACATATTTCTTCTTGGGGCTGACAGCTGCAGAAATGCTAGGGGAGTCAGAAACTATTCTAAAATATAACAATAACATTCAAAATTTTAGAGTGTTCATGGGATTTGTTGTTTGTAAAAACCCTGACTTAGGGAGGGGACAATCCCTGCCTAACTATTAAATTACTGTCTACTGTAGATAAAACCACAGCCTCCATTTTGCTCCCTTTTTTCAGCTTTTGATCTTCATGCATTTCTCTAATGTGCTCATGATGGGCTTGCTAAAATGACAAGTCTGCCAACAAGCCAGTGGGAGCAAAACACAGTACTGAAGATGAAATTATTAATTCATCATAAATAGAGCCAATATCTGTGAAGTTGCATCGTGTAGACAGCGATTCTGAGGAGAAAATAATCAACCGCCATCAGTCTGAATAAAAGCTGTGTGCCGTAGTTGCCTCACAGCGGATAAATGTAACGCCGATGATGGGAGGTGGGATGATTGTGAGGCGGCCTACGTCAATGCTGTTATGGTGTTCCAAACAGCATTTCCCTGGGGACTCTGTTTCCAGGCCAGATACACACTGCTGATTAAGACACTGATCCTAGTATTGATGCAGCTATAAAATACAAGATACTTCAACACATATCGATTCGGGCCCTAACTTAACACAGGACACTCACACATGCAGCAAAGTGCACACATATACATACATACACAGACATTACACATGCATAAATACATACACTCAAATACACAACTAACTAAAAAGAGAGCATACATGATTACCTCACCCATCACACACACAAACACACACATCCAACAGATCGACCTGAGTCTGTACCCAGCATGAGTTTCCAGTCGTAGATCGATGAGAGACGAGGCTGAAAGTGACAGATGTGAGTGAGAGGCTCGAAGGGAGAGCTGCATTATGGGGGAATCTCCTGTCATAGGTTATAGTCTTTCCTGTCCACGTACTTATCGTGTGTGAAAGCATGACGTGCATGTGTGTATGCATATGTGAGGGAATATTTCAGCACCTGCAGCTTGCCTGGAAGTGTATGAATACGCTTCATTGGAATTCAGATACCATCTAGGTGGGCAGAGCATACGTGCGCTTAAGGAGATGACGGTGATGTTCAAGTTTTAATCATGGCCTCTGACTGACTGGTCCTCTGTTCCCTCTTCCTTTCATCCTGCGATTCTGTAATTAGTTGATTGACCTCTGCTGTCAGGGCTTAATTAGACATGGTAATTAAGGATTAGATGGGTCAGGAGGGAGGTGTGCGTGCACTTGTGCGGCCATGTGTGTGTGTGTGTATGCGTTAGTGCGCATGCAGTGGGGTTACAGAGCAGAGCGGGGGTTTGTATGTGCGCGTGAAGCGAGCTGATAAGGGATGTGAAGGTCGATACGTTGCTTTTAGTTTTAGGGGACGGGGAATTGTCCGCTCTTCTTGGCAAGTAGCTGCTTTGTTTGCCAGATCAATGTAAGATGGATGCAAAACGAATGTAAACAATGTTAATTAAAAAGTATCACTGTACTAAACCTCCACTATTGACATCAATGAGCTGACTAATGCAATACAGTGAAGAACTGCACTGTATTTCTGGAGTGGTAACACCCACTGTTTGGGAAGTGCTCAGCTGGCAAAATAAGTGAGGAAGGGATGATGTCCCTCTGAGGAAATGTTACTAAACCCCTTTATGCTTGTCACCAGCACATTAGGATAAGTAAATAGAAAAGGGTCTATGAATGTGATTGCTAAAAAAACACACAGTTAAATTGTGAGTTGAAAGCACCACTCAGCTGTAATCTTGTACTATTTAAATTAAATTAATTAAACTACATTTTACACTAAAGAAACGAGTTACGCAGACATTGTGGGAAAACATGGAGCACAATAGACCAGAAAAGTGATTCAAGTAACAGCAATTATAAAACCACAATAGAATCTGCAAAATGAGCCACCCCATGCATATTACAGAACGAAAAATGAGGAGGTAATAAGAATTGCAAAGTCCAAACAAAACACCTGACAATAGCACAGGAAATGGCAGTTTAAAATAAAACCTTTGTGCTAAATTATGTGTTTTCACCAAATTAAATAAGGTGCCGCTATCCTATTTAGCACAGCGGCTTCAAAGGAATGAAGCGAGAGACAAAGGCGAGGCAAGTTTATTTGTGAAGCACATTTCATCTGCACTGGCAATGCAAAGTGCTTTACAATATGCATTTTAATCAAATAGGGAAAAACAGCATAAAACACTCAAATACGAGTTTATGAAAATAAAATCCTTTTAAAAAGGAGTACGGTTTAGTCAAAGACATTGCAGAATAGGAAAGTTTTTCACCTGAATTTAAAGGTTTTCAAACATGAAGCAAGTCTAATGCCCTCTATAGGTTTGTTTCCACTCTGAGAAAATGCAGCAGCTCTTCGCCTGCATGACTTGAGAGGCAGAGAGGGCTCATATGTTATAATTTACTCACATCCACTCTGGTCCTTAACCAGGGAGGAATTTACAGACAAGCAGCAATACTTTAAACTCTTTTCTCTGACACACTGGCAGCAGGTGCAGAGACCTGAGAGCTGGTGTGATGGGTTCACTTCTCTCTGTTATGACACAGCAGCAGGATTCTGGATGAGCTGAAGAAGTCTGAGAGTTTTGTGTGTGTGTGTGTGTGTGTGTGTGTGCGTGCGTGCGTGCGTGCGTGTGTGCGTGCGTGCGTGCGTGCGTGTGTGTGAGGGAGACTTGAGAAAAGACCACAACAGAAATGGAAATGAGAGGATGGATTTACCCCTCTAAGCCTTTACTGGGCATGAATCCTCTGATTTATGCTGTGTTTTTAAGGTAGTAGGTTGCAGACTTTGATTTAACATGGCTGAGGTAAGTGCTGGCTTTCAACCTTTCTTGTTTTGCACCAGGGACAATTATCTCAGTCTTGTCTGCTTGACAAAGTTCAGGCGCATCAAGTCATTGTTTTGGTCACGGACTGCTACTTGGTGACAGAGAAAGGTATTTGGGTGTCATCTGCATAATTACGTTTAATATTGCTGTTTAATATGATGTGGCCAAAGGCACTTAAATGTTAAATAGATGAGGTCCAAGAATTGAGCCTTGAGAAACCCCACACGTCAAGCTGGTCAGTTCAGATAGTTACAAACTGAGATAAAACAGTCATGAAGCCTTTAATCCCTTCAGCACCGCCTCATAGCTTAAACCAGATTTCTAGTCTGTCCAATAGTTTTGTATCATCATGTCAAAAGCAGTATTTTGATCTTCTAAGACAACTGAACAGAAATCTTGCCTGAATCAATTTCCAGTCAAATATCATTAAGAACCTTGGGTTATGCCTACACTGTTAGATTTTCAGTTTTAAAAATGTGTTTTAAAATCACATGACCATTCACATACAACAGGCCTGCGGGTGCAAGTGAAAACAACAGGAGCTCGGTCACTGATAGAAAATACTGCTAAAGGAAGAACAGCAATGACATATAGGACCAGAGACTTCCTTAACTTTCTTAACAACTGCTAGCATAGACAACAACATAAGCAATGCCTGTCATTCATTACCCATGCTAAAATAACCACTGGTACATAAACCTCATCTCTTAATTCTTCTGATAAACAGTCACATGATAGGCTGACAAATCAGGGAACAGCATGCAATGCATCAATCAGAATGCAAACACTGTATCATTATTTCAAAAATTTTCATTTCTGCCTGTCCAATATAATTCAATTCCATTTTATTTACAGTTGTGTGCGAAAGTCAGGGCACCCCTTTAAAAACAGCATATTTTATATATTAAAAAATTTATATCCATATTTATAGTCTTTCTGGGATATGGGAAAAAAAGACAATATTATCAGGAAACATTAATGCATAGTTACATTTTATTTTATAACTTGAACAAAATTACAAAAATAAAAAACATCATTTTGGCCTGTGCAAAAGTCGGGGCACCCTGAGAGTTTCAATGTGTCAGATTCTTTTAACAAATTCAGACCTTTACCAGCTCATTAGTCCTGAAGCATGTGTCAACAATTGTCATTAGGGAGCGCCAGCTGGTGTGTATTTCAGGGTTTCTTAAATATGGCGACTCCACAAACCTGTGCAAACAACAGCAATCATGGGTTCCTCTAAGAAGCTAAGTAAGACAGAAAAAATGAAAGTTATTGATGCCCACAATGCCGGGGAGGGCTACAAGAAGATAGCAAAACGTTTTCAGCTTGCAGTTTCCACAGTGCGAGGTATAATTAAGAGATGGCAGGTGAGGGGAACTGTGGAGGTCAAGATGAGATCTGGAAGACCAAGGAAACTCTCGGACAGAACAGCTCGTAGGCTGGTCAGAAAGGTAAATCAAGACCCACATTTGACGTCAAAAGACCTGCAGGAAGATTTAGCAGACTCAGGAGTGGTAGTGCACCCGTCCACTGTGCGGCGATACTTGCACAAACAAGACCTTCATGGAAGAGTCTGCAGAAGAAAACCTTACCTCCGTCCTCATCATAAAATACAACGTCAAAAATATGCAACAGAACATGTACAGAAGCCTGATGACTTTTGGAAACAAGTGCTGTGGACTGATGAAGTTAAAATAGAACTCTTTGGCCACAATAAGCAAAGGTATGTTTGGAGAAAAAAAGGAGCAGCATTTCATGAAAAGAACACCTTGCCAACTGTTAAATATGGGGGTGGATCCATCATGCTTTGGGGTTGTGTTGCAGCCAGTGGGACAGGAAGCATTGCTCGGGTGGAGGGAAGAATGGATTCCATTAAATACCAGCAAATTCTGGAGGCAAATATCACAGCATCTGTAAAAAAGCTGAAGCTGAAAAGAGGATGGCTTCTACAACAGGATAATGATCCAAAACATACTTCAAAATCCACCATGGACTACCTCAAGAAACGCAAGCTGAAGGTTTTGGAATGGCCTTCACAGTCTCCAGACTTAAACATAATTGAAAATCTGTGGGTAGATCTTAAAAGAGCTGTGCATGCAAGACGACCCAAGAATATTGCAGAACTGGAAGACTTTTGCAAGGAAGAATGGGGGAAAATCCCAAATGATAGAATCCAGAGACTTGTCGTTGGCTATAAAAAGCGTTTAGAAGCTGTGATATCTGCCAGAGGGGGTCTTACTAAGTACTGAAGGTACTGACGCTGTAGGGTGCCCCGACTTTTGCACAGGCCAAAATGATGTTTTTTGTTTTTGTAATTTTGTTCAAGTTATAAAATAAAATGTAACTATGCATTAATGTTTCCTGATAATATTGTCTTTTTTTCCCATATCCCAGAAAGACTATAAATATGGATATTAATTTTTTAATGTATAAAATATGCTGTTTTTAAAGGGGTGCCCTGACTTTCGCACACAACTGTATATAGTGCCAATTCACAACATATGTTATTTCACAGAAACCAACAATCCAAAGTTCCCTTTGGATTCCCTATGAGCAAGCAGTTGGTGACAGTGGGAAGGAACCAAAAACCAAAACCCTTTAACGGAGAGGGGAAAAAAAATTCCGACAGAACCAGGTTCAGGGAAGGCGGCAACCTGCCTCGACTGGTTAGGGTGAGAGTTGGGTTGAGCAGCTACAACGCCATCCCAAAGTTAAGGAAAATGTTGTAGGTAGTGTTTCCAAAAGTCTTATTAAGGGTCTCTAAAACACAGGAGTAGTGTGGACACTAATATAGTAGTAGTTATTATGAAAATGTATTAGTATGGATGTAGCCTTAATGAAACATGTCTCAGTTCTATAGTGAGGCCAACATCCAACTAAAACTTATCAAAACAATCATTTAAGATTAAAACATTACTTAGTTGCTGGTAGACAACTTATTTGTACTTGCAAAAGGAAGGTTTGATCAATAGTCAGTAAGCACAGATGTATCCAGATTATTCTGCTTTAAAAGAGGCTTTACAAATGTAGTTTTCAAGGTTTCAGGAATAATACCGGATGATGCCAGAGCTGACAATTTGCAGCAAATCTGTAATTTTTCTAAAGATCTGCCATTTTTAAGGAAGTTTATTGGTAGAGCATCAAGACAGCTGGTGGATGGCTTAAGATGCTGCACAATTCTTCCGGCATTGAATTGTCCATTTTTACCTTAATCCTTCAATATGATTTAACTTCAGCTTTTAATTGTTGATCTAATAACTCAACTATTAGGACTGCCGAAGTCAGAAAGCCCATTGGAATTTTCAGTGCAAACAGATTTGGTGTGAATTCTGCCTGTGACACTAAGGCACATGGAGCACAGACAGTTTTGCAGCTTATGGAGTGGGAGAGTGAGTGTGTTGGCACCAGATAGGGTGCAGTGACAGGCAACCCCAGAACCTAGCTCAGAGGGGGAGCCCATCGCTCACTGCTGCCCTGTGGGGGGTTGATATACTTTCTTCTCTTCTCTTGCTCTCTCCCTCTCTCCAAATCAGTGCCTGGCTATGTTGTTTTCAGAGAAATGTGTTCTGCTGTCATTTGACACATTGCAGGAGACATCACACGAAAATGCTGGTACATGAAGAACACAGAGAAAAAAGGATTTTTCAGAGGGGTAGAAAGAGGAGGCTGCCTCTACTTTCAAGCATCTTGATTGATATGATTTAGCTATAAGAAGGGAGGAAAGGTGAAAAGTTGAAGGGGAGAGAAGCAAGATGAAAGAGAAGCATGATGGAAAAGGAGAAGAAAAAAGAGACTTGGATGTTCTCAGACTGAAAGAGTACAAGGGCATTCTAACATGGATGTGGAGGAAGAAGTATCTGGACAAATTAAGTATGAGGGTGGAGTGGGTAGTGTAGATAAAAAAAGGAGAGGAACAGCAATGATGCGTTATTAGTATGCTGGTAAACCACTACATCTCCCGGAGTCACTTACCACCACTGATTCAGTCTCATGTAAACCATGATGCAGTCTGAAGCTGCAGGAAACAGCTTTATAGCGCAACAATTTGAGGGTGAGCAGTTCTTCTTCTGAAACAGAGCAGAGATGCAGATATGGAGATAGCTGGTGATATGGCTTTAGCGTATTGGAGTGAGGTGAGAACAGGATGACCTAGTTAGAAAAGAGTGACAGATAAAACAGAGTGAGGAAGAACAGAGGACAAAGGGAAAAAAAGGAGGAGAGAAATGGTGTTTTCAGGTACATGCACAACTGTATCCTGGTTGTGACTAAAATATTCGTATCATGGCTGTGTGTTGTGCATGAAAACATCACATACCAGATTTCAGAAACCTAGATATGCTGCCTGGAGTACTCTGATAGAAGTCACTGGAGCATGTAACCACCTTATCCAGCAGACAAACATTCTTTCTTGGTGAAGGAATAAGTGGCTGAGATGGTGAGAGATTGTCGCATCCAGAAAAAGATGAAAAACCTGGACAACTGTGAAAACCAGGAACAGAATGTAAATGTACTACATACAGTACATGGTAATCGCATGTGTCAAGTGGTTGAAGGGCATGCTAATGATATTTTGCATGTATTATAGGTTACTTGTGGACTTAACGTTGTTGCTTTGCATCTGAAAACTTATACTTGTTCTTGTCTCTCTGATACTTCTGAGTTTTGACTGGATCTACAGTTGGCTCTTATTATTATACAAATGGTTCTATTTCACTTGATTTGAGTGTTTTACTGTCCATTTTTGCATTTTTTCCAGAGTTAGTAAGCCCCAATAAATGGTTTCATGCTGGCTTTTATTTGCATGCAAGAAATTTCCAACAAATACAAAACCATCTAAAATTTGTACACCTGTTAAAGCACAAAAGGGAGCCAATGAGCTCCATCTCTATACTATTTTTAGTATAGGATCACCCACAGAAATATACTACAAGTGAACTGAAATTTCATGCAACAGCTGCATGTGTGTAGTGTGTATAGCATGGCCAAATTTCCTGTTGTGTGTCCAAAAGAATAAATCAAACTTTTACTTCTCAGTTGCCTTGAACAAGAAGGTCAAGAAAGGTGAATGAGAGACACTTGTCAACAAAAGCAAGGAGGAAAAGAAAATAAACTTTTGTTAAAACAAGACAGATGAAGACAGAGTGTGTCCTTGTGCCTCTGACAGTGTGTGGCTGAATTTCTTTTTGTGACAACTCTGTCATCCTTGGCCTTCCTGACACTGACTCTAAAAGACAACCTAACTCAAGAGACTACGTTTGATAGCATGCTGTGTTGCACAATGAAGTCAGGATGTCTCTAAACTGACCATATTTGATTGCACTGTGAATGTTTTTTTAAGACCGACCTCCATGAAGAGTCTCTCGATTTTATTTTATTTTTTACATATTTTTCAATTCATCTATTGCAGCTTGAACAATACTGTCTGGGAAAACAAGTGTTCCATGGGCTGCCCTGAACTCATACATATAAAATGTAGGAAATCACATTCAGTTTGAGAGTGGTACTTTGCTAACACTGTACACACTGTTCCTCTGTTCTATCTTAGGAGATAAGCACCAAAGCCCCTTTGTTTGAGCGATCCTAATGCATGCAAATAGAGAGAGCAGTATGAGCATGGGTTCCCCAGAGGGAGAAAAAAAGCACTATATTTTAATACACACACAAACAAACATGCACGCGAATGCACTCACATCCATGCAGCAAGAGGGAGGCATATAGTGGAGGGGAAAATTGTAATGAGGCAAAGCTTTGTAATATTCTAAATTTAGTTGCGAGTCTCTTGACACAGGTAAGTGTTCACCTCACACCCTCTTTCCCCTGCATTCCCTGCTGTGCATAGATGAGTGGAGCTGTCTTATGCTAGATATTTCCCCCTCACGGCTGTTTCCATTTGGGGTGCTGGGAATAATGTTACACACTCCATTATTTTTATAGGCCTTAGGCATCTCACTCAAATCCATTCACGAATATATTGACTTTCGCTTTGCTGCCTGATTGAGGCTTGTTTGCCTTGCTGCTGGTTGATGACTCGGACAAGCAGACTGTAAAAGATGACTTGAGAAAAAAAAGCCCCAGCATGTACAAACAAAACTTTCTGAGCACTGCAGTTGCAAAAGTTAAGCTTCTTCACCTGCTGTGATTCTTTCATTTCCATTAGTATTATCTTAGGGTATTTTAAGCATTAGTCACTCTCTCTTTCTTTCACTTGGATTGGAGACTAATACGCCACATATGATGAGATTAAAATGGAAAAAGTAACATTATTTTTTGTAGCGAAACACCAGCAAAAGTAGAGGGGAAAATTGAATGTGTGCAGCGAAAGGTCATATTGTTCATGGTGCATAATTGTTATGTCTTGCATATTGCATAGTGTAGCCGATGATAATTGACCTGTGCACCAATCTATCTGTCTAATTCAGTTTGCTCCTTTGCTTCAGTCTCCTGCAGTATTGCATCATTTCTGCATCTCTGCATGGACTCTGTGAGAAGGCGTGAAGGAATAAGCAAGAGTTTCTTTACTGAGTTGCCACTCGGATTGTCTTTCCATGTGCATTCCTCCAACCAACTCAAAAAATGCCACAGAGAAAGAGAAAAAGACAGATCACCCACTTATCCATCCCATTCTTCCACATTTTTCTGCATTTCTGGGTTTGGTTTGCAATGGCACAGAATTAATCCATGTCTTCCAGGTCCTCAGAGGGAACCCAAACTATTGAGGCCAGATATGTAATCCCACTAGTATGTTCTGTCTGCGTAGGATTTTTTGACATGCCCAAAATACCTCCAGAAAGAAGTAACGTCATCCAATGCATCAGTTCCCTACTTTTAATGGAGACAGGCATTGAGTCAGCGAATCACAAGGCGCTTTTCTCTCCAATCGTTCACTACTTAAGTCCAGCCCACCCACTTAGTGTGCTTTATAACCCAGGCAGGGTTCATTCATGCTGTCACACAAGCCTCTTCAGATCCGCTATTCATTCAAAGATCTCTCATACAAGTTGTAAAACTCAGTGATTGGAGATTTGTTCTTACCTTCTGACTGCGATTATGTCCGGACGGACCAATCCATGTCCAAAGTGGGATTGCAGTGTTGACACTAAAGCAGGTCAGTCCCTCAGAAGTTGAGCATGGCGTGTCCTAAAGCTCGCGCGTTACTCGGAACTTATCCCTTTCATCCTCCTCAGATAATTTTAAAATCCAACAAGAGCCTCCCAACAGTAAAATATAACATCCAAGCGGCGTAAGTCACCAAGAACTTTGGATGTGTTTCGGCTATTTCCGTTCATAACTACAAATCCGCACCGGAAACGTCGGGCGTCCAAGCTCCGCCCCTCTTGTCGGTCCACCGGCACCTGCTTCCGAAGTTCTCGCTCCCAGCCTTCCCTCATCCTCCAAGCGTCCACCAGTCTCTCCTATAAATTCAAATTTCCTCCACTCCCGTTACCTGCCGTACAACTTCCGGGTTCGTGTCCACTGTCTCCGCCCACCATAGTGACGTCACAGCCGAGCCACCGGTGCACCGTGACTCCTGCAGCTGCATCTCCCCCTGCTGTTGTGGCTTTCCTTCTCCAGCCGCAAGTCTGTGGCCACATACTGGCAGGTAATGATATCAATTTAAATTCTGTTGATTTCATCTAAATCAAGCTGTAGAGGAGAAGTCTCAGTGGTCATGTTAAAATATCACTTAATCTCAAGATCATGATCCAAGGCCATCATTGAATATTACCATGATTGTGTTTAAGGTAGCTTTTGAAGCTTGTAGATTTTTTTTTTTAGTGTGTCATAATAAGGTTGGTCATTAGCTTGTCAGCTCCTCATGACCAAGAGGCTCAAAGCACCAACAGTCCCACTACTCTGTGCCTCCTTCAAACCCAGGGCAAACCCTGTCTTTGCCCAGTGTCAGTTCTGATAGGCTCCAGGCCTAGAAAATGGGCAGATGGTGCAGGTTCTCAGTTAAGAAAAGTGGACTTCTCAGATGCTTTTAATAATGTTTTTGCATTCTCCCAGTGGTAGAATAATGGTAAATAAGTGGTAAGTATAATGATAAACAGAATAATAAAGCTAGAAATGATTGATTTCAGAGGTTAACCTAACTACCTGAAACATAGGGCACAACTCTATTGCATTGATGATTATGAGCTATTATTAAATACAGGTTAATTTCCATATTTAATAATCCCTGACGTCTTAGTTATATCAATAAAATAGGCTGATTAATGTCCATATTGGATAATATCTTAGGGTCTCAGTATTACAGTCAGGTAAAGTAGTTTTATTTATGTTAATGGGGCTTAAACCATTATTATTATTATTATTATTATCATTATCATTATCATTATCATTATTATTATTATTATTGTTATTATTATTCATGTGAATTCACACCATTATAACTTTATAGGGACTAAATCCTAATACTTACATTTGTTAGGTAATTTGTACTTCCAGTCATATTTCTTTTACTGGAGATCCTTGGCGTAATGGCTGTTCTTCTATTGTTGTTATATTATCGGCCACTTGACTTTATCTTTAGATTCCAGCAAATATAAGTATGTCCAAGTATAAGTTAAATTTATTTGGAGAAGTTGTGTAGATGCTCTATCATCTCAATCTAGGATGAAGTGCGAGTATATGGTCTTTGTTATAGCACCTTAACCGTACGACATGAATCATTTCTCTGGCAGCTCTTTCGTGTCCAGACTTCTCAAAGTTGTTCATCATCGCATGTTGACATGAAAAATCAAGATCAAATTCGTTGTACAGGTACTGAAATAGCATAACTTGTTTTTATAATGACATGCTAGAATCACTGGTCACCTCAAGGTTCTTATCTGACACTGCCTTAGCTGGTTCTGGAGGTCTTCTTAAAAGCTAGTGTTTTGCAGACATATGGCTAAGGAGCTCTCATCCTTGCCCACTAGCTTCCAGCCTACCACTCTGTTAGAATCTATTCTACTTTCAGCAGAAAGTTGAATTGTAGAGGAAACAATTGTTGTGTTTTGTGACAACAAAGCATCAGTAAACATTACTGATGTTGCTCCTTAGTGGTAGCTGTATCCCAATGTTTACCCCTGCAGCCTGCCTTGCTTTGACATTTGACCAAGCCAGTTGTGTACTAGTAATTTCCAGTTCCCTACTTGTTCACCTCCTTCCCTTCTTGAGTCTTGAAACTTAATTTCTGAAGTCCAGTTACATTTAAGACATTTAGAGTCTTCAGCTTCTAGCTCGCCTGTACATGGATATTGTTGCACTTGTCTCCATCTGCCTCCTCTTCAACAGACTAAAGGTCACCTAGAGGGCAACTGTAAACACCTTACTCTTACACTTTCTTGGTGCAAAGTCAGTTCTCACTTAAGGTCTGGGTGTTTAGTCCATATATAGACACCCTCTTAGAACAGTCCATCTTGAGGTATGAGTGTTTCTTAGATGTGGGAAATTCATTTGAGAAATTCTATCTCTTGCATGACCTCACTATATCAGTCTTCTCTTAAGATAAGCATAATAAATCCATTAACCCTAGGCTTTCAAAGTTCATTAATATCATAAAGGTGCTCTGATCTTCTTTTCCAGTGCTCATATGCTTTCTGTCCCTTCTCTTCCATGATTTGGTACCTGGAATGGTTAACCAGTGCAAGTGGAGGTGAGCTTCTGTTCAACACAGACTCTTGGAAAGCCCTGTCCTGGCCTTGAGTTGCTTACCTTCACATTCCATGCCAACGCCAGTTCCCTTGATCATTTTCCAAAGATAGTATATTTCCTTTGTATCAAGTCACCACAACAGCTTGTCGCTTCACATACTCTTATATCTCACATAGACTATTTCCCTTCATATCAGGTCACTAATAGTGCCTTTCCAGATGTTCATCTGTGTGCTTTCAGCATGCCACTGATCCTCTGCATCCAGATGTGAAGGCTGTGCATGCTTGCACGAATTCAAAAGAAATGTGACATGCTTGTTGCCTCACATAGTCCCATATCTCACATAGAACAATTCCTTCCTATCATCAAGGCTCCATATTAGGGCCCTTCCGGATGTTCTTCTGTATGTATTCCATAGCTGCAGATCCCTTGCATGCAGTTGAGAAGGTCATGTATGCTTACATGAAGTTGAGAGAAATGTGACTCGCTTGTCCCCTCACACAGTCTATATAGGCTAATTTTATTAAAGTCCATTTCATTTCAAGGTGACTCTGCTCATCTGCTCCCTTCAGGAGCAGAGGTTTGGGGGTTTGTGATCTCATGGTCTGTCTGTGTCATGCTCGCTCAGATTGTGCTAGAGCATCACTCAAGTAGAATCACCGCCAAACACAAATGCATGTCATTCTGAAATAAATGGTTAAATCTGTGTCCTGGCTGAAATACAAAAGAGCATTTTACTTTCAGTTGCTGTTAGGTATAGAAGATTAAAAGCCTGTCACTGAGGGTGGGACACACTTTGAAGGAAGCTTGTTTCAGCTTCTTGGATATAAAAGCTTTTGGTCACTGCCCAAAGTTTGTGACTGTAGGCAAGGAAGCCTTTTAAATCATGTTTCTTTAAGTATGAGGTTTCCAGGTGCAGTCCTCTAACTACGACAACTCCATCTGTAGACTCTAAGCAGGCCAGGAATAAAAAAAAATAGCTCTATTAGAATTACTACAAATGAAAGTCAGAAAAAAATAATCAAATACTTGCTCTTCATTAGCACCAGCTCCTTGGCACACACTGCATTCCACACATGATTGCATATTGTGAATGGGTGTTTGCATGCACACGTCTATTCATATGTTTGTATATGCTGCAGTGTCTGTCACTTATTCATGAAAACACATGCTCTTAATTATGGGGATGTTAACAAGAGCGTTGGCCCTACTGGTGAGTGAATTGTCCCTGGACACTCATTTCCTTATGGGGAGCCAAACGCAAATATGTCTCTGCTCCTGTACTGTGACACTGTCATCATTAGTCACATTTTTTCAGTGTGACACTGAAACCTCTGTTACATCTACTACTGTGGCCCTTATACCCTTGGGTAATGAGTAATTCTGCTAATGATGAGCGAAATACACAGACACTGTTAAGTTAATGTGTCTGAAAGTGACACATTGAATGCAAACGAAGCAGCTGAGAGGTAAAGGAACCTCTGGTGTTGTTAGATATTGTGTGTGTGTATACATATATTATAGTTCTTATTAATGAAGTTGATTCTATTTAATGCAACAGAATGTCATCAACTCAGTGACATCCAAACAACCAACAATAATAAACAGAAAATAATAACCTGTAAATCCTTCAATAGTCCAACAGAAGGACAGCGTTGAACTTTATGCACTGACTATTTAAATTTTAAACATATTAAAACATTTCCTGTAGTTTTTAGGGTCCAAAACCTTAAAAAAGTACAAAATACTGCACTTATGTGTGATTGGACAGTTAAAATGAGTTTAGTTGCACCTAGGACAGCTCTTCTGCTAAAGGTGCTACACGCTCATTGTGTTCGTCTTTTATAGCCTACTAGCTTATAAGCTTACAGTACCTAATTTACCAATTTTCTGGCTAATTGTTCAGGTCAAAGTTTGATCACAGATGTCACAGGAGCTCTTAGGCTGCTTGGCAGATACATCTCCCCCAAGGGCACTTAGTCAGACTCAAGACTTAAGGCCTCCTCTCAGTTGGACACATCACACAAATCACTCACAACAAGCTTCTCCTGCACTGAAGCAGCAGCAGTTTAACATGGAATTCCTCTTAAACTATAGGAAGAGGGAAACATCCAACCTGAATACTGTGTACCTGGCTAATTAGGCCTGATTAATTTAATTAACAGGATGTAGCTTATATCCAACCTTATTATAGGACACGTAATTAAAGGAAATATCAGTGGAAACTCATTAAAAGAGGAAATTGTTACTTTTTATCTCTAGCTTATCTTGATTCTCTCAAAGGTGTATTTTCACTCTTCATTCTGCTTATCCCTGTTTTTTCCCCCCTGCAATCCCACTTGTTGGTGCTCTTATGTAACAGCTAATTTATACGGCTGACATAGATTAATGACAGGAATGCATTAACACTCTGACACGGTTCAGCAGCAAATATGAAAGAGAAATGTGGAGACAGTTCTCATTTATTGCGGTTTCATTTCCTTGATTGACACAATCTCATTCAAGCATCTCTGCAGGCTCCAGCTGCTTGTGATATTTGGGTTCTGGTTTTGAGTGAGACAAAAAAATCCCCACTGGTTTTAAGGGTGCTGTTCTTTAGGTACTTGCAGAAAGCAAACTCCAACTGGAAGCTGTCTCTGTCTCACATACTCACCAATTCCATGTTATCTTCTTCCCAGGGGAAGGTCTAGTTAAAACATAACTTGCATAATGGGAACCAGTAAAGGATCACAAAACTGTAACATTGCCACACTTTTATCATCATAACAAGTATCTATGTTTTAACTCAGTCTACAGACTACACTGCATACTATAGAAGTTCTGTTTGAGAATAATAGTCAAGAGGTTGTAGGTACACTAAACATGTCATTTAAAGTGGAATGTCAGCAACTAACATGACTTGTAAATGTACAGTGTGGCTCATTAGGGTTCATGTAAGCAGCGGTGTTGGAAGAACAAATGTTGCAGTTTCTCAAATGGCCACTTGGGGCTGGCTCCACAAGTGAGCCAATACCTGTAAACTCAAATATTAAAATGACCAAGTTTGTTGCAGGTTTTGTTCTTTAGAGCTAATTTCCCCATTCATGACAACTCTGCAGAGTGTGAATTTTATATATATATCTCAGCCGTTTAAATTTTATTAAAGTGTGAAGTTATGCTTAATTAAAGACACGCTTGCTTTCACTGACAGGTAGGCGCTGTTATAGAACAGTCCATGGCATGCTTTAGCTCTACTCACACTCCATCTTCTGCCCATTTTGGGATTAGCTGGGAATTAGACAGAGTCATGCACTGTTAAGATGAAGTCTAAGCTTCAGAACTGCTCTTTAGGAAACTTATAGGTGATGCCATGGAGGGTTTCTCCAACTTTTTTTTACAGTTCATGGTCCCACAGCAATGCTGGGGTATAGTGTTGGGATGACTTTGTTGTACAGTACATTTGGAGTCCAGTTTTAGTTGTATTTACAGCGAGTTGAGAACATACACCGATCAGCCACAACACTATGACCACTGACAGGTGAAGTGAATAACATTGATCATATCGGTGCTACGTGGTGTTTTGCTGGAAAACCTTGGATTTTAGCATCCATGTTGATGAGACTTAGACACCCAAATAAACACTGTCCCAGAACAAGAACACTCCCTCATACAAATGGAAATCCCAGATGTCACTGGACTATATGGAGCTAAATCAAGGCCAAAAGTATTGTAATCTGAAAAAAAGAAAAGATCAAGAAAATAAATTTTGAAACTGAAAGTATAAGGTTTGCTGTTGAATCTTTTAAAAAATGAAAACATAATACTGAATTAAAAATAAGCGTAAGAAAACATTTTTTCTGTTTAAATACACTTTTAATTCAGCTATGAAATATTTTGATCAATTTTTTTTTCATTTTTTACTCTGAAATATATTTTAACATGTTATGTGTCATTTTTTTCAGTTGCAGAATTAATATTTTCAGGTTCAAATCTTAGCTTTTTGGTTTCAGATATCTTTTTTTCACTTTCAGATCTTATTTTTTCAGTTTCAAACATTTGACCGTCTTCTGGTGTGGGGGCGTGGCCTCGACTGAGAGGGGTGTGGGGTTGTGAGTGGCAGCCTATCAAAGCATCCTCAAATGATGTTGCCTTCAGGAAACGTGGGCACTTTGATAGATTGTGACTCAACACTTTCTCTACACTTTATTTTCTTGATACCTGTAAATAAAGTGATGCTAAGGACAAAGATACATTTTACAAGTAATTGTAGACAACTCTTGGTCATTTCTGATAAATGAAAACTGGAAAATATGCCAGGTTGTTGAGTTTAACACCTTAATCTAAAAAAAGGATGTGTCCCAAATCCAAACAAGACCTGGAACGCAGCGCAGCTTCGCAGCGTGAATCAATACAATGGCGTCCTCTTCACCAGGGCAATCTGCAGGTGCTGACACACAGGTAAGAAATGCTCTCTACAGATAAGCTGCAGTGGAAATTAAGCTAAATAGCGTAATACTGTGTAACTTTTGAGACGTAGGGTCATCCAGAAAGACATCTTTGTGTGTCTATGCAGTAGGTAAGCATTAGGTTAGCATGAGCTACGGCAATGCTAGTGTTCAAGATTAACTAGGGATCCGATTAACAAATGGAAATCCCAAATGTCACTGGACTACCCCCACAGGAAAATGCACCCTACCATATGGAAGAAAAACATCAAACAATCAGGAACATGTTGAAGAACATGACAGTGGCCCAACATGTTGATTTGACCTCCAAACTTCCTACACCCCATTCTGATCAAGCATCAACAGGATGCAGCGGAGTAAGTTTGATTGACAGAGGCCCCACTGCACAAGCCAGAGCACCCAAAGGATCCAGTGCCAACGTCCTGGTTCCAGACCCCATAGGACACCCTGAGAGGTCCTCTTATCCATGCCCAGTTGCTCAGAGCATTTTTGAGCACATAAGGGGAACCAACACAATATCAGGCAGGCGGTCATAATGCTATGCCTGATCGGTGTATAAGGTGTATGTGACACGAACAGCATCGCCTCCTGTCACAAGGCTGCTGTTGGTAATTTGCTGTAAATTTCCAGACGAGGGCTGCATGGTGGGTCAGTGGTTAGCAGTGTCGCCTCACAACTAGAAGATCCCCGGTTCGCATCCTGGTTAGGACGCCTGCGATCTTTCTGTGTGGAGTTTGCATGTTCTCCCTGTGCAGCATGGGTTCTCACCAGGTACTACGACTCCCTCCCACAGTCCAAAAAGAGGCTGATTGATTATTCCAAATTGTACATAGGTGCGAATGAGAGTGTGCTTGGTTGTCTGTCTCTATGTGTAGCCCTGTGATAGGCTGGCAACCTGTCCAGGGTGTCCCCTGCCTTCGCCTGAGTCGACTGGGATAGGTTCAAGCCCCACCCCACCCTCACGACCCTACAAAGGATTAAGCGGTGTATAGATAATGGATGGATGGATGGATTTCCAGACGTTATATGCAGTTTGTTTACAAATCAGGGTTGGCAGGTGGATGCTCCTTTCTATGAATGCTGAAGTTTATTCCAAAAGTTTTCAGATGGATTAGAATGAGTGGGCTGTGAAGGTCACATCTGTGACATTGAATAAACATGTTAAAATATGCTCTGGCATCACCGTTTTAGTTAATGGAGTCAGAGCAAAATAAAAAATTAGTAATCAAACCCCACAGCTGTATTATGGCAATTTGCTGTGCCTTACCGAAGCCCGAACACTCTTTTCAGTGTCAGATCATACCATAAATTGACTGCTTTCTTAATATTTTACATAAAATATAAAAATAAATAATCTCCTCATTAACATGGTTCACCTTGAGACCTGACCAGAATTAGTTGATGTGTGTAAGTGTAACGTAATACAGCCTCCTTCCTTACTGCAGGGCCTCTTATTCAGAGCAGGCGCCCCCTGAGAATAACAGGCAAACGGAGCATGAAGGGAAGGCGAGGTCTGGACCAGGGGAAGATAGCATGACTGTCTGACAGGATGTGCTTAGTTACACACTCTCTGTTCCTACTACAGCCCAGACAGCCCACCAAGGCCACACATGGGAGAAGAGAGGAAGGAGGAGGTTAGAGGAGGTGCAAGTGTGTGTGTGTCTGACGCAAGAAGAGATATATCGTCCCTTTCTTTTGCCTGGAGAGACTCTGGGATGCATCCAAGATGCCAGCAGCAGTGACAGCGTCATCAACAAAATGTAGCTGTGGCACACAAACACGCACACACATGCACACAGATTGCTGCTGAGCCACTTGAGAAAAACACTCCAAATGTGTTTAGGAAACTGCTCTTCCCCCGGAGAGAAAATCACTTTTTTTTCCTTTTTGTCCCAAACAAACAAACAAACAGCTACACACTTTCCATCCCACTCCATGACGAGAAGATTCCCTCTCGGTAGCGCAGCAGGTCCTCCATGAATAAGTCCACATTTAGATGGAAAGTTGTCCTATTCACCGTGTCTACTAGCCATTAAGCCAATTACAGCCAAATGAAACTAAGTGGGCCAGGCTTAACAGAGTGTCAGATTGCTCCTGAAGGTCAAACAACACTCAGAGCGAATGGCCTCAGTCTATAAATCCCTCAGGTCTGATGTGTTGCTTATTGGGATTCTACCTGTTTATCTGATGAAGCTATTTCCCTGTAAAGGAAGGCTTTAAATGTCTGGCCGTTTGCCCAGTTTACCTTTATGGGCCATCTCTCGCTCTCATCTTTCTTTCTCCCTCATCTCTTTTTCATTTCCCAAGTGGGTGATTCAGTACCTTGAAGCAGCAGACATTTTTCACTCTTGGAACCACCAGAAAATAACAAGCCAACGTGGATAAGGATCTAATAAGAAGAAGAAGAATGGAAATGCGAGGACAGGAGAGGAGATGCTGGTGAGAAGAAATCTAATGAAGTTGCGCAAAACTACTTTTAAAAAAACTTCATGTCAGCTCTATTCATCTTTTAGTAATACCACTGGGGCTCCAATTACTATATTTGCTTTTGGGGTTTCGAGATTTTGAACTATTAAGCACATAAGATTAAAAAAAATCCATTGCATTTCTTGCATGAAGACAAAGTAATTAGCAGCAGAGACTGGAACACGTGCAGGCACATATATGCCAGTGAGGGGGTGGCGATGCTGAACAGGCCAAATGCTTAATGCTTCCAAATAGATCTCAGGGGAATAATGCCACTTGCGTAAACAAAACATTTTGTTAGACCAAGAGGCTAAGAGTTGTTTAAGGTGAAGCACTTGTATTCAGTCCTCCAATTGAGTGAATGGGTGAATTTAATGAATGATTGAGAGGAGTCTGAATGAGCAAGGGAAGAACTTTGACACCGTGAGTGGGAGGAATAGTAAGAGGAGTTGCTGAAGTAGAAAAAGAGAGGAGAGCAACATATGCTGATGATGAGGACTCCCCAAGAAGGATTTCAATATTTCATGTGTCCTAGATTGCAACCCCCCCATTACACCCCTCCACACACACACACACACACACACACACACACACACTCCCCCCTATCCCCCCCGGGACCAAAACCGGCTGAGGAGCCAAAGATGGAGGGATGGGAGGGAAGGAGAGAAAGAACAAGTGAGTGATTTTAAAAAATGGGAACATGAACACACACTTGGTGTGAGTTAGACCGTATAGCCTCAGAGGATCAAAGTAATACTTCGCCAGGTCATTTGTTTTGTAACACCTATGGGAATGCGTGTGCCGCGAAGCACCGAGCTGAAATCCAAACATTGCGTGACACATACATTAAAGTTGGCTTTTATTGTGATGTTTGCATTTTGCAGTCGCAGCAACCACAGGTGGCCTTGACTGGATTCTTTTTAATTCCAAAAGGGACTCATTTACAAGTTAATACAATACATGATTTTTCTGCAATTATAGGAAACACAAACACTATTCCAACTCCACAGTTATTAGATGAGAGTTAGACGAGAGGATTGATACCAAGCCTGTGTTTGCATAGTAAACATGAAGCTCCCCACTCACCTAGCATAAAGACTGGAAATGGGGTTAAACATGCACCATAACTCTGTCCACTGGTACAAAAAGCAAAAAGATAAAAAAGTCCGTTCATTTAATTGGTACAAAAACCAAACAATGAAAAACAACACATCGGCTGCCTCGCGATTTCAACAACATACCAGGAGGTCAGGAGCCTGCAGAACAAACAGTCTGACACAAAACATTTTTTGTACAGATCAAGCAAATGAAATCTAGCTACTGCAGCTTCTCGCTATGCTTTTTGATAAAAGGGCGAACAGGTGAACTTCAATAACGAAGCCAGCAGTCAGTGTGGGTCAAAATGCTACAACAGGCCTTTTCATTAAAATCAGGGTCACTAACATCAGTTCTAAAAAAAGGGTGAAAACTGAAGTGTTTTACTGCAGCGGGTGGCACACCGACCAGCAGGCCAATGCACTCTGAGTGTGTTGCAGTGAATAACCAAAACTACATACAGAATAAACCCATTTTTCCAACAGAAAAATTTAAAACCTTAAGTATATCACTGCAGAATAACAGGTGAACTCCTATTGCATTAGCCAGTCCTGCAACCAGAGGCCAACATCAACCTGCAGCTCCCTAAAAGTAACTCATCAGGTTAACTCTAAGAACTAGGAGTAAAACGATGAAGTAAATGGCAAATAGCACTTTGCCTGCGATTTTAACAAAATGCCTGTTTATCCAAGTAATCACAGAGAAACACAGCTTTTACCTTCCTACTGCAAATACTCCTGGACTTTTATGACCCTTAAGAAAAGAAAAGACAAAGAAGCAAAACTAATTGGCAGACCCACATTTTGCTATTAAATCAGCAATCTCACAAATTCCATAATTACGTAAAAAATTCAATACTTCAAGATCGATTTTCACCTCTACTTTACCCTAATATCCAAATAATCCTAATTAACACACAAGAGTTTGCTTGGCTTAACAAGGAAGAGTGCATACAGGAGTGATCACAAGAGCAGGGATAAAGAATTTGTCTACCTTGTTACATTACTTTCAGATCTAGCTTGTATCAGTCTTTATTCCCAACTAACTGCCTGCTTCATAATTATTCTACTGCTGAGAGTGGCAAGAAATAGGGGGAAAAAAGTTTATTTCCTACAACGCTGAAGTATCTCCTCTTTAGTAATAAAAGAAATTATAGTGAGATGAATGACGACTATAAAGACTGAAAATGAGTGAGACATTAGAAGCTGAATAGAATAGAATAGAACAGAATAGAATAGAATAGAATTGAATAGAAGTTTTGTCATTGAATGACTTTGACTTTGTTGGACAAAAGAAGTTCAAACTACACAAAGAACATACAGCATCAGCATTTCTGCAGAGCCCAAAGCATCATTAGTTTAAAGCAGCATTATTCTCTCCACAGTGCGCTGCGTATTCAGATTCACCACACAGGAGCCACCAGTATCCTGCCACCTATATTTGTCTCTGCCACTTGATCAGACAGCTAATTAGCATGAAAAGTAATGTTTCTGCCACTCTTGCGGTGTATTTATGCATCTGTCAGCCTGTCTGTCCACACATTTGTCCGCCTGTGTTTCTATCTCTATTTGTCTGTCTCTGTTTGCAATCGCATGTGTGCCTGTGTATGTGTGTGTGTATGTGTGTGTGTGGTTGTGTGGTTGCGTGGTTGCTGCACTTTGTGCCTTGCTGGTCTGCTGCTTTGCTAACAGCATCTAGTTCAGTGGAGCAGGGGTGCCTGAAGCCTCTGACCCTGCTAATCAGCTCAAACCACAATAACCCTCCAACTGGCATCTCAATTAATCATGTTACATTGGTGGGCTGTAGCCTTGCATCTCAATGCTCTGCCCCTCAATAACACGGAAATATTACGGTGATTATAATTGCCTCTGCTCGATGTCGTGTTAGTAGATGTCAGCTGCTCAGTTAGAAGTGAAAGCCCGAGTGTGTGTGTGTGTGTGTGTGTGTGTGTTAGTGTAGATGCTGTACTCACCTGCATCATGAGTACCAACCATAAAAAATGATTTAAAGGTGATGAAAAGCCTGACACCTCTCTGCTGGCTACGTTATCTTTCGGACTTGCCGTGCAACTCACTTCACCATATCGTGTATTTCAGAGATAACAGTAAACCCTTTTACCAACACAATCACACATGGAGACAAGCACACACAGATGCAACCACTTACACTCATTACCTGGTAGCTAACCCTGACTTTACTGTAACTGGCATAACGACAGAGACCATTTTAGCTCAGGCTGGAGGCAAAATAAAGAGCAACAATTTTGTCTCCTTGTTTGACCAGCTATCTCCTGTCACTGTGTTTAACTCAAAATGTATAACTGAGACAACAGAAACACAAATTTACACACACACACACACACAGACACACACACATTTGACTCTACAGTAGATTCCACGTTTGCCACAGAAAGCTTTCAGATTAAATACAGCACAAACCATGAAATTAGTATTCTCCTCATGGAGCTCTGTCTGCAAAATCTGCATGTTTTATACTGTGCTGTCATCTCTTTATGGGACAGCATAATGATGAAGATACTGTTTAGAGATTCCCTTATTATCTCCCAAGCTCAGCTTGCAGACAAGTTGAGGCTTCCTGTACTAACCAGAAAACTGGAAATATCTGCGGGTGCCTTTTCTCTTTCTATCACTGGACAATTACAATATTTATGAGAGGTAACCCAGAGTGGAAAAACACAGTTTTATTCTCTAGCTATTTCTTTTACCCCCTTGTACGATTTTTTTTTTTAATGAAACACCGCCAAGAAAATCACTCAAGCATTTGTCAGTGTAATTGTACAACACAATGCCATGAATGGATATGAGCCTGCTGCTTCAAACTGCTGACAGGCACAGAATAAAACACCTCACACTGAACAGGGGATTAGGGCAGAGGAATAGAGTGAGTTGGAAAGCAGAAAGACAGCCTAGAAGAGATGATGAGTGTGTGTGCACGTGTTTCATTTCTATTATTTCTGAAGCCTTTAGAAAAAATAATTTGGCTTTAATTGAGTTGGGGGAAAAAACAGTGATTATGTCTCTCTTTGTAACACATTCACCCTCACGAGGAACTTGAAAGTATAAACTTGTCATCTTAGTTTGCAAAATGTTAGCTAATATTTATATAATTCATGTGTTTTGGATGTTGGAGTGTTTTAATGACAGTGATTGTAATTGTGTTTGTTTTGTCGATAGTATTATGTTGCCTGATCCCCTGGACTCCATTAGTCTTTGCACTTTGCATTTTTTACACTTAACATGCTTACTTACAATTTTGTAGTTTTGTGTAATTCAGTGGCCCATTGCAAACAGATAAACTCAATTAAGCTGACTTTAATACCTGCCAGCATAGAATTTCATGGATCATGTTGGTGCTCAGGACCTAAGCAGGTTGTTCTGGATGGCAAGAAAACTAAGGTGGTGCAGGAGATGGACCGTACTAACTAGACACACCGATCAGTCACAACGTTATGACCACTGACAGGTGAAGTGAATAACATGGATCATGTTGGTACTATGTGGTGTTCCGATGGAAAAACTTGGATTTTGGCATCAAAATCAAAATAAACATTGTCCCAGGACAAGCACACTCCCTCATGCAAATGGAAATCCCAAATGTCACTGGACTACCCCTGCAGGAAAATGCACCCCACCACATGAAAAAAAACATCAGACAATCAGGAACATGTTGAGGAACATGACAGTTGCCCAACATGTTGATTTGACCTCCAAACTTCCTACAACCCATTCTGATCAAGCATCAACAGGATACAGCGGAATAAGTTTGATGGACAGAGGCCCCACTGCACAAGCCAGAGTACCCAAAGGATCCACTGCCAAAAGGACACAGGACACCCTGAGAGGTCGTCTTGTCCATACCCAGTGGGTCAGGGCATTTTTGAGCACATAAGGGGGGCCAACACAGTATTAGGCAAGTGGTCATAATGTTATGCCTGATCAGTGTATAGTTGGAGTCACCTTCATGGACAGCACTGCTCCTGGAACTTTCCTTTTCCTGAGTTTCCCAGGTTAGGAGGTGCTTGGCAGGTCTAAGGATACTCACAAGCTTCTACCTCAAAGTTGAAGAGTTATCCCCAGACAATGACATCTCACCTTTATCCAACTGTGTCTCTCTGAATAACCAACCTTCTTATGGGCTCATGAGAAGGACAGTGCCTGGAAAATTTATAATTCTGCAGGGGGACTTCAATGCTCGCAAGGGCAATGAAACCTGGAGGCGAGGGATGAATCCTTTATTGTTGGGCTTCTGTGCTACAACAACATGTTCAGATACAGTGTTGTTCATAACTAAGTTGACAAGAGAAGCAGAGCTGTCCATCTGGTTATGAGTTGGATCAAAATGCAGGGAGATCTGGTTTACCTGAAGGTGTAGCAAGAGTAAAGTGGGAACATCTAACTGCCAGCAGACAGGCCTGAAGCGTTGCAGCTGTAGTGATCGTGAACTTGAACGTTGGAGTAGTTTGGGAATGCTATTGAGAAAGACTGACTTGCTTCAAGAAAGTTCTGACCACTCAGGAAGAAAAAGCATGGCTCAGCTGTGTTCAGGAAGCAGAACTGCTAACCTTACTTAACTCAGCATGATGTCTGGTATTAAAAATCCTGTATCCAACCAACAGGCCTTCACAAATACAAAAAACAAGCAGCCAAATGACTATTTCTCCTTATCCCTCAAACAATAACTAGTAATTTCCTGGGAATTCATGTGTGTTTCCTATGACCATACTGGCAGATGTTCCGGCTCCCCAGGGACATGAGAGGCTCAAGAGCCAGAAGCCATCTATGGGAAACCAGAACACAGAGTGGCTGTAAATCAGACCTCAAATGGCTGCTTCACAACATTGCCAGTATTACTGAAGCTTCCCTTTTAACTCCAGAGATATTTTGTACTCTGCACAAACATTTTCTCATAGATCATTGCTCCAGTTTACACTAATCACCAGCAAACAGAAAGGCTTACTGTGTAATTTGTGTTTTTAGTCGATTTCATTCTACACATGGAGTCTTATGCGGGAAGACTGAGAATTCGGCATCACCTGCCCAGGAGCTTATATACCTTGATTCGTATTTGCATTGGAAAATGTGAGCGATCACAGCACATTAGCAGACATTAAAACAGGAAAGCATTCTCTGGGAGTTATGTATGTGTGAAGCAACTGAATATAAATGCACCCTTTTTATGAAAGCATGTTTCAAAGCCAAATGGGGGATTGAGCTTGATCAAGTGGGACTTAATCCTCGACTCTGCTCGATAACGCCCAGGATTGAATAAATTATAACCTGGACTACATGCTACACATCATGTGTCTTGTGTTCTATTATATCTTGACCCACCAGGCTCTTCATGTATCCTGTAGTGAGTTTTAAAGTCTATGTAAACATGAGTAATAGCCATTTACTTTGTGTAAATGGATGTGTCGCATTGAATTAAGCACCTTCTTTAATTTCACCCCCTTCCCACCAGGGCTTCCAAAGCGCACTGCAATTTCCTTTTGATCATTTGCCTGTGACACTGCACATCATATGTGTGTGTATGTGTGTGTGTGTGTATTTGAGTTTTTGTGTGTATACCGTACATACTTAAATCTTCCTTGTTGTGCATGTGTGTGTATGTGTGGGTGTGTGCATTTTACAAAGATTTCCTTGTCAGAGAACAGTTACGGCACCACCCTGCTGCAGTCTATCTCCATCATTACCCCATAAATATAAAGGCACATCACACACGATTCACGTTCACTCATCCGTACCTGAGTGAATGATGGATTGCACCCATGTTTAAAGTCATCAATGTAAAGTGAACAAGAAGCCCGCTCTCTTTGACCTCTCCTACCTCGTGTTGTACAAGTACAAACACCACTTACCTCAACCTGCCACCCAGAAAATCTAATTTTCTGTCTGTCAATGGCGCCCAAAAACACATGCATTCATTGCTTTAGATCCATTTTTAGTTTATATATGCATAAATATTTCACTTGAATGATTTTCGAGGCAGCCTGTAAATAAGTTATCCCTTAACCTTTCTTCCCAAGGATGGATGTTAATATATTGCCAGACTGTTCTTGTGAAGATGTTCTCTTTTTTTTTGTTTTGTGGGTTGCATGTAAAATAAAATCTTAATATCGGTGGCTTTAATGTCCTCCCCATAGATCTAGCAGGGCATGTCTGTCTGAGGCAGACACTATGTTCCATTTTTTCAACCTTGAAATCAATCATCCCTCCATAAAGAAGTCATCCTTAGCTATAGTTTTTATGACATAAGATACATTTTATTAGCCTCGCAAAGCCAGACCACTTACTTCAATCATTGTGGTCTGGCAATACTCAACAGACATATTTTAAGGACAGACAATTGAGACAGAGAGAGAGAGTGTGTCATCTGCTCTATCGCAAGTTCAGACATTGGCATGGATAACTTCAGACATGTAATTCTGATTTTGACAGTAGTTTTTCAAAGTTTACTTGTTAAAAGTTAGCATATTGCTGAGATATAGTCATTTTAGTCTTGAAAGCCCATGAGAGAGAAGGACGACACTTCGGAAAGGCAGCAATATGGATGACTGACAAAACCCTTCTGTGCACAGACATCAAACCCCTCTTGCTAGATGGACACGCCCATGACACATTTCAAACACAGCAGCTGTTTCACATTATACCAAAATTTGTCTCAAATTTCCAATTTTTGTCACCGAAAATACTAAAACTCTTACATAATAAATAAATAAACAGAAACAGTATACATAAAATATTCTAATTTGTTGTTAGGACACACTTGAGGTGGTGGTATTCAATAGGTCACTTGTTGCAGGTGAGATGACACAGAATTAATCCACCAAACTGGCTATACAGCTGAACACTTAGGCTTGATTTTACGTTTATATAACCAGTATTAGTCATTCACAAGGTGTTTCTTCACAAGAACAGTGAAAAACCTAAAGACTACCTCCAATTTGTGACTGTATTTGCATTTATCTGTCTCTTTAAAGTCAAGAAATGTGATCCCTGTTCAACCACACTGACTGCACCAGTCTGGCAGTGTCTTTATATCTATACAAAGCAAATTATGCTGATACCATTTGGGTTTTCACTATTTAGCATACATTTACATACATACCGCTGATGACCTAAATCTTCATGGGTGGACCAAGATACTAAAGCTCACTTTTTGACTTGTAACAGATACGATTACACAGAAATTATGCACCAAATTTGCTTTGCAGTTGCACATTTAGGAAAATTTTAAATTAAAACCTGCATTAGTCGTATACAAGAGGTTTCTCCATAAGAAAATAGACAAAAAAAACAACTAAAGACTACATGCAATTTGCTACTCTATTTCCATTTATCTGTATGTTTGCAATTTTAAAAAATGTGATCCCTGTTCAACCACACTGACTGCACCAGTCTGGCAGGGTCTTTAGAGGTCTTTAAAAAGCAAATTATGTCGATACCATTTGAGTATCTACTATGTAGAACATACATCTACATATATACAATTGTAGCTCATGGCCTACATTTCCATACATGGATCATGACACTAAAGGTCACTGTGTGCAAAAATTGGAATAGGAGCAGTTGAAGTTGAAATGCTACGGTGAATTATTAATGTATTCAAGGGCTTAGGCATCCGGAGCACATCTGACATTTGACATAGCCTCCTTCATCACAGTCCTTATCCCAAGCTTGGCAAAAGTTAGAATCATGTTAATTATATTTGATGAAGATGCTATCCCTTTGGAGTGTTCTTATTAATCCTTCAGAGCTAAGTCTCAGGCATTCGACAATAATGGGATGCCATCTTGAATCTCAAGGCTCGAAGTGCAAGTTAGACTGCTGATGACAGAGACTGGGCTTTCATGGGATTTTAAGGGGAAGCTGGTAAGCCACTTAACATCCCACAAGTCAGAACATGAGAAGCAGTGCCAGTGCCTCACCATTTAGATTTCCAAGAGCTGATTGCTGAGCTCCTGTGAAGTGCGGTGTCACACAGATTTCAGTTAAAAAAAAATACACACACACACATACGCACACAGAAGACACAATCACTATCAAATACAACCCATCTTGGCGAATTTCCACAATGCTAATTGCTGTGGCTATGTGACTTCTGCATCATGCAAACCAACAAGATGTTTTGTGTTTTTTTTTTTTTATTTCTTTTTCTGTTCTTCAAGCTGTCAGAGATGTTAGCAAAGGTTGCGATTGGAGTAACTAAGTAATGACAGAGCAGCCTACTGGAACTCAGTGTAGTAGTGTTTATATTTTACTTCACAGTTTCTGTCGGTATTGCAGTAAGTTGCTTCATTTGAGGGGCACAAAACAAAAGAAAAGGAGTTTCATACACAAAATTTAATGATCTGAAAATGGGTTTTTTTTGGATAGGCTTTTTTTTTTACAGAAGAACATTTGACACACAGTAGGAAAACATAAATAGCACAATTAATAGTGGCTTAAATCTACTGTTCAGTGCAGGGTTCTGGCATCGTGTATGCTGGCTCACTGTCATGGGACAACGACAGTGACAAGTCAAAGTGTCTTTTGTCAAAAAGACCTGAAGGCTGTAAGTTAAAGCATCCAAGGTTAATAGAGGTAATTAAAAAAGGTAGTAATGAGAAAACATTGTGTGCGTAAAGATGTGAGTGTGTGTCATGTGCAGGCCGGGTCTGGCCCCTGTAGTAAGCCACAGGACAACGAGATGCCCTTTGAGCACTGTAGCCATTAATCAGCCACTCATTATTGAGCTGTGCTGCAAGATTTACACACGTATGGATGTAAATGCACACACACACACACACACAGTGCCATTCAAACCACTCATGCACACACAGTCATGTGCGCACAAAAAACACACACCATTTCTATTTCAGCCTCCCTCCTCTGACCTCCCCAAGCCCCTCTTTATATCCACAATCACATAAACCATTAGTCAGCATGTGGCACTGAGACACAGAGGATGAAAGGAAATTTAAAAATTGTATATTCACTCTGTATATACTCTTTCATGATCGCCAAAATACAGGCCAGGTTTGAGTAATTTTTTTACCCAACCCCTTAATGTTGCCCTATGAATCTATTTATGCTAATACTACACCAGAAAAACCAAAGTGCTTCCCAGTTAAAACAGTAACCACTCTATCTTTAGTTAATTAGCATGCAGCATATTTAGCATATCCAAATTACCATTTAATATTTATCATTTTAAGTGTCAGCTGTCAAGGCTGCAGGTGTTTTTTTGATTATGCGCCCCTTGGTTGGTGCGTACGCGTGTGCATGTGTGGCCGAAGCCCATCATTATGCACCACCTGTTGGGCCACGAGGTATCAATGTGTGGCCTGTCACTCATCACTGGGTCGTTTGGCCAACGAGAATGGATCGAAAATGAAGTGAAAATGTCTCGACAGTCAATCATCCTGTGATAAACGCTTGAAGAATTACTCAGGGTGTGAATGACTTCACAGAATAGCCTCCATTCACCCCATTACATGAGGACAATATCGTATCCTGCATTCCTTCCCCCTTTTTCCTCCTCAAGGACAAAATCATATTTATCCTTTAAGCATAGTTTCAAGAAAGAGAGTGCTTCATGCCCACTCCGTCTTGCCTCAATGCATTCCTAACCCTATTTCCAATTCTTCAAGCAAAGCATTACCATCAATCAACCACACACACATCTTTCCCCACCGTCTCACAAAGGTGTCACAAGCAGCTTTTGCCTGTTGGTGTGGGATGAAATCTCTTTGTTTCATACAAGACAAAGATTTATAACGATTCCCAGTCCGTCACCACCTACTCCTCCTCTCTGTCTACATACTTTCTACACCATCACCATCTGTGTCAGTTGGAAATGAAGTGGACTGGACTAGCAAGTTATCTGCTGTGTCCAGTTTGAGTCTGTGTCTGGTATGTTGGCCTGTGTGTGTCTCAGTGTTTGCACATATGTGTGTGCAAAGCTTTCATGTGTGTCAGTGCTGCGGCAGTGCCAGTCATCGCCGCGTGTCATGGAGGAAGAGAGGGCTGTATCTCTGCTGCCTCATGCAGGACAAAGGATGCAACTGCAGCAGGTTTCATGTCCCCCCTTCACATCTAGCAGATGTAGGATGAATCTTACACAAGCAACTCTCCAGTGTCCTTCCCCCGTCCCTCAGGAAGGCTGATAACAGTGGTGAGACTCCAGCTGCGTCTTCACTTACACGTGCCAAGCATGAACACACAGGAGCACCCATGCATATGCATGCACACACACACACACACACACACACACACACACACACACACACACACACACATCTCTTACATTCCCTGCTGAGAAGGTGGAGAATGAGTGGATCACCCTGACATTTTCTCACCAGGCAGTCTCAGTTAGGTCACTGCTGTGTTGCATATATTGAGAAAGGAAAGACCAAGTAAAAATAAAACGTATATACAGTGGAGCAAATTGGCAAATGGGATAGCAGTGTTGGATGATTGGCCATAAGAGCATATCTAAGTCTTGGATTGTGAAAAACACTCATGAATCATTATAACAAACCATGCTGAAGAAAAATAACCATTGATAAAACGTCAAAGGTAGGTTCCTGAGCATAAAATCTTTATTATAGACGGAAACTACATGCCTAAAGGAGTACTGCGGTATGAAGCATCCAATCATCAAGCTCAAAATTCTGCTGCCCTACTGACAGGAGCTGTTGAGCTTCGGGTAATTACACTCAGCGGCTGGAATCATTTTGGGATTCTGAATCAATTTTGGATCAATCCGGCAACTATAGTGAGGTGTTTTCCTTCCCACCGCAATGATGAAATGTTGCGAATGGACTGCTTGCTGAGCTTCTGGCTGACCCCTGCTTCAGTGCAATGCCAGCAAATGCTTGCACTGTTTGTAGTCCAGTGTTCAGAGTGGTTCAAAAGAACTGTTGGGAAAGTCTTATTTGCCAGAGATGAAGCAGAAATATTTCAAGCCAGTTGGTCTTCTATTCACAGCAGACTTTTTAACCAAACGAACAAATGCTGCTAATGGCATTAACAATGGCTCTGCTCTTGTCATGAGTCCCAGTAAGTTATGCCAGTGTGACAGAAAGCAGGGAAACACCAGCAAACTGAATCAGCTGAAATGTGTTCAGTAAAAAAGGTCTTTTTATCCAGTTTTTATACAGTTTGGTTTTATAGCTACTAAACCAAAGCAGCTGAGTGTAATTAAGTCGTTTATTTTAGTATTCAAAGCCCCACATTATCCTACTGTGACCTGTCAAAATTTGTTCAATGAAAAGACCTACGGTCATGACTTAATCCTATAGGATTATACTAGTGCTTCTGTATATTTTAACCCATTTACTGCAAATCCTTTATGCCACAGTGACAGGTTCATCATATTATATCTGTTTTCCTGCCATAATCCAAACCTGCCAAGTCTACCTGTCCTGTCATTTCATACCTGTCCAGTATCAGTCTGCAGTTGGCTCCTGCAGATATCAGCAAATGTCCCCTCCCCCATCACTCCAGTCAACCTGACATTACATATACCAGCTTAGAAATTGTAATTTTCTGCTTATTATGTCCCAGCAGGTGTCGTTTTTCAGCATTTTTTCTTTCAAGCTGCCGCTACCTCTAGAACCAGCTGACTTGTAAACAGCACTGGTAAGGATATGCAATGATATTGGTACGATAGCGGCATCAGCTGATAAATGAAATAAACACTAAGAGATGGTTAAGATGCAAGTGTGACAAAAAAATTGAATGTTTACATTGTTGAACTAGTTTGATGATTTTTGTCAAGGAAATGTGTTAAAAATCCCTGTATTTTTATCTGCACCTGCCAGTTAACCATCAATATAAAAGCAGACATAATGACACAGGAGAGGCCTGATGTTCTCTGCAATTAGGTGGGAAAAAATGGTACATCAGATATTTGCAAAAAGGCGGCACAGTGAGAGGTGGTTAGCACTGTCGCCTCACAGCTGGAAGGTCTGGGTTCACTTCCCGGCCTAGGAACTTTCTGTGTGGAGTTTTCGTGTTCTCCCTTCGCTCCGGCTTCCTCCTACAGTCCAAAAACATGCTGGATTAGGTGTGAATGAGAGTGTGCTTTGTTGTGTGGCCTTGTGATAGACCGGTGACCTGTCCAGGGTGTCCCCTGCCTTCACCCTAAGTCACCTGGGATAGGCTCTGGCCTTGCTCTGACATTACAGAGGATTAAGCGGTGTGTAGATAGTGGATGGATGGATAGATATTTGCAGAAATCCAGTATGGTGCATTCCTTTATACTTCTCTGTTTAAAAAAATGAAATACACCTTTTTCTGCTGCTTTTGCTATCCATTTGTTTCCCCATTGATTTCACACATGATGAACATAAGCAAACTCTTGAAACGTCTATGAGTTGTAGCACAAGTTAGACTTTTCACATAAGTCCGCACTTAAAGGTAGAGTCAGCAGTTCTAGTCCAGTACTGTTTTTTGCAACATTTAGTGAATATCTCCTCAAGATCCAGTAGCTCTTTGTTCTGTTTGTACACTAATCCAGTGTTTGTACACAGCTCATTCTCTGCAAAAAGGGAAACTAAAACTATTCCAGCATGTCCCAGATGCATTTCAGTTTGTGCGCATTCATGCTTGTGCTGTTGTCTCAACTCAATCAAGTCTAAAAATGCTTATAAAGAGAAACATATTATTTTAAAACTTGTATTTGACGTTTAAAAAGGTTAAACATAGTATATAAGTATAGAATTTGTAGTTAAGGACCCCAAATTGGCAACTACACTGGTAGTTTTATTCCAGTGTTCATCACAACTAGATTTCCAGTTATTAATTTACAGATCCTTCATCTTTCTCACTCAGCTACTGATTAAGGATCATATACCTTAAACACACTCTAACTCACTGACAGCACTGCTATATATACTCAAGTCTGGACAAAATAAGTACAAATATTTGATCTCCACATAAACAAAACACATAGGAGTGGTTTCTGGGGAGCAATACTGCTGACAGTCATATAGAGTTTTCCTTCTATTAATATGTGCAGGCATATTCTCAATAGATTTACAGCAAAACAAACAAACTGCGTTGATAGAATATCAATCTCCTTTTTCCTTCTCCAGTGACTGTCCTTTGGGTATTCCAGCCGAGTTTGCTGTTTTGTTTTGTTTGTTCACTTTTGTTTTTAGGCCAGCATTTCATCATCCATCATACTACAAGGCAGAATATAAAATCATTCCATCCGCCACTTGACAAAGGGCTTCATTCTTTTTCCTCTGAATGATGCAACTTTATCAATATTTGCTGAACAGTGGGACACCGAATGCTTATACAAGCGATGATATATGATATTGCTATAATATTGCTGAGAAGTGAATTACGCTCCCTCAGTGGGTCCTGTCTTCTTCTACTCAGCAGGTAGGCAGTGCAGACAACTCAGACAGAACTCAGATGCTGAAGAAAAAAAATGATTGTGGCTTTTCTCTCAGTTTCGCCTTCCTGTAGCTCGAGTCTACTGATTATTGGAGTGATCCTGTCCACATTCTGCACCAGTCAATAGCTTCTCTGCTAATTCACTCACTGAACATTCAACTCGTTTAGTCTCCTCTCAAGGTAATTGGTGCTGTTATGGATTCACCTGAGCTCATCTGTCCGTAGCTAAGACATAGATGTGTTGCTGTTGTTCCAACATAATGAGTAATTGTTTATCATTTATAACTCTGAAAGTGTGAAATCATCAGATCTTTTACATGCACCGATCAGACTCGGCATTCTGACCTGACAGGTAAAGTGAATACCATTGATCATATTGGTACTATGTGGTGTTCTGCTTGAAAACATTGGATTTTGCCATCTGTGTTGATGAGACTTAGACACCCAAATAAACATTGTCCCAGAACACGCACATTCCCTCATGCAAATGGAAATCCCAAATGTCACTGGACTACCCCCACATGAAAATGCACCCCACCACATGGAAAAAACATCAAACAATCAGAAACATATAGAGGAACATGACAATGGCCCAACATGTTGATTTGACCTCCAAACTTCCTACACCCCATTCTGATCAAGTATCAACAGGATGCAGTGGAACAAGTTTGGTTGACAGAGGCCGCACTGTACAAGCCAGAGTACCCAAAGTATCCAGTGCCAACGTCCTGGTGCCCCTGAGAGGTCCTCTTGTCCATGCCCAATGGTTCAGATCATTTTTGAGCACATAAGGGGGGCCAGCACAATATCAGGCAGGCGGTCATAATGTTATGCCTGATCAGTGTATGTTGACATATGAACATGAAAATTTGATTTACACACCACCTATTGCTGCAACACTATAAATTAAACAGCCAGGTGATGCGGCTGTAATGAAACACTCAACTTTAACATCAGTAGTCTGTGCAAAAATTCTGATGTTAGGCATATTCACATTACAAGAGCAACACAAAGGTCTTGTTCTGCACATTACTCATTGGTCATCTCCCTATTTCCCACTTTGCAACTCTTTGTCCGAGTGCATCTAGATGATGTATGTTAGAGCAAAGAAAGAAAGTACAGTGTCCTACAATTTTTGACTTTCAGCACGCTCACATACAGGGAAACAGGGGTCTCATTTCTGCAACCAAAGGTACATTTGTCAGAAAAGTATCCTGTAAGGCACCAAAATGCTCCTTAAGGTCATAACTATGAATCTTTGTTCAATTTTAAAGGTGAAATATCATTGCTGAAAAAATACATAATTATATTTTTAAAGAAGCTTAAGATACAGGAAAAAGAGGCAGCAAATCAGGGATCCGAAGTCTTGAGTGAGAGTTGGATTTATTGAAATCAAGTAGGATACAAGTACATTTCTATTCAATTCTTGGTTGTTGTGGCCTGGGGATATTTTGTTTGAGTTTTTGTAATAACTCAGCCGGGTGTGCATTTTAGTTATTTAAGCCAGTCTTTACATTGCATTGTTATGCAAACTGAATAGTTTGTACAAAAAAAATGTTGTATGAGCATGATACTGATATTCCACTGAAATGCCAAGAGAATATCATCTTCATGTCATCACTAATAAATACTAGCAGTATCCTAGGTGCACTAAGAACACAAGCATGTACAAAGTATGTTTTTTTTGTCAGCAATAAAGCCGAATACCAGCTTTGAGCAGTTATAGGATTATTCTGTTGACCATCTTAGTTTAGCTTGTTAGCACGCTAAGCTGAGGCTGATAGTAATGCCATTATGTTTAAAGTTTTGTTACCAAATGTGGCGCTTATCCACTTACTGAACGTATAAATATTTGACTGGATGTGTGAAAATTTTGACCTGCAGGCAGTGCCACAGGAAAAAGCGAGGGGATTACAAATATCATCAGGAGTACAACCCTCGGCAACTCGGGTATCTGTGCCAAATTCCATGACAATCCATCAAATAAGTGTAAAAAATACTGTATTCTGAGGCAATATGATGGACTGGCCAACACATCGGCACTGACATCCATAGACTCATCCTCATGTAAATCCACAGTTCTTCTCTTGACTCTCATAGGCCCCAGCATTTGATGATTTGATTTCCCATTTTCACTTGACCACAGGGACGTGTCTATATACAGTATTCACTTGTATTCCCATCCGGCAGACTGGAGAGACCACCGTAGTTACACATGTTCAAGCATGATACATGAAACTGGATACTGCAGGCGACTACTAAGAATGAAATAGATAATTTAAGATGCATGAATTATACATTAAAGAAAAATGAATTATATACTGTGCATGCTCAGCATATGCATCCAGATATGCCTTAGAATGTTTTAATCCCCTCAGTGAAGCTTGTTGCAATTCAGGCCATATGTTTGCCATACTAGTGACCAAACTAATACAAGTCAACAAGGTGGACTGTCAGCTTCCCGTTGTTTCCTGCAGCTTCCATTTCTGGCTGAGTCATTGTTGATCCATCTACTATCCCATGCACCTCTTTGTTAATCAACATTGTAGGATTGTAGGGCTCTACAGGGTTGTCTGTGGAACTTATGTCTTCAGCATCTCACAAGTGACTCTGCTGGGAGCTGTTCTATATGTGGTTTGACAGCGTTCCCCGCAGAATCTGTAGCTTGCTGCCTGTAATCCTGCAGGGAGCGACACAGTGAGCAAAAAAACACGTGTGACCAAATGCAAATGTAAGGCCATTTCAGCAAAGTGTGTCCCTCACTGAGCGTACATTGGAGGAAACTGAGTTTTGAGAACCAGATAAGCTTGCATGTGGGTTGGTGTGCATCTGTGTATTGCATGTACACAATGCAGGCTCAGCAGATCCCAGCCTTCACAGACTATTGGCTTGTACAACAGCATTGCTCTCCTCTTTAATATCTTCAGTTAATGTGAGTCTCTGGCTAATTGAAAATGAACTAGTCTATGTCTCCCCGCAGTGCCTTTATAAAGCTGTTAAAGAGGCACACACCCTTTTTTCGATGCAGGACAAACATCAGAAAGCCTCCTACTATGTGTAAAGAATAGCTTGCGCCGGTGAATAAATCAATAAATTCTTTAGTGCAGAGGCACTCCACCAGGTGAAGCTGTGGCACTATTATTCCTTGCCAAAAAGGAACAGCTGATAAATCAGGAATATGTGGAGATAAAACCACACATAAAGCCAGTGCAGAGCGCGCGTCTCCAGTGGCAGTGATTTACAGCACGCTGAGCTAAACTGCTTACCGTCAGGAGCTGTAATGGATGCCAGCGTCTGCTCTTAATTTCTGTGGCTGGGGATAGATATTGCTGCCGTTATTTTCTCCCAAGGCGATTCCACTGATGTCTCCCAAGGTGCCCCACTGTGTTGCATTTGAACCATATGGACGCAAAATGGCGCAATTAAAAATATGCAGCAGGCCTTTGAAACTGATCACCAAGACGGGCAATTTTGGTTTCAATAAGTACGGTGATATACAAAACGTCTACTGCTTCCCCCTACTGCGGATTTCATGATGAGTCCCAGGAGGTGAGATAAGAGGAGACAAACATCAGTAAGAGATGAGGTGGAAAATGTGGAGTAGAAAAGAAATAGACCTGATATTAATGACGGAAGTTGTAATTAGTGTGCTGGGATGTAATGAGTAGGGTTCTGGTGGGGAGAGTGGAAGAGCTGCCTCTGCCGGGTTTAAAATAAATACAACAAAATGTTACATTGAGCAGTTTCCTGGCTGAGGCATGTGTAAAGCTGGTGAGCATTAGTGCCACAATGAGCATGCATATTCACGAACACAAGTTATTTACAACTTGCATAGGGGGCTCTTGCTTTGGCAGCTCATCAGATAAAAGGCTTACATAAGCTTCTCTATACTTTATAGATGGGCTGCAACAGGTTGGCCTCCAGATAGTGCTCCCTCCTGCCACCTGCTGTTGGTGGAGCCCGCTGCAGCTCCTCAAACTGGCTGACATCTCCCCTGCTCCCATTCATCAGCTGCAGATCTTGGCTTGTCAGAAAAAATCCAGCACTCATCCGTCTGCAAGAGGAGATAATACATGTAAATGAGGAGGTGGGGGGGGGAGATAAAGGTCACTTCATCCACTCATCTAGTCTACTTTTTTTATTTATATATGTGGGACACAGAGAGGAAACAGATCAGGTTTCCTAACCACCATTAACACACCAAGTGTAATACCGAAGTGCACCACAGGGTTCTGGATGGGAGAGGCTGGGCTCTTACCTGTGCTATTTCAAGGATGATGCAACCACATTTTCTGTTTTTATGCAGGTCTGTTAAATAACCAGTAGATGGCATCAGCAGTTTAAGATTGTGGGCTCACAATGGTGTGTAATAATAGCTGTCAGATGAGACATGACCATAGTAAATAATCCTTTATTTAAAGGCAGCTATCAAGACTATGATATCCACCTGATTACCATGACAACATGAATATCTGTGAGGAGGGGGGGAGAAAGGTAGTAGAATTTACTTGATAGTGTTGGTGATTTTTTTTTATTTTATAGGAATGCTTGTCGGTTATGAAAAGTGTTTTAATTATGAAGGAAGTGATGTGAGCCTGGAAACAATCGTCACATTTGGCTGCGGGAAAGGACACATTTGATTTTTAAAAAATGCAACCAAAAAAAAAAAAATCCTTCTGGTTTTAACACATGTGAGCAGTTCAGTGTCACTGCTCTGCGCTGTGAAAGAATAAATAATATAGAGGAAGATGGTTTGGTGGCCTGTTGGCTTATTCCTGCTGAAGAAACTGGAAATGATCCTCTCTGAGCAAAATGTGATTACAATGAATGAATGAATGAAATAAAGGAGATGCCATGAATGGAAGGGTTATAGCCTAGATGCCACCAACTTAGAGGCTGATCCACTGTGACTTTTTTTTTTTTTAATGTTTGATGGCTGTTAACTAGGTTTAGGGTCTTGCCTCTCCTCCACCTCTTCCTCCTCCTCCTCCTCCTCCTCTTCCTCCCACACCCCCACTACTGCTGCTGCTGCTGCTGGCTGACCGCTCTTTTTTTGGCTATTTTTATCCCCGCGGTGCTGTTTCTGTTTCCCAGCCAGCCAGCAGAGAGGAGAGCAGAGGTGCGGGCGTCTCTCATCACACCCACTTCTATCTTTCTCCCTCTCTCTCTCTCTCCATCTCTCTCTCTCTCTCTCTCTCACTCACTCTCTCTCTCTCTTTCCAAAAATAGCCGTGAGTCGTGATCAGCTCGTCCTTGAGAGAGAGAGGGGGGGAGAGAGAGAGAGAGAGAGGGAGAGAGAGAGAGAGAGAGGACTGTATTATTGCTTAGAATCAGAGGAGGGGTTATGGATTGATACAAATAGTCACCCCCGCCAAGCCAACCCCGGCGCAGGCTGAATTAATGTGTTGCTATTTTTGGGAGCCCCGTGTTTCCAGGGGAGACCTAATGACGCAATGACGTCAATGCGGGTCAATCGCAGACTGGAGGAATTGAGTGGCTTCCATTTGGGGCTTTTGCAGTATTTCCTACAGAAAGGATTGGGAAACGAGTAACAAAATGGAAGTATATTTCCTCTCTCTCTCTCTCTCTCTCTCTCTCTCTGCTCCCGCTCTCGCTCTCTCCCTCTCTCTCTGTCTCTCTCCCCCTAAAAAAAAAAGAAAAAAGAAAAAGAAAATGCATCGAAAAACAGAGAGCCGAATCAAAAAAATGCAGAGAAGTGAAAATTCATCCCGGTGGCATCACGTCGCCCCAACCCTTCGAGCATCAGCGATAGTAAAGGGAGGTGTGTATATATGGATGCTTGCTTCTTCTTTTCTTTTTTTTTCTTTTCCTCCTCATCCACAAGCGCAATCTGTGGGATGATACCTGTCACTTACTAGCCTCGTGGACTAATATTTTTTTTTTCTCCTGTGCGTTTTTCTTTTCCCTGTGTTTTGGTGTGATTTGATGGTAGCATCCGGCTGTTTGTTGTCTCCGTGTGATCTTTGTGTGTATTGCGTTGCTCCCTGCATAACGCTATGTGCCGCCTGTCTCTCTCTTGTCATTACCTACATGTGATTATGCTGTTTTATTTGCAAAATTTGCCTCTTTCTCTCTCTCTCTCTCTCTCTCTCCTTCCCAAGGGCTTTACACAATCCCGACCTATTCCAAGCGCTCGCATCCAGACGCACAGAGGTAACGAGCACCTTCTCCCTCATCTCATTCAATCATTTCCCCCCCCCTCCATTTATTGTTAGTTTTTTTATTATTATTTTTGCTTGATTTTGCTCTCTTGAATTTCGTCGTATATTTGCACGGTAGTAATTTTTTTGTTAAAGGGGGGGTGGTGGTGGGGGGGGGGGGGGTATCAGCTATTGTGGCTTCAGGATTGTGCGCGTCATGGTCGCTCGCAGCTCGGCGACCCTGCCGACGCGCACAGCCACGAACGTTTCGTGTGATGAGTGGAGATTTCTGTCTTTTTTTCCCTCCCCCCCTCCCCCCTAAAAAAAAAAACTTTGAATTCGCCTGTGGATTCGTGTCTTTATGGTGGAAAGTTTAAAGTGTCTGTCAAAGTGTTGGTGGTGTCAGTTCCGTGTGTGTGTGTGTGTGTTTATTCCTCGCCACCCCCCAACTGATGAGTGTTAGTGAAGGGTTATATGTGTGTTTTTTTTCCCTCTCCATTGGGTAGTAAGTAGGCTTTTGGCCAGGTGACGTGGGAATATAGGCATAGGATGAATTGACAGTGCAACCCCCCCCCCCCCCCCTTTTTTTTTTGCTACAAGAAAGAACAGAAAGAAAAAAAATCCTCAAGAGAGAGATGTTACATGTTACATGCAGTAAATTAAGGTGTGCTCCTGCTTGAACAGACACACGTTTAGACAGACAGACAGACACACAAACACTTGACTTGCACACAATGTCGTGAGAGGAGATGGTGGGGGGTGGTGGTGGGGGGGTTAGGGCGTTTACCGGCAGGGCTGGCTGGTGTGAGGCGTTCAGGACCATGGACAGCTCACGTGAAGCTCTTTCCACTTTCTTTCTTGTCCGCAGCATCATCTCCTCCTGCAGCATCACTGGCACCTCATGCACTCTGTCTTTCATTGCTGTGTTGTGTGTATGAAACTTCTGATCAATTCTAGGCCCCACACATGATCACTTTTTTTTTTTTTTTATCTTCTTCCTGTAGATATCAAGTTTTTTGTTTTTGTTTTATTGCTTAACTGCATGGATTGTAGTGAGCAGTCCACTGTTTGGGTAACTGGTGTGATGTTAAAAATGGTAGTCATCTCTTAATACCCATCACCATGCAGCATTTCACCTTAACTTGCCTTCTCTAGCAAACCTCTGTCCACTTATAACACCACATCACATGAAATGCACAGTCCACTTCCGCTTTCTTCATAATTTTCTTAATTTCACAACACACACACACACACTCACATTATCCTCTTTTTTTCTTCCATTTTCAAATCCACAATCACTGTGTCATTACCTCCTTCAATTAGAAATACAGGAAGGGCTTCAGGTGTGCTCTGGGATGTTTCAGTGTTATTCACAGGTGCACCAGTTTCGTTGAATCCACAGACTACCATAAAAAATGTCAATCGCAAATGCTTCTTTTGCACCAGTTGACATTACACTCCATGATCAGTTGCTGAGCCTCTGATATGTGAGGTGTGCTGGAGATAAATGACAAAAAGGGAATCAGGAAGTTGTGTAGAAATTGATGTTTCACAAATACGACAGTTGTAATTCTTTGAATCAGTAAGTTTGATAGTGGCACGCTTTATTCGCTGATAGATGATGTGTTTTAATATGTGTACTGTCTTGGGTGATTATATATCTTTCTGTGCAATCTGTGCTGATACAGTCTGCATTGATAGTAAGCATACAATGATGAATGACTCTTCTGATGCACATTAACATGCGTCTGTGGTCAAAAAAATGCTAAATTTATATATTTTCAGTCAAAATTAAACTCAAATCAGAGGCAAGTGCGTAGCTGTTTATTTCAAATGTGTACTCTTGACCAAAAAATGGATTAATCTGTTCAATCCCTCTGTTTTAGCATGTTTAAATCAATTTATTGTGTCTAAAATTGCCAAAAAAAAACCAAAAACAGCATAATGAACACTAACAGCACAAACGATTGGATGACGTCAGGATGCACAAGCTGGTGCTGACCTGTAACAGCGTTCACTGACTTAAAAAAGAGATTCATAGGGTTTTAAGTGTATGCACATGACAGCAGAGAGTAAAACAGTTACACAAATACCCCTGCGTGTTGTCCGTTTTTTTTAGTTTTCTTGTCTGTGGTCTGTGTAATGAAATGTGTAAGAAATTACACATGTGCTCTCAGGTTTGGGTTTGGAGTGGATCAGTGGATCACACTGAGAATTAATGCACTTGCTTGTCCTTGTACCAGACTACATGTGTATTTTATTTAGAGCTTTTATGAATGTTTAACCCTACAACTATACACTGATCAAGGCCAGTTAAAAAAAAAAGTGCTGAAATTGATCACTTTTCCTCTTCAAAGCTTGATGCTGGAGTAGAAAGCTTATAGGTCTGAGCACAAAGCATAGAAAAAAACATGAAATCCAAAAATGTAAGGATTGTTTGATGTGATTTAGCCCTAATTTCCTTTCAGTCTCATGGATTGTACCTGTGTGTTTCAGATACCAGACCGTGATCGTGGCCGTGATTTCATTCGAGCCATCTTGTTCTTTTCAGGTCTTTTTGCGGTCTGGGCTTGCTGTCAAATGACTATCCAGGAAGCCCTTACCCCAAAAAGCATCTGCAGGGGATCCTTGCGTCAGAGGCAATTTTCATTTAATTCTCACCCGACACTTGATCTCAGTTTAAATACTGTGAACACCTGTTTTCTCAGCTTGTATATCAAATAAGTGTAAGCCTATACAGTTGTAAAATAGTGTGCTGGTGTTTAATGTGTTGAACTCAAGCGGTGTAGGATATTTAAATCTATTAAATATCCTCCATGTCATTTATGAAAAGAAAAAGTTGCTAATGCGCCTGATCATCATTACCTGAGTAGAACTGTTGATTTAAATGTTTACCTAAGATGTAAATCTTTCCCTCAGTTGGTTGGTCTTTATGAAAAACAGTTACTTTCCGTATCCTAAGGAGACCCATTTCTCCATTTCCTAACGTGTCTGCAGCACTACACAATTTCTCCAGAAGGTGGCAGCATTGCTCAAGATTTTTGACTATGAGGAAATTTGACTTAAACCAACACACAAAGCAAACCTATGGATACTAGTGCAGTTATGACGATCCCAATGCTTGTCCCTGTGTGTATCAAATACAGTTTCATAGAATAGTAATCGTATCCATGGGTGTAATTACAATGCTTTGATGTCAGCCTGTTGTTATTTACATGTATACACATGTTTGGCTGTATTGCAGATGCATAATTTATTTAAAAATCTAAACGTAGTTCATAAAGTGGCTGAGAGGCTGCGGTCTCTGCTAGTGGTTTAGCAGCCGTCACTTATCATCAGTGGAGAAAGTGAACAATGAGCTCCTGTGAAAACACTCCAGCTCACCATTTTCCATTTATTACTCACTTCTGCAGTAACTGGCGATCTGTTCTGAAGTATCGTGCAAAGCGGGATGAATGCACGACCAAACAACAGGTGCCAAACCAGTTGTTTGTCCAGTTCTACCCAGCCGTGATGCAATTTTGCTTCCAGTAAAACATACCAACTCATTATGAAGCAATTCTTTACCTGCTGACTCAAAAAAAAAATCCCACAAAAGCTTGTAGAAAGTAATCCAGCATCCTATTTTCTGGTATGGAAAAATGGAAGTTCTGTTGTTGTTTTGATGATGTTTGACGGCATCAGTGATAGTGGATGGGATTTGTTTTTCCAGCTTGCTTCTGTTAGTCTTTTTTTCTTCTTTAAAAAGTCCACCTTCGCTCACTTATGTGTTTTGCTTATTGTTCCTTCACTTGGATGTTTGACCTTCACTGTGCGGAAAGATTTACAGTAACGTGCTTAAGTTTTAGAAACTGTCACATAGAAGAAGTGTCTGATTGGGCCAAAATTAATTCTGCAGCGTGACAATGAGCTCAAACGTACCACCAGAGTCATAAAGAAGTGTCTTCACCCGCTAGGAGAACACGCAGTCCTGCAACAGATGCTTTGATCCTCACAGAATGTCATGAAGTAAGTCTGGGATCCCATGAAAAGACAAGAGCATCTAAATCCACAGAAGAATGAAGAATGGCTTTTTTTAAAATGCGTGGGACAACCTTTCTTCTAACTGACATGTAAACTGTGTGTCAGTGTATTTCAGAGAATTGGTGGTTCTGTAAAGGCAAAAAGTTGCCACAACACATACTAATTTAATTTCATCACTTTTCCGTTTACTGCAATTTGCATGATCTTCATTAAGAAATAAAAATCTATTACTGGCAATACCTGTATCTTTTGTCATGTTCAGTGTTTCACAGTATAATAGGAGGAAAGTTTCTCTTTGCTATGTCCAACTCTGTGTGTTGTCACATCACAGCTGCTATGACAGTGCAGTGTGTAAATTTTCAGTGCACAAACGCTAAAAAGAAGTTTCCTGTGAAGTAGGAGAAATTAATTGGCCTATTTATAGTTTTAAAAAATTCAGTTCTTCAGTGGAACACATATGTCTCAAATGTAGGAGTTATACACCAATCAGCCACAACATCTCAACCACTGACAGGTGAAGTGAATAACATTGATCTTATTGGTACTATGTGGTGTTCTGATGGAAAACCTTGGATTTTGGCATCCGTGCTGATCAGACTTAGACACACAGATAAACATTGTCCCACAACAAGCACACTCCCTCATGCAAATGGAAATCCCAAATGTCACTGGCCTACCCCCGCAGGAAAATGTACCCCAACACATGGAAAAAACATCAAACAATCAGGAACATGTTGAGGAACATGACAATGGCCCAACATATTGATTTGACCTCCAAACTTCCTACAACCCATTATGATCAAGCATCAACAGGATGCAGTGGAATAAGTTTGATTGACAGACACAAGCACAAGCCAGAGCACCCAAAGGATCCAGTGCCAAAGTCCTGGTTCCAGACCCCATAGGACACCTTTTGTCAATGCTTAAAGGTTCAGAGCATTTTTGACTACATAAGGGGGGCCAACACAATATCAGGCAGGTCATAATGTTATGCCTAATGGTTGTATATAGTACAAGTCTTAAAACTTGTCAAGATGGAGTGTGTAAAGGTGTACAAAGTCAGAATACGCATTTCCAAACAACCAGGGTTACATTTTTTATTAGGGGAAGTTTTTCTTCCATTTTTGGTGACAAAAGCTGAAATTCAGAAGCTTTTTTATAATCTAACTCGATGTAGACATTCTTTAAAAATGTGTAAAAATGTGTCATCTATTAGTTCTCTTGGTAAGTTGCGGTTTTAAAAAAATGTTTTCACTATTCCACATAAGGGTCGGGTCACCATTCCATATAAAGGTTGGCTGCTGTTTCTCTAGAAATTTCAGATTTTTTTCATTGCAACAGTTGACTGTCTCATGAGTCTTGAGTCTACGCTTCCATGGAAATAAAATGAAGGATCCTTTCCTAAACTTGATGTAACCATCTCAGTGACTGTTTCCAGTACCTCACTGGACCGCATGGACTGATATGGACAGAGCCAGTTGGGGAACAATGGCTCAGCGACACCTTGAAATGTAAAGAATAGTCCATTTATTCCCGTGTCTTCAGCTAAACTTGAATAACTATCATTTCATGTCTCAGCTCTCCAGATTTCCATTTTAGGACTTTTTTAATAGTATCAAATTTTGAATCAAGTAATGTTAGCAATGTCCTATGTGTCAGTGTGATCTGATCTCAAAGATCTTGGGTATCGCAGCCCTCGAATCCCATTTTGTTTACACCAGTGTACCTCTTGTTGAATCTATGTAAAAGGTAAATGATCTGGTAAGTTTGGCTCATGCTTTCTTATAAGTAGTTTAATAAAAATTCTTCTGAAATTAGCTTTGGTATATGACACACCATGAAACAAGTATTGTGACGTAGGCTGAGTCGAACAATGTGGCTGGGTCTGTTTCAGTGCAGCTTCTACATCAGGCTGGATGTAATTATGAGAAAATCCCCCCCAAAAATATGTGTTTACACTTTCTCATTTAATGCCAGTGCCACTTGTCGTCACACTGTTTAATTTTCAGTAAAAGTTTCATTGTCTGCTGACACAGTCCGACACAGGAAAGCTGAAACATCATCTACTCATGATCACATTCACAGGTCTGTCAGAGTATTACTCAAGGTAGGACAAAGGAGGAGAAATGGCACATGTATCATGATTCATCTTTACTTAACCAAAAGAAAGAAATAACATAAGGAAAGCCCCAATACACCCTAAACCATACAGAAATCATATTTAGGTCTAACTGTGCATTAGCAGATCTCAACACATTGTGAGTTACACATTCACAAGATTTGATATATATCTTTTTCTTAACACATTTATGAATGTCAAGCAATGAATTTTAGATACTTGAGGACTGATGGATGGATGGATGGATGGATGGATGGATGGATGGATGGATGGATAGAAAAGCAATAATCCCAGACAATTGCTCTTTAGTTTGGTACATAAGACCCTCTGGGAGCAAAAAATAGAGTTCTTGCTTGTTAATGATATTTAATAACGGTTTAGTATCAAGAGATTCAGTAAATTATTACTATTTTCTCTCTCTTGTGTTCTATGGATGTTACGACCAGCTCACTAGGGGAAAGGGAAGTAACATAAAACCCAAATGCTTTTAGGTTAAATTAAAGTTATTTATTAACAAAGTAAAGATTTAACAATACAAAAGGTGAGGCAGCTAACAACTAATTGAGTGCTGTGCAAAAGGGGAAAAAAGAGAACAAAAAGAGACTCTAATGTAGAGTTTAAAGCTTACTAGTTGTATGCAAAAAGAAAGGTAACAACAAAAACCTACCTAACTGCTCTTACTCAACAAAAAGAAATACAATACTAACCAGCACCCAATCTCTAGTGTGTCTAACAAGAAGAATCTTTAAGGCTGTGTGTAATGTGTCTAGTGCCTCACAAGTTTACAGAGTTATAACAGTCTTAAAGACACAAAGAGGCATGTGAGCACAGCTGGTTACAGCTAGGTACTGAAATGTAGTCTGCTGGCTTCTTATCCTCCTCAGATGGCTCCTTCTGATTGGTGGATCAGTTGATGAACCTTTTGTACCAATCAGCCTACCCCAGGGAAGGTGGATGGAATTAAAGGAAAAAGCTCCTGCTGCAGTGACAACCTGGGAGCAACAGTGCAGACACTCACACCAAGAAACACACACTCACACATACTGAGGCAGGTAAAGTTCCCCAGGATACGATGCCAGCCGTAACAGTGGACATGCTCAATGGGGCTGGGCAAGACCATTAAATCTTAGACAATAGTCTTGATTAGCGCATCAAATCATTTCATAGACAAAAGAATAAAAGGTGCCATCATGTAACACAGAGAAATGTGTTCAAATTTGTTAGTTTAATGGTATTATACTACTTCTTGTGCACTTTGTTTCCTTTTGTTTTGGTTACATTTTAATTTTTGTGTACTGTGTGCTCTAATATTGTTTTTTCTCCAATATTATAGTTGTATTTTAATATTTTACTGCTTCCTAGATTTTACAGCATTTTAGCAAACCTCGATGTTTTAAAATGTGCTATATGAATAAACTTGACCTTGACCTTCTCGATGGATCTAAATTATTATTACTTAACACTGGCCATGCATGAGGCATTTCTTTTAAGTGCTTCAATGGTAAATGACAGATGCTATAGTTATGTGAGGTATCTGAAATAAATCGCTACGCACATGAAAGCACTGTACTTCCAAAAGTAGTGTTCATGTGTTCAGAATGCAGTAATAGAGTAGAGAGAGTTTTACCGATCTCAAAACAATACTTTGTATCAGTAGTATTAATACTTAGTATAATTCAGTCTGCCCATGCTAATGAATACAGTGGGGATTACTACAGACTCATTAGAATGAAAGTGTGTTTAAAGTTGTATTCTGCATTCATTATTACATGTGGTGTTTAAGTCTATCTGACCTTATAAATCCAGATATTTACTTTTTGTAAGTCCGTTTGTTTATCTCATCCTGCTGAGGCCTTCTGTTTTCTATGCCTCTATTGTTTGCAACTGTGTTTCCAGCTGTAGAAGTGTATTTAAGAATGAATCAACTGTATCAATGAGCATGTTACACAAGGTTAAATTTAGGTAGTTGGTGCATTTTTAAATGAACTTTTTCTCTAGAATTGAAGTCCAAAAAAAGAAGACTTATTTACTGTCAGTCTCAGAAACCTGGCTTAAACTTTTTACACTGCAGGGAACTGAGAGTCTGGAACAGGGATTACCATAAATGTGTTTCAAATGTTTTATTTAACACCCACAGAGATATAAAGCCTCCTGATAATATGCTGATGGGAAACAGCATCAGCATCCGGTGAACCCTAAAGTATTTTGGACATTGCATAACACGTCGCAAGTTATAGTCTGCATGAATTCACTGAAGCGTTAAGTTCCTCTATAGTACTCCCTTAATCCTTTGCAATAGGTCCCATTTGTTGGCATTTGTGATGCTTAGAATATAAAAAACGACCTGTACTGCCAGTGTTGACGAACATAGTATTTTCTTAAGGACTATGCTTGCTGTGACTGGACTACTGCAGAAATGAGACACACTGTGAAGTCCTCCCACAAGGAAGCGCTGATTCAGGTCTTTTTGCAGACTCATTTTAGGGGTGTTAACGTCACTGAGGCGTCTGGGGGAGAAAACAGCACATTGTCCTGAATGGCAGCACATGCAGGATCAATGAATTTGAATTCCCATCATTCCTGTGACTCATCCAGGCTGATCCTGCTGAGTGGAATTCCTGGTTTTCATGCTGCATCTGGACGAGTAATCTGATACCGTGCAAAGCCCATTAACACGACTCAGCCAGTGTTATGGGGAACGGGTCAGAAACACTTTGTTAACCTTTTATCCTGATTTCTATTCAACAGCATTTACTGGCAAAGCAATTATATCCCATCTCCAAACCTTAAAGGGCTGATGGATATGGTGCATGCATTTTACTGTGTTTGATAAAAGAGGGGCAGACACTTCTTCTGAGGATGTGACTCACATGTTCCCATAAGTCATGTGACACAAAGTCCTCGTGAATTATTAATGAAGCCTTGCAGTGTCCTTCTGTCATACTCCAGGAGGTGACTTGTTGTCCTGCAGGGATGCAGTCGGATTGATCCTCTGTGATCTTAGGGACAAGAGACACACAACTGTAAATCTGTTATCCAGCGAAGCTTATTTGTTAGCAGTTTTGGTTTCTAATGTAGCCACAGGGGTACAAATATGTATCTTTGCTGTTTGGAACTAATTAGTGCATGTGGAAACCGCATGCACTAAACACATTTATAAACTCTGTCTGGCCAAGAGGAAATACCTTTGACTCACCCTTTATATGAGGAGTCTCTTGCAGCTGAGAAAAAGGTATAAACATGCTGATTAGCCTTCAATCAGTAACACCACAGATACCACAGGTCCATCTAAAATATAAAAATAAACTACCACAACTCTATTTGTATACAAATTAGCAATTGAGATATAATGAATCTGTGTTCCACTGTGGGATAAAATGAACAAAAACCATCAACTACTTACTCAAGACTTAGCACTTACATGATTTTCCGAAGCTTCCTGTATATTTAGATGTCACATACTGGCAGACAAAACCTAGCATTTTGAAAAAAGTGCAGATTTTATTCGACCCAGATGTCAGGAAAACATTTTTTGCTTGCAATGAAGCCTTCTCTAAAACGTTTAATAATGCCTGCAAGCGATCCAAGCATTATATCATTCACTTCATTCCTTCTGCTCTTTCTTTCATGAATAATAAACTTTTCCCGTTCAAATCACAAATGGGACATTGTCACCCGTAAATATTTCTTCCCAGAAATATTCTCTTTAGTTTATCGTCCCCCCCACCACCACCACACCCCCCCACCCCCCACCCCCACCCCCCCACCCGATCACAGATCTGTTTATTGTACCCCAAGTGTGGCAATGACCATGTCCTAATCACTTCACGACATCCCGTGCTAACAGTTTGGAGGATTTACTGTAAGTTACCTTGAAGGAAAATTACCAGTATGGCCCTGTGCTGTTCCCTGAAGAGCTAAAACAAAGAGAGATTCTTGGCCTCGCTGACCCTATTTTACTTCAGAGAAACAGAAACTTGCTCTGCAGAGCCATTCCCCTCCTGCTCCATGGTGCAATAACACACATCTGGTTCCAAAAATAGCTGTGTTAAGAGGGGAAAAATGTTTGACAACAATTTTCCATGTAGAGCACAGAATTTCAAAAACATGAAAGTAACTGTGTGGCTTGCGTCCACGTTATTTACAGTATGTGCAACAACTTTTTTAATGCGTATGAGGGAAAGGAGAAGCTGATTAATTTTATTGCAATTCACACGAACCAACAAAGAACTTCAGAGGAAATCTGTGACCAAAACATAATGTGCATTTTTTATTAGGTTATCTTGGTGCTTATCTGGTGTCTGGAACATCCTGAGAGCTTCAAACTCACATCTGTCAAACTGATCCAGGGGGATTTTGAAATAAAAGAACTAATAAAAATAGCTTCTAAATTTTGTTGTTTGTTTGTTTTCGCAGAAATAGAAAACAACTCTGTTACACTGCACTATAAAAAAAACTAATGTAAAGTGCAGGACTTCCATGTTCCACAAACTGTTTATCACTCTTTATAACTCCTTATATTTTATTTTACTTTCAGTTCATTATATTTTGCAGGTGATACTCTGCCAGCCTGTGTATTTGTACAGCTGTTTGGCTCCTGTCATGCTTTTTTTTTTAAGTGTCAGTACAGGATATGACATATATGGTATACTGACTATTCAGTCATTCCAGAAAGTTGTTGTTTGTGGACACAAAATGAGAAACATTGATTTTGTCTGTAAACTGTGGGATTTTAAAAATCTGCACAGAAATATGGAGCTAATGTGCAAATCCTGGACATACTGGACAAAACTTACAAACAAAACTTTAAAAAGTCCCTTTAAAGAATGTGCTAGAATGCCTTTAAGATCCAGTCAAGTTTGTTAACAGCTGCTGTGAGACCAAGACACGTGTTTAACTCTCTTAAAACTATTTCTAAAGAAGGGGGAAAAAATCTTTATTAGCTGCATCCGTGAACGCCTCCACTGATGAAATTGTGATTAAAAATTACACATATATCTCGGGATAGTTACCAAAAATGTGTTGTAACTTCTCTAAAGTGTCCTGCAGCACCGCCAGGGGATACAGCGGCATGAGATGGGGGAGAGGTAAACGAGGGGGCGGATGAGGGGGAATGGGGGTCGGAGAGAGGTGAGTAAGAGATGAGTCAACAGCCCTCCTCTATAAGATACCGTGATGGAGCCCAACAGTGGCAGACGCTCAGACACCAACCAAGGTAAGGTCAACTTTCCTACTCGTCTCTCTGCATGCTTCCTTCTCCATCAGACCCTTACATCTTTGTTTTTACCATCTGTGCTCACTGTCACATTTGTTCTTTCATGATCTATCAGTGCATCTTTTTTCTGTTAGAGGTTTTTGGGATGTTTGAATGCTAAATAATTATATTTCCAAATAAGTGTAGTGACAACTACTTGAGAAATTCTTGCCCTTTATAGATTATGTGTGTTGCTCTAGCTGAGGTTTTATGGAGTTACCCTTTATTCTACTGTAGTAGTGCTATCTGTGATCTTTGTACCTGTTACACGGTCAAAAATTCACAGGTGTCTCTATCACAAATATTTACTGCCATAAACAAACACATTGACTAAATTACTGGAATGAAGGATGTGTAAATTGATGACATGCAGATATGAACTCATGCCGACTGCCTCAGTGAGATGACCAAACTGTGAAACACGAGTAACTGCAAATATTAAAAATGAAAAATATTCTTATTCCTTCCCTAGGAATAGCAGTGCTAATCTGCAGTCTGTAAACCCAGAGGAAAACTACAATTATGGACTACACTCTGGTGTTCCTGTTTTCCCTGCTTCAAGTTTTAAGCCTGAGTACAGCAGCTCCAGCGCCTACGGAAGCCGTGAAGATGACACTGAAAGTGAAATGGATGGCAGAACAGCTCGTGTTCAAACTCAACAGAGACTTCCAGGTAGGATTTGCATTTCTGCTTTAGGTCACAGAATCTGTGAAAGAGTTGGTGTGTTTGTAACCGAATTCTCCTCCTTGCTGCAGTTCCCTACTGACCTGCCACTCAGTCCGCCTGCTGAAAAACTTGATGGATTTTCCTCCGTAATATCAGTCTTGGAGAATTACAACAGGATGATCTCTGACACCGTTAACAGGGCCTCCCAGATCAAGCATGAGATCTCTTCGCTGACGGGATACCTCGATCAGTGGAGGCAGGGGCACTGCAACGAGCAGCGGCCAAAGCCTCCAGTATCTGCAGAGCTGCAAGAGCTACAGAACAGCAAGAGATTCGCTCTCACTGTGACCATTGAGGCTCTCATGAGAGTGAAGCAGTTCCTCAATCTTCTGCTGCAGAACCTGGATCAGCTTGAAGCTTGCTCATAGATGAACATTGGACGTAATATTTATAAGGTATTATCCTGGTTGGTGGGCAAGCCTGCATCAGTGATGTCTGGCTTAACTTTTTTTGAGGGAAATCTATTCTTGAACATGCACTTATTTATATATATATATTATGTATTAATTATATGATGTATTTAGAAAATGTGTATTTTGTAACAAGTATTCTCTTTTCATCGCAATGTTTTTAGCTTTAATGTAATTTCCAAAGAGATGTTTAATTGAAAACTGCTCTGTGTTTTACATACAAAGACAAATCAGCTGCTCATAGGTCTGTACTGTGACATCCACAAAGATCTCCACGTGAAAAATACAAATGTCACATTAATTCAGTAATGCTGCATCAGCAGTATTATGCTGACTGTGGCCAGAGGAAATGTCATGATGAGCTGTGCTGTCATCTCTGGAAATTCCTGAAAACCTGTTGCCAAGAATAACAGACGTATGAGAACTGAGAGAACCGGAAGGGTAAAGGGCGACTTATTGCAGTGCAATAGCAACAGCTCTTCCAAAGCAGCTATTTATATTTGTAGACCATGTCTTGTGTATTTTTGTACAGCTGGCACTATTTTTATACCTATTTGATATAAAAAATTAAAAATAAATATTTAACAAACATATCTTTTTGTAATATTTGGGTTGTGTTGGGTCAGTGTTGTGTAATGAGTCAAAGATGTAGTGAAAGTGCACGTAGACATGGTTAATATATAATGTCGTCTGTGGGTGTTTGGCTCCCGCTGCACTTGTATTTTACAGGGTACACGAGTGGGAACTATTTATCCAGAGCTACTAGGTTATGATTAACTCCTGTCAAAAACTAGTGTAATTTTTTTTTAAGTGTATTAGAAACTGTCCGATTGAATGAATGAATCTGTGAATTGAGGAACAAATATGAATTAATACAACAATGCAAAGACCAACAATAAAGCGTTAATGAAAGTATTTTTATCACGTTTTCATAAAATTACATGTAGACAAATACCTCTATCCTTACACAGGTGAGTTTTTTAAGTAGTAAAAAAAACAAAAATGAGCAAGAATTAGACACCTGCAGGAACAGCATAGATGGAGTTTAACACATGAGCATCAAACACTGTACAGCTGGACACAAAATCAATTTATAAGAACAATTTTATGTGTTTTAAATCTTCAGGATGTCAAATATAGAAAATCAGGACACACTTTTTCCGCACTCACTCACACATTCACACACCCACACAACACACAGCATTAACTATCAAACCACTTGCTTCTTTTGACAGAGGTATTCTTGCCACTGTTGCCCATCAGTTTCCTCTTGTACTGCTCCACCAGGTTGTCAAAGCGGTCCCTGTCCCTGCTCTTGAAATTCTTTTTAACCATCTAAAAAAACAACAACAACAACAACAAAACAATGAGTCTTGAGGTGTGACAGGACAAGTCGGATAAAGCACCATCAAACTAACACTTTAAAAAAAACAGTGATGCATGCATAATAATGAAACGGCACTGCTGGCAGATGGTGATGTGAGATGTCTGAGATTAAGGCCAACAATGTACAGCGCAATTCTTTCCAGTGTGATTTTGTGTGCTGATGGTATACAGTGTAGTAAAAAATACTTAGCAATTGTATTGGTTCCCTATGTTCTTCCACAAATGCCAGATCACAGTTCTCTCATGCATATATATACAGAAAAATAAATATACAATAATAGTTACAGTATGAGCCCTTAAGGTTCCAGAGTGGTGCCCCTTTATTTTCCAACTTTACACCCTGTTCCCCTTTACCTACATGTATTTTTATGTACTGTACTGGTCCAGTCAATTTTTACCATTATTAGTCACCAGCAATGTGTCTAATACATCTCATGATATATCAGTATGTTTTGTCTGGCTCAGTACCAACACATACATGTGACCCAAAAAGTAAAAACACAAATTCAGGAATAAGGCTGTACACTGTTTTACAAGTTTGGTTATTAGCCGACATATGGACAGATCTGCAATAAACATTTTTTTTTCCATAAACTTTGTCCACAAAGATTCATTAACATGAAAAGGGGAGGTAGAAAGCAGAAAGACTAATTAAATCCTAGGTGTCGCTGAGCCATTGTTCCCCAGCAGGCTCTGTTCATATCAGTCCATACGGTCCAGTGAGGTACTGAAAGGCCACTGAGACGGTTACATCAAGTTTCGGAAAGGATACTTCACTTTATTTCTGTGAAAGCGTAGACTCAAGATTCATGAGAAAGTCAACTGTTTCAATGGAAAAAATCTGAAATTTCTAGAGAAACAGCAGCCGACCCTTATGTGGAATGGTGAAACATTTTTTTTTAAACCGCAACTTAAAAAGAGAACTAATAGATGACACATTTTTACACATTTTTTAAGAATGTGTACATTGAGTTAGATTGTAAAAAAAAAAGTTCTGAATTTCAGCTTTCATCGCCAAAAATGGAAATGCGTATTCTGACTCTGTACACCTTTACACACTCCATCTTGACAAGTTTTAAGACTTGTACTATATACAACCATTAGGCATAACATTATGACCACCTGCCTAATACTGTGTTGGTCCCTTATGTGGTCAAAAATGCTCTGAACCTTTAAGCATTGACAAGAGGTGTCCTATGGGGTCTGGAACCAGGACTTTGGCACTGGATCCTTTGGGTACTCTGGCTTGTGCAATGGGGACTCTGTCAATCAAACTTGTTCCACTGCATCCTGTTGATGCTTGATCAGAATGGGGTGTAGGAAGTTTGGAGGTCAAATCAACATGTTGGGCCATTGTCATGTTCCTCAACATGTTCCTGATTGTTTGATGTTTTTTCCATGTGGTGGGGTGCATTTTCCTGCAGGGGTAGGCCAGTGACATTTGGGATTTCCATTGGCATGAAGGAGTGTGCTTGTCCTGGGACAATGTTTATTTGGGTGTCTAAGTCTCATCAACACGGATGTCAAAATCCAAGGTTTTCCAGCAGAACAGCACATAGTACCAATATGATCAATGTTATTCACTTCACCTGTCAGTGGTCACAATGTTGTGGCTGATTGGTGGATTTCCTAAATTGCAGCCTTTGCGGTTTGCTAACTGCATTATTTCAAATCATGGTTTCGATATGAAATTGATAAAACTGTTCAGCCCTATGTACAGTAAACACTCACTTTTATTACTTTCAAATTGCCAGAAATCTATTTTCAATTTTGATCTCATTCACTGTTTAAATTTTACTGACATTTGCACTGGGGTCTGATATAAAGACTGTAAAAAGGAAAGAATCTGTATCAGCGAAGAAACTCTTCTATTTTTCTAGATTTTATATATCACATATACAGTATGTACATGTGTTGGTGAAATATGCAATTTTTTTTCAACCAGTGTTTATAGCTTCCAAATTACTGTGGTAATCCCGCTAAAGTTTCACTTGGTGGCACCCAAACACAACAAGTTGTACTGACTGTACTACTGGAGAACATGTGTTCCTCAGTGACTCTGATGTTTCATGCTTTAATCTAGTCTAAAATGTTTTCCGCTTGGCAGCTCTACAAAACAGACAGCACCCAGCTGCCAACTTGAGGAGTGCTTTGTTTCAGTCAAGTTTCTTTTGAAGAAAGAGTTATTTTTTTCCAACTACTTTTCACAAGTATAGGAGCTGTTTTGGTGCTTAAATGCGTCATGAGGATATTAATAGGCCAACATCATAGGAATTTGAAAACTAGGTCTGACAAACTGCTATTTTAGTAGTTTGCAATAAATTAATGCTTATTACGTACTCTTTTCTGTAAGATACTTTGTGAATATACAACATAAGTATAAACCTGATTTCTGGGCTGTGTGGGCTTTTCCATCGGTCGTCTCTGACGTGCATTCCAGCTGGTCCCAGGCTGTGCTTTCTTGGGTGGTGGGGCCTTTTGCTTTCCTTTGTCACGTTTTCTGCAAAGGAAAAACAGCTTATAATCTGCAACTGAGTCCTCATGCCTGCTGCAGAGTCAATGTATTTTTGTGGGCATTTTTAATTTCGTTAGTTTGTTTTAGACAGGCTGTTTGTACCTGAAAAATCAAAACAGGTTACATTATTTGGCTACTTTACATTAGTGACTTGATTAGAATTTGTGTTATTATCAATCAGTTGTCTCTACCAATGAAATCCTAAGAGGTTTTACAATTCAGACTGTTAGGCTCTGACAATTCAAAAGGTGCACAAAAGTATCAGCAAACACATGACAGGAAATACCATCATTACAACCTCAAAACATACCAAGAGATTTCAGACTTTTTGGAAACAAATGTCCACAGCATAAAATGATGAGGAGTGCATTGTAGACAGGCGACTACTAACAGTAATAAAAATGGTACCTGATCTTAGGTCCTCGATGGGAAGGCAAAGGTAGCACTTTCCTTCGTTTTTTGCCGTTCTGCAAATCTATGTGCTCAACCTCAGGGTTGGTTTGGAAGCCTGAAAAGTATCTGTCCTGCTTCTGCCTTTCAGGAAAACCTAATACACACAGAGAAGTGGATAGAGAGAACGTTTGAAAAGTAAGAATAATGGACATGGTTACAGTGAAATCAAAAGTCAGCTGAGTTAAATAAAGCATTACATCAAATATATAATCTTTTCGTCACAGAATTAGTGTGCTGTGACATTGGATCATGTTTGTCAATTTCTACATTGTCACTTAGTAGCCTATAACAAACAGCATACATGTACACATGTATGACCAGGATGTGTCCAAGACAATTGGAGCCCATCTGCAATAGAGCTTCATGTTCAACTTCTGGTAAAAGATAAACATATACAATTATTAATATTTTCTCACCTCTCTGTTTTCCTGTCAGGTCTGATGAGGACTGCGCTCTATTTCTATCCTTACTTGGTCCTTTTCCATCTCCAGTGATTTGGGACTGAGGTTTCGCTCCTTTTTTAAAAGGCTGATTACGGAAAAACTCCTGCACAAATACACACAGGGTTACTTTTGATTTAGAATATTTATATATATACATATATATATATATATATATATATGTGTGTGTGTGTGTGTGTGTATAGGCTGCAGTTAAAACCTAAATCAATACATACAAACCTTATTTTTTTGATGTCGCATTTCTTTTATTTTGAGTTTCCTTGAATCTTCCAGGGAGAACTCCACAATGGGTCTCTGCAGAATGACACAAAATGCATAGTTATACTTGACTAACACCAGACTGCCTGTAGACCAGGAAAAGAAATACATACATGGTGCTTTTAAACACACAGAAAATGATTTCTGCACAGTTAAGTTATACCTTGTGCGAGCCAAAGATGTCGGGGTTGTTGTTGAGGTAACGAAGTGTGCAGAGAGCATTTTCATGGTCCTGGAACTGAACAAAGCCATAACCCAACGACTGTCCCATCACCTGACCTTTCTCTGGCTTCTTGTCATACATGATCCGGCACTAAAAGGAGAAACAGGAGGTACATACACAAACAGCGTGAATAGAATGACCCCAACGCCCCCTACTGGACACATAGTGTTTTTAATTTTATAGAGGCCTAACACTCTGTAATACTGCTCACACAAAAATATTTCAAATAAAAACCGGCAAAAAAATTGGATAAATTGTCAATACGGCTATATTTGTTGAAAGATACACCACTCTGGCATATTCTCACCTCTGTGATGCGAACTTTCTTGTCTCCTTTTACAGCTTGAAGGCAGAGGGCTTTGAGTTTTTTATTGTCCACTGACTTGGGCAGGTTATGGACACACAGACGATTCTTTGACACAAACACGTTTATGTCCCGAAGCTTGGCTCTCTTTACTTCTTCAAACTAAGCAGAAGAGATTACATCAAATGATGAGCCAAAGTAGACAGAATTTCAGTGCCTGATCAACTATGATGTAAGAAAACTCATTCTCCTAGTAGAATATTCATGGAAAATGTACTCACTCTGGTTCTTTTGATCATGTCTGCCTCAGGTACACCCTCTGCAGCCTTGGTTCCAGCACGGATCACTGTGTGTTAAGGTCAGAAGAGAAAAACTTACAAAAACAGATTTAAAAGCAGTTTAGCCCAGAGTTTCTTGAATTTCCTTTAATACCTTAAAAGGAACAAGGGTTGGAAAAAGTTTCCTAGTCAACTAGTGGTTATTAATTCAAGCCATTTTTGAGCCAAAACTGGTCCTCACACATGGTAATTTAACTATCTAAATTTTATGACTTCTTCAGAAAATGATTTTGCATTCCAGGGCCAAGAAAGCAGAGATTAAGGAGAAATAAAAAATTGCAGCTAATAGCGAGCATTTTAAAATATAAATATTACAAGGGCATGCATAAAGCAAACTGCAATAACACCACAAAAAAAAAACAAAAAACAAACAAACAGCAAACTAATGATTCTGAAGGTTTAAGGAAGACCGGCAAGGAAACTCAAATCATACAGTGAGCCTCATGCTGATAATGTGTAGCTGGTGAACACCTCGTACTTGGTAGGTTTTTACAGAAAACATGAGACCACCTTAATGTTGCCATCAGTCTGTCGCTGAAACTGTGGCTCTACATACTTTAGATATTTTGCTATATACCCTGTGTTTTTAACATGACCTGAGTCACTCTTTGCGTCTCAGTTGTGCTGAAGAAGAATCTTATAGTAGCAAGTAGTTTATGGTTATTTTGGCCAATTTAATAATTAAATCAAATTAGACAATAAATGAGGCATGCACAGTAAAGTAAGTTTGATGAAATATCACAATTTTAACCACCTAACAGCTGAACATCTGACTGTTTTTACAGCTTCTAGCTCTGATAAATGGTTAAATTTTGTCTATTTTTTAAAAGATGACATGCTTTTTCAAACGTGCTAATAGGTTTTGGGGTTCAGACACTCTTTAATGTTAAGAATTCTTTTAAATCTGCATAACACTGGCAGTGAAACAAATCAAGTATATGATTAAAGTGTCATTAGTAGAGCTAAGCGAGAAAGTGACAAGGTGGTAAAGATGGGGGGGGAAAAGAGTATAAAATAAGTTTACTCACATCCCTCTCTAGCCAGATACAGGTTCCTGGTGCCCGTTTCTACCTTCGCTTTATTGACCTTCATCTTCGTAGCATCTTCTCTGCTCACTGCCGCAACAATCAACAGCTTTCTGCCATCTACACGGATGCCACCGTTCTGTATCAAATAAACCAATGTTACAAAACTGCAGTAACACCAACTCATTATACAAAAAAACACCAGTTGATGCCACAATAAGGCAAATACGAGGCAGATTTTATAAGCAATTATTCAGACTCCATGTATATTTGACTGTATATTACCTCTGCCTCATCTTGTGCTGCAGCTATGCATTTGTCGGCTGCCTCTTTACTCTTAAACTGAGCAAATGCACAACCTGGAAAAATAAAATAAAAATAAAATGCAACTCGTTTCCTCAAACAACAGAGTGGGAAGAGCGTTTTACTTGAGCAATGTTGGCTGACCTTTTGAATGTTCTGTGTCTGGGTGGAGAACAATCTTTATGTAGTTAAGCTCTCCGTACCGTAGGAGAACTTCCTCAAGACCCTCTTCCTCCGTGTCAAAGGACAAGTTCCTGAATCAGTCAAGATTAACAAAGGTTAATAATAAGTAAGGATGACTGTTTGTAGAGAGCTTGAGGATGTACGAATAACAGGTGAATAAATTAAGCATAGTAAAATATTTGAAAACAAGTTCAGGATAAAGTATAGAGAAGAATCGTTAACCTGATGAAAATTGTTCTGCCCTCTTTCACATCTGAAGGAAGTAGTTTCTTTGAGGCTTTCTTTTTAGCTAGAGATAAAAGCAGCAAACAAGATATGTTAAAAGTTACATTGAAGAAAGAAAATATTCAACATTACACACAAAAATATTGAAAACAGAGGCGAATTTATACCTAATTCATCTTCTTCATCCTCATCATCATCTTCATCCTGACTTTCATCTTGATCATCATTTGAATCAAGGCTACTCCCATCATCATCATCATCATCATCATCCTCCTCCTCCTCCTCCTCATCATCATCATCAACATCTTCCTTCTCCTCATCTTTTTCTTCTTCTTCATCTTCATCTTCCTCGCTGTCTTGTTCCTCACTATCATCTTCACCACCTGAATCGGATTCCTCCTCCTGCTGCACAACTGGTTTCACACTGACTCTGTGGAAAGAATTGGCACAAACTTAACTAGTAAAACTCCCCAGTTTTGAACACCTATGGACATATTAACAGAGGTATACACATTTAAGGTTCACACTTTTTCTTCTCAGGCTCTGCTTGTTTCTTTTCTTCTTTCTCTTCTTTAACATCACTTTCTGTATTGGCACTGGCTTCCTCTGCATTCTTATTGCCTAAGAAGTAAACAAAACCAACGATTACAAACTGTGTATGTTGAGAATACATATCTATATCAAAATACAAAGTGTGTCATTGTCCTATTTAATATGTAAACAATAAAACAGAGGAAGACTTTTACAAAATATTACCTGAAGTTGAGGATTGTTGTGTGGCAACATATTTGTCCTTTGGCACAGCCCAGTCAACTGCTACCTGCCGACCTGTGTATAAGCATCAATGAAACACTACATAAAAATTAATTTCCAAAATTTAAATGTCAATAATGAAAAGAGTTTGTCTTGTCCCCTCACTAACCTTTTATCTCCTTTAGGTTCATAGATTTAAGCGCCTTTGCAGCCTCTGACACAGTTTTAAACATGACAAATGCAAATCCGCGCATCTTCCCATCTGTTAAACATTTTTTAAAAAGATATACAAAAAGAAATCAAGCTACTGAAGGGTGAGGCAACAGGTGAACACAGTAGTCTGAATCAATTGTACATCTAGTAATATATAAAACAGTCTTTACCGGGTTTGAGAGGAATTTTGGACTCGAGAACTGTTCCAAACTGTTCAAATGCTTTTTTTAGATCATCCTCTGAGCACTGTAACACAAAAGACACATCAGCAAACATTCATAAAATTCAAGATAATAAAAACGTGTGCTTTAAAGTTTGAAACATTTCATAACCATGTGGCATACAGTACCTTAAAACTGAGATTCCTTATAATGAGTCTAGACTTCATCTGGTTTTTCCTGATGCCTTTGAATTTCTCTTCATTTTCCTTTGGTGCGGCTGCTGCTTCTTTAACTACTAAATAAAAGATACGCAAGGGTTTTAAGTGGGCAAAGTGCTAGAGGTCTCCTTATTGCTAGTTTTGGCACACAGCTTCATACAAACCTGCTTTCTTTTTGTCTTTAATTTTCTTCTTTGCCACTGAAAGAGACAGCCTCTGTCCGTCGTACTCTTTGATTTCTTGCAAGGCTCTCTGTGCATCTTCCTCCATGGAATATGTCACAAAGCCAAATCCACGACATTTTTCTGTAGCTGTTTTTTTTTTTTAAAAAAAAGGTACTGATAATTAATTTTTGCAATTGTGATTTTTGATTATTCAGCTTAGTGCTTTTACCTTAACTCGTGGCTCAGGTGTGATTCTATAATGATGCATTTTCAGCTAGCTCAAGGTACATATATGCCCTACCATTATCTGTTTAATAAAAGACCTCCAGAAAATGACAATGACAGCGTTACCTTTGTCTCTGACCACGAAGCATTGCTTGATCGGACCAATTTCTGAAAATATTTCCTCAAGCCGCTCGTTTGAAGCTGAAGCTGGTAGAGAACCAACGAATATGGTCTGCGCTGCCATGGCTCTCTGCTGCTAGCTAACGGCTAGCTAACTGCTAGCTTCTAGCTCGGTAATAACTCACAAACTGAAAGGAAACAACGCAGCACTCAAAGTTAATGTCAAACTACTCTATATAACACGAGTCACTGACATGAACACGTGGTAAATAACTGATAAATTAAATGCCGTTAGCCACCACATTAAGTCGCATGTTTACATGTGTGAGCAGCCATCTTGGAAAAATATCGAAAGTCGGTAAACTGAAGATTTCTGCTATGGCGCCACCTGCCGTCCCGGAGGTTTGCATGTTGTTATCACACTATACCAGCTATTAGTTTTTCTATTATATTTTATTATAATAAAAAATATATATTATTACTAACTATTACAACTAATACAACTATATTACATTATTTACAGTTTATTTTCTTTTCCTCTTAAAGACTAATTTACTCTACTTATTTATTTTCACAATAAGAGAGGTAATTTAATCCCAGCATTTCTTTTTGTATTTTATTTTATTTTTATTGAGACGATGAAATTGCAAGAAACAAAACAGTTAGAAAAAAACAAAAATCAGTAACATAAACTCCTACAAACTCAAACAGGTTCACAGGGGTTTATGTTACCAAATATTTTTAATTTACACATGCTGTACTGTACACATAGAGGAAGACTCAGTATTTAAGTTTACCAGAAATGGACATAAACAGACCTTAATATCAGTTGTTTGACTCCCACAACCCACTGGTATATAAGGTAGAAAATATCAGAACTTTAAAGCAACGAGCTAAGACTATCCCTATAGGCTACAGGTAAAAGAGATATTATATTAAGAAAGCACCAAAAACTGTAGCTTTCCCAACTGGGCTCTCATTAAATCAGCAAAGATATGTGGAAAATAATAGGTCAATAACAACCACAGAAGAAAAGAATAACAGGCAGAAAAACATCCCTTATGTAGCTGGTGTCTCAGATAAACTTAGAGAAATATTCTTTAATCAACTTTTCCTTAGACACTTTCCCCTTCTAGTCATCTTTACATTAATGTGCTTCGATACAGCACCCTGCACACAGCCAGCCTTTTCAGGAATTACTTTCTGCGGCCTAAACTCCTTGTGGAGGTTGTTGATGATCTTCTGGAAAGCTTCAAGTCAGCAATCTTCCCAGGATTGTGGGGGTGTGTACTGAACAACACCAAGAGATACATGCAACTTAAATAACTGATGGAAAATACTGCTATTTCAGTAGTCTAATTATCCAAGATGTACCAGTATAGCAGAGACTAAACAACCACTTCACAAGGACATGGCTTTGCACTGCTCCTCAGGACAAGAACCAGCAGTTCACCCCTATCTAAAGAATGAAGGACACGCCTTTGAGGACAACAGTGTTCACATACTTAACAGTGAAGACAGATGGTTTGAGAAAGAAGTGAAGGAAGCCACATATGTTCAACTGGAGTAGCTACATCTAAACAGAGGAGCAGGGCTTCAACACCAGTTATCAAATATTTATAATGCAGTCTTAAGTTTTGTCTCTCGAAAAGTTTCCATTGATCAACATCTTAAGTCATCCCTGAACTGGCAGTTTTACAATCATTCACATCTCAGGAAAAGGAGTCTTGGGTCACTAATGGGACATTAACAATGTCTGTTTTGGGAGCATAATATCCTAGGGAGCTAAGCTGGAAGGCAAAGCTCTCAATTTACTGGTTCATCTAAGTTCCAACCTTCACCTATGGTCATGAGCTCTGGGTAGTGACCAAAAGAAGGAGATTGTGGGTACAAGGGGCCAAAATAAGTTGTTTCTGTGGGGTGACTGGGCTAAGCCTTGGAGATAGGGCGAGAAGCTCAGACGTCTGGAGGAAGCTTAGAGGAGAGTTGGTGCTCCTTCGCATCAAAAGGAGCCAGTTGAGGAGGTCCAGACATCTGATTTAGATCCCTCCTGGGAGACTTTCTGAGCATGTCCACCTAGGAGGAAACCATGGGGTAGACCCACTACTCGCTAGATGGATTCTATATCTCATGTGGCCTGGAAATGCCTCAGGAGCCCCTGAGAAGAACTGGAAAGCACTGCCGGGGTGAGGGACACCTGACACAAGCTGCTTCATTTGGTGTCTCCACGACTCAACCCCAGATAAGCAGAAGAAAATGGATGGATGGATGGGTAGTATACTAGTATATCAGGGACTGCACATCAGTCAGTTAAGAAGCATTTTGCATAAGAGGTGCAGCATCAAGAACCAAAAAAATAAATCCAGTGAATCTACTGATGCTCTTTGGACGATTATGACCTGGAAGACTGGGAATCTACAGTTTCATGTGTATTCACTGATGTTGACAGTTTTATAACGTTTTGTAAGGGACTCTGCAATTCATTTTTTGACATAGCTGAACTTGATTGCTTACATCGCCATTTCCAAGTATGCAGGTAATGTTTGTACTGCAATTTAACTCTTGTAATGTGTTTTTCAAGGCTCTTGTTTTTAAACTATCAGTGCTTTATGTTGTGGTTTGCAGATGTGCTGCATAGCTTCTGCCACCAGGTGGTGCCATTAGCAAGTCAAGCAAGATTTGAGGCACCATTTCACAAAAAAGCTTTCAGCTCAAAAGTATGGTATCATGCTCATTCAGTATCATTCAATGTCAAGTTTGAGATTCAGTGGTATAACTGTCAGGCATCCTGATCTGCTTGATGTGACGAATAATGCCAGGAATTTGAAACCGACAACCACAGTTACTGAAACAAAACTAGTTTTGTACTTGAGTGCTAGTGTTTCCCATTTAAGCTTTAGCACGAAACAGATATTTCAATTTAAATGCATTTGAATTTTCTGTGGAAAAAAAACACATTTCAAATAAGTTGTATTCATCTTTATTTTTAAAAACAAACTGTACACAAGTAAAACATGTTTACATGAATGTTTTGATATGTGCCATGACAGTTCAAGTTAAGAAATCAGTATTTTATTACATCATAAAATAGGTGCCATTTGTTGTGCATCCACCACCTTCATTTGTAAGTGGTTAAAACACAAAATCCTATACATTAAAAGTTTTTAAGTCTCACTAGTTACTTGAGGCTTTGGCATTTAGTAAAAGCACCAATCATTTAAAACTGATTTATCACTGAGGATCATTACGCCATCTTGGAGACTGAGCGGTATAATGTAGCAGACATGGCTTGATATTAAAGCTGCAGTAGGCAAGAATCTGAGAAAGGCAAAAACAAACAAAAAGCACTTGTTATGGTAGTTTTTTTGCCAAAAGTTGCCAACAAAACCTGCCTAACCTAGCTTTAATGGCAATAAAATCTTAGAGTTAAAGAAAACTATCACCAAAACACTTGCAATTGTTGTAATAAATCATCCACATTCGTAAAGGCACCAGATGTCGTGGTAATGTGTAAATAGATTAAGTTGACCTGTAATAAAATGTGCTACATGAATAAAATTACCTGTGGCTTGTGTGCTTGTAGTTGTCTCACTGTTCACGTCTTCCTCCTGGCTTCACCTACAAAGGAGTTTCAAACAGGAAAACGTAATTTAAAAGCAGTCAACACAAACTTGGGTGTAGGGCCATCTACAGTGTTTGAAGGAGGATGGCCAGCATAGTTTGGGTACGTGTTCTTGTTTCACATTTTATGTTGATATTTTGTCACACTGTTTTCATTAACAATAATAGAATCACTTGTTTTCCTTGTTCTTTAAAGAGAGTCAGTCACTTGCATGTTAGAAAATAAAAGTCTTACAATGAAACCGATTAGCCAACCGATTACTCAGAAATTGTTCTGACAGCCAATTAAGTAACGAGGAAATGCCAAATTATGCTGGTTTCCTCATCTCAAATGTGAATATCTGATGCTTTTTGGGGTGATGCACTACACGAAACAGAGCATCTTTAAATATTATACTGTTGGTGAGACAACAGAATACATGAACAGATGGCCATTTCATGTTTAAAAAAAATATCAAATTTAAATTCACAGTTTATTATATTAAATGTATCCTAAATGGTCATACTCAAGCCTTATAATGTAAATAAAACTAAAAACTATTGCAAGCTGACTGTAAGTTACTCTACCTGCATAAACACATCATAAGATAAACATTTGGGGTTATAAAACAGAAAACAAGTGAAGTCAAGATATTTTGTCTGTTAGGCTTTAATGATCTTACATTTTGGCCTTCAGCGGGCCAACGTTGAGTGAGTGGATGAACATGTCCAGGGTGCTCAGATACTCCTGTGGGTGTGTCTTTATGTGACCTGCATGTATTGAATTCTCCCATTTCTTCATTGTGACGTCTATCCCTTGCTCCCGCCAGAAATCAATCAACTCTTCCAGAGTTTTTGCGTTGCTCATCACATCGTTTTCACAAAAGAAGAACAGTGCAGGAGCAGTGATGGGAGTCTTCCAAAAAGCATCAATGACTGCATCGTAGTAGGTCACCGTTTGGGATTTGAAAATGCTAAAGTACAACGTGCTGACTTGTTTCACCAGTCTCTCCAAACGAGGAAATACAGTCTTACCCAGACCTGAGCAGAGAGGAAAAAAGTATATTATTCAGTGGCAGTGAGAAAATCATTACTTTGACATCCATCGTTGAATGTGTAAATACAGTAACTGTGCTCCTGACAGTAAGATGCTGCATTATGGATACTAACAAAATCTAATTAAATCATGTTAATACTGACTGACCTGTGGTCATGTTATCCAGAGAGCCCACCACCAAGCTGTCATAGATTTGGCCTTTGATCCTCTCTCTCAGCGCCTGATATTTTTGTCCGTCCTCGGACATATGTATCAGGAGCTGACCAAACGTGTAGCCACCGATAGAAAAGGCATGGACAAGGAGTGGGCGGGACACAAAGCCATCACTCTGGAGCAACTCCAGCAACTTCTTTGCACGATCCAAACTCCAGCGAGGCCACAGGAACTCTTGCACCTTGTGTAAAACAAGCAGGAAGCTGAAGCACCTCTTATTTCATTATCAGCCTTTCACAAAGTCACTACAAATATAAGTAGCCGAGTGGTGTGGGCAGAGCACAGCATTGATTTCTAAAAAAGAAAAAAAAGAAAAAAAAAAAAGGTAAAATTGCCCCTGAAAAGGTCAATGTGGATTTTCTTTCTGATCTACGTTTGCATTTCCTTGCAATAAATTTTGTGTTCCCTTTCAACAAATTTTTGAATTAGCTCACATTAACTTTCGCGTGCACTTGCAATATTTTGCATTATCACCAACTCAAGGTAAACACTACAAGTTTAGGGAAACACTGTGCAGATAAGAATAAAATGGAATGACACTTGCATTAGTTGCTCATTCCTTCTAAAGGGCTGAGATACGACACAGTGGCTGTGAGCACCCCTGCAGCCACTCTACATGGACGTGTTGGTTGAAGCTGTGGACCCAGTTATTTCTAACACTACAGCTATCTGAAGGTAAATCTGTAGAGTAGCTCTTCTGTGACTACTTGTTGGTGCTCCTTTTAGTCTTAACTTAGAAACCATCACTACATCAAACAGGATTAGAACCAGCTGTGACAGCCAAGTAAAATCATAAATTTCTGCTTCCGTGCCCATTCTACTGTATTCATTACTTCAAAATAAATAAAATAAATGCATTTTCAACATCAATACATACCGGCATACTTTGTAAAGTAGTTGTCTTTCATGTATTCATTCACATGAATTCATACTCTCATACATGAATTACTGTGTGGAGGTGTGGGGGAACACGTACAAAACAAATACAGAGCCAATCTTCATTCTACAGAAAAGAGCAATAAGAATCATAACCAAAACCCCCTACAGAGAACCAGCAAACCAACTCTTCATCAAACTTAATACATTAAAATTTAAGGATCTGGTTGTGTTAGAAGATAAATGCTGTATATAACGCTCATTATCATACTACGTTCAATCAGCTAGCCAAAAAAAAATTATTATGTCATATAAGATTCAGCTCCTCACATACACTCCTATTTCTTTCAACGTGACCACGATGACACACATGTACTCAGAAGCCACACACCCAGACTTGCATTCCACACACACACACACACACACAGTAACTATCCCTGTTCTTTTTGGTAAGATAAATAAAGGAGCAAGGAACTGCTCAGCGCGACTCTGCTTCGGTAGATTGTACTGAGCAGGGTGCCCTTGATCAAGCTAAATTCGTTGTCTCCTCTTCTGTTGGTGTGATCTTTCAGCGGTCAGGGTCCTGAATCCCTGACAGGTTGACCACAAAACTATTCAAATCATGTACAAAGTTAAAAATTAACAACTACCAAACAGCAACCAAAGGTTTTTTCAGCCAAGAGAAGGCAAACATCATCTCTGAGGAAGTTTCATGTTCATAAAACAACCAGTGAGAACCAACATGAAACTTCACTGTGTATCAATAAAAGGAGTTAAATTATGGAACAGCTGCAGTGATGAACTGAAATCATGTAACACGATAGGCAGATTTAAACACATCTTTAAAACAGAAATATTAAACAGATATAGAATGGAAAATTAGGGGGAAATTAGTACCATCACAGGTACAGTGTGTCGAGTGATGTGTCATTTTGTTTTGCTTAATTTCGGTTTGTATGCTGTGATTTGTTTGTTGTTGCATTTTGGGGCTAATTATATTATTTACCATGACCTGATCAGGGCTTCAGGGTGAATTTAAGTAACACATATTTATTTAGAAGGAATAAGGGGTGGGATAAGATAAGTTTTTTACTTCTTCCTACACCCTTTTCAAACAGAATTTGATAATGGACAAAATGAAAAAAGAATGCTGTAATATTTGTAGTTGCTTACTATTATATTTTATTTTGTTAATATGTATATATGTATACATATGTATGCTTTTCATTCAAGTTTGAAATAAAGTCATTTCAACTTCATTCACAGTGTTCACTGATCATCAGCAAAATGAGTGTAGATGAGACAGTTATCCCAACAGGCTAATGTTCATCTGTTGTCTCTGAACTGACATTTCCCTACTGAAATCATAGTGTCAACAAAATACACACGGACTAATAGCCAAACAAGTACAAGTCACATTCACCATTCAAACAATGCAGTCAGTTCTTACAGCCCTTACCTCACTCTCCACGACAAGCACGTCAAAGCCAGTACGAAAGTAGATTTCACAATACTTGGTCACAGCTTGAGGACGGGAGCCCAGCCACGGCAACATCAGCATGAGGGGTTCATGATCCTCAGACTTCTGAGTCTCACATCCAGAGACTGGAGAAGTTAACTCATTCGTGTACAAAGTGACATTTTTCATGAGGCAGTGGGTGGTAACGCCTCTGCTCAGTGTAGTCCTGGCCAACATAGCAGCTGCTGTCAGGCTTCCTGTGGAGTAGACGACTGGTCAAGAGTATCTACAGAAAAGGGAAAACAATGCGACACGAACAAATATTAAAACCAATCATACACGCTGCTGATGTAACAGCCACTGGTGTTGCATTAGGAAGCAATAAAATTGTTAGCATTGCGCTGAATAGGCGAAAACCACAAGTTAGTTTTAGCGGTTACCGTCAGTTAGCAGTTAACTACATGTAGAGTCAGAAAAGGACACAGATATTAGCCTTTGTGATTAAAAACAAGTTCACACATGTTATAGTTACCATAAAACGTCAGCATGTTTATTGACAGTTACGCAAGCCGGAGACAAAAAACAAATAAGTAAAGAACCTAAAACAAATTCAACTTATCCGACGTAGGAACAACAAACTTTACTCTGTGTGCTTGGGACTTGTTGACCTGCTTCAGAGCATCACTTTTGCCAGCGATGCTCTAACAAACAGGAACGACTCTTCCCAGAAACGCCGTTACCAGCACTGCAAGTCAGCAGCTCGCTAACCGGGCACCTATCTAATAACAAAGTTGATGTGATAAATCTCTTCACGTACTTACTTTCCTGCTTCCTCCTCTTGGTCGTCTTTCTCTCACAGGTGTGCCAAATTTCAGACGAACCTATTGATCAACGCAGGGGGCGGGCGGCTCTGCTGTGGTTGGTAAATAAAGTTAGTATCCGTAACGTGATTGGTTGTTGGGATCAGGACAGCCGTGCTGATTCAATCTATCACATTTATATGGCTGTTGGTAATCAACGTCATGCGTGACTGCTGGAATGGAAGGCGATTGGAAATCTAATTATGGAATTATTAATTCTAAGAATAATTTAAAAAGATAAAAAATAAATAATTAGAATTCACTCTATCAAATTTTAGCTCCTAAAATCTTTTAAAAATTTAACATAGCTGTGGTGGTTATTTCTTATAAGTCTTTATTGCCTGCAGATGTAAAATGTGCTCTTTTTCTTTGTCCCTCTTGCCAAGCAACATCAAATCTATACAGCAGGATAAACATATTTAAGGTTGTATTTCTGTGAGCAGAACTAAATGGACAAATGTTTGATTTAGTCCAGGGGTCTTAAACTCCGGTCCTCGAGGGCCACTATCCTGCATGTTTTAGATGTTTCCCTCTTCCAACGCACCTGATTTAACAGATCAGGATCGTTACCAGGCTTCTGCAGAGCTTCATGATGAGCTGATCATTTGAATCAGGTGTGTTGGAAGAAGTAAACATCTAAAACATGCAGGATAGTAGCCCTCGAGGACTGGAGTTTGAGACCCCTGATTTAGTCATTTCTTTGCTTGCTGCTCAGTTGTTTATTCATAAGTTTTTGCTTCTCTCCTTGCCTTCTCCCAGCAGGTTTTTAGAATCAATCAGTTTTATTGCCAAGTAAGTTTTCACATATGAGAAATTTGACGTGGTGTTTTGGTGCAGGACATTAAATGCTGACAGGTAGAAACAAATTAAAGATTAAAAAGATTTTAAAAAGTGAAAAAATAAAGAGTTGCAAGTCAAAAGACAGTAAATGCTGCAAAACAAAAAGGAAGAAAAAATTGTAAGTTAAATAAAGATCAAGGGTTGTAAATCCACTGTTTGTTAGCAGCTGCTGTATTGACACAATTGCTTCTCTTTCAACGACTAGAAATAGGACACACTTCATTTATTACCAGTAGGTTTCCTGTTACGGCTACTGTTGCCAGTGTGTTGTCTCTCTGCTTTGGTGGACTTTTGAATATTGTGTGTGTGGATGGCCTGTGTAGGCCCAGCTGTGGCTGGCTCCAGAACCCCGGCTGCCAGTCATCTCGGCTGATTAGCCTGGAGCTGAAGACCTGCTCTACAGCATTTGTCATAGACAAAACACTTACTTGACTAATCAATCGAAAGAAAATCAGCTTTGGTCAATTGCTATAATTGAAACGTTCACTGCATCATTATTTTATTGTTTTGTTGCATATTTTGAGGGAAGATCTACTGTAGCATTTCTGAAAAAGAGTATAGTTTATTAAATAACTTGCAGGATTCTTGGACATATTTTCCACAGATATGAGACGATAACTCAGGTATTTTCACACTTTGACTTCAGCTTTGAAGGGCTGTTATGAGATGTGCAAACCACAAGATGTCACTGTCACCCAGGGTTAAAGAACAGATGGCCATTTCATGTTTTAAAAAAATCACATTTAAATTCACATTTTTACTGTCAGTTTAATATATTAAATGTATCTTAAATAATGTAAATAAAACTAAACACAACTGCAAGGTGACTTTATGTTACTCTACCTGCATAAACACATAAGACTAGAAAACCACTCAGAGAGTGCATACCTCCACCAGGGGACTTCAGTCCACCCCCAGCACAATCTCCCAATTTACGTATTTTGTATGGAACGTTACAGATACAAATGTAACTACATACAGTTGAAATGTCCTACCGACAATGTGGCGTGTCTCTTGTCTTGTGTCTGTGTTATACTGTGAGCTTTGTATGCGTAAACAATAAGAAGTGGTGTGTATTATTTAATATGAGGATATGGATTGCAAATGCTTATGAACTGAAGGCCAAGAATGAACAGAAAAGTGGTCAATGAAAACAAAAAACGTCCAACAAACCCTTAATGAAATAAAACCCCCACAGTGCTGTCTCCACTTTTAAAAAAATAAACCTTTAACTTATTCAAAATCATATGAAATCCCTGAAACTATGAAATCCCTGTGAAAGTATTTTAAATTATTAAACCCACCCAATTAATGTTTAAGCCCTATGAAATGAAAATATTCTACGTTTTATTGAACCCCGGTCCCCCACTTTACAGTCCCTTATATGAATTAAAGCCCTTTAAACCCCTTAACATTAAGTTTAACCCTTGAAATCAAATCCCACCCCACTTGTAAGCCCAGCCTATGCTAACTAAATGATTTTTAACCCTGGTAATGAAATAAAAAGCCCTCAAAAAAAATGAATGCTCTGCTACACTAATGTATGGCTGAAAACACCAACAAAACCCCGAAAAACACCCCACAAATGAAATGACAACTCAAGGCAGAAGCCCCCCCCCCATCAACACAGTGATCCAGACCAGTCCCAAAATGTCATCATTTCTTTTCCCATTTCCTGAAAATTTCATCCAAATCCGTCTATTACTTTTCAAGTTATTTTGCACACAAACCAACCAACCAACAAATTAAACAAACCAACGCCAGCAAAAACATAATCTCCGTGGCGGATGTAATAAACATTTGGGGTTATAAAACAGAAAACAAGTAAAGTCAAGATATTTTGCCTGTTAAGCTTTAATGATCTTACATTTTGGCCTTCAGCGGGCCAACGTTGAGTGAGTGGATGAACATGTCCAGGGTGCTCAGATACTCCTGTGGGTGCGTCTTTAGGTGACCTGCATGTATTGAATTCTCCCATTTCTTCATTGTGACGTCTATCCCTTGCTCCCGCCAGAAATCAATCAACTCTTCCAGAGTTTTTGCGTCGCTCATCACATCGTTTTCACAAAAGAAAAACAGTGCAGGAGCAGTGATGGGAGTCTTCCAAAAAGCATCAATGGCTGTATCGTAGTAGGTCACCGTTTGGGATTTGAAAATGCTAAAGTACAACGTGCTGACTTGTTTCACCAGTCTCTCCAAACAAGGAAATAGAGTCTGACCCAGACCTGACCAGAGAGACAAAAAGTATATTATTCAGTGGCAGTGAGAAAATCATTACTTTGACATCCATCGTTGAATGTGTAAATACAGTAGCTGTGCTCCTGACAGTAAGATGCTGCATTATGGATACTAACAAAATCTAATTAAATTATGTTAATACTGACTGACCTGTGGTCATGTTATCCAGAGAGCCCACCACCAAGCTGTCATAGATTTGGCCTTTGATCCTCTCTCTCAGCGCCTGATATTTTTGTCCGTCCTCAGACATATGTATCAGGACCTGACTAAACGTGTAGCCACCGATAGAAAAGGCATGGACAAGGAGTGGGCGGGACACAAAGCCATCACTCTGGAGCAACTCCAGCAACTTCTTTGCACGATCCAGACCCCAGCGAGGCCACAGGAACTCTTGCACCTTGTGTAAAACAAGCAAGAAGCTGAAGCACCTTTTATTTCATTATCAGCCTTTCACAAAGTCACTACAAAAATAAGTAGCCGAGTGGTGTGGGCAGAGCACAGCACTGGTTTCTAAAAAAGAAAAAAAAGGTAAAAGAACCACTGAAAAGGTCAATGTGGATTTTCTTTCTGATCTACGTTTGCATTTCCTTGCAATAAATTTTGTGTTCCCTTTCAACAAATTTTTGAATTGGCTCACATTAACTTTTGCGTGCACTTGCAATATTTTGCATTACCACTGACTCAAGGTCCCCACTGCAGATAATAAAATGGCATGATTCTTGGCCTGCATTAGTTGCTCATTATTCCTTCTAAAAGGCTGAGTTACGACAGCACATCACAGTGGCTGTGAGCACCCCTGCAGCCACTCTACATGGACATGTTGGTTAAAGCTGTGGACCCAGTTATTTGTGACACTACAGCTACCTGAAGGTAAATCTGTAGAGTAGCTCTTCTGTGACTACTTGTTGCTGCTCCTTTTAGTCTTAACTTAGAAACCATCACTACATCAAACAGGATTAAAACCAGCCATGCCTATGGAGCAACAAAGTCATGATCACACATTCATGACTTTAGCTTAACTTAAATATTTCATAAACTGTTATGGTTTTGTGTTCTTGCAATATGCATTTTCCACATTAATACATCCTTCTTTAATTCATTCAGACAGTGTTCACTGATCATCAGCAAAATGAGTGTAGATGAGACAGTTATCCCAACAGGCTAATGTTCATCTGTTGTCTCTGAACTGACATTTCCCTACTGAAATCATAGTGTCAACAAAATACACACGGACTAATAGCCAAACAAGTACAAATGACATTCACCATTCAAACAATGCAGTCAGTTCTTACAGCCCTTACCTCACTCTCCACGACAAGCACGTCAAAGCCAGTACGAAAGTAGATTTCACAATACTTTGTCACAGCTTGAGGACGGGAGCCCAGCCACGGCAACATCAGCACGAGGGGTTTATGATCCTCAGACTTCTGGGTCTCACATCCAGAGACTGGAGAAGTTAACTCATTCTTGTACAAAGTGACATTTTTCATGAGGCAGTGGGTGGTAACGCCTCTGCTCAGTGTAGTCCTGGCCAACATAGCAGCTGCTGTCAGGCTTCCTGTGGAGTAGACGACTGCTCAAGAGTATCTACAGAAAAGGGAAAACAATGCGACACGAACAAATATTAAAACCAATCATACACGCTGTTGATATAACAGCCACTGGTGTTGCATAACGCTGTGTTTTAGGAAGCAATAAAATTGTTGGCATTGCGCTGAATAGGCGAAAACCACAAGTTAGTTTTAGCAGTTAACTACATGTAGAGTCAGAAAAGGACACAGATATTAGCCTTTGTGATTAAAAACAAGTTCACACATGTTATAGTTACCATAAAACGTCAGCATGTTTATTGACAGTTACGCAAACCGGAGACAAAAAAAAACAACCAAATAAGTAAAGAACCTAAAATAAATTCAACTTAACCGACGTAGGAACAACAAACTTTACTCTGTGTGCTTGGGACTTGTTGACCTGCTTTAGAGCAGGGGTCTCAAACTCCGGTCCTCGAGGGCCGCAATCCAGCATGTTTCAGATGTTTTCCTCTTCCAGCACACCTGATTGAAATGATCAGGATCGTTATCAGGCTTCTGCAGAGCTTCAGGATGAGCTGATCATTTGAATCTGGTGCGTGGGAAGAGGGAAACATCTAAAACATGCTGGATTGCGGCCCTCGAGGACCGCAGTTTGAGACCCCTGCATCACTTTTGCCAGCGATGCTCTAACAAACAGGAACGACTCTTCCCAGAAACGCCGTTACCAGCATTACAAGTCAGCAGCTCGCTAACCGGGCACCTATCTAATAACAAAGTTGATGTGATAAATCTCTTCACGTACTTACTTTCCTGCTTCCTCCTCTTGGTCGTCTTTCTCTCACAGGTGTGCCGAGTCCTTATATTGCCTTTGTGCCAAATTTCAGACGAACCTATTGATCAACGCAGGGGGCGGGCGGCTCTGCTGTGGTTGGTAAATAAAGTTAGTATCCGTAACGTGATTGGTTGTTGGGATCAGGACAGCCGTGCTGATTCAATCTATCATATTTATATGGCTGTTGGTAATCAACGTCATGCGTGACAGCTGGAATGGAAGGCGATTGGAAATCTAATTATGGAATTATTAATTCTAAGAATAATTTAAAAAGATTAAAATAAAAATAAATAATTAGAATTCACTCTATCAAATTTTAGCTCCTAAAATCTTTTAAAAATTTAACATAGCTGTGGTGGTTATTTCTTATAAGTCTTTATTGCCTGCAGATGTAAAATGTACTCTTTTTCTTTGTCCCTCTTGCCAAGCAACATCAAATCTATACAGCAGGATAAACATATTTAAGGTTGTATTTCTGTAAGCAGAACTAAATGGACAAATGTTTGATTTAGTCATTTCTTTGCTTGCTGCTCAGTTGTTTATTCATAAGTTTTTGTTTCTCTTCTTGCCTTATCCCAGCAGGTTTTTAGAATCAATCAGTTTTATTGCCAAGTAAGTTTTCACATATGAGAAATTTGACGTGGTGTTTTGGTGCAGGACATTAAATGCTGACAGGTAGAAACAAATTAAAGATTAAAAAGATTTTTAAAAAGTGAAAAAAGAAAGAGTTGCGAATCAAAAGACAAAACACTTAATTGACTAATCAATCGAAAGAAAATCAGCTTTGGTCAATTGCTATAATTAAAACGTTCACTGCATCATTATTTTATTGTTTTGTTGCATATTTTGAGGGAAGATCTACTGTAGCACTTCTGAAAAGAGTATAGTTTATTAAATAACTTGCAGGATTCTTGGACATATTTTCCACAGATATGAGACGATAACTCAGGTATTTTCACACTTTGACTTCAGCTTTGAAGGGCTGTTATGAGATGTGCAAACCACAAGATGTCACTGTCACCCAGGGTTAAAGAACAGATGGCCATTTCATGTTTTAAAAAAATCACATTTAAATTCACATTTTTACTGTCAGTTTAATATATTAAATGTATCTTAAATAATGTAAATAAAACTAAACACAATTGCAAGGTGACTTTATGTTACTCTACCTACATAAACACATCATAAGACTAGAAAACCACTCAGAGAGTGCATACCTCCACCAGGGGACTTCAGTCCACCCCCAGCACAATCTCCCAATTTACGTATTTTGTATGGAACGTTACAGATACAAATGTAACTACATACAGTTCAAATGTCGTACTGACAATGTGGCGTGTCTCTTGTCTTGTGTTATACTGTGAGCTTTGTATGCATAAACAATAAGAAGTGGTGTGTATTATTTAATATGAGGATATGGATTGCAAATGCTTATGAACTGAAGGCCAAGAATGAACAGAAAAGTGGTGAATGAAACCAAAAAACGTCCAAACAAACCCCTTAATGAAATAAAACCCCCACAGTGCTGTCTCCACTTTAAAAAAAAAAAACAAACCTTTAACTTATTCAAAATCATATGAAATCCCTGAAACTATGAAATCCCTGTGAAAGTATTTTAAATTATTAAAGCCACCCAATTAATGTTTAAGCCCTATGAAATGAAAATATTCTACGTTTTATTGAACCCCGGTCCCCCACTTTACAGTCCCCAATACAGTCCCTTATATGAATTAAAGCCCTTTAAACCCCTTAACATTAAGTTTAACCCTTGAAATCAAATCCCACCCCACCCCATTTGTAAGCCCAGCCTATGCTAACTAAATGATTTTTAACCCTGGTAATGAAATAAAAAGCCCTCAAAAAAATGAATGCTCTGCTACACTAATGTACGGCTGAAAACACCAACAAAACCCCGAAAAACACCCCACAAATGAAATGACAACTCAAGGCAGAAGCCCCCCCCATCAACACAGTGATCCAGACCAGTCCCAAAATGTCATCATTTCTTTCTTTTCCCATTTCCTGAAAATTTCATCCAAATCCGTCTATTACTTTTCAAGTTATTTTGCACACAAACCAACCAACCAACAAATTAAACAAACCAACGCCAGCAAAAACATAACCTCCTCGGCGGAGGTAATAAACATTTGGGGTTATAAAACAGAAAACAAGTAAAGTCAAGATATTTTGCCTGTTAAGCTTTAATGATCTTACATTTTGGCCTTCAGCGGGCCAACGTTGAGTGAGTGGATGAACATGTCCAGGGTGCTCAGATACTCCTGTGGGTGTGTCTTTAGGTGACCTGCATGTATTGAATTCTCCCATTTCTTCATTGTGACGTCTATCCTTTGCTCCCGCCAGAAATCAATCAACTCTTCCAGAGTTTTTGCGTCGCTCATCACATCGTTTTCACAAAAGAAAAACAGTGCAGGAGCAGTGATGGGAGTCTTCCAAAAAGCATCAATGGCTGTATCGTAGTAGGTCACCGTTTGGGATTTGAAAATGCTAAAGTACAACGTGGTGACTTGTTTCACCAGTCTCTCCCAACGAGGAAATACAGTCTTACCCAGACCTGAGCAGAGAGGAAAAAAGTATATTATTCAGTGGCAGTGAGAAAATCATTACTTTGACATCCATCGTTGAATGTGTAAATACAGTAGCTGTGCTCCTGACAGTAAGATGCTGCATTATGGATACTAACAAAATCTAATTAAATCATGTCAATACTGACTGACCTGTGGTCATGTTATCCAGAGAGCCCACCACCAAGCTGTCATAGATTTGGCCTTTGATCCTCTCTCTCAGCGCCTGATATTTTTGTCTGTCCTCAGACATATGTATCAGGAGCTGACTAAACGTGTAGCCACCGATAGAAAAGGCATGGACAAGGAGTGGGCGGGACACAAAGCCATCACTCTGGAGCAACTCCAGCAACTTTTTTCCACGATCCAGACTCCAGCGAGGCCACAGGAACTCTTGCACCTTGTGTAAAACAAGCAATAAGCTGAAACACCTCTTATTTCATTATCAGCCTTTCACAAAGTCACTACAAATATAAGTAGCCGAGTGGTGTGGGCAGAGCACAGCACTGATTTCTAAAAAAGAAAAAAAAGGTAAAAGAACCACTGAAAAGGTCAATGTGGATTTTCTTTCTGATCTACGTTTGCATTTCCTTGCAATAAATTTTGTGTTCCCTTTCAACAAATTTTTGAATTAGCTCACATTAACTTTTGCGTGCACTTGCAATATTTTGCATTACCACTGACTCAAGGTCCCCACTGCAGATAATAAAATGGCATGATTCTTGACCTGCATTAGTTGCTCATTATTCCTTCTAAAAGGCTGAGATACGACAGCACATCACAGTGGCTGTGAGCACCCCTGCAGCCACTCTACATGGACATGTTGGTTGAAGCTGTGGACCCAGTTATTTGTGACACTACAACTACCTGAAGGTAAATCTGTAGAGTAGCTCTTCTGTGACTACTTGTTGCTGCTCCTTTTAGTCTTAACTTAGAAACCATCACTACATCAAATAGGATTAAAACCAGCCATGCCTATGGAGCAACAAAGTCATGATCACACATTCATGACTTTAGCTTAACTTGAATATTTCATAAACTGTTATGGTTTTGTGTTGTTGCAATATGCATTTTCCACATTAATACATCCTTCTTTAATTCATTCAGACAGTGTTCACTGATCATCAGCAAAATGAGTGTAGATGAGACAGTTATCCCAACAGGCTAATGTTCATCTGTTGTCTCTGAACTGACATTTCCCTACTGAAATCATAGTGTCAAGAAAATACACACGGACTACAGGGTTTCCCCCAGAAAACTTGCTAAGCCCGGTGGTAGAGAAGCCCATCGGCCGCCCACCGTGTTTTTGTTAAAAAAAAAAAAGTTAAAAGTTGACATGAATTTTAAAATTCTGACTATTATGTGTTATTACAAGCCATTTATTAACAATACTTAACCGTAGAATCTTACAAAAAGGCACAATCTTGAAATACGGTTTTAACAAACACCAAAAAATACAATTTAAACAAATAATATCAATTGTTTTCACTTAACTTAAATTTTAGTGAATCTTAAAACAAGCCATTGCTGGTCACATTTAAACGTAAAATAAATTAACATAAATAAAAAACTACAAACATGGCCAAGGGGTAAAAACAGGGAACTCAGAGGCTGAACAGGTTTGCTGTGCTGTGTGACCTCTGCTACTTATTGCTGCACATGGTTCAGGTTGGATCAGTGCATCAGTCCATCTGGGTTTACCATACTGGGTCTGGTAGAGCCATCCGCTAATTTTAGGGTCAGCTAACCATTTTGGATTAAATCCACTACTTCCATGTTTACCATCGCGGCTCACAGAATGCTGCTCCAATGACGTGCTAACATCCGTGCTAACTCGCACTGGCTCTGCCTCATCATGGAGCCGCGGCTCGGTCGGCTCGCCGGGGATGAACTCCCCTTGGCCTGGAGGTGAACATGCGACTCATCTCCTCCAGTGCTCCTCCGACTTCGGAAAAAGTTCACGTATCGACCATAAAATGTCGCCATTGCGCTTTCAATCGTATCATTAGAAGCTCTGTACATCGTCTTTGCTATCACTGTTTTGGTGCACAAAAAAAACTATTTAAAATAAATAAACAAGTGACGCTTAGCCTGGCGGGGGGGCAAGGAAAGCCTGGCGGCCCGCCAGGCTTATAAAGCACTGGGGGAAACCCTGGACTAATAGCCAAACAAGTACAAATGGCATTCGCCATTCAAACAATGCAGTCAGTTCTTACAGCCCTTACCTCACTCTCCACGACAAGCACGTCAAAGCCGGTACGAAAGTAGATTTCACAATACTTGGTCACAGCTTGAGGACGGGAGCCCAGCCACGGTAACATCAGCATGAGGGGTTTATGATCCTCAGACTTCTGGGTCTCACATCCAGAGACTGGAGAAGTTAACTCATTCTTGTACAAAGTGACATTATTAATGAGGCGGTGGGTGGTAACGCCTCTGCTCAGTGTAGTCCTGGCCAACATAGCAGCTGCTGTCAGGCTTCCTGTGGAGTAGACGACTGCTCAAGAGTATCTACAGAAAAGGGAAAACAATGCGACACGAACAAATATTAAAACCAATCATACACGCTGCTGATGTAACAGCCACTGGCGTTGCATAACGCTGTGTTTTGCTCTTTAAAATTAGGACAATGCTCAATTCATGCAACGCCAACAAAAAGTTAGATTTAGCATTTCATTTAAAGCTACATGTAGCGTTAACATGTATCTTTAAAAGAATTTTAAAGTAGACTTCACAATACTTGGTCACAGTTTGAGGACGGGAGCCCAGCCACGGTAACATCAGCATGTTGTGGCTCCCGTCTGTGAGCCTGTGTCCTTAAGAAAGGACACAGATATTAGCCTTTGTCTTTAAAAAACAAGTTAACACATGTTATAGTTACCATGGAACGATAGCATGTGTTTTGCAGTTCCGCAAAACCGAACACAAAAGCAAGGAGCCTAAAATAAATTTAAATTAACCGACGTCGAAACAACAAACTTTACTCTGTGTGCTGGTTGATTTCCTTGACTTGCTTTCAGTCTGTTGCCAGTGATCTCCAACAAATAGCAAGCAGACACACCGCTAACAGCTAGCAAACCGGGCACCTATAATATTATACTTGACAACAAAGCTGATGTGATAAACCTCCTCGTACTTACATTCCTGTTTCCTCCTCTTTGTTGTCTTCCCCCCGTGGGTGTGTGTGATCCTCATGTTAGCGTCTTGTCGCTTCCCAGGCTAAGTTCTTATTGTTACATGTTGAATAGCATCAGCCGGAGGGACCTTGGGGCGGGCTGCTCATCTGTGATTGGTGGATATGGTAGTATACGCATCGTGATTGGTTGCTGCGATCAGGACAGTAGTGCTGATCCAATCTAGCACCAACGCCTCTTCTTTATTTGTTTGGCTGTTGGTAAATAACTTTATGATGCTGTGAAATCTAATTATGCATTCACTAATTCTAATGACAGCAAAAGAGAAAATGACAGTTAATTTAAACAAATGTAGAGTAAAATGATATTCTCTATCAATTTTGCTCCCCTAAAATATTTTTTTTAAAGAAAAATAAAGAAGTTCCTAGAACTTCTTTGTAAATGATTAAGTTTATACAGCATGTTTAAAGTTCATTATCAGTTCATATTTTGGGCAGTAAAGCATATCTAATCTAATCAAAGGTTTCTTGTCAGTAACAAAATGCACACCTTTCTGTATTATGTTCTCCTATTTTGAATAAAGTACTGTTGAACAAAACCAATCATTCCATCCATCCATCCATTATCTATACACCGCTTAATCCTCTGCAGGGTCGCATGGGGGCTGGAGCCTGTCCCAGCTGACTTGGGCGAAGGCACAAAACCAAGCTTGCATATTATTTCTCTCTCTCTCTCTCTCTCTGGCTTCTCTCCAAAAATCTCACCACACCATTTTTTCTATTTTTGCATTCCTGTTCTCGCTTCCTCACACTGCTTTTGCCAACTTCCTGTCATAGAAATCTGAAGGAGCCATGATAAAACAATTTGTACTTTTGATCAAAGTAAAATAAAGAATGATAAAGTAGATAACTGCAGAGTGAATGTTTCAGCTGAAACTCCAAAACTCGGGGATCTGACCAAAGAATTGAACAAACTGTGCAGTACATTGTAGCATTTGTCCTCCAAACATTGCAGCCTCAGCTTTTTCATCAAGATAACAGACACTCCTGAGCAGATGAATGCAAATATTGCAGAATGCATTTAAAATCAGGCCATGGCAACAGTGAAACCAAGGTACTGATAAAAACTCAGTGATTTTTTTTTCTTTTTTGGATCTGAAGGCTAAATAACCAGGCCTCTCTGCTTAGACTGCTGCCTCCACAACCCGGCCCTGGATAAGCTGTAGAAGATGGATGGATGGATGGATGGATGGATGGATGGATGGATGGATGGATGGATGGATGGGCTAAATAACTATATTTCAAACTAGTTATTGAAAAATTGCCAGCATCTCCCCATTTTAAACTGATAATCCATCACTGATTCATTTGTGATTTTTAAACAAAACTAGTGCTGCAAGTCAATAGACATTAAAAGTCAAATGTCAAATAAAGATTAAGTGTAGTAAATCCAATGGATTATATGTAATAAAAATAGAAATATTTACCAAATATTTATTTAGTGTACCTTGTGCCAAATGATCTTCATTATGTCTTCTTAAAATAACCAAGTAATTTAAAGCTAGCTAGATTCTCCTGTGACTTTTGAGCAAACCACACTGTTTAACATACAGAGTCTGCGAAAAGAAAACCTGCCCTGGCTGGTCTAACCAGTATATCATATGTTACCTCTAGTCTTGTAAGCACATAAGTGGGTTTGCCTTGACAGCTGTTGAAAAAGTGATCACAATTAACTAGTGCTGTCTTCCCAAACAGATTTTTTTTTAAAAATATAAAAGGCTATAATTGTTCAATGATTCACATGCATGTAATAAGTTTATTTAATTGCAGATAGGACATGTTTGATGTGTTAGCTTTATTTTCCAAGTATTCACATGAGAAGATGAGATGCATGCCTTTGTGTGGCTGTGTACAAGTGTGCATTTACATTAATTAATCAGTCACACCTAAAACAGCCTTAGCCTTTGTCTTTAAAAAACAAGTTAACACATGTTATAGTTACCATGGAACGATAGCATGTGTTTTGCAGTTCCGCAAAACCGAACACAAAAGCAAGGAGCCTAAAATAAATTTAAATTAACCGACGTCGAAACAACAAACTTTACTCTGTGTGCTGGTTGATTTCCTTGACTTGCTTTCAGTCTGTTGCCAGTGATCTCCAACAAATAGCAAGCAGACACACCGCTAACAGCTAGCAAACCGGGCACCTATAAAATTATACTTGACAACAAAGCTGATGTGATAAACCTCCTCGTACTTACATTCCTGTTTCCTCCTCTTTGTTGTCTTCCCCCCGTGGATGCATGCCTTTGTGTGGCTGTGTACAAGTGTGCATTTACATTAATTAATCAGTCACACCTAAAACATCAGAGTTTGATTTGTATATACATTTGTAATCTATAAGCAGAAACATTCATTTACCTTGATAACTAAGACATTGTATGTAAGTCCAATGACAGAAAAAGACATGGACACTAAAGAACACCTCATCTACAGACTTTATCCTAACCAGGGACATTATGTGCTTTAATACTCCTCTACGCTTATGCAACTTTGTTTCTGTGTCTTGTCCTGACTGTCCTCATTCCCAGCTGGACCCCCAGTCGCTGCTGACTTTGTCTTGTCAGAGGATGATTTATCAAAACAGAAACCAGTTGCTCAATGAATTCAGAAAGCAAGTGTGAGGCGGCAATAATTTGGCCATGTCCCTGACTGAGCTCATATGTTTGGCCTGTCATTGTTCCTCTCCGGTCCCTTTAGTCACGGCTGGGTTGACGCTTTCCTGTGTCCTCATCACACTCCGAGTTAAGCCCTGGGGAAGTTCCTATCTCCACTGACTGACTGACGAAATGATCAGTCGAGAACAGTCGTCACTGTCTTTCAGGCTATGCTTATGTCAATCAAATTGTGCAAATATGTTTTGTTGACCTGCAAGCACACATCTATGCAGAGGCAAGGAGAAATTTAGTGGTGGAAGTTGGTAAAATGCTTTCTTAATTAAAGTCTGTTGTATTTACAGTAACATCCCCCATTAGTCTTGGGTACAGATGTGTTTGTGTTTTGTCTTAAATATATGTTTGACAGATTTATTTGAGATGCAGTTCCATCTGTGTTTGCCCATACCTCATGCCTCAATAATGGTCAGTGAGAAGTTTCTAAATCAACTTTTAGATCCTTATGTCAGCCAAACAAAGAGGTCTGTCTGTGTTTCAAATTCACTGTCTCCTAATGCATCCAAAGGTATGTGGATCAGAGTCTATTTTGGAACCACCCGTGGGTATTGAATTAGGCCACGAGGTTGCTGGGTTTTCCCCCACTGGGTTAAAAACAGCACACGTGAAGGAGTCTGATAACATTTAAAAGGAGGGTAATAAAAAACCAAATAGCATGACACCATCAAAGTCCAACTACCATAATTATTATGGCAACAAGGTCACACATGGTAACAATTCTTTTTTAAAAAGTGCAAGTTCAGAGATGTGTGTGCATACAGAAATAACCACTATCATGCATTATGAATGTGTGCAGTTCAAAGAAAAATCTCACTTTCATCTCTTGCTTTTGAAATGTTTTCTGAGCTGTTTGTGTTATGGTTACTTCTTTAACCAAACAGAAAAAAGAAATTACTCCCAATTGCATGCATTGATCTGTAGCACAGGTTAGCTCAGTGTAGGGTGCTGCATAGTGGCAATGACATATTTATGTCTCTTCTCTTCTCTTCTCTTCTCTTCTCTTCTCTTCTCTTCTCTTCTCTTCTCTTCTCTTCTCTTCTCTTCTCTTCTCTTCTCTTCTTCTTCTCTTCTCTTCTTCTTCTTCTCTTCTCATCTGTGAGGTTCCGACGTAACCATAAAGAGATAATGCTCATGAGGATGCTGCCTCAGATTCAGGAGAATCTCAGGCAGCAAACAGTCTCGCTGTCTGATCAATGCAGTGGCAGCATGTGGGATAGCGGGGGTTGTCCAGAGGAGGTGGGGTCTGTCCCATGTGTCGACTGCCTGATGGAGAGAAGAGGGGCACAGCACAGTGAGTATGAAAGGACACAGAGTGCTATGCAGACAGAGACTGCAGACATGCAGCAACACAGGGCGGCATATATGTTTAAAGAGGCTGCAGCAGCGTGGGCTACTGATGAGGTAAGGAAGAAAAAATGAGAATGGCTGCAACAAACAGAGCAGTTCTGTCTTAAATATTTCTTTATGGGCTCTTATTGTGAATGCATTCTAATGTTTGTTCTGTGTGCATGTTACAGCATTTTATAAAAAAAAAACAGTAGCCTATATAGGGCTTTCAAGACTGCTTTCATACACCTCATTAGAATTCTTTTCATGTGCAATATTTGCATTTTAGTTCTCATCCCGCATGCAGCAATTCAACATATTTATTGCAGGTACAATGCACAGTATTTGGAGAGTTTTCTAAATGTCTTGCATATAATTTATCTCTCAATTTTCTCCAGGTGTGTTAAGAATGAGATCCTCGGACACCTAAGATTACAGACCTGTCAAACATGTGACTGGACAATAACCCCAAATGACTTTGTGGTCCAGCCTCACCATGGTCTCTCTGTGGAATATTTTTCTTGTCCTCCCCCTTTCCTTGCCTCTCTCTGTTCATGTCATCGCGTTAACTGGAGAAAATGTCAAAGAAGTGCAACAGCCAGACACTGACACAGCAGGGCAGTTTCTCACACAGCTCTCACATGGACCTCGTGGATCTGGTAATCCCGTGTTTGGACCTGACAATGCTGACTTCCTGGGTCTACCTCTGAATTTGCCCTTATCATCATCTGAGGAAACAGATAGGCAAGGTGTGATTGGTGAATACAGTGATGCACAAGAGAGTACAGAGCCCTCTTTGTTGTATCCTAATGAGAAGGTACTTGTCATATCCAGACCTGCAGGGAGTGCTATAGAAGATGCTGCTTCCAATGAGAGAATACAATCAACAAGGTCTTCTTTGGGAAATGTGCTACTTAACCCTACACAAGAACAAACGTTAAAGTATCTGTCAGCTGAGACCAACACTGCATCTATGTTGCAGCCTACACAGACTGGAGAGACCCCTTCAACGTTTCCAGGTGTGCAAAATGAGATTACAGAAAGCCAGCTACCTTTTCTTCTGTCTGGTTCACTCCCATCTCACACACCAGAGCAGAACTCAACTTCACTGTTGTCTGCTGGACCTGAGCCTGGCCCTGAGCATCCTACCCCACCACTAGCCATTGACAGCTGGGGATGGACTACAGGGATTTCTGTTAGCACACAGGGAACAGGAGAGAGACTGACTGACTTTACAGATCGTATTTTACACAGAGGAACTGTCAGCACAGAGGCAGACAGAGGTAAGAGTCCTGTCTTTAATTAAATTCAATTGATTTAAAGCATCATCCATTTAACTAACACCAATCACTGCCTTGACTTGTCATTTTGACGAGTTTATTATGTTGCCCGCATTACCGCCAAACGCTCCATACCTGTGTGTCACTGCAGTGTTTGCGATATGTATTCTGCTTGCAGACACAGTTGTTTTACATTCACAGAATGGTTTGCATCACTTCACTCCCCCACAAGCTTTCACTCTCCTCCAAAATCTCTCCACAACCCTTTTTTCAGTCTTGCCCTCTCAATCAATTTAGCACAGATTCACCTATTTAGTTCTCCACTCACTTGTTAATGTAGAAACATTTTATTCACTTTGCATTTAGTGTCCACAAATATGATGAGTTTGTCTTCCATGGTTTTGTATTTCCTGCTCTACCAACCAGTTGAGTGGCATCTTTAAAAATTTGTGAGAAAATACATTCAAAGTGGCAGTAATTGCCTCTTTTTGACTACCAGTAGGGATAAACTCTGGCAACGTATATTTGTTTGGGATTTCAATACATTTTTAAAACAGTGACAGATCATTGAAGCATAAAAGAAGAACCAGCATCTAAGATTCTAGGTTACTGGATAATGTGGTACACACCTGCATACTGCAGTATTTACTATACACACACACACACACTGGCACTTGCTTGCTAAAGTAAATGATGTGTCCTCAAGCATAGGGGGAGGAGGACTTTCACAGAAATGGGTGAGACATTAGTCTTCCACCTGCCTGTGCATTTATCACCACAGTCAGTTTCATCCTAACAGCATTTTGCTGAGTGACTGCACCAAATATTACCAAATTCTTCCTGTCTTAAAAGAGGAACTGCAGATTTCTTAAATAACAGACAGAAAATCCCATGTTTAAAACCTCTCTCACTGTTCGTTTGTGGCTCCTATATTGACACAATGGATACTTGACTAATGGACAAGTGGAAATAGGACACACTCCATTTATAACCAGTAGGTTCCCCAATTCAGATGGCTCGATACGGCCTACTTTAAACATTGTTTCATCTAGAGAACGAGATGTTTACATTATTTATTGGTTACACAATCACAGTCAGCCACAGCTCATTAAAAACCATTGCAGATATATTACGGAAAGATGCAACGTTAAAGATAGCGTCACACCTCCTGACCAGGCTTAATAATAGCCTTTCAAAATGAGAGCAGCAATGAGGTCAATACTGGCTAATCAACACACATTTCTCACTCAGTCACTTTCACATGAACACATACACGCACAACTTGCTTGTGCTCCCACTCTCCCTGTGACCCACTTAGAGATTCCCAGTTACAAGCCTGCTCTGTTTTATTATGGATTAACTACTCACACGGCAGAATCCTCCCTGCTCTCTTTTTTGACAAATTGTATTCACTGGTTAGATTATTATGTTCATCGTCATGTTGTCATTGGTAAAATGGATCTTTATTAATACAAAAAATGATAACAAGAGTACATGGTTGCAGTGGCAGCAAAGGGTGGCAGTATTGACAGTGTTTTGAGCTAAATGCGAACATGATGACAAGATAAAATGTTCTACAAGCAATGTTCAGCATTTTATTGTAGTGTGTTAGCATGATCTCTTCATTTGTCAGCTAAAAACCATAGGCTATGTTGATATTTAACATATCTATGTCATTGCACTTGCTCTACAGATGATTCCAAAAATGATGACCTTCACATCTTGAAGTCAACTGGCACCATTTTGCAAGATGGTAACATGGACACATCCGTCACACCCTGCAAACCATCAAATCAGTCCTGGACCCCCACCTACCCAGATGATTTGACTCCCAGCGAGTCCCTTCACCCCTCTCTGGCTCTCAGCTCTGCCCTTTTGGTCCCCCTGTATTCAGACTGGAACTCTGCCCTTGCTACGTGGGGATTTGCGTGGGAAGCACACATCTATGGTCTGGGATCCATCTTCACTGTACTTGGACTAATCTCTGTGGTCTGCCTGTTAGGCCTGCCCCTGCGATGTCCCCCAGGAAGCCCCTACTTCACATTACTACACTTGTTCATTCTGGCATTTGCGGGGATCCAAGCTTTCTGTTTGCTCTATGACGCTTACAGTTACCAAGATCGTCTTACCCCTGTGGTCTCTCTGCTGCTGTCAGAACTGCCCTTGCCCTGTTTGATCTCAGCCTTCTCCCTGGCCTTCCTCCTTCTTTCCTTGCGCTCACGCATGCATCTTTCACTTCCACTTGCTATTTCTACCTCATTCTCAGCCTTGCCCAAACCTTGCCTGTTACTCTGTGTGTCTTTGTTCCATTTTGTAATCTCTCTAGGCTGTGTTGGCATTCTGCAGCTCTTCCACAGTGTCCCTACTGTGATCCTGTTATTACCTCAGGGTGTGTTTGTATGTCTCACCCTATTTCTCTCATGCTCCTACCTCATCTTCTACTGCTTAACAAAAATCAACACCAAACACATTTACAGACTGAATGACAATGGAGAGAGTGGAGGATCTCCTGAAGTGACGCGACCTGCAATTTGCCCTTTTGCCAAAGTAGAGGACTGGGATAGGGCTGCAGGAGCTGCAATAGGAACGTCCTTGTGCTTGTTAGGGTGTGGAGGCCTTCAGCTTTATGGGATCCTACATGCTCTTGGTTTTGGAGGCGTTGATGGCTATGGGTTTCAGCCCTGGCCCTGGTGGGGTTACCAGGTAGGCTGCAGAATCTGTGAGGCTGGGGTGTGTTTAGGTTTGTGTCTCATCGGCACACACCCTCTATTCTGTCAAAGCAACTCCTCTATCAAGACCCTTACTCAGCCCCGGCCAGGAACTTGGTCCCGTCTATCTTGCAGCTCCCCTTCACGAGGGCTCACCCTACCCTCACAGGATGGTGCAAATTCTCCTAATCTCTCCTCTCCCAAGTCCTGGTCCCAGGGGAAGCAGGAAAAGCTGGTGGTCTGTGATGTTGTCAGCAAAGGACAGTCAGAGGTTCTTCCCCTTTGCTCAATAGTGGATCCTCCTGGAAATGGACTAAACTGTGTCCACAAGCCCAGCCAAACTCAGACTTTACTGACTCTAGCTACACCCCCATGCCAACCACACAAACCTCAAAACACAGCTGAGTCTCAGCTCTCTTCAGTGGTTACTTTAGGCATAGAGACTGACTCTACTGTGGATCTGCGCCCTCCATCTCCTATAGACTTATCACGCAGTATTGACCAAGCTCTGTTCAGCGAATCCCTATTCTCTCACAGTATTTTTGGTTTGCCAAGGCTGCTCCATACTTCATCAAGCCTTTCCCTGAGCTCTCCTAGCCAAGTCACATCAAAGCAGGGCCCCAGCTCTGTGGGAAACAGCCTTTACCGAACCTCTTCCTGTGGAGATGTGGATCAAGAGAATGCCCTTTCCAGCTCCAGACCCTCCCAACCACACGGCTGTTTGACACCTCACAGCAATGCACCAACTTCACCAGAGCAATGGGATTGGAAAGGCAGTGTTACCGGCTCAACCCAGGGTCTGTGCAGCCACCCCAAAGAAACAGGAAAGCTTCGCTCACACTCCTGGGCCAACAGAGGGCAAAACTTTACTCAGAGCAGCCTCCCACGGGCAATACCCCACCTGTCTTACCACAGGCGCTACCGAACCCTGAGCTTAGCCTCCCAGGAAAGCCAAGGGTCTGGCCGATTGGCGGGAACTAAACATCTGAGTGAAAGCAAACAGCTGGAATGGGATCTGGCTGTACAAGCAGAGTTTGTCAATGTGTGCAAACAAATTGATGCCCTGAGTGTTTGCAGTGACACTATTGAATTGTAGAATGAGGACTTTGTACAGAAATAACTTAATTATGATTAGATTAGCTGGAGTATAAAAATGTTACCTGAGCTAACAGAAGGGGAACTGGACACTATTGATACAATATGTAGATCTGAATCATTTTTTGTAAATACTGTAAAGTTAATACTGTTTATAACTTGGTTTTAAAGAGTGACTACAGAGGCTGAAAGAGTTTTCAGCAACTTTACTATTCTTTTTCTTGTAGTAATGTTCTTTTGAATTTATAGAAATATTCTAATTGCAATATATATATCCAATCTAGTAAGAAATTCATGAATGTCAAAAATCAAACATCTGTTGCCAAATAGTGCTAACTGCTGTCAAGATGTTAACTCGAGCACAATTTTTTAGTGTTTATACAACTGACATGCTGAGCTTGAAGGCAAAAATCCAAAAGTCTATGGAGGACATACGAAAGACAGACACGAGACAAAAAATATGAGCTCAGCATATCAACAGTATATCACTGTTGATATACTGTTGTGTTTTTAAAACTGGGAAAAGTGAGATGCGCTTTAAAGGACTTAACTTATATTAAGGTAAGTCAATTTGACCTCTTCCCTTTTGTGATATTCTTACACACAAGTTTCAAAAACACTTGTTACATTATATAGGAAATAATTTAAATATAACTTGTGGAACTGAGTTACACAATTTAGTAACAGAAATTTTGGCATGATGCACTTTTATTATAGAATTATCATGTCATTTCAGTCAGTTGTAGAAAACCTGTAAACTTTAAAATGTTGTTAGAAAATACATCCAATGTGGCAGCAATTGCCTCTTTCTGATGACCAATAGGGACAAACTCTGGCAATGTGTATTTGTTTAGGATTTCAATACATTTTTTAAATAATGACAGATAATTGAAGTATGAAAAAGGAATTTTAAAAATGAGAAAAATATCACCTTCACAGGACTCAAGATGGTGAACAAAGCCTTTTTTTCTTCCTAAAGTTTTAGAGAAATGACAAAAAGTTTAAAACAATATCAAAATGCTCTTGTCAAAATTATCTTTATTCACGCAACACTATTTACAGTAACGTTGACAATAGAAGAAGTGTTTTTGTAAGCTCATGGTAAGAAATGATCAAATGTGTCAACCATTGCAAAGGTCTATTTAACTCGTCACAGATTACTGCAACATCAAGAGCCAGAGATAAACATCGAGCAATATGCTGTTATGTAATACTAAAGATAGCATTCAAAACTAATACATAAACTTGAGAAAAGCTCTTTGTCAATGAAGAAATAATTCTAAACTGGGCAATGGTTTGTTACTACTCTACTCTATTGACTCCATACTCATATTTCATTGACTCAGTGTTATTAAAATGCTGAGCCTGAGAAAAGACAAATTATCACCTATACTATAAATTATGTACAGCTGTGTTATTAATGATGCATTTTTGCAGTGAGAAATCATGGAAAATCACAACAAACCTAGATGGAGTTTCAGGTAAATTGTGAAAATAAAAATGGGGATTATTTATGAAAATTGTGGATGTTCTCTTGTCACTCAAACATTTTGTTGTTCAGAATTTTCTACTGCAAATGAGATTATCAGAGTAAAGTTCAAAGTGAGACAACAAATGGTTGGTTCTTTAAAGTGCTCCTTATTCTGAATGTGTGTATGTGGCTTCTACGTCTATGCAGCACTGAGCTCAGAGTGAAGTTACATGCAGTGTGATCTGACCAGAACATTCATTCATCCATGATCTATACACTTAATCCTTTGAAGGGTCATGGGGGGCTGGAGCCTATCCCAGCCGACTCAGGGCGAAGGCCGGGGACACCCAGGAGTGGTTGATCGCCGGACTGCACACATAGAGACAGACAACCAAGCACACTCACATTCACACCTCCAGACAATTTGGAATCTCCTATTAATAGGAGGAAGCAGGAGAACCCATGCATGCAAACTCCATACAGAAAGATCCCAGGCCCAGGCCGAGACATGAACCGGGGATCTTCTTGCTGTGAAGCAACAGTGCCGACAACCAAGCCATCATGCAGTAAGAAGAAAATGAGAACATAATTGTACTACATGTACACTCTTGGTCAGTAAACTTAGATAAGATCGTGGCTAATTTTTCTGGAAATGAAAACAGTATCTTGCTGCAAGAGTTGCTGTTTACTCAGCAATTCAGCTGAGAGACAGGCATCTCATTACATTAGCGATGATAAGCTAACCTGAGGTAATTAATGGAGTGTGTTGTTGGTTTTTTTTTTTTTTTTGAAAGGGATCAACAGAATAGTTGATTACATTACGTCCCTCTACACTTTGGCCAGAGCTGGACAAAGACAGATAAAGAGGTCAAGAGTAGAAACATCCATGAATATGACCTTCCTCTTTAACCCTGCCCTTTGATCATGTCCTTTTTGGCTCTTTGAGAGTTGTTTGGTCAGTCTTTGTTGAGGTCAGAGATGGGACAAGCAAGAGGGAGAGAGGAGGTCACAAATAACTAGTATTAGATTTCAGGGTGTTGATGCCACGACAGCTTTGTGTTTCGCAGTCCGATCATGTGCGCCCAGTGCATCTGCTCACAGCTGCTGGAGCCGGGACGTTAGGTCCTGATCGAGAGTTTCCTCTTCCTCCCGCCTCAGTAAAGCCGCTTCTCGTAACTACATTTGGAATCAAGAAAAGGAAAGTATAAGCATACATTCTATTAAGAGAAAGAGGGTCTTGAATGGAGATGAGTAAAAGAAAGGAGAAGATGGAGGTGTGTTAACCACATGTGTGTACTTACATGGCACAAAAGAATATCTAATATGATAGCATGGGTAAGAAAAGAGGAAGAAAGAAGACAATTTTGATGCCGCCAATGACAGGTAAAAACATTCCATTTGACAGTAAAAGGTTTCTGACAAAGACACAAAATACAAGTGGACCTTTTATGTTCACAAAAGACCGATAGGAAACAAGCGATGGGAGGTTTTACCATAACATCACTGCCAACAAATCATTTAGACCAGGCGTGGGCAATCCTGGTGCTCGAGGGCCACTATCCTGCATGTTTTAGATGTTTCCCTCTTCCAGCACACCTGATTCAAATGAGCAGCTCATCATCAAGCTCTGCAGAAGCCTGATAATGATCCTGATCATTTGAATCAGGTGTGTCAGAAGAGCGAAACATCTAAAACATGCAGGACAGTGGCCCTCGAGCACCAGGATTGCCCACCCCTGATTTAGACAGTAGGAAGAGGAATACAAAGAGGAGGCACATGGATCAAGACGGGGCATGAAAGTTATCAGAAGCTAAAGGTCGGTAACACTTTATGATAACGATCATTTATAGGACATTTATAAGCTATTAGTAGATATTAGTGGATAGTTAACTACTCATGAACAAACCACTTGTAAATAAATCATAAATTAAATCATTTCCAACTTACATTACAAGGCATTTATAAGCTATTAGTAGATCTTGAACTAATCATGAATAAACCATTTATATAAATATGTAAATGATTAATAAACCAGTTGTAACTAAAGTTGTACAACACTTATATATGATTTATATATTATTAGAAACACTGCGTCAGCATTGTTTGTATGTGATTTATTCATCATTAACTAATGTTTTTTATTGTGTAGGAAAACATTTTTTGAATGATTTAAGAAAATATCCACTACCACCATTTGTTTATTCATGTTTAACAAATAATTTGTTAGACATTCATAAAAAAATCATTGTACAACTTTATTTATAACTGGTTTAATAATCATTTACAAATTTATATAAATGGTTTATTCATGATTAGTTCAAGATCTACTAATAGCTTATAAATGTCTTGTAACATAAGTTGTAAATGGTTTAATAATCATTTATAAATTATTTATTAATCATTTACAAATGTTTATAAATGGTTTGTTCATGAGTAGTTAACTATCCACTAATATCTACTAATAGCTTATAAATGTCCTATAAATGATTGTTATTATAAAGTGTTACCCAAAGGTCAAAGGTCAGACTTACGAATGGAGGCCGTGAACTCCCCCTTCCATCTGAGCAGACATGGTTCTTTTCTCAAACTTTAACTCACCAGAGTACATCATCGATCTGGAACCAACACACAGGTCACACATGCCAAAAGCCTTCACATGACAAACACTTACAGTGAGAATGCAAATATAAGAAACACACCCACGCAATTTCTCACATACCGTAAAATGGACAAACTCTTGGCTCCTATGTCCTGACAGCCATGTTGGATACCAGCGATTAGGTAAGGAACAAATTTATGGATGGAGCCTTTATCTTGTACTGATCCTGAGACACCTTGAGCCACCTTCACCTTATCTCCCTCACTGGACACACAAATATAATACAATATAGAGTACAAGGTAAATGTGTCACAGTGATTCGCTATGTCTGTATATTTTTCTTGAAAAGTGTTTATAGAGCCTCTGTAGCCTCATTCCCCCACCTAAAGTAACGCTTCTGGCTGTTATTTTTCTCCATGGCATCCAAGGAGCCCATCCCTCTGTACTTTTTCAGACGCACACCATCAGAAAAGAAATATTCTCCTGGAGCTTCAGTGGTTGCAGCAAGCAATGATCCCATCATCACTGAGGACAAAAATATGATTAAAGGTCAGGACAAAACAGTGCAAGTACTTCAACAAAGACACGTAAAATCAACCCAAGAAATACTGCTTTTTGCTTTATTTTTTTCTTCAAAAAAACATAGACCGATATCGCCTGAGACGGAGACTTAAATGAATGGGAGACTATTGTCTTCCTCTACCTGTAGATGCTCCCAGGGCCAGAGCCTTTACCACATGCCCAACAGTTTGAATGCCTCCATCAGCAATTACTGGCACTCCAAAACGTCTGGCATATTCTGCAACCTTGTAAACTGATGTACCTTGAGGTCGTCCACACGCCATTACTGAGGAACAAGAGCGGAGTATAATAGTTGGCAACACAATAGGTGCAATACAACTGAGATAATACATTGATACCTCCCTTCTTTTGTTAATAAACTAATTTGTGGTCTCTTTTTTCTATACAAAGAGTCCGTTTTATTGACTTTTTTGGATGTACTGGATGTTGTCAATAATCAGCTGATGTTTACAGTCCTGCATCCTTTACTGTACCTTCCTGGGTGATACAGATGGAGCCACACCCCATGCCGACCCTCAGGGCATCCACACCAGCATCTATGAGGTTTTTAGCCTGAGCAGCTGTCACCACTAGAGAGAGACAGAGGCACAGAAAAGGACTGATTAATAAAGAAGTCACTGAAGAAATGAGACATCACAGAAGAAAAATGCAGAGGAAATATCTGAGAATAAACTGGGAGCTCACCATTTCCTCCTACTACCTGTAGTTCAGGATATTTCTGTTTGATGTAGTTTATCATGTTGATTTGATACACCGAGTTTCCTTGGGATGAGTCCTGTAGTTAAAAAAGGTTCATAAAAATAATTTCAGCGAAGGACGAAACATGCATATTTGTCACAACTGTTTGCATATTACATTCATCTGATGAATCCAATTAATTTAACAAAAGCTTAATCAGACCACAGTCAGAACTTACAAGGACAACAACATCCACCCCTGCCTGCATGAGGAGGTCCAGTCTGTATTTGTCATCCTCTCTGGTACCAATGGCAGCCCCACACAGCAGCTGTTTGCGGGAGTCCTTAGAAGCCAGAGGATAATCTCTGTTCTTCTTCAAGTCAGTCCTAGCAATAATGGCTACCAGCTCATCACTGTCATTTACTATGGGAAGCTTACCTAGAAGAATCAGATGGTATTATGAGTTAAAGAAGCAGGACAGTCCTATTAGTCCAAATGGAGATTGCTTCTGTTACACCAGCACAGCCTCCTCAAAGATTTACCTTTTTTGCTACGCTGAAGTATATCATTAGCCTCTTTTAGGGTGACTCCAGCTGGTGCAACAACTAGATCTTCCCTTTTTGTCATTGCCTGAGTAACAAAGTAATTAAACAGTGAACAATGAATCCTCTAATCCACAAACTTGTTTGACAATCGTTATTGCAACTGTATTACATTCTTAAAAATATACAATTTCTTGCAAAAACATACAAATCGCAACAGTTATCCACCTACCTCTTCCAGAGGTCTGTCATGATCCTTCTCTGAAAGAAAATCTATATCTCTGGAGGTGACTATGCCAACCAGCTTGCTGCCCATTTTGCCCGTCTCTGTAACTGGGATCCCAGAGAAACCATGGCGAATCTTGGCCTCAAACACGTCCCCTACTGTCTGATGGGGACTCATTACCACCGGGTCTGTGATAAATCCCTGCTCAAATTTCTGGTAAAAACAAAAACACAAGTGCTAAGGGATTAGGAGACTTCAGTCCAGCATCTTTTTTCGAAAGCTGCATCTTATCGATGCCTGTTCAGTGTTTTGATGTCACAAATGATCTTCTTTGTCTTTTATAAGCTCATGTTGTCTTACCTTGACTTTGCGCACCTCATTGGCCTGGAACTCAGCAGTGCAGTTATGATGAATTATTCCAATCCCTCCCATCAGCTGGAACCAGCCAATTAGAGACAGGAGAAAAACATACATTAAATGACATTTAATTGTACACTTTCCACAGTCTGTGCAACAGGGGGATGGTATACTGAGTGGGCAATTAAGCATGATGCATGTAACAGTGCATGTGCAGTGTTTGTACTCACTGCCATGGCAATGGCCATGGATGACTCTGTGACTGTATCCATAGGAGATGAAATAAGAGGTGTCTTCAGGGTAATCTTTCTTGTCAGTGCAGAGGTTAGATCCTAAAATGTATTTGGAAACAGAAATGTCATCTCCTGTTCTTTTAACACTGACCAACACTTTTAGCAAACTAAATCTGAAATATGATGTTAAATGTTGTGTTATGACATTAAGTTGCTCCAAATGTTCCTGCATTGACGCCACACTGCTTCCCCACAAACAACACCACTGTAGTTTTGCAGCTACAGAACAGAGGCAACATATTTATTAACCGACTGTTAAAGTTTGCATTTATTTTCCCACGCAATGAACCTACGAGCCAGTTTGGACGCATTAGAGGCCGACTTGCTGAATTCACCTGATGCTCGGTGTTAAATGACGCAGGTGTGTGTCTGTTTTGTACACCTGCTATCCAGCAGTAACCCATGTGGCCTAGGCATGAAATTAATTTAATGTCCCAGCAGAGCTTGAAAAGATGAAAACAAAGCAAGGCAAATAAACAACCCTCTGCTCATGCACCCTTATCTGAAGAACACAGCAAAGAGTCAGGGATTCATTACAAGGATTACAGCAAAACCTTAATGACAGCAACATAAAGCAGGAGTAAACATGATCGTTTTTTAATGAGGACAAGTGCACGTTTGTTGTCTAGAGGAATAACACACTAGGAATAAAAAAGAAAAACTGTAGATATGCATTCTAGACACAATGCATGCTTGTTTCCCTTTGCTTGAAACAGCAAACTGTTTCTCCAAAGAAGCTTTTCTTGTGTTACCACCAAGTAAAACTGCAACCATGACAGAAATTCTAGCCGTTGCTGTTGTAATTTAACCAATGGTGCAGAAAATACGCACACACAACAAATAAATAAACAATACTGTACACCTTGGTCTGTAACATGACACAGTGTGATGATACCTACCACCTCATCAGAAGTGAAATCTATGAAACCAGGGAGGATCAAGAAGTCGCTGAAAGGAGAAAGGAAACAGATGTGGAACATAGGTGATGAGAACATTTTGCTCTGGAACTGTAAAGCATTGCTAAGCAAACACACAAACAGTTATCACTAATAGATGTGTTTGTGTCCTCATTCCTACAAAGCAACATTTTTTTAAAAGTTAGTTGACAGTGTGCAGAAATAATCTGTCACCATGTCGCCCCACTGAAATCTTCTGCATTTATCCTCTGCACACTGATAAACCCAACACACAGCCTCCATTAAGGAGACTACACTGAAGCCCATTAACACACTAATACAGTATGTGCACACACACACAGACACACATACTGCTTTTAATGTCTGTGACACCACTCAGAGTCATCCTTGAAAGTAGAATTACTCATAATAATCCTCCCTGTAAAACCTGAGCACATGTGTCATCACTGATATTAATAAACATTTAATGGAAGACGTTGCATAACTCTGTGTACATCTGTTTCTGTATGAGCACATGCACACAGACCATGTGTGTCAGTATGTTAGTGACACCACAGATGAGTCAGTAAAATGTGCGTGTCTGTTTTTAAATGAGCATATCCTACTTGTATGTCAGTCCATCACCAATAGCAAAAAGTTGTTGTGCTGTGAGTCCATCCTCAGGAACGTATCCTGTCCCTCCACTGATCAAGTAGTCAGCCATGCTGAAACATAAGAACACATGTGCATGCAAATTGACATTTATTATAGTTCTTACTGCTGATTTTACATGTTTGGATAATTATTTCAATGACTATTTTACCACAGTCGTCTGTCCAATAATCCAGACAGTTGCAAGCAGTGTATTTCATTTAAGAGAAAATATAATGTCTTAAAATAAATAGCATGTTTGTTTGATCAGACACTAATATCCAATTGCTTTATTGGTTGTGCAAAACATCACTCATTGCTCTGTTGACCTCTGTTTCCTGCACACCTGATCCTATTACAAATGTCGGGCAGGAGACAGGAAATGCTAACAAAAGAAATCTGTCCATGTCAATGGAAACTCCTTCTATACACCAGTGACGGCAGTACAGTCGGTAAGAGGATTTGGTTGGCTGCCCAGGTAGCTGATAAATTGGCTTGTAAAAACACAGCCAAGGCTACGAGAAAGTGAAAACATCTTAGCTGGTGCTGGTGATGCAATTTACACAAGTTATAAGGCTTTGCACAATCACCTCTGCAGACCAGAAAAGGTCGTGACCTTACAGGAGATTGCTGATAGACTGATGCACATCATGAGACTGACCTCTCTGGCTCATATCCAGCTTGGATACGTGTGGCGCTGTATCGCTGAGCTGCAGTCTCATGCCCGTGTCCATGTGGCATTGGGTGTGCGAAGGCTCCGAAGGGCTGAGGTTGTTCCCCATCTCTGTTTGAGATGCGCGGCCTCGCTGGCTCCATGTCTCCTACAATCCTTCGGTAGTCGATCTGGTAATTGTCCCTCTCCACATCTCCGAACCGGTCATAACCATGACCCTCCATCTCCAGGAAATCCAGGGCTCCGACCTCCACAGGGCCCCACCACCTCACACACACACAAACACACTCTTCAAGCACTTCTGTATTGTTTCATACACATAAATAGAATCACACCCTCACACTCCAAGTAAACAGTGGCCTCAGCAGATCCCAAGAGACGCACACTAACGCATTTGATTTGCTGTTCAGTTATAAGCACTGATAAACACACGGTGCTTCGAGTGCATGTTCACACAGACACCTTTCATGCACACCTGACATTAAAAGGGAGCTGCCTTGATATCTGCTTTGCTAGCTGTGCAGCAGTTCAACCAAAATTTTCAAAAAGTGCAAGATACAGTATCAGAAATTCAGGTTTGCAGCAGTACACTTGAAAACTTCTTGATGTTTAAAGAAACTCACAGAAGATGCAGAATCCTTAAAACAATGTTGTTTGCCCACTGGAGAGTTTGTATTCCAGTTTGTCAGCAGCCATCCTCGGAGGACATTAGGGCCCTCGGGCAGGGAGGGGGACAGAGTTTGTAGCTAACCTGTTGATGGAGGTAATTGTCTTGGCACACCAAATTTTTAAATTCCCTGTTTTTTCCCCAGCTGGAGGCGCGAGCGGCCACTGGGGACGAGAGTCGGGTCTTGCTCAGGGTGGCAGAGATTCGTCTCCCTGGAAGCCCAGAACGCTGTGCTGCTTGGTTATCCCTTAAGGCTGGGAGCTTCTCTCCACTCTGTTCTCCTGGTGCCTGCTGAGCTTAACTCTGTTTCTGACAGTAGCAGACGTCACTCTCCCACAAAGAGGATTGGGAGCATTAATGCAGGATGGGGTGGGGTGAGATGGGTGTGTACGGCAGAGTGAGGCAGTCCTATCGTCCTACTGCCTCAGGAAGAGAAGGATGGGTCAAGATGACACTTGAACACTTTTCCCTCCGAGGATTACCACGGTGTGAAAGTGTGTGTGCGCGCTCAAGAAGACAGAGCTGTGAATGAGACAAAGGTCAAAACCCAGAATACTGTTACATGGTAAGCTTCACTCCTGTAAGATAGAGAGACAGACACTTACAAGTCTGTGTAGTTTCAGACAGGCACAGCTTGTCAAGCAACATGTCCTATAATTAATCCCACACTATCTGTCAGGAGTGGCTTGTATCCCAAGGCAAATGTTTCTTCTGTGACTAAAAAAACAAATACATTTTTATAGTTTGAGAGTATTTGTGGTTATATCTAATGATAGAATTTAGTCTAAAAAGATTTAAACACTATCTGTTCTGTTTGTTTAGTAGTTTTTTCTAAATTTCAATCCCTTTATTATTCTGTGATAGTCGTGAGTAACAGACCTGTACATTAAACAGAGACAACTTTGTTGCCTGGGATGCCCTCGACGCCATCATCTGCAGGTGACTGACTGACTGCTTGTGACAGTTACTGAGGGATTGAGCCAGAAAAGCCTCTTACACAGTCTCTCTCTCTCTCTCTCTCTCTCTCTCCCACCCACTGGAGGAAACAAGCAATGCCCCCCTCCCCTTCCCTAATAATATTAACAAAACAGGAAAATTATTACTGATAATCAAACCATAGCCTCTACATAAGGTGTTACTTCTTGGGCCAAAATTATGAAAAAAAAAGTATGAGGAGGCAAAACATTTCCTGTTTTTCTGGAAAAAAACAATCTTTATTAACAAAAGGAAAGGTGTATGAAAATAATGTCTTGCTGTAAAACAGTGTGACGTTTGGGGCGGCTGTGGCTCAGGTGGTAGAGCGGGTTGTCCAATGACCGCAAGGTTGGCGGTTCAAACCCCGGCCCCTCTGCATGCTGAAGCGTCCTCGGGCAAGACACTGAACCCCAAGTTGCTCCCAATGGTAGATTAGCGCCTTGCATGGCAGCTCTGTCGCCATTGGAGTGTGAATGGGTGAATATGAAACACATTGTAAAGCGCTTTGGATACCACTAAGGTAGAGAAAAGTGCTATATAAGTGGAGACCATTTACCATTTGATAAAACATCAACAAATTACAGAATCGCTGATGAAAAAAATATAGATGTATGTGTAGATTTTGTGTAAAAAGTTTAAGAAGCGGAGGAGGTCTTCGGCACTTTTGTGTCCCAAGTCCAGGAAGCTCATAACTGCTTTGGAATCAGCCAGCTGAGGGAAAAAAGAAAGTGAATTTCAAAACTAGAATAGCTTGTCATACACAGAAGAATCCATGTTTGATTGCTTCAACAAAAGCAAATCTTACCAAGCCTCTAAACTAGATTGGGGTGATGTTTTTTAAGGGCGTCATAGAAGGCGGCTTTGACCACATCCCCTCCAGGACGAAATGTCCTATCGTAGAGCTCTCTCATTCGATCCTGGCTTGTCTCTTTAGCTTTGATCACTGAGTAGGCTTCAGCATGGACCATGTCTCCGAGCTCCTCCGCAATTGTCAGCACCTCGGTGACAGATTGTACTAAATGTGCTCGGTTTTTATTGACGAACTTGACTGTTCATGAATGGAGAAGAATGAACAAATGCATGTGAAAAACCAAGATGAACTTCTGAATTTTACCCTTTACAAACTTTAGTGCACTAAAATAAATCAGTGACACTTACCTTTTTCTGCAGCAGTCAGATTTTTCTTAGGAACACTGACAGAATTGTCCTGGCTCAGTTCATGCTGTAACAAGCAATTAAAGTGTGAATCCTAAACTGGTACACATTTTCATTTGTTTACCTTGTGATCAAATGACATGTGCTCTAAGCTACTGAGAATATTATGTCCATTCTCTTCTAAATCATGTTCATTTTGAGTAATGATGCAAAAATCCTGAATATATATTTAAAACGACATATTCTTGTTAGTTTTTTTTTCTAGTCTTAATTAAATAAAGTCACAATTTATTTTCAAGAAATAAAAAATACCTGCACTGGAAATCTGGCAAGATCCACAGTATCATGTGACTCTTCAGAGGAAGAGAAAGGAATATTTGTATGGCATTTTACTATGCAAAGTAGAGATGAAGATGATCCCCAGCAGTGCTGTGCAACCTACCTTGCATCTGAGGAGTGTAAGTGAATGCTTTTTTTTTGTTGAAACTTTGATTATTCTGTGATGGATCCTAAAAGAAGGAGGAAAAATGGATTAGAAATTTTAACTGCCAATCAATACCAGATTTAATTTTCTGAAACGGTATTTTTGGTAGTACCAGTTTTGCCAACACTTCATGGACTGCATGGAAAATATCCTTCTTGTGCTTTAAGAACACAGACTCAGTGACTTTACAGCAGTCTGAAACAAAGTAATTTTAGAAGATCAAGTATATGGAAAGTACAGTGTGCATGAATGTACAACTGCTTTACAAAAATGCAGATATTCTAAGTGTCTAATCAAAATTTTTTTAAAAAGACTCCCAAAACTAATGTTACACTGCACATGTACTGTATATTACCAAAAGAAACACATACCATTAAAGGATGGCCTCTTGGATGGATCCTCATCCCAGCACTTCTTCATGAGATCAACCAGCTCTTTCAGCCCTTCTGCCTCCCCCTGTTTAATGTTCTCCAATTTAGGTCTGTCTCCCATGCAGATCCTCAGTTTCACACGAGCGTAATCAGCCGCTAAGTATATAGTAAAGACATGAATCAAAATATTTAGCTACAGCTGAGTGTGTATTCATGTGTAGAATGGATGAATACTGTGAACATTCTGCTTAGTTTAGTCTTAAAGTGAGAAGTTATTCTCCAAAAACAACAAAGATAGAATAAATGGCACAACAGTAAAATTAATTACATCTACCTGGATAAGGCTCTTCACCAGTAAGAATAGACCAGAGAAGGATACCATAGCTGATAAAAAAACAGAATAAAGAAAGAAGACTTTGGATTATATGTTCATAAGTTTTTTTTATGATATAGTATTCCTATAAGTATTTGTTTAATGTTTACCTGTATCTGTCAAACGCACGAACAGGTTTGTATGATATATCAAAAGACTCAGGAGGCATGTACTTAAAGGAGCCTCCAACAAGTCCTGTCACTTCTGTGTTGCTGGTCAAAGCACTGGTGGAAACCATGGACAGGCCAAAGTCTGCCACCTTCGAAAGAAGAAAGGAAATATAGCACTAAACAAGCAGTTAAGTTGAATTTTATTTTTTAATATATTTAGGTGGATAGCACTTTACCTTGGCATTCAGGTCATCATTTAATAGCACATTGCTTGGCTTTAGGTCCTGGTGCAAAAGGTTCCTTGAATGGAGAAAGTTCATTCCCAGAGCCACTTGGTGGGCCAAACGGAAGGCCAGGGGCCACGGTGGATGGTCAGACAGGTCCTTCTGCAGGGTCTGAATGGATCCTCTTCCCATGAACTCCATGACTATTCCCTGTTGCGTGGATGGTTTTCCCTTAGGTGGGCATCCCTCATAAATTCCATAAAGCCTCAGGACAAACTCACAGGAGGCTGTGTCCATATAATTAGCCTCATTCCACAGTGCTGTATTTATGTGCTTGACAGAACTGGAATAGCACAGTTGATGGTAAAAAGGAGCACAGAGGAAGCAGGAAGTTGAGAGGAAGTAAAAAAGACAAACATTTTTTCAGTATGCATGACTTAAGAGTTTAAAATAAGTCTCCAGAAACATTTCAGATCCCTATAAGTTTACCCATCAGCATGACGAATTAGCTTAATGGCCACGTCAAACCCCCAGTCCTTGTGCCTGGCCTTGTAGACGTTACCAAATCCCCCTGAGCCAATGGGCTGCCATTCTTCCAAGCTTTCATTACCAACCAGCTCAGTCTTACGGCTCTGCAGTGCCATCTCCTGCTGAACACAGGAAGAGAACCGGTAAATCTTTTAAAAATGACATAGAAATAGAGAAAAAATGACAGAGAGATTAGACTTAAATGAGCTGTTCAGTGACTGCTCATTTATTTGTTTTCAAACACAACTTTGTAATTACTGCATGCACTGTGCGCTTGCTTTTGCGGCAACATGAGTGCAGAGGTAAGTTTGGTGCATAAAAACAGTGACATATTTCCCACCGATTTTTTACTGCCGTTTTTCTCATTACATTATTAAAATGATGACTCCTACTCACCATGTATCCCGTCTAGTTTGTTCATGTGAAGTTTCCAGAGTTAGTTCATAACAAAGCTGTGTGAAAACAAGACTACAGATTCTAGTTTCCTGTCCCTGCCCTTTGAGCTGTGGTTACAGGGCGTGGTTTAAACTCAAGAAATTTGCCGTGGGCAGGCTCTACACAGACTGCACTAACTGCCAGTATTCACAACAGTGTGGAGTTCCTCTTTTGTTGGAATACCAGTCCTTTATTATTTGGTTAAGTACTTGTACATTTAATTGAGAAAAAGCTGAAATAATGTGCTTTTACCTCCAAACCGTGGCTTGCTGCTTTTAAAGTGGCTGTAAAAATCTTTCCTGTAGTGATAGTGATCAGTTAGAGGAAGTTTTAAAGAAGGCAGTTTTGTCAGGTTTTCTCTGATTGAGTAGAGGTATGATAAAAAAATTTAAAAAAAGCAAATTAACTGTGCATGGATTGCAGACCTGGTGATTTCTTATCTGTCAAGCCTGTCATCAGACCCATTCAATCTGTTTTTTTAATCTTTCTGTGTGTTGTGGGAATTTATTTTTCTCCCTGTGTAAGGAAGTGAGTTTATTCATATATATGAATGAGGAACTGAACCAACAAGTAACATAAAAACATATGCAATGAAAAAAGTCGTTAAAATGCTGGTTCTTCAGCAAAATGCATGTGGCAAGTAATGATTATTACAATAAAATGGCCCTTTATTAAAGATTGAAGCTTTTAACGGCTAAAGATATTTTGGTCTGCACATTTGAGCGTAATGCTGTCAGTGGTGATTATGTACACAACTGTAAACCATGTGCATATGCCTGATTACACTGAGCCTTGCTTTTACTCCATCAGTAGAATTCACAGGTTGTAGAATTACACAATTTCTGACCTTCGTCCTAATAATACTTTCGGTTCTCTCTGTTTTCTCTTTTGCACACTCTCTCATGCACATGCAAAACAAAAGCCACGTTAGGAGTGTTTCCGATGCAAATTATTGCTGAAAAAGCACAAAGCAAAAGCACTGTTCTGTGTCTTGACGCCTGTGAACATGGCACCGGTGGTCTAAATCTCACATGCACAATCACACATGTAAACCCCCTTTCATTAAGTGGGCTTAGGAGTGTTTTCCCTCACATCCCATGCTGCCTCACTGCCTCAGCCGGCATCGATAGGCGCGGTCTGCTCTCGCTCTCTGCATTTCCATTCCCCTCTCCCCTCCCTCTTCTCCACCCACCTTCATTTACGCTCATCTCAGTGTGGACCTCTTTCACCAGTGTCTGCTCTCTCTGCTGCATCTCTTTCCTCCTCACCGGCTTTTCCCTCATCCTCTACCCTCCTGTAAACTGTCTACTGTACTCTCTTTCATCTGCTTCCCTCTCTGCCCTCGTTTCATGCTGATGATTTATGAGGCTAAGGGACTAATGTAAAGGGGAGCGCTCTGTGTGCTGGATGCCTGAGTGGGGACCTGAGGTGTGCGTCTGTCTTTCCACCACGGTGGGAGAGTGCTTCAGACTGGGGGACATCACTGATGCAAGGCTGGCTACATCCTCTGGAGCAGCGACAGGACAGCCTCCGGAGAAAGCAGTTAGACTGAAGACCCACGTGCATGCCTGGATGTGCTTTGTGTTTTGAAGACAGTAGATTGCAAAAAAAAAAGGAGGCAGAATCCCAGCAACAGAGGGAGGGGAGCATTTATCAGGAGGCACCCGAGCCACAAGGGTCTGGGGGAGGTGGGCGTGGGGTCCGCAGGGAGTGTTTTAAAAGTGAAAGGAGGAGTGAGGGGGGTCTACTCTGCTCACAGATCAAAGACTGGAAGAAAGAGGCTTGCTTTCTGCTCAGTCTGAAGAGTCGCACAGAGACTGGGATGTCACAGACTCTCCATAGGCTGTGGATTTACAACTGAAGATAAGGGGCTGTCTGCAGCACTGACTGAGAGACAGAGGAGGGTGATTATAAGGACACAGAGTGGGAAGACCAGTCAAAAGGTCTTCACCTGAACAGAGGTGAGCTCGCTTCCCGAGTGAAAACTCAGAAGAACAGAGACACAGCAAAGAGGGGTCCTTCTAGGAAAATTGGTGACATTCTCTTCTCACGCGAATCCATAGGAGGATCCAGTTATGGCTGTCCAGCTCATGCCAGAATCAGCTGTGTGTTTGCTCATGGTGAGTCTCAGAGGGGTACAAGATTGCTGGCACTGTCTGCTGTTTGTCTTTGTTTCCTTTTTCTGTCTCTGCCGTGCCTTTCTCTCATCACTTTCTCCTCACAGCAAAAAAGCCCATGCAGCCACTAAAACTAGGAGGTGAACTGTCATCTCATTAAAAAGGGATGCTACTTGTTTGCCCCTCCCCTTTTACTACCATCTACAAGCTTGAAATCTTCCGATAACTCTGGAGCGAGAATCACTCTCCGCACTGGAGAAATGTGCGTGTTTTCCAAACCAACTGAGAAAACTCTCCCCTTTTTGTCCTCCATGTGCTCAACTACTGCAGTGGTCAAGTGTGGGAGAAATGCCTCTCAGACTAGTGCAGACGTGAGGGCGCGGTGCTGATCATTCTGACAGTGCACGTTGGAGATGGGTGTCATTTAATACACATGTATCTTATTATATGAGTGTGTGAGTAAAACGACGCATGCTAGTGCCTGCAGTGCGGGGAAATAAGTTGCTAAAAGGATGTGCTTTCTTTGTTGTGCAAGGTCAGCAGTTGCTTGTTACCCATATTCAAGACTGACTCAGATCAAATTACATCTAATATAGAGAAAACAGTTTTGCTGCAACCCGTGTCCCATAAATTTGTAGGATCTTGTTAGTGTTGAATCCAGTCCCTCATTGACATGAAACAGATTGGCTTAGCTTGCCACGGTTCGGCTCTGGCTATAGAGAGTGATGAAATAGAAGCACACAACATGCTGAAAATCCCCTGAACTTCACTATTCCAGTTCTGTCCAGCTGAATAGTGAAACAATGCCAGCGTGGCTTTGCTGCATGTGTCGAATACAGATAAGGGATGCACTCGTCTTATGATAACCTTCAGTGCACTGAATGAAAACTCCGTACGCAGGGTGACTTTGTGTAAGGGAACACGTTCTGCTCATTTTCATTCTATAGTGTTGGCATTCTGCAGTCCCAGGGGGAGTCATGCATCGCCGCACTACCTGCTATCTCCACCTGTCATGGCTGTCTGTTACTATGGCGATAGGCCATGCAGTCCACTTGTGGGGAAAGGCAGCAGTAAAAGGAACAGGGCAGGAGAAAGTGCAAGAGATGATGGACAGGCCAGAGGAAGGAAGGTGAAAAACGAAACGTGATGAATGAAGGCAGGAGCGGAAAACAAAGGAAATGGAAAAGGTGAAAGTGAAAGTGAAAGTGAGCTCTTATAGACAAATATTGGCACCTTTTGTTTGCTTCCCCTCCAAAATAGCCTTCCACTGAAGGGATTTGTTGGTCTTGTACAACATGGACACTTAAACTGAATCATCTGCTGAGTGTCTCCTCATATCTCTGGCAAACTGTTTGTGTCCCTTGACTCCATTTCACACTTTCACTGCATATGTTAGCATTAGCATGGAGGGCATCCCTGTACAAGTGCTTTTGCTGTCAAAGTTGACAGCCCTAAAATGCATTGCTGTCAAACCAGTTTCACAGTCACTGTTCCATTTCTGATTCATGCCCCGCATCTGCAATTTTCCCATCATTCAGAGCTGCTCTCCACCAACTGGCAATAAGCAACACACTTCAGTATAGACACCACTCGCTTTTTTTGTGTGTTTTTTTCAGGAAAGATTTATTTAGGACTGTTCATGAAGTTCACCAGAGCTGGGCAATAATATATTGTTGTTTTTTTAATCTCTCCTGTTGTGAAATCTCCTTAAAATTCATGCTGACCAACACTGACGTTAAATCACTCATTTCAGAGCTTGTTGACTCGCTGATGAAATCCGTGGCATTTGCATTCAAGCTGACATGTAAGCTTGAGCCCATCTTAATTATTAATGGGAGTTTAGCAGTGCATGTGTTTGTGTGTGTGTGTGTGTGTGTGCATGTGTGTGTGTGTGTGCGCCCGCACATGTGTTTGTGTGTGAGCCAAGATTAATATTGATCATGCTTCCTGCCTCTGTGTGTATTAATATTTCAGGTGAATAAATGATTATCTCCTTGCAGTAATTATGGGCACTGCTTTAAATAATTTGGTCTGACAGCACAACAAATAACCCACATCAAACACTGTATGATAGATAGATGGGTAGATAGATAGATAGATAGATAGATAGATAGATAGATAGATAGATAGATAGATAGATAGATAGATAGATAGATAGATAGATAGATAGATAGATAGATAGATAGATAGAGCAGAATGGCCTGTCACTGGGAGTAGGCCAAGTGGGGAAGACTATTGTATAGAATTATGGCTGGTAGCCCATCCTAATATTAATATGAATGGACTGAATCAATACAATATGATGGCCGCGAGGACAAATTGATGAATGAGCCTTCAGCACTTCTTCATTGATTAATGTGTACCCAAAATATGGGGGATTTCTAGTTGCATCTCAGTGGACAGACAGACCATCTCTCTCTCTCTGTCTCTCTCTCTCTCTCTTCCTCTCTGATGAACTTCAGTTTTAGAGAGGAATGAAGAGATCAATACCAGTCTGACTCCGGCTCAGACGAACAGAGACATGCTGTCATCTGATACTGGAAGAAATCACAAATGAGATGCTATCCTTCTACCTCACTGGGTTAATGCCATGCATTGCGGCTGAGATCTCTATCACGGGGATTTGACATGTCTCCTAGCTTTATCCTTCACCTAAATGGGAATCAGGGCTTGTTGCAGGACACTGGCACTTATTTTGGTTCCATAATAGCATGTCCTTCTTTCAAACTAATGTGTGTGCCGCTGATTGCAGATTCCTTTTCTGTTCCTTAAATCAGAATTGGAGCCGTAACATGCTTATCGCTGAGCTGATTAGCTCTGCTCTTGACGACTCTCAGCAGAGCACCTCTTAGCAATCTTCAAGATGGAAAAGTACAGAATAAAATGTCAAACAAAGCCAAATTAAAAAGGGGGGTTTTATGAAGAACTACTTTAAATTTGTGCATTTTAATGAGCACAGGAGGTAAATAAAAGCAGCAATTACAGACTAAATCCAACAACATCTCACTGGCTCCAGTCACAAGGTTTAGATTTTTGATGCAGCTAATCCAGGATTTATCATGAATTCGGCACATGCTGATAGAGTGTCACATAGAATTTTAATTAAAAAAGGGAACAAGGCTGTCAGAATTGGGAACACAGTTTGTCTCAGCGTTCTGCTTCGGCTCATCTTTTTTAATTTTACAGATCTCTTGTCTTGTCTCGTGTGAGTGGTTATTTTTTTCCGTACACAGGCACAAGCTGATCAACATGCATTTTGCTATCTGTTATGCTCGGCCTCACAGCGCTGAGAGAAAGCAGGCTAAATTGGTATCTTGACACACACACAGAAGCAAAGTGGATTATCTTCATAATGCTGGAGGGGTCTGCTCTGCATACAGGAGACAAGCGGCAGCTTCACATGTTTGTTAGACGTCTTCTGTCTGCTTCCTGAATGAAAGATCCGGTGTGGTAGATGACATCATCGCACATCTGTAAAGTCACACAGCTGTGGCTCACACTGTGGTAAATGTGAAGTCATGCTCATGGCCTCATAATCAAAGTGTTATTTACACTTGAAGGTAAGGATTCAGTGAGGAACCTGAAACTGCACAGAAAACAAGGCAACTCCAAATGAAAGAAAGACCTCATGCTGCCCTTCATGTTGGTGTCCATGTCTCTTCATTACTGTCCCTCATTCAATTACCTTGACACTGAGGATGGAGACCAGATGACTCAGTGTGATCAAGCCAGAAGATTCATTCAGCACTAATCAGATCACTGCTCTATGATGTGATGTACTGACTGGGTGTGCATACATGTAATTTAACTGTAAAGAGCTTGCGTAGCATGGGTCAATACATATGTTTCCCCTAAAAACATAAAAAAAAATATTATAGTCCAGACAATGAAACATGTTGTTGTGAGTGTTTGGAGATTATTTTCCCAGAGTAAGATTATTAGGTTATGCTTTTTTGATCTGATGCGCACCACAACAGAGCCGCCAGTGTACAAATGGAGGAGGGCTGGATGGCATGGGGGGAGGGTTAGCAGAATGATATCATACTGAGGTAATTGATTACTGCCCTGCAACAATGGCAGAAGGGGGAGAGGGAGATAACATTTTATGGTTGTGTGTCTGTATGCAACTGTGAAAACAATGTTTGGGACACATACAGTAATTCTTAATGAATAAAGTACAGCTGTAAGGTAATGCAAATGTTATAGCAGTGTAATAAGATTATACTGTAATAAGATATGATGGTTCAGTTGTCAAAGTGAACCATCATATCTTATTAAATCTACTGAGAATCCATACAAAAGGTGCTCAAAAACAAACACGACCTTACACAACAAAGATGCACAAACACACACGCCACCATGTTACTGCCAGGAGTGATTTCAAGGTTTTCCTGCCGAGCTAATTTATAACCTGCACAGATTTCTACCTCTTATGGGTGATTAGTATGAATGAGAAGTGCAGGCACAGATGGCATTTCATTACTGCTACTTTTTTAAATTATTTGTGTCTCACTGACTGCCACTTTGTGTTCTTGTCTTTCTGCAGCATTCATACATGTCTTTCTTTTTGCTCTCTCTTTCTGCTCATTTGTATAGAGCTACTTTCTCTATAACGATATAGAAATAATCATAATCACTTCATAGTTGATCGTTTCCGTAAAGCTGCAGTGTGCCTGCAGAACAGTCATGCCTGAGTGATGTTAGGGGCCAGTACTGCTGATGTCAGCTAACTAAAGCTCTGGAGTTGCTGCAGGGGGGGGAAAAAGAAACACTTTGACTTTACCTCGGACAAAATGCCTTTTACACACCCCATCAGGCCAGTTATGCCCTTGCTGCTGTTTCTCCGTCTATGGAAATAAGTGTGACACGGAAATTTGGTGCAAAATAAACATGATAATTAAAAGCCTGGCATCAGTTTGTATCTGCGAAACCTCGATCAAGGTTGTTGTAAGGTTATATCGACCCTTAAAAGCTCGACTTTGAGCAAAATACCTCTCTAGGACAAATCGGTCATCAGCCATGATGTTGGATTTTGCTCTTTATCTGTGTATAAAGATGGAAAAACCCTCTGTGATGTCCTGAAAAGCGGTGAGGCTTGATGTTGTGGCTCCTACATCAATCCGTTTCAACATTTAATATCTAGAATGGATCTGTATTGTAGATATCTGTAATTCAATTCTTCATGGTCATAAAGCAACATTTCAGATGCCCACAGTGTCATTTTTTCCATCCACAACTGTCAGTTCAGATATTCATTTCAGACATTTCATCTTTCCTAGGACAAATGACATCGTTACAGATATCCACAGTTCACGCTGCAGATATCTGCAACTGAATTATGACTCATATTTTTTCCAGTTTCAAATATCTACTGTTTAATTCTGACTGTGATTGTAGTCAAGATATCTTTAAAGCCCTTTAATTCAGGATCTGTCCTTTGTAGATATCTTATATCAGGTCTGAAATAGTCAGAATAATCTGGTAGATAGTTTGGACTAGAACTCTGCCCAGTCAAAATGTAGTCACAGGTATCTGTTTGACTAGGCAAAATGACATTGCAGATGTCTGTAGTCACACAAGAAGTTCAGTCAAGGTGCAGGCAGCCTCCTTTTCAAACAGCAACAATAAATGCAGATGACAAGCCATGACATGAAGTTTTACCAACATGTCTTAGCAGGCCTGCACTCCACTGATGAGCTCTCAGTATTTTCCAACAATGTTATCCACCACAGCAACTTCCATTACTTCTGTTAACACTGTTCAAATGCTTTGCTGCATCAATATCCAGTGTGAATCTTTGCATGAGCATCATTATGTACACCTATCCAGAATGGTCAAAATGAGTGTTGATGTGTGTAATTTAGATTCTGGACAGTCAAAGTCAGCTATTATATGTTCAAATACAATGAACACCATGGGCTTTGGCTGTTATTATCTTTGCAGTGTCCAGCTCCTCCCAGCTCTCAGAAAATCCAATAATGAGCAATGAGGTGGAGCTTGAGTGGCAATGAGGTTGTCTGTGCAAACATCTCTGGGCCACTAACTGTCTTGCAGCAGAAATCCACCACCTAAAATGGTTACAACTTTAATTATGCATAACTTTAAACCTGAAAACAATTTAAAAGGGTGTTATATAAAAATGTACTCCCATACACTTATCATGAATGTCGAAAATAGCTATAAAGATCAAAACCATTCTAAATACTAGAAAAGCACTGAGAGAGCACATACCTCCACCAAGAGCCTTCAGTCCACCCCCAGCACAATCTCCCAATTCACATATTTTGTATGGAATGTTACAGATACAAATGTAATTACATACAGTTCAAATGTCCTACCGACAATGCGGCGTTTACCCCATCCAACCTAATGAACAGGCGCGGCCTCTAGCCTCAGCAGCTCCTAACAGCCTCCCAGCTTCTTAGACAACCGGAGATAAGAATGCCGGCCCAACCATGCGTATGTCGCTCAGGAAGGAAAAAGAAGTCCACCATTGTCGCTGTGTGTCGCGTGGAGCCCCAAAATCTCATGTGGTCAGAGGGGGTTACCCCAAAAACAAGAGTGCCCTCTGGTGGCTTTTAGAGTAAACCGCATTTAATTGTCCACCTGGTTACACTTACATTAAAAAAAAATTCTGGATCCAGACGGTGATCTGGATAAGTCCCAAAATTGAATTATTCCTTCCTTGTCCCATTTCACATATTTCCTGAAAATTTCATCCAAATCCGTCCATTACTTATCGAGTTATTTTGAACACAAACAAACCAACAAACAAACAAACCAACACCGGCCATCACATAACCTCCTTGAAGGAGGTAACTAGGCTGCAAACATGTTTACTTTTGCTGTAAAGTAGGGCATTTTAACATGAAAGTAAACAGGGATTGGCTCACTTTTGGAGCCAGCCTCAAGTGGCAATTTAAGGAACTGCAGTTTTGGCAACTCCATTTTCATTCTTTGGCCTCAGAGATTGTGCTTGATATTGTTCCAGTTCAGTGTGACTGAGTGCATGTTTTAGAAAAGCAAATCTCCTCAAACTGGACACAAGAGCTCAATATCAGTGCTTCATCAAATTTTGGCTAGCGTGTTAAGCATTAAGGAAAAAAATAACACAAGAAGAACAATATCATCCACCATGAGTCATGTTTATGACTGTAAGTTCCACATGCACACTGCTTTAAACTCCTCGAAAAATATTAGTGTCTTTAGCAACTGCCTCTCAAAGACAGATCCAGTTGCACTAAAACTAATCAGTTAAACTACAAACTGTTTCTATGACATGTAGTTATGTGATTTTATACCACGAGTAAAACATATATTACTGCAGGTTTACATTCACAATGTCATGTACACAGCTCAAGTTGGATATTGATCGGAGCTTTGATTCTCTGCTGTCCTCCTTTGAAAATTGTCCATGATCACAGTATTGATCAGCCTGTCTGAGATCAAAAGAGCATCATCAAGAAATTCTGCTTCAGGGTGGATTTGGCTGTAATCTTCGTGGAATTCATTGATTAAAGTTGTACATACCTATATGTATACATACACATACACACACACACACACACATATATGTATATATATATATATATATATATATATATATATATATATATATATATATATATATATATATACACACACACATACATATATATTATAATATAATATATATTATAATATATATAAATATACATACATATATATATATATATATATATATATATATATATATATATATATATATATATATATATATATATATATATATATATACATATATTATGTTTTCCTTTTGTTTTGTTTTGTTTTACTGTAACAGCTAGGAAATTTATTTTTTTCAGAGTGAAAAAAACAGAGTGATGAAAAGGAAATGCAAGCAAGAGAAATAGTTCAAATCTCACAACATGCATAAATGTATAAGGTCTGGTGTGTGTGTGTTTGTGTGTGTGAGAGACACTAAAGCATGCCATTAAATCTTCTGAGCTGTTTACACTGCAGCCTGTTTAAGGACTATTGATGAGCTGCAGAGGTGAAGGCGCCTCAATTATAAATGACTTCTCCAGAGTTTCTACTGGCTTAGCTGTGGTCATTTGTGTGTAGCCAGGGGAAGGTCTCAGGTGTGACTGTGCAAAGTGTTTGCAGTGTGTGGCATTTGTGTGCACAGTGCATCCCCTCCTGCATGTTAATGTGTGCTGCAGCCTCCTGGTGAAGTGCGACCGCATTGTGAGTCTAATGGCTGACAGGCTGGGATCCAGGTTATCAGCCATGCTCGGCTTGTGTAGGTGATGTGAGGAAGGGGTTAACGAAACTGCCATTAATGAGCACCAGCATGTGCACCCTGGCAGATGCTCATCACAGTCTGCCAGTGCTTCCCTGCGCTCTGTCTCTCTCTCTTTCTGCCTTCACCCTGATGTTTATTAAAGATTTCCATCTCCTTTCTGGCCACCTCTGCAAGTGCATTTACGTGCACTGAAATTATTAAAATGAAACCAGGCTTGCTAATTATGCTTACACTTGGACTGATGCAGTAGTTTCTGCATACACATAGGCCTAGCTGTGCATTTGCATTCACTGTACGATACTGACCATTTTATTGATTGCAGAGCAGCATAACAAAGAACTGCATCTTTCCCTCCTGCTCGCCCACACACACTCCTACACTTACACACCGTGCGTGGACTTGCACATGACCCGCTCTGTGCTGCATTCAATAACTGCTTTCAGAACAAACAAAAATGTTTAGATGAAATTCCTGCACCAGTATTGAGAGATATTTTTTTTTCCGGCTGGCCAGCAGGATATTGCCCTCAGCAAAGCCAGCATATGACATTTATCTGATGGCTGTCCCCTTTAGGAGATCAAGCTGCCGTGAAAACTAAACCTTTCAAGGCAGATAAATGAGGGTTTTCTGTTTGGTGTCGGCACATCAAACACAATACACAATGAGCTCAGCCCATTCCAGTTTAATCAATCATGGCAGAACTTGCAGTAAAGCCTCTGGTTATGGTAAGGTGCATTGCATTTTTACCAACCAAGGGAGGAAGTACACCCTGCCACGAAGGTAGTAGGTTGGGTATAATTCAAATTGTTGGGGTTTTCTGCATATCTGCTGCATGCTAGTTTTAATGTGGTGAATACATAAATAATTTTCCGGGGCAGTGGCGGTGTCACATTTGCAAGGTGCCACCTGTCATGTGTGCCAGGATTCAGATTTATAGGAGGGGCGGCAGGGTGGCACAAGAGGCGGGGAGTAGCAGAGGCACCAGGCGGTCTGATTGGCTCACCATCTGTCTCTGGGACCAAGCAGATGTCTGAGTAGAAAGACCAATCTATATTTGCTTCCAAGTTCACTTTCTCCCCCTTTGTGTGCATGTCTGTTGCTGTGAGTGTGGACTGCAGTCCTTTAACGGTGTGTATATATGTTTGTGTGTGGGCGCCGCATGTGCATTGCATCTGACATTTCACACTCTGTTTGACACAGGTCTCAGTGGGGCTGATTGGCTTCCATATGGAGTCAGTTAACAGAGAACAGGCCCCTGTCATAATGAAGAGCTGTCTTGTTAGCAGCGTTCGTAAGACAGACATGTGCAGTATGCTGCGGTACATGTGCAAAGTGATTCACCTTATGCAACATTTATTGATGAAATTCGCCTTTTGGAGTTGGAACACTTACCTGAATTCAAAGGTAAGAAGGAGATGTAGAGAGAAAGGCTTTGTTTTAATCCCTCAGTCTTCACCCTGCCTGTCCCCAGGATTCACCTGTCCATCAGGATTAGCTGAGATTCACTAAGAATTTCTTGCTTAATTTTTAATTTTAATGGCACATACACAGAAAATTTCCACCTCTGAGGGGGAGATTTATGAAACTGACAAAGTGTATTCATGATTTCTTCCTCCAAAACAACTAGCATCCTTAACACTAGAAGAGGAGACAGATCTGAACTCGTTCATGAATTTTCAGCACTTGTGCAAAATAGATAAATAATGGGTGTTTACTACTGAAAGTGAGGCAAAAAGATCTAATTTAATATGCTTTTCTTTTATTCTGTTATATTTTTGTATAATATTTCACATGCCTGTTTACTCAGAGACTATATTTTGTATTTGTGTGTTTATACCTAAATCCATTTGGCTCCTGATGAAGGAACAGTGGATGTGTTTGTTTGATAAAAACTTCCTACTGGCTCGGCTCAGATTTTAAAATGATAGCAGCGGTCCCACTGTTTTCACTTTGCTTTACTAAAATAACGCATGCATATATATGCAGTGCAACCAGGAGAAGTGGGCAACCACTAACATCCTGTATGCAACGGTAAATAGTGAACTGTTTGACAATGGAAGTTAACATGTTGAAAAAAGAGAAAAGAAACTCGTGCACTGCTGACAACACTTGAGGCTACTGTTGTGTCATCAGTTTTTACAACATTATTAGTGTCACAACTCTTTTTTTTTTTACTCTTGTTCATTTTAAAAATACGCCCTTGCAGAAAGATAATCAGAGCAGCCCAGACTGACTTTGCAGCGTCTCTCTGTTCAGTTTCTCACTTCCACAGACCAAAGTGTGACCTTGGTTGTCTTAGCAACCACTGTCTGACTGCAAGGCTTTTTTTAAAAATAAAAATTTTCATTTCAATCTGTTTCACGCTTGGTGCAAATATTAATAATGTAAAATAATTTTCCTTGGTAAAGTTTTCTTTTCTTCACCACTATATTAGCTTTAAGGGACTATGTCCATAATTTAAGACAAGATCTATAATAATAATTATGACCCTTTTCACAAAATTGTTCCAGCTAAAGGAAAAATATTGCCGACATATTTATTCAAGACAAGGATTGAAAAACCAATGGAGCATCGCTTAAATTTCTTTTGATTAAGTATGGTTCATCTTTATACATTTTTTTTAATGAATATATAATTTACTAAGCATGGGTTATAGACTCTGCTCATGTTATTTTATTCATGGTTACACTTTTCTTTCTTAATATCAGTTTATCTTTGACCTGCGACCATAGACAGTCTATGTCTGTAACACACTTTGAAGTGCACTAACCTGAATGAAAGCTGCCATACAAATTATTTACAAATGACTCATTGATTTTAATAAATTGTGTGGATTCAACAATGCCACAGAAGAAGAATTTGTTTAAATACAATAAAACAACAAGAGAAAAAACAGGAACTAAATACAAAGTACACCCAACAGGGATGTGACTGGTTAATTAAAGTGAGTTTATACATAAGGATGGTTTTCACTCTGAGAGTAGAAGTCGGAGGAAATGGTTTTCTATGAGCCGTCAGATTCTGTGACTTGCAGCAGCCTAACGAGTTTGCCTTGCATAGCAAATGCAAAACATCTGTGATTCACTTAATTGTTATCCACCGAATGTCAAAGTGGAATTAATTTTATTTTCACTGTGTGTGCTTTTTTCCCCCTCCTGACTCCGCTAGCTTCAGCAGAATAAGGACCAAACACCATTTCCCCACTCACAGCAAAAGTCAGTACAGGGTTAATGACTTTCACATAGCAGTGATAAAAATGTGATAGAAGCCCTGTAACCCTTCACACAGTAGAATCACAGTCTAGGTGTGAGATTCAATTACAGTTGTTTCAGTTGGTGTCATCCGTGTCTGGTGACTGGTCCCAAAATCATCATCAGCAGTGGTGTCCAGTGCAGATATGCTGACATGTTAAAATTGTTAACCAAAGCAAAAGAAAAAGGAAAAAATAACAGACAAAAAACAAAACAAATCCTAAATAAAAATGATATTGTTGTCAAAGAAAGAAAAATACACCAAAAAGGAAATACTTAAGAGAAATGAAAAAACAAAGTAGCTGCACTTTTTTGCTATACTGCTATATTTTAATTAAAATATAAAAAATAAAAAATAAATCTATCAACTCAATCTGACCCCCTCTAACTCCAGCTTTTTATACAGGTGGGCTGCACCTACTCAAGAGACTTCAGTGATCTAATTCAAATTATTCACAGAGACAGCAACATACACATTCAACATATTATAAATTCCTGTTTTTTTTTTAAATTGTAAAATATATTTTCTGGAAAAACAATTGTTTAAATAACAGAAAACTAAAATGAAACAAAACACCCCTCCCACTCTGCTACACTTGGTCTCCTCCTGTGTGAACCCCCCTACATAAACCAGTGGAACTGTCCAGAGGTAAGACTTGGGCAGTTTCCAGTTCAATGGCAGAGATGGAGTCAAGTGCAACAGAGCGGAACGGTGATGCACATTTGATTATACAGCTACACAATTTTGTCTTGTACCAACTTTAGGTTGTATTGGGTGTGCTTTAAATATAGATATGAGCAAAGATCTAAACCAGGGGTGTCAAACTCCAGTCCTAGAGGGCCACAATCCCTGCATGTTTTAAGTGTTTCCCTCTTCCAACACACCTGATTCAAATGATCAGCTCATCATGAAGCTCTGCAGAAGCCTGATAGCAATCCTGATCATTTGAATCAAGTGTGTCGGAAGAGGGAAACATCTAAAACATGCTGGATAGTAGCCCTCGAGGACCGGAGTTTGACACTCCTGATCCAAACAAACACACAAAAAGTAGATATCCAGCTGGTAAGATGGAGGTGGTGTGTGTGCATGTGTGTCTTGTTTTAGGGCCTCCTCCATAGCAACTAGTGTTCGACTCTTAAATATCAATTACTATCTGTTGTTGCACATAACATTTGACATTTGCTTGTTGTGAAATGTAAACGGTGCATTTTTTAAAATTAACAGCATCTTGACTTCTTCCACAGACCAACTACAGTCTTAGTCAAAAGCTTGGACACACCTTCTCATTCAGTGGTTTTAATTCATTGACCTGGCCTCCACAGTCACCCGACCTAAACCTAATTGAGATGGTTTGGGATGAGTTGGACCACAGAGTGAAGGAAAAGCAGCCAACATGCACTCAGCACCTCTGGGAAGTCCTTCAAGACTGTTGGAAAACCGTTCCTGTAGACCAGCTCATGAAGCTGACTGAGAGAATGCCAGGAGTGTGCAAAGCAATAGGGGGTTACTTCAAAGAATCTAAAATATAAAACATATTCTGGTTTGTTTAACACTTTTTTGGTTTATTATATAATTCCATGTGTTCTTTCATAGTTTTTTTTTTTTTTTTTTAAATACTCTTTTCCATTTTATTGTAATGGGAGAGAGACTGAGTGAAAGGGGGTATGGAGGGGAGAGAGAAAGAGACATGCAGCAAAGGGTTGCAAGCCGGACTGGAACTCATGACCGCTGCTGGCAACCTGCGCACACATGGTAAAGCCTCAACTCAGCAAGCTGTATCCCTCTTTCATAGTTTTGAAGTCTTCAGTATTCACCCACGATGTAGAAAATAACTTTTTAAAAAAACATTGAATGAGAAGGTGTGTCCAGACTTTTGACTGGCATTGTACATAAACATGTCCAATAAGGGATTTGATATTCAACTGGGTTTGCATTCAAAAAGGCTTTTTAACACCCCTTCCCTTTGTGTCCGTAAGTATTAAGTGGCTATATATTAGCAGAAGTTTTTAGGAGTGTTAAATGCGATAAAAGAGCCATGATGCATATGATCACCACACCCATTTCACAGATAAATCAACAAGATCCAAATGAAGATGATGGAAGAGCAGGATAGTAGGGAAAGGACACGTGCAGTGAATTCTTTGTTGTAGTTCCTCTTCTCTGCCTCTAGAGGGAGATGAAGACTGTTGAATCAACCCCCTTCCGCAAGAAATTTTCTAATTTGTGCTTTTATTGATGCACTATGAATTTTGCAAGGCTCATTGTATTCCTAGAGGTTGCAGGGAGTATACTGTGCTTCATTCAGGTGGTCTGAGCTGTTAAAACGTGTAAAAACCCTGCAGTTATGAGAAGGTCAGGGAGCAGTGGGTCAATAGTAAACGCTTCCCCGCAGCATGTTGCTGGAAATGACATTCACCCATGATCTCTTCGCATTTGCACACAAACAAAAAGGGTAAAGGAAGTGTAGGATTGTCATTATTTATTTATGTTTGTTGTTTGTGCCACTTAATGCTGTTAAAGCTGATATGATTGACGACTGCTTACTTCAAGCTTTACAAGACCTTAGTTGTGCTAATTCCCTCTGTAATGCGTAATATATTACCCAGCAGACGCACCGGCTAGCAGAACACATAAGCAGCTTTATAATGTCTGCACATATAAGCATATATACATTTTCCATAAGTGCTAAAATACTATTCGAATGAAGTAATTCTGTCTGAACATATCAGACTGAAAAGCTGAATCTTACCAATCTACATGCGTCACGTCGTTCAAGATGGCATTATTTCTCACATATATTCACATGGATTCAGGTGTCAAGTTGCTTGCATGTAGGGTCGCCTTTGCATTACTGATGACGGATGAAAGAAGAAATTTAAATTAATTTTTACAGATTATCATATGCACATGTATAGGGATTCCATCTCATATAGTGATGGCTGTTTTGATAATCTTTTTCAATAAACCTGCTGCATTCAGAACAAATTCCAGATAATCTAACCCTCAAAAGGCCTGAAAACAGTTATGAAGTCCATGGTCTGATGTGAATACCAATTTATTATTTCAGATTATGTGACAAATCCAACACCAAAGAGTAGGAATCACTGGAAATCTCACAGTTTAATTAAATTCTGATTATTGGTGCCATGAGTCAATTCAGACATGATTTGCGACTGAAAGCGATTCTTTATTCAGTGAGAAGAATGAAGATATTGTTCTGCCAGTTGTGCCTATTGTGCAAATGTCGACAAGCCTCCCATTGTTTTTTAAATAAGACATTGTCATTCTTTGTGCTTCAGGTTCTACTATTTTGTAGTTTGGCAACAGCAACCAACTTTAGAGTTGCTTTTTTTAAAGGACCGGTCCTGCCCCATGTCTGCCAAACCACTGACTCCTTTCCTTTACCCACTGACTTAGTATAAATAAAAGACTTAATTATTCAAAGCACTGAATGTATTAAAATGAAACAGACTATCTATCCATTCATTTTCTGTACACTGCTTTATGGTGGTGATGATGGTCTTCATTCTTGGTGCTGGAGTTTGGTGATTGAATAAGTTTGCACTTAATATTTTACCTTCATCCTGCAATTATTAACACAATTATACCATTAAGGCACCTACTTTTTGTGAAGCTGAACAACAGAATTGCACTGTACAATCTGAAGGTGCTGCACTGTTACAGACGAGCTTTGGGTTTGTTTTGTTCTGTCAGAACATGCTAATTGCAATTGTCATAACAAAAATGTGTAAGCAGATATTCTTATGTGAACCTTTTTTTCACCTATTATATGTACTAATCTTGGATTCCTCTTCATCTACACATGCTTAAAGCTGCAACAGCAGTGACATTTTTAGAAAAAATGCTGAGTTTGAAGGTAACTCACTTATCCTACCATGCTGTCTGAAAATCAGTGCCATTCCTACAATTTACCATCAATGCCGCTCTATTTAGAGCACTGAATTTTGTCAGAGGAGCTCCAATCAGAATCCTCATAACAAGTTACTGAATGCATGCCAGAGCGACGGACTCCTGGTCAAGAATTCAGTTATAGTCGGATCAAAGATACAAGACAACAAAGAGATGAATGTGATAAACAAATGCGTTTTCTATATTGAAATTCCAGTATGTGATGGGAATCCACCACTCATCAATATGGAGATAGAAGGTTGAACTGTTTGTTTTCATTATTTATTCAACCTTTGTTGCATCATTCCAGCATGCATTTTTACATTATTCATGAGAACTGCAGATTTAGCAAAGATCAACCTTTGGCATCCAGTATATCGAGTTTAATGTCTATTTCTCATGCACTTGGCATAAGAAGGACATTTTTAAACTCTAATTTAGGAATTACCTGCATGTTTTGCTTGAGGTTTCTCAGTAGAGGGCAGTGTGTGAATGTGGGTGGGCGAAGCGTCAGGACTCATCCGTGCAGCAGTGAGTGTCTGGCCATGCTGTGGGCATGTGTGTGTCAGAAATATAGAAATAGGTCAGATTTCTGTGGGTGTCTGCGCCTGCAAAGCAAAATCGTCATGCTAAAGAGGCAAAGTCCAGGCTCCGTGAATGGTAATGGGCCTATCATGAGCCATTATATGAGTAATAACACATGATGGTAGAGGAGGAATCTGGAGGAGAGATGCCAGGATTGGGTCGCTGTTAGCGGCAATTTAACCACGGTCAGCTCTCGACCACGCTGTCACTCTCTGTGCGTCTCTCTGTGCGAGGCTCAGTGTGTGCTGTCTGCAGAGAATGCTGGTTGCCCCTAACAACAGTTGCTAGGAGACCATTTTGGAATGACTTCATAGCATCGGGCATGCTTATACTGTGGCTCACGATGAATAAAATCAATTCACTTTCCTTCTTACACAAATGTGCATTCAAATAGGGGGATTTTTTTTCTCACTGATATCCCTGCATCAATGCACACGCACTATATGTGGTAGAAAGAGTTTTAAATTAGTCACAATTTGAGGCTGTAATCCCATCTAGGAGAGCCTTCTATGAGATTGTGGGGGGGAAATGTGAATGTAGTCGGTCCAGTGTCTGTATTTTTATTGTATCTGGCTTGAACGACACATTTTAAATCAGTGGTGCTACAAGAGGATGCTTCTTTGGCACATGAAACTTACAAAAACGAGATTGATTAAATATTCTCTCTCTCTCTCTCTGCCTGTCACTGCTCTTCTCTCTTGCCCACTCTCCTTCAATCCTGCATCTCCTTCTCCCGCAAAAAAAACCCCTGCTCACATTACTTGCTCCCATCCATCTTTCTTCCTCTTAATTCTCTGTCTCTCTGCAGTAGTGAGATAAGATGTTCGTTTCTCTGAGCTGTGGCAAGGTGTAAGAGAAGAGGGGCTTTCCCTCTCCTCCTTTAACTACCTTGAGGACTGCAGACCCATGAGGGCAACCACACATAGCAAATGTATATCCCTGTGTGTACCGGTGAAGGGTGTTTTCTGTGTGTAGGAGCGTTTCAATGTGCATGTGCAGCATGTTTCCTAGGATTGCTGTTTAATGAACTTTAGATTAGATGTCAGACAAATTCCCTCTGGCAACAATCAGCCCAGCTCTCTCCAACATGGCCAGGACCCTTGGCTCTGGGAATGGTCTGAAGCAGTTCCACACTCCAATATATCACAGTAAATCTCAACCTTGGCCATGAGTCTGACACCAAACAGCAGTAACCAATTGCACTAAAATCTTGTTGAGAGCTCCTGGAGCAGCGACAAACCACTCTCAGGACTGAGATGTACAGTAAGTGTGTGAGTTTAGTGAAGGAATCATTCTAGGATTAACCCATCCACCGTACAGAAGCTTACCTCGAGTGTCCGCTAGGAAATGAGCATTTTAAATACTTAATGATGATAATGTGGATAATTGATTAAGACGGTATTTAACACTCTTCTTGGCTTACCACTTTAATCCCTTAGCTACACACCACATAGATCCATCAGTATTAATTTAGCTGATACCTCCATAGATAGCTTAATCTGGATACTGGACTAGAAGGTGAGGAATCTTGTTTGACTTTGCTGCCAAACCCACCCAATCTAAAACAAAACAAACCATGAATTATTTTTCCCATCTCAGGAAAATCACACACGGAGCCCGCCTGCTGAAATTCGCACCCAAACATGTGAAACCTGCAACAGCAGGTTGCAGTCTATCAGTTTTTCCATCAGGCCACCCACATTATTGACAGTGATTGTTAACAGGCACACATCTTGTCTCTCCAACTCCCTCCTGAGTCGATGCTGTTGATCTGTGCAGAGAACAAGTCCCAGTCTACAGTATGAGAGTCAGCAGCAGTTCCCTCTCTGGTGGCATTGATTTAGCTGTAATGCTGTGACAGGGTCGCACATTGACTTGTGGGTCCCTCTGTTCTCGGCCAGACGCCTGGGTACACACAGTGAATGACGATGATTATGTGACTTTTCTGCATTTCTTTTTCCTCCCCTCCTTCTGTCTGTTTCTCCCTGTTATGTTCTGTTCTGCCAACCTACTTGTGTTCAATTTGATCACCTGGGTTGCCAGGTAAGTTTTGATACAGTTTTGATTTAAGATGCTGCAGATGTTCCCTGGGTGAAATTCCAGTACTGAATATCAAAAAGCAAACTCAATAATCAAACTAAACAAATTGTGTGTGCTTAAATAAGCAGCAGAGTATTGGACCAGCCACATTGCCAGATGGGACAACAGATTAAAAGACAAAAAAGACATCAGGTTGAAGCATGGAGTTGGAGTGCCTCTAAAAGGAAGACGAGGACCTCTAATGCTCCTTTTCTCGCTGTGATGTAGTTTAATTGATAATCATTGCAATTAATTCCTTTGTTTCCCCATGAAGTTACAGTCTGTTTAGCAGCGGCTAATTACCTCAGCCCATTGGACGTCTGCTTTTTGCAGTGTAATTGCAGCTCTCAGTAGGAACGCAAACAGCCAGAGAAAATTACACACCATTTTCACGTTTGTCCACGATGTGTCTCTTGTACATTCAGTCGGTGCAAATGCTGTTGTTTGTACTGTAACATTTATGTTCGACTGCGTGAACCAGAAACATTGTAGCAAGAATTAAATACCGTGGGATGTAGAAATCAAACAGGATAAAAGCAAACAAAATCCACAAAACATCGAAGTGATAAATCAACACAGTTGGACCAGCGGTGCCTCTGTTCACGTCTGTGTGATGGAGGAAGTCACAGGGGATTCATTTTTGGGGTCCAGCTGAGGCGACAGGGACCAGAGAGGAGAGGAGGAGATGGATGAAGGGGGATGGGGAGACAGTGGGGGTGGGGATGGGTTTAAGGACAATGTGCAGTATATTGCAATGTGCACTGCACTGCAAAGTATTGTCCTGTAATTGTAATGTTTATCACCCCCTATATCCCATCCACCCATTCTTTCCTTTATGCATGTTCAGATTTAACAGTGATTGGGATTGGCTGGGGGCAGGGACGAGGTGTGTGTTTGGGGTGTGTCTGTGTGTGTGTGTGTGTGCACGTGCATGTGGGATTCGCTGACAGGTTAACATTCACTGTCAGCAGTAATGCGTGATGGTGATATATGGGGCTGTATGTCACTGTGGCTTGCCAGACACATGCACATCCAGCTAGGTGGAAAAAAAACAGACTTCAACCTTGCTTCACCCTAAAACGATATTTGTATCCCGGCGAAAACACAGCTCTACCTAAAAGCAGCATCCTTCCCCATGAGCATCCTCTCAGCCTCGCTAAAGTAGCAATATATATTCAGCCAGCATTAAGAAAACTGGTAAGAACTCAAGTATAAAGTGGAACAAATGAAATCTTGTTCAGCAATAAAATGAAAAACACTATTCTGGGAATGGTGAGGGGTAAAGGTGCTTTAAGTTTATTCATAAGCCTACATTTAGGAAACTGCTGTGGATCTACTACTGTTCCAAGGTCAGAGGTCAACTGATTAATGAGATTTGAGATCTTCCCATCCCCTCCCCAGAGAGACCTCTGTGGCACTTGTCCAATTTTTGCATCATCAATAAGTGTGTATGAGAGAATTAGGGGTTGATATAGTGTGTGTCTGCTGTGCCTGTGTGTGTTTATTCATCTGGGTCTGTTTTGTGTCACTGGTGTGTGTGTGTGAGTGTGTGTGAGCATTTGCTGCGACGGTCTGATGGCGATGCTCCATATGAAGTGGTAAATTGTCTGATGTGAAGTGAACCAAGGAATGTTCTCCTAAGGGAGCTCTCCAGTTTAAATATGTTTTATAAATGAAATACATGACTATGAGCCCTGTTCATGGAGGTTCATTTTAATTAGATGTTAATTAGGTCAATTATTATGAATATTGCATCAATTTTTGCCTCCCAGGCCCCTGAAATGTGTATTTGTTCATAGCATACATTAATGTTTGTGATCATGCTGTCCAATTTAAATTAAAATTGTAAACGCCCATGCTGCAAATTCTGCAAAATAAACAGTAATCTGATTTTTAGGATACTCTGATGGAACACTGATTTTTTGCAAATCTGTTCGACATCTTTGCTGCATTTCTGCACATATATAGGGCCACAGTGGATGTGGCACCTGTGAGTTGACCGTTATTGATCAGGGCCACACATTGTTGTGCTGAAATGTCTGTGTTGTCCAGGACGCCTTGCGATCAATGCTGAAATGTGACAGCAGGTTGCAGTCCATCTGCTTTTTCATCGGTGCAATGGTTATATGGCAGGTGTTGGCACAAATCCATCAGCTGGCCATTGACCACCAGCTCTGAGGATTCAGATGTACATTACCGCAGAGACACAGCAGTGGGTGTTTTTGCATGACTGCCTGTGATATAGTTAAGTAATGTATGGATTGATTCCATTTATTGCCACTTAGCTGCACAGTGATGGCCCAGTGACTGGTAATAACCACTTGTTTAGCAAGCTCCTACCATAGCTCTGTCTTACAACTATTAGTTATTGTAAAGTTTGGTTTTTTTTTCTAGAGTCTCATGCTGTCATTATTGCAAATTAATTAAATTGGGAACTCATGTTTGAAGGTTACAGCTGTAAGCGTGTGTGGCACATGGCACAGTAAGGTGTGCATGAAAGCCAAGGGATCCTCAAGGATAATTTATGTACTGGTTAACTGAGTTAATTAAATGCTTTTTTCGGTTCTATCTGGGTCAATGTAGAGAAGCCAGGTTAAAAATAAGCAAGAGGGAGAGAGCGAGTCTGTGTGTGCGCGCTTCCCTTTGAGTCATGTAGCCCAGGCAGAAAGGCTTGTCAAAGTCTGCAGGCAGCCACCTGAACCACAAGTGTCTTCCAGTTAGATGCAACGGCTGCGACTCAGAAAAGCAGCAGGCGCAGGAATGCACAGATTTTATTTATTTATTTTAGTTTTTTTTTTCTTTTTAATGGTCTCACTGCTTCTCTGTGCTCCTACCCTAACGGACATTGTTGCCATGGCAACGGTGAGATGCAGCATCAGAGCAGAGGTGATGATTTGTTCATGTTTCCGTCCATTTAAAAGGAGGAGAACAGTAGCACAGACACTCATGAAGCTGCACATCTAGTAACACTCATCCATCAACCTTCATTGTGTAGTTTGTCTTTAATGGCTGCCCTGTTACATGGAACAAGCCAGAAGCCTTCAGCTAACAAGAGGAACAGGCCATCAAACCATTATTATAACAGCCTATGATCTGCCAAATGATCTGCCACATGTTACAAATACATACAGTAGGTTATGGTGCAGGTGTAGCCATGTGAGCGTGGGCATGTGAGGAAAGGAGGGACCAGGTTTGTGTGGAGCTTTTTTTTTTTGTACGTTTGAGAGAGTGACTCATGCCTTGTCTATTAAGAGAATAGAGGGTGATCAGGTTGCTAGGCGATTAAGAGCCACTATTGTCTGGAGGGACAATAGTGGACCCAAGAGTGCCCTCTCTTCTCTTTCTCTGTGCCTCTGTTGCTTGCTTTCTCTGTCTCTTTCACACAACATACACACACTATACATGTACATTTTGTCTGACCCCCCCCTTAAGCTTGGGTGGGAACAAGGAGCAGACAGTCAGCAGGAAGATTGACAAAAAAAGCATTATGGGAAGGCGAGAGGGTGAGAAGGGACAGTGAGAGAGAGAGAGAGAGAGAGAGAGAGAGAGAGTAGTACCAGGAGAGCTGTACCGTGAAAAAAAGACCTGCAATCATTTGCCACATTGAAGGGAACAAATGTAGCTGGAGGCAGTGAGGGAGAGAGAAGGGGACAAGCAGAGGGAGAGAGAGGGAGGGAGAGTGGCCAAGGAGAGAGAGAAAGAGAGAGAGAGAAAGGGGAGAGACCTTCCATGCATAGCACATTAAAGCCACAGCACTTTGTAGAGGAAGATCACACGCCAACTGACAGGTTTGCAGAAGAGGTGTAGGCTCTGGGAGTTTGGCGCTGCCCTCTCTCCTGCCGCCTATATGCCTGTAAACACACACAGACTCTCTGTGTGCCTGTCAGTGCGTCAGGCTCTCTGGGTGGGTAGGGAGCTGCGTTGTAGAAGAGATGTTCGCTCTGAGGATGAGACAGCGTTTCTAACAGGATCTATTTGCCAACTGGGATAATACACTGACACAGCTGAGGGGGTCCCGAGCCCACCGGAACCAACCACATCAGCCATGGAGGGACTGCTGTCTCCAATGAGGACGCGGGTAAGTTCCCAAAGAGGCTGAAGGGATTACAAGAGCATCCCGACCACTGCCTTCTTGACACAGGATCCATCACCAGAATGGTACACGGGGAGATAGCAGTGTCTCGCAAGCTTGCTGGACTTGCTGGAATAAATCAGTCCTGCGCTGCTGTCGCCGTGGTGATGCTAGAACTCGAGCTGAGAAGTTTCCGAGCTACCAGCGTTGCTAGGGGCGATAGGCAGAATGCTGGGAGAGTGTGGGAGACACGAGAGGTCTCAGATAGTAGATAAAAAAAATGTTCAAGTATTGCAGAAATATGATTTAATTTTGCATGAGGAGTGTGTGTGTGGGTGTGTGATTGTGCGTGTGTATGTGTGTGAGTGTGCACAGATTAACAAGGGGCTGCTTTGAAAGAATGACTCAGTGTTTCAAAGTGGTGCCCATCTCCATTCAGTACAAACCACTGGCCTTTTGATTTAGGATAGTGAAGGAAAGAGCGGAGAAAGAGGTGCAAGGGGGGAATTGGCTTCAGTTTGTGCAGTGAATTGGGTTAATGTCTGAAAGTGGCAATTCACCATTGTTCTGATTATACATGACCTTCTGTGTCAGATGTCTCTATCCAGCATTGGTTGTACACTGAGCTCAGCATCTGTCCGGCAGTGATTGTGTCCGTATCACGCAGAAAAGGCTAATAAAAGAAGTAAATAATGTGTGTGTGCCTGTGTCAGTGAATGTGTGCTAGTGTAGGGGTATTTATCTGCATCCATGTGCCTGCATGTGACACCCAGCACAGTTGTGTGGACAGTAATAAACACTGAAAGGTGTCTCCCTCCTGGTAAGGATTTATATAGAAACCTGTTTGTTCTGTGTGGGATTTTTATGTTTGACACATATTATAGTGACAGTGTGTGAGAAGGAGAGTTATCCCTTGTAATATGAAAACTGCAACAGTGGTATTAATATTTATAAAGGAATTATTGCATTTTGTGAAGGGGAGGAGAGTGATTTTGTGACTGTTTCACTAAATCAACAGCGGAATAAAATACAGCACCAATTTAAAAATCAGGTTTTCCTCCTAAAATAATAATCTTTGATTCTCTACTCCTTCGTTATCCTCATTTTCCTTCAGCCTGTTTCTTCCTCCAGAACAGGACATGAGATGATTTAGCAGCCTGCCTCTCTCTTCCTCCTTCCCATCCCCCCGTTCTTACTTTATCACCACCGGTACTGACCTATACAACAAAATATAAATTTCCAATGCATCTTCCACAAACTATACAAGCAAACAATTTGCATATATTTTAACAGCCTGTTTGATCACATTCCAACATACAGGATTATCTTGAAACCGTATAATGACGCCCACACAAGCCTCTGTTTTGTGAGGATGCTGAGAGGTTTAAGCCACAGGGATGACCTGATGGTGCTGTCACACATGAGTACTCCCACCTGCTCACCTCTCCTCCCTCACCTTTACAACTCACCCTCCTTATTCTTTTCATTTCAGTGTGAATTTTGGCCCCTTTTGTTTCTTTTTCGTTGTGCGCCAAGGGAGTGTGCCTATCTCTTTCTTGCTTTTCCATCCCATTTGTCTGCCCACCTGTGCGTCTGTCCATCTGCCCCTTGCCATGTCTTTGGCATTTAACATGAGTGGTGTAATTGGTATTTGCAGATCGGCCCCTGATCTATTCCAAAGAGGAGTGTTAGCGGGCTGTTTGGAGATAGACTTGGCTTCAAAGATATGGCGTGGTGTCAAGTCTGCCATATCTGTGCTGTCTGCCGCCCGAGCCAGATTTGCCCAAGAGCCGTGGGAGTCATTTTCAATAACTAAATGACTTTTGCATTTATCTTCATCAGCCACATTGAGCTTCACATGTCCCACAGTTGATCTGTGTATCTCAGTTTTGGCATCCAAATCGCTTTGGAAGATTTATGAATCACAGCGTGATGAGCCGGTGCAGGAGTCTGTCAAAGTTTACACTGCATAATCGTGTTTTAATCCACTTTCCCTCACCCTCTGAGATAAAAGGAGGTGTCTGCTGAAAACAGAAATGTTGATGTGTGATTTGTTTGGCCCTGTTTTTCAGTTTACTACAAACAGCAAGGATGAGAATACAAACACAAACACACACGTAAACATGTATTTACACTTATAAATATATATACATTTATCTGTATCTTTTTTTTAATATATGTATCGTGTGTTCTCACAGCCAAAGTAAGAAAGAGTAAGAGAAGAGAAAAATAACTGGGTTTCTCCTCTGCCTTGATACAGAAATAATGACAGTACAACATTATTGAATTTTATGACTGTGATTTTTTTTGCTCGTATAAAATGACAACCCAATTTAGTATTTTCACAATAACCCAAAGACAAGAAAAATATTTTTTGTCTTTTTTATGGGCGTCTCACTGCAGGGATACACAAAAGGTGACCTTCACCCCCAAAATAAGAGACATGGACTTGCAATAGCCTGTAAAAGCTGCATCATTCCTAATCCCCGGCTCACTAAAATGGGAGAATTGTGCTGTGTTGGCTGTGAGGAGGACTTTAGAAGAGTTGTACTCATGTCTCCTCAAAGCTTCCCCATTTCTCTCCTTACTTCTGCAGTTTTTCCCCCTGTACTCTATATCTTTTCCTCTGGGTTTCTTTATTCAGGATGACAGTAATGGGCACTGAAGCAGGAAAATGAAATAAAATAACCATCAGTGAGCTGTGCATCTGCGTTGCCTGTGTGTAGTTACATACAGCAGAAAAGCAGGTCAACACAAACACACAATGCATGCAGAATGCAGTGAGCAAAATAATCCTGAGGGGAAAAAAGGAGCCGGTTCGCTATCCTCAGTGTCTATAAACTTTGCTCACATGTACTCCTTGTTATTATATTGTCTCTGTATCTTTTCAGTATGATCTTATAATTTAGGTATTGCAGTTATTTGATTATACGGATATTAGACATCACTGCACATTTTCCAAATCTCATCTCTGCTTGACTCTGCACACTGTCTGCTTCTTGTCTTTTTGTAACAAAGATGAGAGGCCAGGACAGATCTAGGCACTGTGGGTCTATACAATCAAAAAGATACAGACTCTAAAAATGAAAGATCTAGTTCCCCAGTGGTATCCCCAATTGTGGCTAATAAATGCATGTAGGTCAGTAGGACAAGAAGCTTGAGCTTCATAGAAGTCTTTCACTCAAGAACGTGTGCTTATATGAGGCACATTTTGTACAAACATCAGCTAGTGCGTGTGTTGTGTATCATCACTCCAATCAGCTCCGGTGTGTTAGTGGATCAATAGAGAGTAGTTATCTAGAGATTAACCCTGTCAATGCTCTATCAGTCTAATCAGAGACACTCCTCTGCTCTTCCTCCCTCACTCCTGTCGTTTATCTGCTGGCTGGCTCTCTCTTTCAGCACTGTGTCACTGCCTCTCTTGTCTCTGCAGCCTCTTTCCTCTGCTGGTCATGTCTGTTCACATGAGCATGTGTGTGTTTGTGTGTGTGTGTGTGTGTGTCCAGCTGCCCATGACAGATGGAGCCATTACAGAAATGGCCAAGGGCTTGAACACACATGCACAGTCACCCACAAACATATACTTATTCCATTAAAGAAAGGCCAGTTTTAACAGCACACTTAGCTCTCACCTTCTTGTCTTCTTTGTTGGAGCTTTAGCTCTCCAGCATTGCATCTGTCATCTGTACATACAAACCATCATTAGCCTGACTTCCCTGTTCTCCCACCTCTAAAAAAACTCACCAAATCCTTCTTTTCTTCACTCCCCTGCTCCATCCATCCACCTGGTTCATTTGCAGGCTGGCGGCCATCGTGATGGTTAAGGTCAGGGTGGTACAGGGAAGAGGACAAAGCAGCCAAAAGGGAAGTGACCAGATCCACATCCCTGAGGCCGACCGCCTCGGTGCTTGGATGAAAATAATTAGGAGAGAAAGGCAGGGCTGGTGGGCTTCAGATTTGCAGCACAAGGTGGGACTGCCTTTGGCAGCCCACTCAGATGCTGAAGAACACACACACACTCACACTCATACTCCCTCTCTCTCTCTCTCTCTCTCTCTCTCTCTCCCTCTCTCTCTCTCTCTCTCTCAATGCACAGCAGGTTAGCTGGCAGCATTTAAAGGCCAAAGTAAGCAGCAGAGGGATGTCTGACGGCTGGAACCACATGGGGCACATGCAAACAAACACACATGCTGAGGCACAGACACACACAAACACACATACTGAATGTAGAGCCACATTTCCCAGCTGTCATCTTAGCTAACCAAGTGTACTGTCAAGGGTAGGCTCAATTAGGGACAGAACAGTGATTTAGTGTTGCAGATTTTTGTGTTGCACTTCATTGTTTACTGTGATTTCATTGAAAGTACAAATAACTGTAGCACATAAAAGCATATTGTCTCAAAATATGTTTTCATTGAGCCAGTACATTCATCATTTAGGTATGATAAATAAATAAGGTGAGACAGATCATTTTTGATATGTCTGGCCTCACATAGCTATGCCATTACAATGTTAGAAATCTAATTATGGCTAATAATGTTTATTAGCTGAACTCGCTTCTGACCTCTTCGATAGTACAAGTAAATGTTAATCCAAACTTGTGAATTGCACTTTTGTTGGGACATAATTGCATCTGATCTGTAACATTTATGTATTGATTTCATGCAGGCAGGATGAAAAAGATAAAATGAAGCTGAACAGTTGCTTTGCTGTATAAGATGAGATCAGTGGGACGCCATGGAGAGAGACAGTTCCTCCCACAGTTCCCTGTTTGAAGCTTTTCCTCTGTGCTGCAAACCTCCTCTTTCCCCATTTGAAGATGTAGCCTGTTGGCCAAACGCCATCTCTGATCGTGTCTGCGCAAATGTGTGGTTGCACGTGTGAGTGTGTGAGCGTGCCCCACTGTGTCAAGCATGTCAAATGTGCTCTTGTCCCCTTGAAGAGACCCGAACGATGTGATCAATCAGAGCACAATTGAGCAACCGGAGAAGCAAACCAGCGATGCACTTAATGTTAGGTGTTGTCATGGAAACACAGGGTGCAGATTTTCCACTTCATTGGTTGCCATCAGTCCACGGGCATTTTTAAATAACTTCCAAGAAAGGCAATTGAAAGATGGGAGGAGAAAATTAGTCAAGTGGTCACGCAGACAGATAGAACACACAGCGACACGCAGATAATGAAAATTTCACTGTAACACTGTGCTTCAATTATTGCATTATGTGTGTTAGTGGTAAAACAATGCAATTTATAATAAACTGCCTCCAGCTGTTCTATTATGTATGTTGACTTTATATATGTTTTTGCACCGAATAGATATTCCCAAGAGGCTGTTTTCTGTGCTGCTTTCTGCCTTTAGAGAATCAGAATGGCAATTACAAAGCTATATTTCCTATATTGGAATGTAATCTCAAGTACGCACACACACACACCTACACGCAGACACCTCTGATGAACGAGCAGAGGATTAGCAGTGTCACCCCTGCTAGAAAGGGTGACCTTTCATTTAACAGGTATCATACATCACCCTATCAGTAGATCTACATAGCACAGAGTATTTTATGCATTCGCAAATGCACATACATTCCCTCATACAGGAAATAGGACTTCCTTTCTGCCCCTCACCCCATTACCCATTTTCTTATCTCTCCCAGTCACGCACACTTAAGCTATTTCCCCCAGTCTTTATTTTGTCATTTTCACCTCACCCCTCACTCGAGACCCGTCGTTTCGAGCCCATTTCTGCCCTCTTTTAAGCCGTCCTACCTCCATCCCTGTGCGTCTTCCCCTGGGCTTTGAACTGTGACCTCCTTACATGAGCAGAGAGTAAGCTGGCAGCAGTTAGTAGCAGGTCTCCTGAAATTTGATTGGCTGGGCCGAGAGCTGGACCGGTGTCAACACTGTCCTGTGGGGAGAGAAGGAGGTCAGGTGTTGAAGAAGATTAGGAGGAAAGAGGTGAAATAACATCATGTTTTGTGGAACATATTTTTAAGGTGCTAAGTACAGCTACGTCAACAGAAAACCACAGCAAAAATAAAAATAACTCAACATTTAATACTCGCAATTGGTCTCCAGTAGCACTGCTCCAGTTGTGACCTATTCACATGCTCCGAGGGATACTGGCTCCATTACAATTACAAATGCAGCCCGGAGCTCAAGATTGCAATCACTCCTCCACCACCACAGAGACTCAGGTTCGGTCCCTGGCTGCTGTGTTTCTGGCTACTGGCCTGGGTGCTCTTTTGAGCGTAATTGGCAAAGTGCAGATATGAAGCCACAAAGGATCACATCTTTCCACTGATGGCTACTACTGGTTGGCTGGGGTGCCCATTCAGGGTGTTACTGCCTCCTGGTGAGGTTTCTAACTGGCAGAGGAAAAGAAGCAACTTGCAGCTTTATGTGTTTCAGACCTTTTCCAGGCCTGTAGAGGGATTTAGCAGCAACAGCAACTGCAGGACGGAGGGAATTTGCCTTCCCAAGATCGTAAAAAAGAAAGAAATACATATGCTGCCATCATTGTTTTAAACAGGGCACCCACCCAGTGGCCACAAAAAGTAAGGTTCAGGCCTTGTCCTTGTAGATAACAGTGAAACATTTCACCACTGTAATTTTACAAATCGTCAGCAGAATAGCTCCCTTCACTTATTCCAGGGCTTTCAGTCTTTTCCCTTTAAAAAGTCTGCAGTGAAAATAGCATCCACCTGTTTTACATTTTGCACTTTTTATGCACGAGTACGCAGATGACTAATTCATGGTTTACATACATGACTGCTCAAGGAGACAAAGCCATTGAGCACTCTCCTATACTGATGCAATATGGACTCAAAATGTGCACATCCACAAACACATGCATGCACACTAGTCAATTTGCATGCTTCATAACATCTACATGCGCAGCCCCAGACATATGGAACCATATGCTGACACCGGACAGGCTTATTGATGGTGGCCTGTCAGCCTCCAAGCACCACGGCTGGGGCGAGCAGGTTCAGGGCTGATGGATGGATGGATGGATGGATGGATGGATGGATAGGTGTGTGGGTGGATGGATAGATGGATGGATAGATGGACGGACAGACTGCTGGCCAGACGGATGGATGGATAGGAAAAGGAGATATATAGAATACAAGATGGTGATGGTGCCAGTATGAAGGAGGAATAAATCTGTTCATACTAGCAAATTGGACTCGAAGGAGGAGGAGATTCTTCAGATCCCTTGTTGATTTTCAGCTCTTGATTTTGTGAGGTAGTAGTCCATGGCGCCTCCGACAGTTTACCAATCCCATCCAGCTTGAGTGGTTTTAATGGTTCTGTTCAGAGGAAAATGCAGCAGCGAGGAACACACTTTTAATGAAAGTGCCTGTCTTCAATAAGCCTGCAGTAAGGAATTGCTTCCACCATGTGTGTGCACATAAATGGGGTCATTTCCCTGAATATCTTTCAACTAGTCTGGGAAAGCAAATCTTTGATATTCTATAATTCCAAGCTTGCACTGTTTTCTTGCTTCATCGCCAAAGTCTAGGTAGTGCTTTGTGTGTTTTATTGGACTCCTCTTGACAGTTTTTTCCCCTCTCATCATCCAATCAATTTCTGTCTTTCTGAACATTGCATTGTTGTTGCCAGGTATCCTATTACCACCCGTTTCCCATGTGTGGACAGCTGCCATTACGCTGAATTAAACCCAAATATGAAATCAAGGTTGCCAGATTGATGCTCATCAATCCTCCCTGGAATACTTACATCATCCTAAGTGTCCCACTGACCCTCACTGCTCTCATTATGGCTTGTTAGAACAATTAAAGGTGACGTGTGTCAGATTTATAACTCACCCGTGTGTGTATTTGTGCCTGTACATGTACGCTGGTGTGTTTTATTCTGAACAGATGTGAGCATCTGCTATTGCAGTTAAGGCCATTAATACATGTCTAGAGGTGTTTGTATGCGGATGAGTCTGGTTTTCGGCAGCAGCTGTTGTTATTTGCTATGTGTCATGTTGGTGTGTGCATCTTTGCAAGTTGTCTAACAAACTAGATTTTAAATATACATGTTTATGTATGAGAGACAGATAGTCAGTATCAAGGTAACCAATGTAAAGGAATCTTTTTGGAAAACACAACAACAAAAGCTAGAACATCAGCATCAGATAAATACTGATAGACCAGTAAATATTTATCTCTGCTTATTGTGTGACCAACTCTTAATGCTATGAAATGATGTCGTTTTCAGCATTTGTGGCCTAAGCTTCTTTTTTTCTCACACACACAGGACACCAAAAAAGTCACATCAACACTCATACAGAGGTTGAACAAATCTAAGAAAGCGTGTAAATACAAAATAAAGACAAGGTTGACTCTTTTCATTCAATCTTACATGTAATCTTGTTCTACAAGTTCTGAAGTGCCTGCAGGAGGATGTTGAGTAATATTTTGTACACTGGGCTTGAATACGAACAGGTTTTTAATAAAAGCACTACATCAAAACCAGTTTTGTAAATTATAGCATAGTTTTGTTAAGACGAAAGTGTGTTGTTTGGTATAGGCATCAGTTGAGTTCAGTGGTAGCAAACATGTTGCGATTTTGCTGTTACATGTCTCGATCTGCTTTCATCCCCTGTACCTGTTTGTCAATGCAAATTTTCGCCTGTTCATGAGCTCTTTTTCAACTGTCTGGAGACCTTTTCCATCTAGCTTTTCATCTGTGTGGTGCGTTTCTTGCTCTAACCACCAGAGTGCGCTGCATGATGGGATTCCTTGCCTTTGCCTAAGGCTCTCCTTAATAATGAGCCTCAGCATTTGAGCGTCCAACTGAAGAAGTGCAGGCCCTCCAGGTCCTGTGGTTGAAGTGGTGTTTGTGCTTCTTTTTGGAGCTCCTCACGTAAAAGTGAAGGTTAGAAGAATTCTCTTCACAGCAGCGTGTGACCATGGAGAAGGTCAGTACTGCAGAATAAAAACTCTTGATATTGGTGAAGATTTGCGGCTGTCAGATGCGACCAGCCTTCCTTTCATTGTGTCCTGTCTGATGTATGGAGCCAATAAGCTGTGCTGCTTTGTGAAAGTGCTGACCGTTTGGCCCCAATAAACACAGAGCCTTAGTGGACAACTCCACAGTTCCCCTCATCCGTCATCACAACTTTCTCAGAGACACAAGGGTTCATGGAAGGAATCTGGTGGGAAGGAAGAGAGAGTGGATTTGTCTGAAGAGATTGTGGAAGTGTTAGGTATATAATTAATGACCTTATCCTGCTCCTCCTGCTGTCTGGATACGAGACAATGAGCAGGCAGAAGACCAAACGCAGGAAAAACAAGTGAAATCAAGAGAGAAAATGGCATAAAGGAGGGGCGACAGCCAGGAGACTGAAAGGAGGGAAACATATGTTAAAGGCTGGCCTTGATTAATAATTATGAGTTGTGTCAGTGACCGAGTGGCCGTCCCATTACCCCTGCTGTCTACTGGAGGGGCAATTACGTGGGATTTACCCCCCATGCTCCCTCCCTCTTCTCCCCACAGTCCTTCATTTTTTATGTGCCCAGCTTCTGCCCCTTTTATTTTTTTGCTTCCTTTTCCCTTCGTAGCTTTAGCAGCACCTCTGTTCCCATGGCAATAATGGGTGCTGAATCTAAATAAGTGGTAAATTTCAAGGGACAGGACCTTGGCTTGGGGAGAAACTGGGGTGTGATCAAGCCCTGTCTGTCACAGCACATCCTTTTTCTTTTTTTTGGGAGAGGAGTGTAGGCGAGGAGGTGCAGCAAGGACAAAGACTAAAGAAGGGTGGGAGGTGACTGGTCTGTCTAGCTGTGGCCCCAGGGGGTCAGTCTGCCCCCGTCTGTAAGCCCCACTGCCTTTCTTCGATCTCATCCATTTCTCCTGGACAGCAGAAAGACACAAATGAAGCAAAAGTAGCGGCTTCAAAATACACAGAATAGCTAGCAGCTGACTATTAAATGAATATATGTAAAACCAAAAACACAATCGGCACTGCTGTGATTTTACATTTTGCCTTGTCAATAATGAGAAGGATGGCCCGGAGTGATGTCAGGAGGTGGAGATGATCTCCTCAAATTACGTCTCTCCTTCCCTGAGCCTCCAGGGGCTCTCCTCCCCTTCTTTCCCTGCACGTTAACAAAGACAATCTGCCCAAGTTATTCGCCCGGCGTTCGTCACTGGTTTGCGTGGCAGCAGAAGAGCCGGCGCACCTGTCAGAGGTGTGGGGCCCATCTGTACAGTAACAAGCAGCTTAGTCCCATGCCTGCAGCAAGAGGTGGAGCTGGCACAGTCTGGCTTGGGTTACTGCACTCCTGGAAGAAAAGCATGCATGTGTGTGTGTGTAGAGGGTTATAGAATGAGTAGCTCGATGTTGGCTCATTAGAAAGAATGAGGAAATGCAAGTATGAGTGTGCGCAGTGAGGGAGGGGAGGTGTGCACAGGTGCATCCTCCTTGTACTTCGTGTTTGTTTATGCGCATACTTAGTGTGCGGTTTGCATGCCTGAGGGATCATAATGATTCACTGTCTATAAAGAAGGCAAATTGTGTAGTTATGACGGGCTGAGAGGTTTACGAGAGTTATAAGCACAGCTGCATCCTGCGTGTAGACAAATGTGTCAGAGGCAAAAGGTCTGGAGAATGGAAACTGTTTGGCATGAGCGCGAGCAATACAGGAAACCTAACATTAGTTAATGAGTTTTCTGTGGTGGTCTCTGCTGCCAAAAAAACGAATTAAATGTTAGCAAATTACATCTGCATATGGTTACAGCTTCTCAAAGTGCATTTTTGTTTGTTTTATACGTGTGTAAATTAAATATCTTTAAATTTAGGAACAGCAGTTGGACAAGACATGCAATCTGAGGTGTCACCTTGGCTTCTGAAAAAGTGGTAAAGAGCAACTCATTTCTGATTATTGCCTTTATTTTATAGACTAAATGGTGAATCAGTTATTCAGAAAAAAATGATGGACAGAATGATCAGCCATATGTAATATATCCCTAAGACAAATTATCTGTTCACAGTATTAGACCACACAGACAAATACACACAACAGACACATTGAAATGAGTAAACCCATGCTTCCCTGCTCTCCCAGTATCCTGATGTTTCCCGCCGGGAATACGATCATGTATAACCCATTTCCTCCCATGATCTGATCTGTAAAGATTAAATATGTAGCTGTATCATCAAACATTTAACGCTCACACTGCAACAAATTGGATTCCTAATCATGTGTGGACTTTTGGGGATGGAGACTCACGTGCACGTCTTGATCCTAAGTTGATGTGAGTGTGCTGTTTGCACGCTAGAGTAATTCATAAAAGGTGCGCAGACTTGCAGGCAGACAGGCAGACAGGCAATGGCTGCTTAACAGAGTGTTAATTGTTAAATCAGTGTTAGGGAAACACTGTTTTCCTACCCACTTTGTGGTGTTGCTGGGCATGTGTGTGTCTATTTCTGTGCATGGTGTAGGCTTGGGAAGCCTCCTCGGCACTGGGTAAAGTGGGCTAAGTTTACTAGGGCAGAAAATGCTGGAGCGTGACTCAATCCAGCGCCTTCATACAACCAGCCTCTAAAATATGCCTCTGCCGCATTCTGTCTGCTCAGTGCCTCGCAGACACACACTTACTCTGTGGCGAGAGGCTTGTACGCAGGACAAGAAAGACATAAGTAAAGGCTCTGACCATGATAGAAAAGGTGTAAGGAGTGTTTTTGCCTTGTGAATGCCCTTTGATCCGCCTGCAAATCAGATATTGGCTTCATTTTCTACTCACATTTTTCAAAGGACATTTTTTCTATTCTGAGTATGAATGGGTCTTTTTAAAATCCAAGGTGACTTTCGCTGCAGCAAGAATGACATAAGATAGCAGCATGCACCTGCCTCTCTCCTCACTGGTTTTTCCAGACACCGCACGCACACATACACGCACACACACACACGCACACACACACACATGTATATACACTTCCATTAACACACACACCTGCATCCAGAAACACACAAAATGACACAGAGCCATTCACTGTAATAGGGAACGACAGATTTGGGGTGCAGAGTGACACAGCAAAAATCTGATTACTAACAGTGCTGCAGAGAATGACTTGGCAGAATCCCCTTCATCTGCACTTGCTGTCCTTCATCACCTGAGGCTGACGAAAAAAGACAAATAAATGGAGACAAAAACAAGAGAAGACAGAAGAACTGTCAGCAACAACACTGAAAGATACAAACAGTCTACACATAAAGGTGGGTTACTAATAAAGCTTCCAGGCCGAGCTGTAAGCATAGAAAAGAAAGCATCACAAGGATAATAACTTATGATGTGACATTCAGCGGGTCAATAAAATCATTTGAGGTCATTTGGCCAGACACATGAGCAAGTAAAGTGCATGGAGTTGCATTCTCTGCAAAGTTTTAAACCAGCGTGTTCAGCGTAAAGACTAACAGTAAACCCTTTAGACAGTTGGATGCAAACAGGTGCTTAAGAGGCTTTATAAACATGTCTGGAAGAGAAACTATTTTTGTGACTGTGTGAGTGTGCCTGTGCGTAAACCTCAAACCACTTGGACGACTGCCAGGAGTTTGATTAGCACATATCCCTGTTTTCCACGCCAGGTGGACTTCGTGATCAATCAGGCTCACACAGACACGCGCTCTGTACTCTTGCTGGAAATTAGATTTAAAGAGCAAAACTGTCCTCAGAGCTTCTAGCATGAAGCAGAATCAGAAGACAGGCTTGTTAAGACCAATTCTGTGATGCACAGTGTGGACTGGGACGGTCGCCGTCGCTCTGGTGTTGTTGCCGTTTACTGGATTACTGGGACAGTCAGCTTCAAGGAGGAAACTGGTGGTGGGGAAATATGGCAAAGCTCCTCCGATGTTGACTGCTTCAGCATGATTCATCTTAAGGTACTGCATTCAGTCAAGCTGATATTTAAACTGGCTGATATTGCGTATAGTAGATTGATTATTTGTTGAATTGTCTACTATGTCATTAATCTTTTATGTGCATCTATAAATTTATTAAGCAGTTCTTGTTTATTTATGTGTACATAATAATGTATATGAGGAAGTGTGAGCAAGGAATTCACAGGAGATCCTTAAATTGCACCTTTATCTGTGCAGAACAGTAGCTTGCCTCCCTCCTTTGTGTAAATCACTTGCTAATGTGTTTGTATATGTGCATACATAAGTGTACATTTGTACTTTTTTATGTGTGATGGAACATAATGTGCTCTTTGTGTTGTGCAAAGAGGTGATGTGAATTTCAGCTCTCTCTCTCTCTGAAGGCTGTAAACATTGCACTTAAAATTCATTCCCCTTCCTTCACTTATCCTCACTCACACACGCACATGCACACACACACACACACACTGGATTACACACAGAAATCTGGGTTTTAACCCCAGCCGTGCCAGGAGGGAGTCACACTGGGACATGCTGTCCTGTGTAGCCTCTCTGTTGGGGGTTAAGCTCTTCACTAATGATGAATGCAGGTCTGGAAAGGCTACCTGCCGCTCTCCATAACCTTCACTGCACTCAGACTCTGTGAGCCACCCCCTTTACAAGCTTTAGCTGCCATGCACTGTCCATCTCCACCGTGCTAGTGGGTATTTATAATGCATGAGCATCATGCAGATGAGAATTAGCGGGATATTTCCGAGTTATTAATGGTGGGGTGTTACATATTCACAGCAGGCAGAATAAGAAGTGACTTCAGGAGGACAGGAAAGCCTCCTGAGGACAACAAAGGCCTGATGGATATACACTCTTTAACGCCCAGCGGTGTGTTTTATGAGGTCTGCGTGAATGCAATTGTACATGTGTGTGCAGAGAATCGGGGGCTGTGCAGTAACCTCAGTCACACCCGGTGCTTTGGACCACAGAGCTGATGCGAGGGCCAACGAGTGGCTGTTCCTGCCGAGCTCATGCCTAAGAGAGGCCACGGGGCAGAGGTCGCTGGAACTCTGGGTCTGTTCGGCTTACAGAAAGGGCAGGAGTGAAAAATGAGATCGAGAGGGATGTCTTTGAGATGCAGCAAGGCTGAAAGAGAGCGATCACACAAAAGGAGCAGGAAGAGTAAAGGTTAAATGTAGAGTCAGAAGAGTGAAGGGAGGAGGAGACTTGTGCAGTTTGGATGCTGTAAGGTGAAAAATGCATCCCTATGTTAAAAATTGCTCACAAAATTAATTTTTGGCTTGTATATGTTGCGTTGTTACTGTTACTACCAATATTTTTAGTAGGAATTGATGCCATAAATGTTGTTTAAATAATCAAGAAAACAATTAAAATCTGCTGTGCACAATATGGTTGGATGAATAAATGGTAAGAAAAAATCATCTGGAACCTGCATCTGACACAATAACAATAACAATAGATTAGCAGTGACTCATATATCCTGTAAGAAATACCAGACAAATCTAACTAATATTAGTGTTGCTCTTCCACATTACTACAGCAGCCCAAATTCTTCCTGCAACCTGGTTTCTATTGTGCGCTTTATGTCAGTGTCTCCCCTCCTTACAATCATATCCTGTTTGTTGTCAAAGCACAGCTAGACTCATTCCAGTCTGACCGTCTGTTTCTTCCTCTTTGTACGTCTTGTTAACTGAGAGAGAATGGGGGGTACATTCCAGCAGCCAGAAAAACAAAAACAAGCCCTTCTCCATGGACGTCCCACCAACATCCTCCGTCCCCGATGCTTCCCTTCTCTTGAATCACCACCCCTTCTGCCATGCACCCTTTATCCTCTCTCCCACCACCCACTCCCCCCCCCCAATCAGCTCTCTACCCCACATGCCCCTGTCCTCTCTAACCCTCCAGCCCTCCCCGCAACTGTTACATAAGCTTCCAGTCATAGATCCAGGCCATATCGCTGTGTTTCCCTCCTCCCTTCTTCCCTTGTGTGTCGATGGGAGCCTCAGCATCCAGGGCCAACCCTTAATGAGGCTGCCACAAAGGCCCATTGATGAGAGGCCCAGTGTGAGAGAGGATGACCCCAGCCAAGAGCACCCAGAACTGTGCATCAGCTGCCCCGGGCTCTCCCTCCACACAAAGACGTCCACTGTGGACAGGGACCTGAAAAGGCTCCGAGAGAGAGACAGAAGGGGGAAAGAGGGTGGAGATAACAACTCAAACAACTTAGAAATTTGAGATAGAAAGATATTTTAAAAGCTGGAGATGTATGACTTCATCACATAGTTGCTTCTCTGACTCCCTCATCCAGCCTCCTTCTCCTCCTCCTCTACTTTCTCCTCTATGCATCCTTGCAGGAGCAGTGAGACCCACCCTCTGCCCTCCCTCTGCCAGGGAGTTGTCAGTATCTTCATCTCCCTCATGGATCATAACTCAGATCTGAAGAGGGGATTACAATGCTGTAGTCTGTCGCAAGTCCTCGTCAGTAGTCGCAGGTTGTTCGAGAGAGCGATCAAAGCGCTCTGACGGGACCCCCAACTCTTTTTGGGAAGCTTCGCAGCACTAATCAGGAACCCAGTTGGTTCTCAGAGCCAAACTCGCTGGATAGAGACGTTGTTTGTTTATCAGATTTGGATTACAGCTGATTATTTGGGAAGCTTCCCTGGATGGAAAATGAAAGTAGTGTGCAGACAAATGAAGCTGGACCATTAGAAGCCGTCATGGAACAATACTTTGGAGAGCTGGGGCTACTGTCTGGCTGATATGGCTTAACAGCTTCCTTTCAGTCATTTGTCAGTATCCCATGGCCACACATAGAGAAGAGGAAGAGACAAGGCTCTGAAATCAGAGGATTTTGTAGAAAAATCTCTTCTTTTTTGGCATTTCTTCACCAGTGCAACGATGACTCTTGCAGCTCGACTCGAAGACCTCGAGGTGACCCTGGAACACATGCTTATGGATGTTTTTGTAAGTCTCTTTTGTACAATATTGCTTTAAATCTCTGAAAAAAACTTTAATTATTTAGACTTTTGTCACCCTTACTCTCTCTCTCTCTCACTCTCCCTTCTCTACATGTTTCATATGGGTGACCTCTCCAGTGCATAATTGCAGCTGGAGACCAGAGGCCAACATATGTTCAAGCCTCTTTCCAGATGCTCTCTCTTTAATTAGCACAGGAAAAAAAAAACCCATGCTGATTAAGCATCGAATTCTGTGCATGGAGAGATTTGGGGAATAAACTGGTTGACCAGGAATCTAACTTGGACAGCCTAATATATGACTCCACACAACCAAGTGAGCTGAAACTTTGGAAAAGTTAACTCAGCGTGTGAGGGGCTTTCATCCAACCAACTCTAAAGTATTAAATCTAGGTGCTGGGCTTAGTTATGCTTTCTGTGGTCCGCATCCTTCAAATTTATCTATAAATTCTCCAAGCAAGGGAAGTGAGGATTGAGAATGAGGAAACAAGGGATGAAAAAGGAATGAGAATGAGAAGGAAAGTCTGATGGATGTGATCGTCATATTTCTATTGCCCGCGATGCTTGGTTAGAGGTAGATTACTCAGGCCCCTGTGGCTTCCAAAGCATTTGGGAGGCGGGAATGAAAAATTGCACCACACTGCATCCCTCGCACACACACATTTAGAAAGAAAAATACATCCACATGCACACGTGATCTACCTCTGCATAGACACAGTTTGTGACATCCGAATCCGTGGTTGCTTTGATCCACCGCCTGCTGTAATGACTCTGGTCGTTAAGCTGCTGTTTCCCTTTAACATTGTTTACAGGCGCCGGCATCTGTTGGAGGAACTGTAATCTGTGCTGTTCTGAGATATACTGTGCATCCGTTGAACACTGTCAGAGCTCAATCCGCTGCTGCAGGGCGTCGGTGTCACTGATATATGAGGAGATTTGATGCCCGGATCCATCGACCTATTTGGAGATTTGGTCATTTTCATATATTTGGTTGATGATTTACGAGCGAGGCAATAAAGATTAGTGTGCATGGCCGGAACAGGATTTGGATTATTCATGCACTGCATGTGGGCTGGAAAAGAAGAGAGTGAGGGGAAATGCTTCCTTCCTCTACATTTCCACTCAGCATCCTAATTAGGCTGTTTATTTATTTATTTCTCTAATTGCTGCAAGAGGCTGGAAAACAAAGGGTTATCTGGCCACTTTGCATACTTAAATGAAAAATATTCAAATCGCCTGCGCCTCTTTCCAGTCTGTTTGCTTGACATATGTGCACACGGCAAAGCAGGTATACAGTGCATACAGTGCACGCACACACGAGCTGAGAAGAAGCCTATTGCAGTGAACCATCAAATAAGGGCAGGGAGAAGTAAGCACTTTAATGGGACGACTTACCAGCAGTAAAAGGTGTCTTGGATCAGACGTTTATACCATTAAAAAAAGGCTTCACCATTTTAAGTGTTTCAAAGCAGGACTAAGGACTAGTAAAATACTGGCAGCTCTGGTTGCCAGTCTTAGAGTTGTAATTTACTAACAGTGAATTACTGTATAACTGGTAGAATTATATGGAAAAATATGAGGTTTATTGTTTAGTAGTGTAAGTAGACTATCCACTGTTTTTGTTGCCACTGTAATCAACATTAACTATAAATGTTGTTTTTGTTTTGTTGTCTCGTTTTTATTGTTTTGTGTCTGTTTTTTGTTGTTTTGTGTCTTATTTGTGCCATTTCATTTCTCATTTGTGTTGTTTTGTGTCTTGTTTGTCGTATTTTGTGTCTCGATTGGGTTGCTTTGTGTCTCGTTTTTGCTGTTCTGTGTCTAATTTGTTTCATTTTGTGCATCATAATATGTTATTTTGTGCCTTGTTTTTGTTGTTCTGTGCCTATTTTGTACTGTTTGTGTCTCTTTTGTGCTTGTTTGATGTGTCTTTGGGTTTTTTATGTCTTGTTTTGGTCATTTTGTGTCTAGTTTGTTTCATATTTGTGCTGTTTTGAATCTTGTTTGTATTGTTTTGAGTCTCCGTTTTGTTATTTTGTTCAGCTTACACCCTTAGTTTTCATAGCAGCCTGTTAATGGTCAGTCTTGTTCATGGCTCAAAAAAGTATCAGATATTATAGTTTTTGACGGTATTTTGAAAAAAACAGCACACTACCATTAGATTTTTACTTGTATTTTTCACCAGCTTATTACAGTACAAATACAGTAAAATGCTGGCAGCTGAGAGTTTTGTTTTTTGGAATATTTTATGAGAAAAATTGTTCCAGTGTGTGGAGTGTATGTTCAATGAATCAAGCTGTGTGTACGTGTGAATTAAGACTGCTAAGCCCAGAGACCGTGGTCGTTAGAGGAATATTAAGGGTCATTAGAATAATGACAGCGGTTCTCCATCCTCCAGTAGAGAAGGACCTCCAGAGCCCGATCTGTGCTGCTCAATGGCTTAGAGCAGCAGTCGAGTGCACAGCTATATTGAGGGCTGCACAGCGATTTTCATTAGCACAGCAGCACATATGAATGATTCAGGAAAGCCGAGAGTATCCCAGGCAATGAACTTCCTTTACAGCCTCTTTTACTACGAGAAAAGGAGGTCAGTATTTTGTTGCCGCGATTGCTCACGGGAAGCTTGAGTCATTTGTAGATTATTCAGGTCAACACGTTTATGTCTTCTGGATTCAAGACCATGATCGCAGATTTAAAGCACAATGACTTAAATTCAGCTTAAAAACTCAAAAGAAACCCCAATAGCACTGTTAAAATAGTTATTTTAAAGCAATATTGCACTGTTGTTATCACAAAGGGTCCTTTGACGAGAATGAAACAGTAACATGATCTCTATCTGCTGATTGGATTTTTTTCTGGTTGCTGTAAAATGTCGGTTTGTGGCATCATATCAGCTCCTGCCAAAGCTGCTGTGTATTGTGTTGCTGGACTGCTGAGCTGAGCGTGAGCTGTGAGGGGAGGACACAGCGAGAGGGAGAGAGAGGGAGAGATGGCAGCTCCTCTTTCAGAGGTTGCCTCAGTCTCGCACAAAGGCTGACAGTCACATCAGGAAATGAAGCTGCGTGATTAAAAATGCATTCAATCCTTGTGTAGTTTAATTGAATCTCCTTCTCATGCACCCCACAAACGTCTCCACCTCCAGATCCTCTCCTCCAACACCCCCACCTCCACGATGCAGGCCCGGAGGCGAAAGCGAGGCATCCCTTCCCTCACTCTTCTTCCTCCCAGATCCTTTCTTTTCTCTCCCCCATCCCCCTGGTCTCCTCCGACTGAGAAAGACCTCAGCTGGATGGGATTGTTTCCATCACAGCTGTACTGCACTGTTCTGCTTTGCTCTTTTCAACACTGTCTCCTCTCTTTCCAGCAGTCACAAAGCACTACTTTATATCTTTGGCCGAGCTAGTCTGCCACAAAGGGCCTGTGGTCTCTGAGAGCATTCAGTCTATTAGGAGCATAAACACAATGACACCAAGAGTTTTCTCATCACAATCAGAACAGTATCACAGCATTATTTTTGTATGTGTATCTACAGTGTGTTCATACATGTAGCTTAGCCACAAGCATGCTTTTCTCTTTTGCTCAAATAGCAGCTATTGACTGGGTGTATTATGTGAGAGTTTTTCGGTTACGTAATGGGTGTGTTCTCTGCCCGATGACGAACTTGTTCGATTATAGCAAGCTGACCTCCTCCCTCTTTCTGTCTCCCCCTTATCGCCTCCTCTCTCTCTTGCTGTTCCTCCTCTCTCTCTCTCTCTGTCTCTCTCTCTCTCTCTCCACCAAACATTTGTCATCCAGTCTGAATTAATCTGATCTCGGTATCGATTGGTATGCAGCCGGAGTCACAGCATTGAGTCCTCTCATGACTTTGAATAAATTTCAGAGCATTTTGCAGGAACCTTACCCCGATTGTCCTGTTATTTTCTAAAGTAGCAGCCTGGCCTGTTATAGGTCTTTCTTACCGTCAATACATCTCTAGAAAAGCCAGAAACCAACCTGTGCCATTTCATAGTGTTCTCATATTTCATTCTGTCTGCGTCTCTCAGCCCCCAAGCCCATTTCTTACTGTTGGAGGAGTAAATATTCAAAAGCAGGTCACAAACAAGTCATTTCCTAGAACAGTTGGGCACCGCAGTTTTCAACAAACCCTGTCCACACATACACAGGTATTCTTTAAACAAAGCTTTTCATCCAAACACAGTCTCAAGTCACTGAAAATAAAGCTTCTGGAAAACTACTCCCAAGAAAATATTCAGATACTGTTTGCAGTGTCGATGGCTTGTAATGTGCCATCATATCCAGGAAGCAAAGGCACCAAAGCAGTGCCGGTGCTAATTTTGCTAAGAGAACTTTTTACATGCTTACACATAAATGCATAAACATAAACAGTTACTTTTCCACTACAGTGAGGAACAGAGGCATCACATTCAGTCAACATATTTAATTACCTCCTCTTCGATGTTGGTAGCTCATTGGAACTGTTTAAAGCTTTTTTTCGGGTTTCTATTGGCAAATGTGGCATCTGGGTTAGGGTTGTATCACCGAAAGTTGATTTGGCACGCTCTTGACAATGCTTATTTTGTGTTTTTGCATTTTTATATTGACAGATTTCTTTGAGAACGTCCATCTATCCAACTATTATCTATACACCGCTTAATCCTCTGCAGGGTTGCAAGGGGGCTGGAGTCTATCCCAGCCGACTCTGGCGAAGGCAGAGGACACCCTGGACAGGTCTCCAGTCTATCAAAGGGCTACACATAGAGACAGACAACCAAGCACACTCACATTCACACCTAGAGACAATTTAGAATCATCAATTACCTCAGCATGTGTTTGGACTGTGGGAGGAAGCTGGAGAACATGGTGCTGCATGGGGAGAACACGCAAACTCCACACAGAAAGATTCCAGTTGTCCTAACCGATCTTCGGTTGTGCTAACAACCCTCAGCCCTCTTTGAGAGCAATAAAGGTAAATAAAGAAATATCCATGTACATGTAGACTAGGTGTCAGACAGAAGTAAATAGTCCATTTGGTGATTGTTGAAGCTGCAGATTTAGGAGGTTTGGTGTAAAGAAAAAACAATACTGACTATTCATAGTAACATAAAACATGTCATCCAGTACAGTGAGGCCTCACTTGTGTTTGAATAGTTTTTTTGACAACAACAGAGTACATACAAATGAGCAATATCAAGGTTTGGCAACTCACTAATATTTCATGACAAAATTCTATTCATTGCTATATGATGGGTTTTGTTGACAAATAAATATATATACTATCAAAAAATGTAGATCAGAGCAACTATGTTTTTGTGGGAGAAAACCTCCACAGAGGGAATCACATTATTATTATAATGTAGTCAGCTTTAGTAGGCACATGTATCTCATTTACTTCCCTCATTAGTCTTTTCTGGCTGAAGAATCACCCAAATAAATAGAGAAAAGTCCATTTTCATAAACTTGATCCAATTTTTATGTGCATATACATAAACTAAGTGGCTATCATCATTCATCTCTCAGTCTTCATCGTATGCGTGGATCACATTCCTGTGTCAACTGGCCCAGCACAGGCAGAGGCTTTCCAGTAGACTTAAGTGAATAATTCAGAAGCTTTGAAAGTGATTCACTGGGGCAAATTGCATATCCAGCACCTCATTCAAGTCTGCTGCTACCCTTGTAATAGACTGTATTTGATGGCCCATTGGAATGACATATTCTAATTCCATTAAGGCATAGATGGCTGTATAACAGCAGTGTATGAGTCTGGTTGTGGACTGCAATCAGAAAAAACATTTCTTTTTTTCAAGGCAACTGTCAAGGTTATAAACAGAGCACATTCAGTCTGACTGTAATCTGCTGGTGCCGGCGCCTAAAATGGTAACCATACTGACAATCACACAAGCAGATATACAGTATGTGCACACACCCACACATGCACACACAGTGTCACCTCACTGAGCAGATGTGAGCCGAGCGACATGATTTGACCAGGACAACCTGTCCCGGCGTTCCACCAAATCTCTCTGAAATACAAATATGTCCCAGTTTCTCACAGCAAGCCACATAAACGTCGCTGTTTCCTAATAATGAAATCTCACGGGCTATCTGTTACCTTTCTGAGCATGTAAAAAGCCTTTCCCAGGCCTTCTTACGCAGACACTGCTGAGGGGATGATAATTAAGTGGATGCTCCCCTGTGGAGAAGTCATTATGATTGGTTCTGGCCTGATGAAGGGTGGGAGGCCCCGCTTTCTGCTCATCTCACTCTCGAGAGATACAGAAAAACAACCCCAACATAGGCGCAGACAGAAGCACCCACGGTGAGAGATGAATTGAATTACGCTATCAGGGTGGTGCTGTTTAGCTTTATAACCGTTTATCTGCTCTCATTGCAGTATTGCTGTAACCCAACCCTTTGTAATTTGTGGAGTCTTGAAACATAAACAGTCAACCCCCTCCCTGCCTGCCTGGGATGGGGAGAGAGTCCAACTAGAGGGCATTTCTATAAACACACACTCCCACACAGACAACACACAAACACACACACACACACACAGGACCATAGGGATGAGTCAGACAGCCGTGGGCAGAGACTGGCTGGGTTATCAGGGTAAATTAATGCATAACAATGCCAGGATTCTACAACCATTGCTTCTTATTATTACAACTACGAACAAAGACTCAGCAGACACACACAGCCCAAATAAAACCCAGACAATCCAGCTACTTTGTTTCCCTCATTAGCATCTCTCATACCCAGGCAGAGATTTCTCTTTCTTTTCTCTCGCCCTCTCCTCCTATCTGCAGGTTTTTTTTCCCCAAAAATGTATTAATAACTGTTAGTTCACTTTGAGGGCAGCTGGTTCTGCATGTCAGAATTGCCCAGCTCTACTCTCGATTTTTTTTATCTCTTATTATGTAGTCAGGTTTGTATTCCACATATTTTTATTACCAAGCACAAATCCCATTCGCCTTTATTTTTGCGCGCTTGTTGACTGAAATGGGTCATTGTGCATCCAGCCTGAGGCATCAAGAATAGTAACATGTTGGATTTTTTTTTCCTTTTTATTTATTTTTTTCCTCCTGTCAAGACAAGGGCTTATCACCTCGGTGGATTTGAGGAGAGTGGAATTTAATAAATTTTAAAAGGAGGGGGGAAAAAAGCGGGAAGAGAACAAACGCAACAGAAACCACACGTAAACTGTTCAATTACAGGAGTGCATTGTCATCTTCCTGTCAAGGTGTCAGACGAGATTCCTGTGAAAGCACCGATGTTTTTTTGTCTGCTAAATCAGCGGTGGCAGTTAATCTCTGTCATCACGCTCTGAATTAACATCAAGCACACACATCACACAGAGTACCAGTACCAGCCGCACTGCAAACACAGACGGAAATGAATCGTGGCTTTTGGGTTCCTTTTTTCAGCTCCTCCAGTGTGTCATTCGTAAGACCTGGATGTTCGCAGACTAAGTTTATAAATAGCCCTCTGATATTTCTCATGTAGGCCACAGTCACTCACACACTGATGTGGGCCAGGGTATTGAATAAATAATGCTTACTGGGGATTACCACTGCAGATGATTTCCTCCTGTATGCTCGTTGCTCGGCTTTAACACAATGTGTGAGTTTTGTGTGTGTGTCTATGTGTGACATATGCGGTATCATGCGGATAAAGCCAACACTTAAAGAAATGATATGGAGGGGGGATTGGAAGAGGCTAGTTTGGTTGCTCATTTTGACTGGTTGCTTTAATCTGATTTATACCTCATGATCCAGCATCAGATCCCCTCATGAATAAAGAATGAAGGAGGTAACCAACCCAAATATTACAAGTTACAATCCAATGGTTTACCACACCAGAGATGTTTGCCGGTACGTGGCTGAACATACTGTACATGTGTGCATACCCAACAACCAGCGTGCACATGATTCAATTTAGTTAATCAGCTGAGAGTCCAGTATTGACGTGCACGAGCGCACACAGAGCTGGACAGTGAGTGATGACGAGAATATGACAGTAAGTCACTCGGTGCAGCTGTAACTCATGAATCCAATAGCTTTAATGGACATGTAAAGACCACCGTGGTGGATACAGAGGACTGACTCAGCTGAATGGAGCTGCAGCTCTCTGCAAAGGGGTCAGAGCCCTGCTGCTGAAAGTCCACCAGCCTTGTGGTAGGAAAAATAAAATCAAGGCAATTTCTACACTTTCCCTTCATGCAGACGATGAACCAAGTGATAGTATAATCAATGTCTGCATGCATGAGCAATTTGCATGCTTGACTGCAAGGATGCATGCTTGTGTGTGTGTGTGTGTGTGTGTCTGTCTGTCTGTCTGTATTCTCCCTTTGTGTCCTGGTCCAGACAGTACAGGGAGAGAAAGCTGGATGTGGGATTTCAAAGATAATCTCCCTACCAGATGGCAAAACATCCCATATTCCTTTTGAGGTTCCACACGTGATCCCCCTGTAAGGGCTGGGTATATATATGTGTGTGGGTGGGTTGTGGGAGTATAGATATATATTCCCACACACAATTATGATTGGATCACGTGACACCAGCGCGTATGCTAATAACAGCGGTAACGTCACATTAATCCAGTGACCTGGTTAAGCCCCCAACTGAAGGAAGTGAGTGTTGAGAGGAGAGGGGAGGGGAAGCTGCCTGAGCTGGAGGAGCAGAGAGAGGAGAGAGGAGAGACAAAGCGCACTCCCTCTCCCTCCCCGTACAGTCTCCCACACGCTCATTCACCCTCATGAGCGGCAGAGCGGAGCGCAGCTGAGCGCAGCAGAATGGGAAGCGTTTCCAAAGGCGCAGAGAGGGGCGCGTAGGACCGGTGCGGGGACCCCCAACACTCCTTCCATCATACATCCTCGGACACGCGTACAAGCTCGCGTGAACCACGTTTGTCAGGCTGGACGGGACGGCGAGAACACCCACCTCACATCCGCGCACACATGCCCGCACGCCCACGGAGACGCACACTCTGGAGCGCACCATGGTGGTCCAGGGCGCAGTGACGCCCGGGAGAACCCGCCGGCTGATGCTCAAGCTGCCGGTGGGAACTCTACGGAGGAACAGTGGAGAAAGAGTAAGGTTCCCCTCAGTTTCACTTTTCTTCCTCGACTCAGTCTCTATCTGTGTATGTGTGTGTGATCTGGTTTTGTCGCGCCGTTGTGTGCGTAAGTGGGATTTAAAAAGAGGTTCTTGGCTAATCCAGGGAACCGTATTAGATTGGAGTTGGTGGAAGTGAAGAGCAAAGCTTTTAATCTCTACAGTGGACAATACTTCTCTGTGTTTCTCTTCCTGACAGTCTGGGTCTGTCAATCTTTCGTGGTCCGTCTCTTGTCACTGCTAATGTATTCCACCGCCGTTCTCGGCTTCAAGGTTACAGGGAAGTCTCACTGTGGGAGAGCTGTCTTTTGAGTGCAGCCTGTCACTGTCAGCGCAATTAAACCGACTTGAGACATGAGTTTAGTCTCTTTTCATCAACCAAAGCCACACAGAAGCTCATCTTCATCTCCATTTAAAGGGTTAGGGTTAGGGAATCCTGCCCTGCATGACCAGAGTTGGAACGCACAGCTGAAGTGAAGTTTGCCTTCTGGACGTCAGAAGCTCCAGTGTTTGTGTGTTTGTGTGTATCTGGTGGGTGTGGACTGTGGGCTGGAGATAATAGTTTCCAGCCAAGCTTAGACGTGGAATGTGTGTTGCGAAAAGTTGCCCCTTGTGTCAGTTTTAAAGACAGGCTGCGACCTGCCAAGTGATTCACCTCTTTTGCTCCTCGGCAAAGTTGTTTATGGCACGAGAAAGCTGTGGAAAAAGAAGAAGTTTGCAGCTGTGAGCGTATCTTTGTGTTTCCCCCATTGTGTTCGCTCTGTGATGTGTGTCAGAGCTCTTTCATGTTGCAAGTACACTGGTATTAAGTGAATCAGACTTAAGTAGAGTGTGTGTTCAGGTGATGAGCGAGCTCCAAACCCCCTAAAATCATGAGGGGCTTATGGGATAACACAGAACTGAAATTTCCAGCTCCTTTTGTGAAATTGCAGCCTTCCTGCTGGATGTAATGTGACTTTAGTTTCATTAACATGACTCTTTAAGTGACTTCTTTTGAGAATTCCCAGTCTGTTTGTAGTTCTCTCTTTGACTGAACATGGAGGACACACAAACACACACACACACACACACACACACACACACACTGTACACATGCTGTCATAAATTACATAGTGCAGCTGCATATTGGATGAAAACTGCTTTCATTTTAATAAGGCCAGACATGCACACTCCTACCTACCCCACCCTCCCTCCCTCCCTCCCTCCGACCCCCACCTCCCACACTTCAACACACTGAAATACATAAAACACAACCTGGTTCCTTTTGCAGAGGATTACTTTTACAGTGGGGTTGACGTAAGAGTCCTCAGAGGAAGCGTTCCACTGTATATTTAGCTCTGATGCTTTCAGGTTCTCGCTGTTCAGAAGGTTCAGGTTGAGGCTGGTAAATGGATAAACTGTGATATGACTGGCTGACACAATAGTTTATGATTGGAGGAAACTTAATATTCACTGTCCTTTGGAGGGAAGTAATTGCTACTGGCTGATTGGCTGGAGACACACACACACAAACAGACACACACACACACACATTCAAATCACCCTAATTAATCGAGAAAAGCAGATTTTCGTGCAAATGAAAGCTCTCCCTCTCCCTCTCCTGATTGCATTCCATTTCTCTGCCTCCCATTTTTCTTGCAACCAGCTGTGTGCAGGCAGACTGAAGGGGGGATTACTTGTTGTGATTTACATAAACTCATTCGCATTATTGTGATGTTATGCTGGAAAAATGACTCGATAAATGTGCTACCGGCTCATGGTGCAAGGTTGTGAATGCATCAGATTTTCAATGCAGGTATCCATCAAACCGCACAGGAAGGAAACTGCTCAATAAATCGACAAAGGCGTTTTTTAAAAAAATAATAATTCAAACCATCAAAGTGTCTGACTCATTGTTCTCGTCTGAGATGGCAGGTGAACAAAGCCCGGTGATCTGTCGGTTTCTACGCCAGAGGCTCCATGAATGTTGACTGACTGCTGGGTTACGACTTCTCCGTGTCCTTACTGAGCTACTGAAATACTTTCACTTCTGTACAGCTGCAGCTTTGTCCTGCTCTGACTTGTCATGTTAGATAACTCATTGCATTCACATCCAATCTCCGCCTTATGCAACTGCATGAGCAGCACACACAAACTCATACACACAAAAATGTATTGACACAATCTCTATCTATAAGCAGCTGACTGAGCAGAGTGGAAGGTTGCAGAGAAAATTTATGGCTGCGAGCTCAGATCCAGTTAAAAGCATTTTGCACGCTTGGAAGTTTAATTTTTTCTTATCCTTCAGCATTTCCCGGCGAGCATGCAGAGGTTAGTCGGTGCGCATCCCCACCGGCTAAACGCTTTTCTCCAAACCATTAACATTCAGTAACTTATTTGAGAAAGATTTTTCAAACCGGATTCTCCAGATTGCTTTTGCAGATTGCATAGCATAAAATCCATCTTTTCATCTGTGCCCTGTCACTGATCTAATGCAGATGAATCGTCTCACGTCAGTGTCACTACTTCCTGATGGATGTGGGTTTTCGTCACAGTTAATTGAGTAATATCTACAGGGAGAACATAGCCATCTTTGTCCAACAGTGATGACACATTTGAACAAAACGTGCTTCGTTGACTGTGGAACAATCAAGGAGACAAACTTGATTACTCCCCCTTTTTTGGTCCATGAATCATGTCTTATCTGTGTCTTATTTCTTCTTGTTGTTGAAAATTTTGTCTTCATAACATGACGTGTCTTGCTTCTTGTCCTTTTTCTCTGCCTCGTGCAGTTTTAAGAAAGCCAAACTGGTGGCACATGGAAGAAGTGTACCACCACGGATGAAATGGGATAGAAGTGCTTACAGGCAGTCCTTGCAAAACACCAAATGTTTACAGCGTAACATGATGAGGATAAATTGCACAGTTGGTGTTGACAGTTTAAAACAGCTTCTTTGAGGGGATGTTTTCTGTTTAGATTACCTCTGTGAGCAGGCCGAATTAGGATTATGCGCCGCCTTTGTTATCCCACTATCATGTTAAGCTGCTGAGCTCTTTTTCCTGTGAAATTAAGAACAAAAACAGAATAAACAAACAAAGGGAAGGAGAGGGTGCGAGAAAGACTGGCATGAGTGTTTATGTGCGTGTTTATGTGTTTTTCTGTGGAGGTGGGGGAGATACAAAAAAAAAAAAAATCAGATTTTGGGAGACTGAATCGCTCTCCAAGGAAACATGCTGTTGTCAAGGGCACCACAGGGGAGCGAGGTGGGGGGGTCGGATCAGTGTCAGGGAGGGAGAAGTTCACACAGGCACACACATGTACACATCTTCAAACCACGCATTCATGAGCAGAATGGGAATGCAAACAGACAATAGCATGACTGTAATTTACCACTATGGGGCCGAAAGCGAGAAGCCGCCAAGCAAGTGGTGAGGTAGGAATACTAATCAATCCTGGTTACCTTTAAACATCTTGTCTGCACCAATCACAGAGAAGGTCAGCGCTGGACTCCGGCATTCTGCGGGTCAGGCTGCTTCTTGTTTCTCATCAGACTAATCTAATTGTCTCAACATTAGAGTCAGGACTCATTGAGGCGGCTGCAAAGTTGATAAGAAAATCAGAGTGAGAAACAAAACGACATCAGGGATAAGTTTCTGTTGAATTTATCTGTTAGTAAATACGAGCTATGAGCTTAAATTTGTGCAGTTCTACTTTGCCTCACTACATTATTGATTCCCAGGGATCTCAAAATGCCCCCAGGACTGTAGGTGAGAAAGCTGTGGTCAGTCAGCCCAATTAAGGAGACAAAGAGAAGGGGAAAGAGGGAAAAAAATGAAAGAAGTGAGAATAACTGGAGCTAAAGGCTCCTGAAGGCCCCTCTTGCACCACACCCTGTTCAGCATGAAAGGGGACCCCCCTTTTCTCCCCAAGGCAGCTCAGGAGGAAGAATGTTATTGAGCAAGTGAGGAAAGGGGGGCACAGGGAGACTCCCACCCTCTCCTCCACCCTGCCTCTTTCATCACTCTGTGCTATGATTTTTTCCCTTTCTTTTATTCCGCGTCCAAAATCAACCCGCAGACCTATAGACACATGGCACAGCTGCGTACAAGTTCAAAGTAAATCAGCGCTGAGCACGATCAAACAATGAAGAGATGATCGCCTATTGACTGTGAGTGAAAGCTGAAGGCAGTGAGCTGCTGATAATGTGTTTTCTCTGTGGAGACAGTTTGCTAGCAGGGTAGTGATGGCGAGAGTGGACTCTGCCCTCTGCCAAAACATCCCCAGTGGATGGATGTGTGTGTGTGCTTCTGTGTGTTTGTGTGTTCCCCTCCTCTGCCACCTTCATGCAGAGCTCAGAATGATTTCTTCATTATCTCTGCTGCTCTGTTCTCAGAAATGACTGCATGGGATCCTCTGAAGAAAGAGAGAGAGTAGAGAGAGAGAGGGATGAGAAAAAAGAGGAGAGTGAGTTGATGGGAAAGAGTCTGTTAAATTCCATCTCCCCCAAAACAGGATGTGGAGACCCCGAAATGTTCCTTAAATATCCCAGCACAATCTGTGCCCTTTGTTAGACAGAGATAACACGTCTCAATGAGAACGGAGGCACTGTCTGTGACTCACTCATATGAAGGGGTTTATTCATAGTTTGTGTGTGTATGGTGTGTGTGATGCATGAGTTTGTGTGTGAATCCTGATAGAAAAAGAGGAATGGAAGGAAAGCTGTAGAGGGGACTATATATATTTATATATATTAAAAGTAGTAAAGACTTTCTTGACGATGTTGGAAGCAGGAGGAGTGTGTGTGAGTGTGTGTGGGCGTGTTTGAGTGACAAAGAGAGACAGAGCGGGAAAGGGTTAGAAAGGGAGAGAGAGAGATGCAGTCTCTTGTTTTCCCGTGGGTGTACTGCAGTAACATAGTAATCCTCATTAATATTTATCTGGCAGGCAAAGTGGAGGGAATGATTAGCTAGAGAGAGAGAGAGAGAGAGAGAGAGAGAGAGAGGCAGTGTGTGTGTGTGTGTGTGTGTGTGTAAGTTTATGTGCATGTTTTCTTGAGTGAACACCCCTCTGTGCATGTGTGTAGTGTATTAGAGCATGTAACACATGAACTAGGTCAACTTCTACACTTTAGAGACTAAAAAAGTCCCGATACTTCAAAGGTTTTGTGTCATGGTGTCTTTCTTTGCATGCACGCACAATGTTTTCATTTGAATTATTCGTACCACCGACAGGACCAGATAAACCGAAGCTCACAGCTGGTACATACATCCTCACACACAGTGACATATAGAAGCTCTCCGCTTTCATCCCCTCTCTCTCGAGCCACATTAAGTTATGTTATTGATTTTCCCGCTTGCACCTCTAATACAATCACATTAAACCAGACTGATCGGAATTGAATTTCAGACCCGGGTCCATGCGCATATGTCACTTACAATCTCTGTCTGCCGTGACGGTGGCGTGGCGCTCCGTGTGCTGAAAAAAAAACAAACTGGTAAGAAAATTACACCTGCAAAAGCCAGATGCCTGGGTTATTGACATGTGAAAATTGAAGCAAAAGAAGAGGCAAAGTGTATGACTAGTACCGGTGCCAGCTGCTCTCCCCACTCTTAACTGTTTTAGGGAATTTGTGTGCCTCAGCTGAGAACGTTCTTGTGAATTTATAGTGTAGGTGACCCATTTCCCTCCACTGCTCTACCTCCCTGCCTCTCTCTCTCTCTCTCTCTCCAGCTTTCTCTCTGACTTCCCTGCACTCTAGTATAACACGCCTGAGTGGAGATCAGAGAGCAGGAGGAAGATTGAGAGATAGCGAAAGAGATGAAAAAGGAAGAGATAGAGACAGGAGAAAGTAAGAGGCTGCGAGAGAATGCAGAGAGTAGGAGGTGAAGTGGAGGAAGCGAGAGAGTTCACTTCAGATTTTGTGGAATCACTTCAACTGCACATACAGGTTTGATTTATCATCCTCAGTATGTGCATAGTAAGAAATGAGCAAATAACATGTAGATCATCTCACTATTTAACTGTCTTTTCAATCTGTCCACCGCGGTGCTGACTGTAAAATCCCCAACTGTGTCGTCTCCTCTCCAACTTGTCGCTATGGTAATAGTCGGCTAGCTGACACTCCGTTCATGTCTGTTTACATCACAGCGCCTGTTTGACCTTTCCCAGGATTCAGCGGGACACTGCAAATACACAGAATCATGGGAACGGTGCACTGTCATACCTAACCTCCTGCCTCGCTCCTTACCACAACAAATATTTACACCCCTTGTAAATTACAGTCCCCAAGCGTCTTCAGCTGCCCCCCTGATTCATTTTGGAAAATTTGCGCTATAGGAATGCTGCACATTCCTCATGGGTTTCTCAAGGCACCCAGCGAGAGCACAACATGAGGCCCCTGAGGTGGAGGGATGGGAAAGTGGTGGAACGGAGGATGTTGGAGCATGTGTTTGGTATAAAGTTAAGTGAATTTAAAAATATTTCATTACTGGGATTCTGGATTTAGTGACAGAGAAATATACAAAATCTAAAAACAATACATTTTAGTACAGTGTGGCATGGATGTTGTATTAAAAATCAGGAAGTTACTTGTGTTGTTTTCAGTAACAGACAAATGATCAGATACATTCGTACATGCACACTCACTAACTCAGCAGTGCAGGAGTGACCCCCCGCATCGATAAACCTCACCATGAATCAGAGCGGGCTACGAAAGGCCATTTAATCCACCCACAGCCAGACTGGGTTAGATATAAAGGTAAAGAATTACTGTACAGAACAGAGATATTGAATTTTCTATTGATTAAGTCTCTCCGAGGAGACACTGAGAGGAAAACGGGAAAAAAGAAAGCATTTGGTTGTGTAAAACCATCAGACATTTTGTTTTTTTTCTCTTTAAATGTTATAACTGGCGTTAGAATAAAATCCTCAGTGACCCAGAAGATCGTTGCCAGTCTGCTGGAGGTAGAAAAAGTGTGTCTGCGTTCGATTTCAGAATTATTTTTATATCCGTATTGCACGTTGCCACAGCAGACATTGATCATTCGAGTTGTGTTTTTTTTCATGGTGCTCTTAAGCCAGAGTTTATAAGAGACTGGCAAGGATTTACGCAGGCATTGCAGGCTTGGCACAGCTTGTAAATGGGGTTTGCATTGCCTCCATGTGGCCATTGTTGCAAATGGGTGTATGTAAGCAAATGTAAGATGAGATTCATTGTGGATCGCTATCTCAAATAAACAGCTGAGTTTGACGTAATGAATTATATGTACATTCTTTGCACATTCTGTACAAGAGTATTGTGCCGAGTTGGCAGAGAGCAGCAGACGGGCTGATTATTCAGGTTTTTTCTTTAGATGGGTCAGGCCAGGATACTGCAGCCTGGGAACACTGACTTCGAGGAAAATTGTGCCCTTTTTTAAAAACATTCTGGCTGAAATCCCAGTGCTGTCAGACTGTAACATGCGGGTGTCTTTGGAGAGCAGATGTTTGAATTTGGTTACTGTAACTCTGTCCGTGTATATACAAGCGTGCATAATATGTATGTGCACATGTGTGTCTTCCTCATAGACGCAGAATAATATATAGTGTTTGGTCTGACCAGGTGTAAGAGAGAGGTGTGCAGTGTGTAATCACACCCCTCTCTCTCTGAAAACTGAGACAGCGAGAGAGAAAGTGAGAGGACTGTGTGAGAGTGCATATCGCTTTAAAAACAACTACCAGACAGGCAGACTGAGAGAGCCGGCTGCATTTCCTTAGTGGGAATGTTTGTGTTTGTGGTGCTCAGACCAACGGACAGAGGGTGCATTGCTTCAGTGAGAAGAAAGGAGACAGGAAGAGAGGAGGAAGAAGAAGGAGTCAGCAGGGACCTCTGGCTGTGTGGGACAGAAGGACTAGCAGGGTTTGACCTTGAGGAGGCATCAGACTGGTGAATCCCAGAGAGACAGGAGACCTGCAGGGACAGAGACCGGGGCAGCCTGGCTTACCTCTGGAGATGACCCATTTATTATCTACTGGAGCTAAGTGGTATCAAGAGGACAATAAAGGCTAATCATACCATCTCATTACCTGGGCCTCTGTGGATTCTACCTGTAATGGCTCACCTGTAAAAGAAAGATTTGTTAACTTGATATCTGCAAATGACCCGCTGATAAAAAAAACCCACCTCTGTACGGAGGTAGTCAGTACGGTAATGGAGGCTGTGTTGTTGGGTCTGGATGAGGCGGTCTGTACTCGGCAGGGTCTGTTGTGGACTCTAACCTCCACAGCCATCCGGCGGCTTCGTGTGCATGCCAGGAACCTTCCTGGGCCTCTGCATCTATTGCACCCACACAGGTGTGTTTCGAGGCCACTTTACCAGGTAGGTGGGCTGCATCTCAAATACACACTGATGTGCAAATTTGTCTGAAATAAATGTCATGTTTTCAGGGATGATATTTGCAGCTACCTATCATCCCTTTACTCTGCTGTCTGATGTAGGACACTAATCATGAGTGATTCCACACTCGTGTGTCATGGCTTGATGCAGAAGGAGGGAGGCATGGAGGGGACAGATGATGTACTGTAGGCCAGGTATGTCCTTCAGGCAGGGCCAGAGACAGGGGCAGGGTTAAACATGACTGATTTGTTTCATTAAGCATGAAGGACAGAACTGGGTTGGATGTTGTGGCTGCATTCCTGCCAAGTTCATCTACTGCCAGTGTGTACTGTTTCTTTTTGTTGTTGTTGTTGTTGTTGTTGTTGTGTTCAGGATGCACAAGAGGAAGTGGCGTTGCTAGGGTCAGTGTTAGAGAGCTGGTAACTAAGCTGTCAAACTGGTGAGAGCTTCTATGGGCATCCAAAAGGGGGCACAGACACCGTTTTATAGGCTGTCTGGTCACTTCACTGCCCTGCACATTTAATATAACTCCCTGGTGACTTATGGGACACTGCATGCGCCAGTTTGCTTCAATAATACAAACAGTTTATCTGGTTTGCATTGCTTTAACAGTGTTATTTAAAGCGACAGTGTCTTTTGTGCCGTGTGTCTGTCGAGCTGTGATTCAGCAAAATGCTCGATCAGTATTCACTTCACCATGTCTGAATTGGTACTCGGGGCTTTCATGGAGCCATTAGTATTCCCCAGGCGTTTCACCTGCCCTGTATGCAGCTGGCACCACCAGGACAAACCCAAAAGGCTCACAGAGAGACTCACCAGGCCTGCTGCTAAATTACAAAGAAAAGCACACACTGTACTGCATAGCACAAATTCATCTTAGAGTAGCGGTACATGCATGCACACAAAGAAAACAGTCGAACACACCATGTGCGTTTTCCTGTCTTTTTGCTCGGATTCCCTTTTCATTCTCAAGAGAGGAATAAGCTTGATTGTTATTCTAACTTTTGTCTTCAAATGCGGCTTTATGTCGCCCCTAAGTTTAAGCATCCTGAGGGAGGGGAACACAATTAGAGGAAGCTGAAATAATTTACCTTCCTAAGCCGGCCTTCCTAAGTCAAACCCATCCTTGGTCTGACAGAGGCCACGCGAAAACACCTTTCACGCAGAGCTCTTTTAAGGCTTTCTCAAACATCCTCTGGATCAGTGTGCTTTGATGAGCTACAAACAATATCCTTCCCCCCCAGCTTGGTGGAGTGGTACGATCCAAGGTGGAGCAGTTAACAGTGGAGGGAGTTGCAAAGGCAAGAGAAGGAGGGGTCAGTGTGTCAGGCTGCAGGATGGGGATATCCCTGGCTCACTGAACTGCCTCTCTGCCTGGCTTCCTCTATTACTGTTAATGAGATACCCAGCCTCACACAACTGGCACTCACACAATAGAGAGAGAGAGAGGGGGAGAGCACAGGGCTAATTCGGAAAAGGTCTTAACTGTGTATTTATATTTTATCAACTTGCTTTCCCTTTATTCACTTCTTTTCCATCTTTCCTCATGAAATTTAAAAAAAAAACATTTCAACTCCAGTGCTCCCAAACCTGCTCTCCCAGGCCTCTTCCTATTTTTGGATTTTTTTCCTACTTAAACTGCTGCTTCATTTCACTTCAACTCTTTCCCTTTTCTCTCCTTTTTAAAGTCTATCTAGCAAAAAAAATCCATCACCAGCCGTCCAATATGCTCATTCAGGACACCAGCCCCAGATATTTTACAGCACTCCGGTGTGTGACACATACTGCATGTCAAGGTGATGATTTTACACTCACAGCGCTTTGCATGCTGTGTGGAGCGGCGCCTTGTGTGATTGAGCCGTGGTGCTACATTAACCAGCAGACTGCAAACATTTGTGAAATGCTGTTTGCTCACGTCGAAGTGTGCTTGTCTCTGTCACGAGAGAACGCAGCCGTGTGTTCACTCTTTCGTACATCAGGCGGAGCAATATTGACTCAACAGCCTCCAGTCACACGTTTTCCTCTGGTGGTGTGACCCTTTAAAGAGGGTTAGTAGCAACAACCGTGAGGGCAGTGCTCTGCTGTGCAGTGTTAGGCACTATGTGTGAGTAATTGTTTTGTAATTTCTCATGTTGCCTTCCATCATGGAAGTGCACGTTGTGGCTCTTCTCGTTTTTCTCCCACCAGCCCCAATCTTACCACCCCACCCCATCCCAAAGGCAGGATATCCTGTCGAGGGGAAGAAGCAGAAGTGAAGACTGTAGCAAACACAGGTGGTTGGAGTTCCCCTGAGTCGCAGGAATTTTTGTATTCACCTGCACTCATCGTTGTAGTGCAACTCGCAAGACTTACTACAAGCCATCATAATGTTTTTAAGAATCTGAAGTGACTTGTTCTCAGCGTGCTCAGCATCCCTGTAGATGTTCTCCGACATGACAAGATAAACATCCCAGATAGACTCGGTTTATTTCCTGTTCCAGTGCCTGCAAATAAAAGCTGACAGGAAGCCGGGTTCTCCTACGTGACAAATAAAGTTCAATCAAAGCTGTTTCCTAGCAACACAGTCCCACAGAAAAGTTTGATACATATTTAAAAATCCCACATTATATCACATTTATCATGCATATTCATTACACCTCGCTGCTGCGTTGTAGGCTTTAATGCATCATATTTAGGGCTGAACGCCAGGCCAGTTTACTCCCACTGAGCTCATCTGGTCCCGTTTCCTGTGAGAGAAAAGCTCTGTCATGGATTATATTCCTTTCCCACTGATGAATCCCGTTATGATACGAACCAGAGGCGCTGTAGCACAACCCTGAAATATCTGAGATACACAATCTTTCTTGTGTCTCAGTTCATTTGTATCTGTTGGGTTATTCCTCTTGCTTGTGGTCTGATAAGCCGTGGGCGCTCAGTCAAACCACGGTGTTTTCGAGCAAGTGGATTTTTCTTGAAAGATGAGTCCACTGTGATTGCCAGCAGCCTCCCCGAATCAGGTCACGGTTGTACTCAGTTCACTTTATTAGGTTTCTCTGACTCTCATGTTCAATTTATCATCCATTTGTTCTGATATCCCTCCGAAACAGATGTCAGTAAATAACCTCATGACCTGCAGGCAAATATCCAGAATGGGAAATCTGTGTGTCCTTGCTAATTCCTAACCTTGTTCTGTTTCTTTTTCCCCCCCTGTTTTCCAGCCAAGTAGTTATTGGATAGAGGATGAAGCTGAACTTGTGACTTCCTACTGAGGAATTTTGATCACTGTTGCTGTCTGGCAGCAATCTTTGTTCTCAATGCCAAAGTCAGGATCTGTATGTGAGAAAATCTTTTCCCAGAACCAGCACAGAGTAGTTTGGTGAAGGGGAGGGCTGGAAGGCCGGAGCAGACATTGTCCCAAATTTTTTTTTCCAGTGCTTTGTTTATTTTCTTGGGTAATTTTCAAATTTGTTGGCAACTTGCTGGAGGCATGTTTGTGTGTGATATCCCTACATAAGTGTGCACATGAACACACATACACAAACACCCCCCTGTAAAACGTGTTGGTGGTTGAAGCCGTTTACAGTGTCTCCCTGGGGAGAAGGTCTTATTTGCATAGTTCGTCTGGAAAACATTTCCACTGCTCCATTCCCAGGTTTATCAAATACCCAGTGTGTGAGTGTAAAGTGTGTATGTGTGAAAGAGGAGAGGAGGCATGGCTTGTTGGTGTTTGAATGTAAGAAAAAAGTTCCGTACGGAGATTCATCAGCAGTTAAACCATAAGTTAGAATTCGTTGCCAGTCCATAAATCATAAATCATGATCAAAGTTTAATCTGCGATCCGTATTTTATTGACATAAATGTGTTTGATGAGTCTTCGTCTGATTTGCAGCCTTGTTACGTGTTAAATATTTAAAGCACAACACTCCTCCTCCATGCATATGATCATGTGCGATGATATCAGTTAGTTACTGCGATCTATAAGCTTCTTAGCCATGCTGGAATCTAATTTCTCTGGTAATGTGAGAATATGTCACACTACTTGATAGGATGGCCACTCTCTTGATTAATTACAGGCGTTTGGACGCTCACACACTCACTTCCTCACACGCATACCATGCAATCATCCCAAAGGACTAATCTCTTGCTCTGGTTTGAAGCATGGTATCGAATAAAAACAGGATGGTAGTTCTATTTGTTCAGTGGAAAACAACTACTATTCTTGCATGAAACAAAAAAAACATTCTTTTTCTAAGCATTACTGCCTGTTCTTGATTTCATATTCAAAGATTGCAAAATGTGAACACTTTCCCAGAGATCAGTTGCCATGTTGGAGCACATTCAGATGTTAAACATGATAAAATACACGAGTTGCAATATCTGGTCAGTGTTTTCTGGGCCAAGGTTGAGCAGCCTACATGATAAATCTGGCTGGTATCCCTTTAAATCCTCTAAGTGTGTCTGAATCGTGGCCAGAGCCGCAACCGGGTGTCCAGAGCAGACATGATATATAAGGTTTTTGGAGGTGGTCCCCCCTCTGTTCGAGCGGAGTGATAGGTTTAACTGTGGCATTAGTGTTGGGGATATAAGAGCTTATAATGTTTTAAGTTCAGAGGTTGGTTGTTCAGTATAGAATGGTAATCCCAACGGATTACTACTAGAATCTGGTGAATATCTGAGGAAATCCCTTGCAGGGACTCCCAGATCCTCTATTTGTATGGATATTACATCCTCTGCTAGTGAGTCCACATGTGTTTACCGTACAGCGGTTTAAAGTTTTCTGTGCACTTTTAAAGTTGAGTGATGGAATATCGTTATTTCCCTGAGGCTAAATATGCGCAGTTAGCCTACTGAATCTGTCACATTAGTGGTGAGAGTGGAAAACATGATGCACAAATGTTTGGACAAAGTGAAGCTAAGCCATTTCATTTCTCATGGTCCTTTGGAAAGTCGTGGTCAGTAATATGCAGCACTTAATTTGTCATATCAGTCATCATTTTGAGGTAATTTAAAACATCAAATGCCTCCAAACTGTCTGTCTGTCAGTATGTTCTCCTCTAGGCTAAAAGATCAGAGAGATGCAATGTGTGCACCCTCACGGCTTTGAAACCCTGCACTGCCTGGATTTTTTTTTAAGGTTGTCCAGAGCCGTAAAATACAGAACAAGCTTTTGACAAATAATTCCATCACTTAATGTAAAAAATGAACCCAGTTCTCATCTGGACCTTCGGCAACAGTTTGATTGATCAAGTGTTTTTATTTATTGAGAAAAAGCCATCCACCTCCTACCGTCAGGTTCTGGCTCACCTCGAGGCCAAGTGGAAGACATTCAATACCTTTGCTGTGATGGGATTCCCTTTGGACAAGAGGAATTGCACCCACACTCACATTCACACAGACCACATACACTTGCCAAAGGGCTCTCCCTGCAGATGAGCCGGGTCATTTTTCATTACACTGGCTCAGAGGAATCAAGTGTGTAGTAATGGAGCACAGCCGCAATGAACCAAAGCTACAGATTGATAAATCCTGACTGTGGAGCACTGAGGAGGCAGACCAGACAGGCTGCAGGACAGAGCTTGTGGAGCAGCTAATAGCTCTTTTTCACTCCTTTATTTGTCATTAGAATACCTTATAGATCCTAGATGAAGATGAAGGCAGGTCCTAGGCTCCACCATGTTCACCCTGTCACATCTTATTTTTCATTTGGTTCTATTCTTTTTATTATGTTGCCTCAATTTCTCTGCCTGCCTTTATTTTCAGTGCATTCCCATTTTTTTGTCCTTCCTGTCTTATTTACCCCCTTTCAGACTTGTCATCTGTGAATTCCTCTCCTCGCCATCTTCCCTGCTGAAGCACATGTTTGTTTCTCCTCCGTATACTTGTAACTGATCAAGCAGATAAACCCTCTTACATCATCTGAACCAATATATCCTGAGGGGGGAGCTGGGGTAGGTAGGAAGGGAGTGTGGCAGGTAGGGGTTCTATCTGTGTAAAATTTAAAGTATATGTTCACTTTTTAGAGCAAAGCATTTTCTCGTCTTTGCCATCTTGGGATCATGATGCTGCCATCAGCTGGATTTAACCACTTTGTGAGGGAAGCCCTCATTGCACATCTTTTTACTTTAAGTCTACACCCCTGAGTCGTACCTTTGCCTGTCACATTGTCTTAGCGTTGTGTGGCAGCGCCTCCTCTTCTAGCTGCCCTACATTTCTGGCAGAGTGTGCGCGGCAGAGAGATGGCTAGATCTCCCAGAAAGTTGCCATGACAACTTTTATTTGCGTCAGGGATTGAGGCTGGTCAGACATTTGTGTGTATGTGCTCATACGTCGACAATGCAGGGTTTTTCGATGCCACTCGCCGAGAGAAGTGAATAGGTTGAAGGGTTATTATATAGGTGAAGGCTCACTGAGCTACTGTAAAGCCAATGCTGTGGGTGATGTTTTTTGTCTGTCTCCCTAATTAGCCTGGAGGGTCTTTGGACCTACATGCATTACCACACACATGCACACACACACACGCATGTGTGCGCACACACAAACATACACGCATGCGCGCACACACAAGGACGAAATCAACAAAAGAAAAAGAGAGGATTTGGGCACTTTTTTTTACCCCAAGCTTTCCTCCACCCTGCTGTTCTGGTCTCAGGGTACATGTTTAATAGGCTAGTGGAATACATTAGGGCTGTGACACAGACACACACGCACACACACCTACACACACAAACACACACACACACACACACACACACAGGAGTTTGTAGACAGCACTGTTTAATATTCAGCATGCTAAATGATTAGAGTGTTTGGTATTCTATCCAGTTACAGGACAGGGGATGGAGGCCACAGGAGTTCAACCACTCTGCAGCACACAGTGCCCTTGAGTTTAGGCCATAAGCTGTGTGTAAGTGAATTTGTCTGTGTGTGTGTGTGTGTGCATCTGTGTGTGTGTGTGTGTGCATCTGTGCGTGTGTGTGTGTGTGTGTGTGCACGCGCATGAAAAAGAGAGAGTGAGAGCGAGAGCGCGTATGCTGTTTATTTGCTTATGAGAAAGCGCAAGAAAGGCAAAGAGAGGTCAAGGAGGAAGATTCATCAATCAGCATAGTTCAATGGGTTTACAAGCTAGAAAGAAAGTACACAAACACACACATAGATACACACTCACTGTATACATTTATATGTAGGATACTGTTTACAGTGCAGAACCAAACACCCCACTCTACGTCACACTGTCTTTCTGCATGGATTGCCAGCAGTATCAGTGAACACAGGGTCACTCGGGTCTACAGTGATTTCTCACAGTGTGAATTATACATGAAGAGAGAAGGTGTAGGGGTAAAAGATCCTTCCCCTGTGAGTGACTCCGGTTGACAGTCCACATCCTTGCAGATCAACCCCCCTCATGGTCGCTGAGACTGTGTTTCATTGAGATAAAAGACATGACATCACTCGTACCTATTTGTCCTGACCCTCGGTGCTTGTCAGTGCTCTGACTGCCCCTCTGCTGCTTTGTTCTCTATCTGTCCTCAGAAGATACTTTAATTACTCAAACGACTCAGATCCATTTCGTCCGAAACACAAAGCAGATGTGTGGCTCACACAAAAATATATACAGCCCCACACACACACACACACATAACCATTGTGCTCTTGGTGGCTTTATCAACCAACTGCTCCCTTTGGATTGGAATTTAAGGAATGTCCAATCCGTGTCAGTAAAGGGCAAAGCTGACCAGGAAAAAGTAATCTGATAGTGAGAACAGACGTGTACAGAGAGAAAATTAGAAACTGTGGAAGAAATGCGGCTTGTCTGTCCTTAGTGGAATAATCCCTTTTGACTATTTTCAGCGCAGCTCATCCTCGTGAAGAAGCAAAACAGTCTAGGAGACATCAAGAACAAACATGCACAAATTGTAGATAGCATGCAAGAACGTGGCCTGCACACACACTAACCACAGCAGCCAGTGCTGCTCTGCACTCAGACCGACACACTGTGGCACTGTATCATCGCGCTGTGCACATGAAGCCGCCTGGATGTCATCACAAGGGACATTTGCTGTGGTTTTGTTGTAGAATTTTGTGTTTTAAATATAACTTCAGGCTCTATATGAGTGCCCATGCACACGTGTGCATCTACGCGACCCAGTTTTTTTTGTTTTCAGCCTCACAGTTTTTGCATCGGTGAAGGCAGAAACAGCAGAAAGTACAGTTAGAATAAGAGAGTAAAAAGGGATGAAAAAAACGAAAGGGAGGAAATGGAGCAAGCAGAAGGAGGATACTGTCCATTAGCAGCCTTTTGTATAAAGTCGTTTCTAATTGTCAGCTCAGTAAGATATTAAATTTACAGTACAAGATACCACTTTACGATGTGTCACTGTTACAGGAACAATGTGGCTGGTTTTCAGAAAAGAATTAGGTTATGGTAGGATGAGACAATGTGACCTTTCAGTAGAGAAGCTGTGAAGAATGAAGGGAAGAATTTCAGACCATCCCAAATTCAGCAAGAACAAGATAAGGTTGTAAATGTTATGACTACAAGGATTATTCAAATTGGCTATACCCATGCAAAAATAATAATATTCTGTCTTCCTGTGTATCTCTCCCCCTTTTTATTTGTATTATTCTTCCACACAACAGAGTCTTTTTTTGCAGAGTGCAAACCACTGGCTTGGCTCACAGTTTGCATATTATTTAGGCCTTTGATGGCAGTTTGTTCTTTTGATACATGTATGTTTATAGGAAATATGTGTGTGTGTGTCTGTGTGTATATAGGAAGCATGTAAGACTGTCTCCTGGCACTGCTCAGCATGAACCTTGAAACCTGCATCTTTCCATATCATTGGAAATTAAGGCTCCTTTGGGTACAAATGACCGTAACGTTGAACTTAAGATGTGAAGGCAAAGATGGATTTGTGCGGATTCAGCACAGCACAACTTTAGATCACATGAAATACTCGAATAAGGCACGATCCCCAATGTCTCGAAACACCTCACAGCTCTATTCCCAGTAAAAGTGCCCACATATTTAAAATTCATGAACATCTCTGTCTGTCACTTTTAGTCAAAGTTGTGATTCTATGTAAAAAAAAAAAAAAAAATGTGGGAGTGGGGTTTTTGTTGTTTTTTTGGTGAAAGTCTGGGAATGGAGCTTTGTAGTAAAATAAGAACAAAGCAGGGCTGGCTACAGAAATATCTCCCGTTTGTTTGAAGTGCCAGTATGTTTCTGATTTTTAAAAAAAACGCCCTAACTGGAACCACATTTCAGTCCCAAAGTCACTCACGGGCAGGGAGGGTGGAGTTCGCAGACACACACAAAAACACACACTCGCATGTACACACTTGAGCAAACAAAACAGATCTCTCCCGGTCAGTCGTTGCTCTAGACATTCCTGGCTGCCTTTCTCTGACCCTCCCTGCTCCATCTCACTCTGCCACTACAAGAAGCACTAGATGGAGGAGAAGACATGTTATTATTTTTTCCATCAGGTCTAAAATAAGTCATTGAACTGAGTTAAAACTGTAGCCCATTGAGAGCGTGTTTTTTTTCCCTCTGAATCCTGTGTTGTAATCTAATCTGCACCATACGTAGATGCTGTTGCACTAAAACGACCGACGAGTCATGAAGCCCATTCAGATCTAATGATCTCAGCGTCATAAATCATCATCGGACCGCCTGTGTCAGAGCGCGCTTGCTCTCAAAGTGACGTTTTTAAGAGTGTGTGTTTATTTTGTCTCCATAAATATGAGGGAGGAGCAGACAACGAGCAAAACGAGGAAGAAGAAGAGTGTGTGTCCTGACTGCCTACCGCAGCGTCCCACAGTCAGGGTTAAAGAGATTCTCCATCTTGCTTCAATTAACCGTTCGGCAGTGTTTATATCACACTCCACCAATATAGGTTACCTTTTCCAGCGCAGACCGTCGAACCCCGTCCCCCTGCTCGACCCTAAAAACCTGACTCTAACACCCACCCCTTGTTAAACCCGCCTCACCCATTCACATCTTTCCCTTTGGACCCGAACTCCGTAGAAATACACCAGTTCAGCACCTCATTACACCCACACCTCAGCCCAGAATAGAAGCCCACCGGCTTCATAACAAGGCTCAAGTCAGAGCCCAGATATATCACACCTACAAGAGTTTCTCACCTTGTGCTTCTTGGCAATACTCCGTGTAGGTCACAGAAAGGTGAGCATGTATAGGGAAGATAAGTGGTATGAACATTGGACAGAGCGGCGCACTAAATCACAGCTGCTTGTTATTGTTCTTTCCTGCCTTGCTTCCTTTCTTCCTTCCTTTTCCTCTCCGTCTTATTTGGTGGATTCATTCAGCTTCTCCGGAGCTACACACAGCCATTCCAAACAGGAACAATAATTCATAAACTCATGTAGTTTAAGTGTTCAGGATCTTGCTCCTGCAATTTTCTTTTCTTTGCTCTCTCTCTCTTCTGTCTTTGTCTGCTTTACCCCATTCCTCCACTGCCTTCTTTGTCCCCCTTTTCTCTGTCCCTGCCTCGCATCGGTCAAACAACAGGGCCCTTGTGATAGCAAACTGAGGAAGCTACCAATAAAGGGAGATATGTATTTGACCGGAGAAAGAAAATGAGGGACGGGTGTATGTATTAAAGCCAAAGAGAGAGTCATCTGGAGATGTTTAAGTTGGACAGACCAGTTTCCGGTGTCTGGAGCAGGCCAAAAATATCCAGAAACAGAAGAATCCAGCAGAGGAGGGAAAGGATACACCTCCTCATTTCTCATGTGACCCTCTACATTTAGCAAACTAAGCTGGATTTTGGGGGGGGGGGTGCAGCATACGCTATGGTAGTGGCACAGCCAAGCACATTAAATTTAATTGCATCTTCATATTGCTCAATGTCTGTGAAGGCATTTGTGATGAATGCTGCGATTTAGGATTAGTCTACATTTCAGATTTGGTGTCTATTTATGACATACAGTATGAAAAGCTAAGATAATCCTTATAGACAACAAATTGCCAGGTATCCCAGATGCTGCTTTCATGACACCAGGATTTATTCATACAATAGAAAACACACTAGCTGAGTCATGCAAACACGGCATTGACAGAGGGTTGCCTATAGGCTCGCTCAGCCGTGCCTTTTCTGCACACATTAGTATCTATTTATGGTACCATAAACCGAATTGATTTTGTTAACAGCCTGTGGTTTCAAACGGCTGCTGTTCCAGCTGTGTAAGGTGAACACAAGTGCCCAATTTAGGTCATACAGGGGGAAAAAAAAAGAGAGAGCTGCTCCAATATGGAGCGAATTTTGTTTCTTTATTATGCAACCAAAAAGAATGGATTTGAGAACAAAAAAAAAAATTGTAAATGAGAAATAATGGATTTGAAAACAAAAAAATAATTTGCAAATAAAGTTACATTTACGTTTCTTGTTTTTGCGTTTGCGTTTCGTGTTTTTGCATTTACGTTTCTCGGTTTTTGCATTTACGGTTCTCGGCTTTTGCGTTTGCGTTTCTTGTTTTGCGTTTGCGTTTCTACATGAGTCTCAGGGGCGGGACCTCCTCTGAAAGATGCAAGAAGCCTCCTGATTGGTCACTCCCACTCGACTAGACGGTATGACAACTTCCGCATCCACAGGCGCGAGAGGAGACACGGTGTGCAGATCTCGGCGGGCAGGCATAACTCGGCACAACACCGTAGCTGTGTCCCAATTCAGGGGCTGCATCCTTCAAAGGACCCAGCCTACCCGTCCTTCGAAGGCTGGGTCCTTCTAAGGACGGGTAGGCTGCATTAGAAGGCTGCATGAGCGCTTGTTAAATGAGACGGTCTAGCCTACGATGAACTTCCTGCTTACATCATGACGTCTCGTAGCGCCGCTCCTTGTTGCCTAGCAACCCTGACAAACAAATTTTCATCCCGACGATCAGGATAAGACGACGGTGTAAATTTACCCAATTTTTGACCGGATTTGATCCCGAAACTGTAATTTTTGTTTTTAATATGTTTTATATACTTGAAGACTTGAGAGTCTTGTACTGTACGGTGGTTCGGGACTAAACTGTCTGAGAAACAAGAAGCGTCCACAGCTGGTTTAAATCTGTTGACATCCACTGATATGAACTTTAAATATTATAAACCTCCACAGTCTCTGGGCTGAGTGTTTCTGATGAGGATCATAAATACCTGCTGTCTGAACAGAAACCAGATATAATGTATGTTAAACATTTTATGAGATAACTTGGTGGAGCTAAACTAAGAACAGTGAGGAGAGTCATGTTTTCACTGGTCTACAGAGAGAATAACCACCAATAGAAGCTCCAGCAGGATTTACGTCCATTTTACTTCTCCACCATATAATAACTTAAATAAGGATTAAATATATGAATATTTATGATTGAATAAGTCATTTTTGTGGTGGCCGCGGTCAGAAAGAATTTCGCCACAGTCTCAGTAAAATATAACTTAAAACTGAAGCTGAACAACTGGAAAGTAAACGTTTTAAACTGCAGCGGCTCACATCAATAACGTTATTCAATCGTTTTTTTAGAACAAACTTTAACGTTGTCAACATTTGTATCGTAGCTATCAGAGTGAGCTGTAACACAATACTAATATTTAAAGCTACAATCCTCCGCCGCTGATGGATCCATCTTCTCCGTCAGCCGTCAGCAGTTAAAACTTCAGCTGTTGATCGAACTGTCAGCGGCCCGCAATGGATCTTGGGATATTTGGGGCTACGAAGGATACATCGATGCATCCTTCAAATTCATGGAAAAGAAGGACGCATTCGTCGGTCTCATTTGAAGGAGTCTTGAGGTTTTAATGAAATGGGACAGCCTTAGTCGCACCGCTGTGACGTATGCGGCCGAAAAATGCAGCCTAGAAGGATGCAGCCCCTGAATTGAGACACAGCTTGTGTCTCCTCTCGCGCCTGTGGATGCGGAAGTTGTCATACCGTCTAGTCGAGTGGGAGTGACCAATCAGGAGGCTTCTTGCATCTTTCAGAGGAGGTCCCGCCCCTGAGACTCATGTAGAAACGCAAACGCAAAACAAGAAACGCAAACGCAAAAGCCGAGAACCGTAAATGCAAAAACCGAGAAACGTAAATGCAAAAACACGAAACGCAAACGCAAAAACAAGAAACGTAAATGTAACTTTATTTGCAAATTATTTTTTTGTTTTCAAATCCATTATTTCTCATTTACAATTTTTTTTTTGTTCTCAAATCCATTCTTTTTGGTTGCATAATAAAGAAACAAAATTCGCTCCATACTCCAACGGCTACACTGGACTGAAGGCCAGAACTCATTCAAGCAGGGAGATTCAAAGTGCAGGGGGAGTGGATTTCTACTTGGATTTTTGCAGAGTAGATAATCATCAAATACTATGGAAATCTGTCAAAACACAAACTAGGCTGCATGCATGGTATAAAGTGATCAGTCATATGAGGATAGGGTCTTTCAGGGGAACCTCCCCCCTCAAAGAGTGCAGTTTTCTGGAGAGCAGGGCTGTTTCATGGAGCAAGGCAGACTGGGATCGTTGTTATTTATCACTTGGTTTAACGGCAGACTATCGGTGTGTGTGCTCTGCAGACACAGATGTCTGTTTGGGTGTATGCACGCACACACACACATAGACACATACACACACACACATGGATTGAGGTCTGCAGTTTCTCATGGCTGCAGCAGAAAATTCCCCCTCATCTCCTCCTCTCCCCGCCCCCACATCTCGCCTCCATTATTCCTCGTGTTTTTTTTTTTTTCCGAAGCAACTCCCGATGACAGGCGAACAGAAACATAGGTGGGAAGTGACCGGGACGCGCCGCTTTTCTTTCCCGTCGTCCCCCGCGATCGCTGACCGTTGGTACGGTCCCCCACTGCTTATCACACGGTGCCGGTAGCGAGAAAAGAGCCAGAGAGGGGGGGCGTGCTGGCGGACTGACGCCGTGAGACTCTCCTGCTTTCTCGAAAGGAGGGATGAGAGAGAAAAGCCTGCCTCGGTAAAACCGGTTAATTAGTTTGTTTTTTTTCCTTCCGCGGAGACATGAGAGAACGTGCGGTGTTTAAGGGGTAACACACGGCCAGCTGCGCGGCTCGTAACTAACGATAACTAATGGACACAAACATGGATGCTGATGTGCCTCCTCCTCTAGGCCGGCCAGGAAAATTGGTGTTTTTTGACGATTTTCTGGCAGTAACGCGACTTGTGTCTTTCTGGGATTAATAAATCCGGTTCTGTTGTTTTTTTCTGCCCCCCTTCTTGGAGCCGGTGTCTGTGTGGGAAGCCTCGCCGGGAGTCGTTTGTTTGAAAAGGTACTGATGATAACGTTGTCGCAGGCGCTGACCGAGCATCAGCTGTCAACTGTCTGTGTTTGTCTCTAATTTGGCCAACATAATGAAACACTGCTAACATGGCTGCTTTATACAGCACTGTGAGGTTGTAGTCTTCTTCTTTTTTTAATTCTAGCGTTTCTTGCCAGTGAGTCAGGCCTGGAGATGTGTGTTAGCCAGTTTAAACCTGACAAGTAATGGGTCAGAAATGCTGGTGGATTACATAGAGAATGAATCACACACCAGTACAAGATGTAGCAGCTACAACCACATGTGTTTTGGGGGGGTCTGTTTCCCTCAGTGGAACTACATTGTAATGTTTACAGCATCCCTCTGTGTCAGGATGCTGTGTCTGTTTAGGGATTTTAAAGACTTAAGTGGCTCATATTTTGTAGCAGCATTACATCAGGTTGAAATATTCCTCATTTTCTCACTTTTTGACCCTGTTTAATGGCAGCAAGCTATTCATAGAGGCTTTATGACATTTGGTTTCATGGTGGATAGAAGCTCAGTAGCATGTGCCCAGTACCACAAAGTGAATTTTATGACTAAAACCAATAAGCATCTGTGTCTGCCAGATTGGGCTGCCTAATTTTAGCCTCGGGGCGGTGATTTGTTACCTTGACGTTAAGGTTTGCTGTATTCCCAGGTGCCTCAAGCTGAGTGCTGGTGAGAGTGCACATACTTGTGTGTGTGTGTGTGTGTGTGGACAGTGCACTGTCTGCATTGCAGTTTAAGCTATTGTGCAGACAAGATACTTAAGTAAGATGTTTTGGTCAGTATACTGCAGTTTTGTCCTCTTTTCTGAAAGGCTTGTAAACGATCTGTTTGTGTCATCTCAGAGTTGTTATGCTACTTATATAACAAAACATGTCTGCACCACCTGACCCGCCCCTCAGTAGTTATGGTCGTAATTAAAATAGCTGTATACAGTATAAACACAGAAAGTTTTGGAAGGGTAATGTAACTCCAAAAACAGGAGGGTAGGGCATGAAAACAAAAGGCGACGTTGGAAAATGTAAGGGTGTGTATGTCACTGACTGTGTGCACAGGTGCACCCAATCTAAACCCTCAAACCACAGGAGATCAATGGGGAGTGGGAGGGTAAACCGAATCCTGCAGAGCGGTGGAAGCCACCCACCCACACACACACATACACACACACATGCACCAGTAACCATTGAGGGGAGTTCACACAGGGATGAGTCTTGAGGCACAACTATGTCACTTCTTTCCCTCGCTTTCTCCGGTATCTTCATCTCTTTGCTAAAGTCTCACTTTCAGCCTGCCACCCTGATGTAAGTTGGCATGGATGGTGAGAAAGTAGGTGTCAAACTCCATTGAATAAGACACACCCTTACTAAATTGCAGTAGCCTCAGGTGACCACTATGATCATTGTGGTAAAGAGTTACAAACCGGTTATGCTTGTGTTCATGTTTACAGCGTCCATGTTTTGGCGGGAGTTTTCATCAAAAGTTTGGCACTGAGGATGTCTCTTCCTTTTTCTTCTCTTTCAACATTTTCTTACCCCAACACACACCTCCCTCCCTCCATCCCCATCCAGTCCCCATCTCCCAGATGTGAGGGAAGTGTGGGAGGAGCCAGAGGGTGTTTGTGTTCCTCAGGGTCCCCACTTCCTGTTAAATTGTGGAGAAACTCCACATGTGCTGAAAAACACCAGGATACACATGCATACACAGACACACAAACACTCCCCAACTTACTGAAAACTGACACAGTTCGTTCGTTCGTTTCCAAATGTCAGACTTTATTTCTGCAGTAAAGTTTTCAGTCTTGGATTTGTGCCTACTCCATTATGCAGTAGCAAACTTTCAGGCAGGTTTGTGGAGATGGCTTGGCTGTGTTTGTCAGGTGAAATATTTGGTCTAACTCATGTTTTCCCACAGTTGACTGTTTCATCATTGCACCTGCCTCACTGTTTACGCCTGAACTTGGCAGACGGATATTGTCTGTTTTCTCTTTTTTGTGCTGCTCTATTCAGCAAACCTTGTATCAGCAACACAGACAAACACTCTAGTGAGCATTGTCAGCAGGTAGCCTCACTCTGTGGTCACAAGTCCACTGATGGAAAATGGATTTCCTGATCAAGGAGGAATGTGAGAAATGTTCGTGAGGAACAGAGTAGCAGGACGTTGTCTCTATTGACCCATTGTGTGTAGTTAGCTCGGCTAACCTTGTTAAGATTTCATTGATATACTGCACAGACATGCAAGCTTCATGCTTTCCATACAGTATATGGCTCACATACTGTAATAGTTGAAGTGGAGATGCATCATGTTCTTTTTTGTTTTGATTGACCAGAATAAATTATTTATTTGGAAACTGAAGCAATTTTCTTTGTATGACTGGCATCAGTGGAAAACCATGCAAAACTGTACTTTAGATGTGTATTGTTATTATATGTAATATCTGTAATTAAAGTGTAAACATGTGTATTAATTAGCATTCCTTGTATTTTTTCTTCTGTTTTTTAGATGACGGAGGGGAGGCGATGTCAGGTCCATCTCCTGGACGACAGGAAGCTGGAGCTTCTCGTACAGGTGAGCGCCCCCATCTCCTCCTCTTCCTCTGTTTCCTCCTCCAGCGTCTTTTTTCTGCATTCTCAGCTTACAGATTCTTATTTCCTTAGAGAAAGGGAGAGGCGATGTCTGCCCTCCTAAGGGACTCGATTATTGCTGACAAAGGGAAATCTGGTCAGCAGTGGGTGACGTTGTGCTTTCTTGGCACTCACCTGATCTCTTCAAACACACACACATAAAGACACACACAGGCGTGCATTCAGCTCTGATTAGCTGCCCCTTTTTAACTTATGCGTCCTGATAGAGTGTTCAAATCTAATGAGTCCAAAACAGAAACCTTTGCTTCTCCTAAACTGACCCTGCTTTCATCCTTACATCTTCCCGGCAGGCTTTTCTGTAGTAATGAACAAATCCGTCTCAATTTTCCTTTGCCATTTAAAGCTCCAACCCTTATCAGCTAGCAATCTCTGCTGTAGCTCTCCTCTGGTCTGCTCCCTCTTCTAACCCAGAGTTGAACCTGGTTATGTATTTTCCTTACTGAGTGTTACTTGCATTCATTTCTGTCATTGCTTTTAATCTCACATGGTTTGGCTTGATAAACTGAAACATATTCATTAGAAGCTCCCTCCACTCTTTCTTGACCTCCCTTAGCTGCCTTTGGTCTGACCATTAGCCGAGTCCTCTGGAAAGAGAGAAAGACAAAAGAAAGTAATTGCCCTGGAAAAGGAGAAGAGGAGCAAGCAGAGAATGGACAGTAGAGAAAAGTGAGATGAGAGCTCAGAAATGGAGAGACAGGAGATGACACTGAAGGGATGGGAATAGAGAAAATGGAGGGGAGAGCCAAGGATAGGTCTGCTGACTTTCTGATTTGATTACTCTGCCAGAACTGATCCTCTCTCAAGTTGGTACTTCTTTCTGCTCCTCTTCCACTTTCTCTCTATCTCTGGCTTTCCACTCTTCACTCTCCATATCTTCTTTTCTCATTCATCCACATGGTTGCTTTTACCTGCATTTTCCAAGCTCTGTCTCCATCTAAGTCTAAAAATACAGCTGCTGCAACTCCATACCTCATCCAACCATCCTGTTTCTTTACTCATTTTTTTTATCCTTTTTGCAATTAAGAGAGGACATAACAAGGAAATAAACAAAAGGAAAGTTGAGAAACGTAATACAAACATTCTTTGTTTAAAGATAAAGAGACTTTGTTGTCATTGTGCAGAAGTACAATGAAATTTGTACTTCTGCACAAGGTGTAGCGTTTATGTAAAGTGTTTTACTAGTACAGTACAAATACGCTGTGAGTGATAAAATAAGTTCTGTTTAGCACATAATATTTTACAGATTGGCAATTGTATTAGCAAGAGAGAAGGAATGACAAGACAGCCAGAGAAGTGGATGTTATTTACAAAGCACTGTCATATAAATTAGGATATGGCTTGTTGTTAGTAGGGCCAGAGAGAATTAGAACATTATTTTTAGTTTTCCACTGAATTGAGAAGCAGTGAAGTCTTCCACTCACTTACAAAAAAGGTTTTCTTCAAGCAGTGTTAATGATTCATAAGCAGTGCAAACAACAGCGTATTTCAGATATAATACAACTAATGTCTCCCTAATCGTACAACAGCCATGTGGTCAAGTCTGTCCTTTTGTGGTTTTCATTTAAGTTCTTGTAGTCGTGCCAAACACGCTAGCCAACTTGCCTCTGAAGGGTTGGATCTCACTTCTGTCACTGACTTTCAACATTGACCAGCTGTTTAATCCCAAAAGTGCCGTTCACCCATTTCCTCTTCCTCATTCCCTTCCTCCTACCTTTGAACGCATGTCCTCTGTGGTTTCTTTATGGAGCAATGCCTCATTGGCAGGGAACTATGTGCCAGAGGGACGGCACACCTATTGACCAGGATGTAAAGATGGGAGCTTCGAAGCCACCAGATACTCCACTGGGTGGGGTTAACCTTATCCTAACCTTCACTTTCTTAAGCTAGAATGGTTTAGGATAAAGAGTAAATAAGGTATTAAGGTTAAGTTGTGCAACAGCGTTGCTCTTTCATGTCAGTGTTTATGTGAAAGACTTTACGTTAATACAGAGATACTTAAGGAGTTTTCCTGTAAGATGTCTGGTGATGCACCGTGATGTGGAAGTGCTACAACGTAAGTCTGTTTTCAGAGCATTAGTTGAAATATTAAAGCCGGACTTTTGGGATTAAAAATAAATAAATTACTGCAGAATATGTGGCTAAAAAACTTATCCTTACACAGCCTTGGACTCAATGAACTGCCCCATCAGTTAGCGCCTCATAAATCCGAGCACTTTTGTAGGCACCAAGGGCCGGACTAGCTGTTTGCAGAGATTGGGCCATGACTTGCTGCCAACCAGCTGAGTGAGATGCTGTTGTGTGTTTGGCACTTAACTGTGGGTTAGCATTAGTGTGTCTCCTCCTCCCTTGCACCTCTCTGTAATTCTTACGCCGTTAATTACCTGTGCTGCTGAGGAGGCACTGGCTAAATATCTATTAGTCGTAATGCTGTCTAAGCTAGCAGAGAGCTGCACTGTCTGATAGATGGCTGCATACTGTGTGTGTGTGTGTGTGTGGATGTGTGTGTGCGTGTATGTAATATGTGTCTGCACTGTCTGTACATTTCTGGAGTGAGTGTTTCCATTATTGCGTGCGTGTTTAGTGTGCTTTATCGCTTACTATATTGCCTGTCATTCACTGTCTGTGTTACTTTTGGTATCTTCTCCAACATTATTACTCATCTGGTATCTGCAATCTTACAGATAAGCTGTAGTGCATGCTTGTGGAAAGGGAGGGTGTAGTTGCTTGAAGAGGGAAGCAAACTCAATTAAACTATCCAGTGCTGCCAGTGTAATTTTTACAGTGTGCTTGGTATTCATAACTGGTGTTTCGAGAAGCTCAGCCTAACCTCACAGGAAAGCTTTCAGTGTTTGTTTTCAGCTTCAGCCATGCATTTCTGATGTTCAGTAGTGGATCTGGGGTTTATTTTATCTCTATATCATCTTTCCAATGCTTTACTCTGTGTGCCCATGTGTCCTCATCATTGTTTGTTACCCTGCGGTGACACTGATGCTGTTTAATTGATATTATTGCCAGGCAGTCGACTGCTGTGTGGTAATGAAAGGCCACCAATGTATGTGTCTCAGACTGAACCAAAACATGTATTACTGCTAATGCTATAAAGATAGCCCCGTTTCAAACCTAAAATTTCCACATCTAAAATATGCCGAGCACTTCAAAGGGGTTGAGTGTTGATCTCGTAAGTTCCTGCTCTTCCATTTGGAGAAATAACAGCCAATCAGAGTGACTGTGGATGGGAGTAACAATTTTGGTTGAGTCACACAGATCAGGCCTTAAACACGGAAGAAGGTCAGGACTTAAATCACTGCCTGTGATGTACAAACATCATGCAGCCATAGGAGAAATGCAAGTTTAACTCATTAATGATCTTATTCTTCGCCAAGTAAATATGCATTGAAAGTTTAACAATAATCTCAATGCCCTTTAATTTTGCAGTATGAGAGTCTTCATTGCCCCAGCATTGTAGGGATTTGTTGTGGAATTATATCAAAGGGACATAGAGATAGCAGCTTCTAATACAGTGGCCCTGTTGTTTTCTATTTAACACAGTCTTATACATGGGAATACAAGGCCGAATCAACCTATATACGTTTGCCTCTCCTCAAGCTCTTTCTTTCACTTGTGATTTCTCCAGAGCCATTATGTGTAGCAGGATCACTGTAGGCGTCGCGCTTATATGGGATCTAGGTCAGTCGAGATGTGTGTGTGCGTGTGTGTGCGCGTGTGTGCGTGTGTGTGTGCTGTTGTCTGTATGACATCACCCCCTTCTCTTTAAATAGCTCTCAGCAGCTTCTGACACTGAAGTTGTAGCTTTGCAGTGAGTAGATCATACAAGGCAGTGGTAACAGATTCTTGAGGATGTATTTGCCATGGCACTGTGTTGTAGTTGTGTGTGTGTGTGCATGTGTGTGGATATTTGGTTATATACAATATCCTCCTGTCCTCCTTTATCCTATGCAGCACATCACATGCGTTCCCTCTGTATGCTGGAAGTATGCTGGTTGTAAGTTGTGCATGGGCTTGTGTGTGCAAATGTCCATGCAGATTTGTGTGTGTATAAATGTAGGCAGCGAGGCACACCCATGGTTAACCTCAGGGTCGGGCGTACTGTTACTCAGGATGTGACAAACCAGCAGCATATGGCAGCAGTCCCTGGCCTCTGCTTGCCTTAAAGATCTCCATGCTGTGGGTGTTGTTTTGAATGGAGGTTGTCATCACATAATGCTTGGACAGTTTTTCACAATATTAGCTAGCTAGGAAGCTGTTGTGCTAGCTGCAACTCTCTCTCTCTGCAATACAGTGGTTCAGCCCAGAGCCATGACTCTGCAGTGGAGGTGTGGGTCAGAAAGGAGAGAGGAGGGAGGGGAAGGGCAGGGTACCTGCACTGTCAGCAACATCTACACACTCCATCCATCTTTCTCGTGCTTTCTCTCTCTCTCATTTATCTCCTCCTCTCTTGCTCTTTTCCACATTCCCTGGTGTTTGTCAAAATGCTTAGTCATTGCAGTAAATCAGTGGCTCTTACAATACATTAGCATAAAACTTTAACACGTGTACTTGCAGCAATTAAAATACAGTGTGATCAACCGCTGCACTCATGCACAAGACACACAAGACTCATAAATACAACCCTAACCTAACCCAGCCTAATATATCTGCCTCCCTGCAGCCCAAGCTGATGGCTAAGGACTTGCTGGACCTTGTGGCATCTCACTTCAACCTCAAGGAGAAGGAGTACTTTGGGATTGCATACACAGATGAAACGTAAGTCAAATTCAAAAATGAATACATCTGAAAACTACAATGCACATGATACATCAGTATCTCTTCAGTTTATCTTGTTTGTTGGATTATGTTTTTCAGTGCTGGCCCATAACACTGTAACTACATCCAGACTGACAGCAGTTTTGATATTTAATTGTTAACAGGGGAATTGTTAAAGCAGCAGTGGGTCATGTCGTACTATAAGCAAATTATAGGCAAAGTAGCTATCAAAGTTCACGTGCAACGAGTTGTGCTGGTAAACAAACCAAACAGGACAGTAGAGTGAAGTTCATGTGAACATGGTCATATGTTTTTACTTGGAAAACAAGTGAACTTCTTGGTTGCTTGAAATGATTGTCAGTGATGTGATGGTCAGCTTATTAGTAGTCGTAGAAATATAGGAAACAAATATACTGTTTTAAGCATAATGTGTCGCCTTAAGCAACAAATTGAAAAGCCAAAACACATTTACATGCATTCAGTTTGGGGTTTATCATTTTAAATGTTTTTGCTGCAAATGTGTTTCCACGTGACTGCTGCTCCACTAAAACTATACCCTCCAGCTGAACATCGTTGCATTAATGAAGAAATCTGAAAACTGTTTCAAAGGCGAGAGCTATTATTAAATAAAGAGTTGTGCAAATGTCCAAAAGCACCACTTTAGAAATGTAGATGTTGTTTTTTCTCCTAAGGAATTGTTAGTGTACTTCTGTATACTTAACTACTTTGTTTTTGTTTCATGTAGACCTATTTAATTATAAAATGGCTCTTACATTTAAAAAAAACAAATTACATTTAGCCTACATATACAGTTCATGGGTTTCACTTGTCTTTCAATTACAAACAAAAGAGGATTTTCTGAAACCATTACTGCCACCATTCTAGGCAAAACAAAGAATCATGGTCAGTGTCACATTCAGCCACTGAGTGATGCATGACAGAATCCCTTTTTACAAAGGGTTTTGATGTTATGAGGCTGTGATCATCTTGTTCTGGGATAGCAAGGATCACGAGTCTATGACTGTGATGAAGGCTGTGCTTGAAATGCAAAAATGGCATTCAAATTAGTTTTATTGTGTTTTGTGACCCTGGAAAGACAGAGACACAGTAGCGTCACAGCCACGCAGGCATGCCTAGGATTTACATACAGGCAAACATTGCCTCGACCTTTATGTTCCTCTTTTTTGTTTTATCTCATGCACCCACTGATGTCAAGCAAGACTGGCCTCTGCTCTGTGGCATTTACACGACTGTGACACGTACTGTTGCTAATGTCAGTTCAGCAAAGCAGTATCCGCTTTGCAGTCTTAGTCCCCCAGGGATAATTCTATGATGTGTAGATTTGTTATGTGTGCCTGGGGAGAGCAGACGCCTCAGCTTTGACCACTCAGTGGTCAAAGAGGCTGTGTGGGGGGAAAAGAGGGAGAGAGACAAGAGAGGGAAGGAGGGAGAGTTTGAGAGAGATGTTGCTCAGTTGCTCAGGAGACCATGCAGGGTAACCAGGGTGACAAGCTGTCTCTGCAGTTTTTCTCTCTGTTGGAAACAGAGAGAGAGAAAAAAAAGAGAGGAGAGGGGAAGAGAGGTGGTGGTGGGGGGACAGAAAGGAAGAAATTATAATAGGAGAAGACAAACATGGTGGAGAAAATGTTCAGTTTAATTAAATGAACTTTTGTGTATTCTTGTTGGATATATTAAAACATCTGTGAATAATTGCGTTGATTGGTTGTTTGCTTGTCTTTCCTCATCAGGGGCCATTTTAGCTGGCTGCAGCTGGACCGAAGGGTATTAGAACATGAATTCCCCAAGAAGTCTGGTCCCATTGTCCTCTACTTCTGTGTCAGGTGAGTCTGTCTTTAACACTATAATCACTTCACACAAATTTACACAAATCACTGCCTGATTAGAGGTGGTGTTCGAATGTGTGTGGGAAAAGAGAAACACATTTTTAGTGTCTCTGTATATGTTTGGGTATGTACCTACGGTACATTCATGTGGTAATAAGAACAGATTAGTCAGATTAGTTGTGAAAGACCCCTATGAAATTACTCTGACCCCAGTGTTTAACTCCCGCCACGCGGCCTCTCAGCCAATCATGAGCCACTTAGAACTCATCAGTATGCACTGCATGCAAATCCCATCACATAGCTCCATGGTGACTACAGAATGCCATACACCAAACAAGACAGCAGAATGCTTGACTATAGGGAGAGAAGTCACCGTTTCTTATGTATGTTGGTGCTGTGCGTTTTCGTGTAAAAGCAATTTCACAAAACTGTTGTAGACTTGTTTGTTCAAGGTTCACTTGTCAATGCTACACTAAACAGTGCAGAAAATACCCTGGTACTTGACTCAACCATTTATGAGACGGATCCCCTTTCAATGTGCTCTTCTTGTTGTTGCTCTGTTGGCGTCATCTCCTCAGTTAAAAGCCACCTCTTCTTTGACCTGCCGTGACAGGGTTATGAAATTATGCCACAGCTCCATACTCCTCTTTCAGCCCTTTGTACTGCTGATACAATGGCCCCAGTCCTATATAAAACATTCTTGACTCACACACAGGCATCAGATCTTATTTGTGTATGTTTTTTGATTGCATGTGTGGGTGCATTATCATCAATAGGCTATTGAGAAAAGGAAAAGAAAAAGCCACCTACCTGAGAAAAGATTTTCTGAAAAAACACAGCCTTCCCAACCTACTCTCTGCCCAAAACACACTCGCACGCACACACACACACACGCATCCTCAGAGAAAACCTGAAAGGGAAAGCCAAGTCTTTGTTTCGTGTCTGCTGGTGTTCTCTGTCCCCACATACAACATGGCTAGATGATGTCATATACACCCCTGGGACTGAGTCTGTGTTAGCAACATACATAGTAACGTGACGCACATTAACTCTATTAAACAATGTCACTGAGTAGTCATTTCCATGGTGACATTTATGCCAAAGCTTGAGACATGACACAATGAGGTGATTGTATAGCACAATCTTATTCTTAGAGCATAGCTTTCATATTGCGTACCCTATTTAGCAAACAATGGCATCATTACATAATCTTTCTGTAATACATTCAAAATTTACAGATTATATTAATAGCCACCTGCATTAACCAATAACCCAGTCTGTGTTTTAAGTCAGCTTTAGAACTGTATTAAACAGCCATGTATGTGTGGGTCCATGGTGATGGTGCTGAGGGTCACTTTGTGTGTATTTACATAGACTAATAGGTATTTGAGGATGTGGTGGTGACACTGTGAACTTTGACACCATTTTGTGGCTTCATCTCCCCTTTTCCTCGCAGTTCAGTCCAATCTCTAACCTCAATCCCTCTAAATGTCACGCTGACTGCATCCCCTCTCAAATACATCCCGCCCCATTTCTCACCCGCATACACATACATACGCAGATTCAGAACTAAAATGGAAGGACAATCAGTCCAAATGTCAGGCCTGACTCTATTATCAGTCTCGGCATATTGTTTTTGTTTGCACAGTATAGGATTTCTCATATGTGGGTGTGTGTTTGTCCCTGTGCAGGTGCATGCACGCCGTGTTTTTTGATGCTTCTGTTGTGTTTGTGCAATGCGTGTGTTTCCAAAAAAATGCGAGGCAGATGCCCACCCCCCTGCTGATTCAGTGGGTGCCTTTTTGCATGCTTGCTGCTGTGCTGGCAATGTGTGGATGTCTCATCAACACTGTGGCTTTAATTAAATGTTCACGCTGAATATTGACAAGGCTCCTCTCATTCTCTCTCACAGCTCAATGGGTAACGCGATTTAAACCCTCCAATATTGATCCTTCCACAATCTCTCGCACTCAATACCTACACACACTCATGCACACACAAATTGACGCGGTCTTTCACGTGTCTACATAGGAACACGTGCTTCGGACACATTACGCACACTTGCAGAGATACATCAAGTCCATATACCGATGCTGTTTCATGCATGTATGCATGAGTGAACAAGTTTATGCACATCAGATGTGGGATTTGATGGAAGATATCACCTTAAAATATGTCAGGGGGCACGTGAGAGCATTTCATCCTGTGAAAAGGGAGTTTTTGCTCTACTGTTTTGCTTACTCAAGAGGAAATTGTTGGGTTTCTCTCTATAATATGGCAAGATATTAACCTTACTAAGTAAACATACATATGAAAGTGATTTGAAAATTTAATCTTTACCAAATATAATATTTTTGATGCATGCCTCCACCAGAGAGGAGCTAACAATATGTAGCTTCCTAGTGCACCATCCCAGCTCCCCTCTGGCTCTTCATGCATTCATGAGCTAAATTTAGACTGCATTATTATGTTGGTTTCCTGCTCACCGCTCTGCCAGAAGTGGGTTACTGTGCTTCTCTCTCCAGTATGACACTGTCTGTGTGTGTGTGTGTTAGTACTGTATGTGTGTGGAATCACTGCACACTGCTGATGATGCACAGAGGCAAACAATGTGTGAAGTGCATCATGTGCACATTCAATCTGTGTGTGTGTGTTTGTGTGCCTGTATATTCAGATTGGGGAATGTGCACACACTCACAAACTAATAATGGATCATTGCTAGCCACCACGCTGAGGGAAAGATTCGATGTAAGGGGAGGTGAAAGATGCTGGCATACTGGGTCAGCCTTTAGTATGGTGTGCCCCCCTCTGGACACTTTGATCATTGCACCCTTTCTGTCACATCTGCACATGATATTATATAGCCTGCATGATAATTCATTTTCCTTTATTATTCCTGTGTTATTTTTGTTTTGAATTTTTGATCTTCTTCCTTGGACTGAAGGTCAAATAATACTTCCTGTTGGCTTTGAAGTTGTAGCAATGCTTAAGAATCTTCTTCTGTGTTTTCAGGTTCTACATAGAGAGTATATCCTACCTGAAGGACAATGCCACCATTGAGCTGTTCTTTCTTAATGCCAAGTCCATCATCTACAAGGTAAACCTATTTCTTTGTTCTCACAGTGCACTCTGAATACTGTTTGCTTGTGATAATGAAGGGAGGCATTGATCTTGAAATGCTACAGGGGTGATTGGAGTCCTTTGTGATTTTGTATTTTAAACCATCATTTTTACTGGAGGAAGGTAGATGTGTTTAGTGGGTATATTTTAAAGTGGAATTATTTAGGGTCTAGAGCTTTATGTTGGTAGAGACATGCCACTTCATTAGCCTGTTTTCAGTTCTAAATGGAGAGATACCACAAGAGGAAAGCTTGGACCTTGGTCCAGCTCACTGATTTGTTGAAGCAGAAAATGTGAACCATTTGCATCAGCTGTTATCCATCATGTTGTGCGCTGCTCCACATTCCAGCAACTTGCAAATAATTTGACACATTTACTGCCATCTGTCACTACTGAAGCGCATTTATTTAGACTGTTGAAAAGGAAACTGAAATTATAGCGTTAAATAAACACTGAGAGGAAAGTTGAGCTTAGAGAAAGTTTCAAAGGCTAACGCATATGGATTTACTTTTGACAGTTGTTATGTTTTGCACATCTACACATTGACCACTCAGAGAAAGCCTTTTGTGTGCTTGTTTAGAGTGAGGGGAGGTGATCCTAGTCAGTAAACTGTTTCATATTCAGACAGTTGTGAGCTGGCAACCCCCTGTTTACTAAATCACTATTCTACTACTTGTCTAGCTGCCACCCATGTGGGTGAAGTCTGGTAATCATGCAGTGTATTTATTGACACCAGTGTCAAGCAGTTAAGTGACGTATCCAGAAGAGGGCGTGTGTGGCCTGAAGGAAAGCAAATGGGCAGAACTGTCCTAGTCAAAACTTTGTAGAAAGCTTTGAAAATATTTTATGAGCCTTTATTTTCTGTGCTCTCTGTGCTTGGTGGTTAGTTTCATCAGAACCAGAAACAGTACATTTCTGTATAGTATAGCAACTGTGGATGAACACAGAGCTAACACTTCTTACTTGTAATGTCAAAGGGTTTTATAGTACACAGGTTTGAGTTAATTTTGTCAAATTATAAAGTAAATCTAAGTGTACACTGGAACCTTTAAGTTGTGTAGGTGCAGACTCTAGTTGGGCTCTGTTTGACTTATATGAAAGTTCATTAAGAAGACACTGTAACATCAGTGGCAGTTTCAGTGTTGCCAAATAGTCAGAAGGAGACTGTCCCATAAACAGAAGGTTTCTGGTTAGTCCCACCAGTACCTGTAAAAATGTCTTGATGTACATACCTAATCTTAGCTTAGCTAAACACCAGTGTTAACCACACCAGCAGTAGGTGACCTCCATGACCCTATGGAAGAAGACAGGCAAAAAGAGAGCAAGATAGGAAATATCACATTGTATTTTTTAGAAAACATGTTGCACACATACATACATAGTAGATCAGGATCTTAATGTATTTTCTGCAGTCAGTGTTTCTGTAAATGATTAACATATTCTGCTGTGCCACGGAAACACATACGTACGATACAAAAACACACAGTGTGTGACGATTTGTAGCCGCACTGGGTGGTACACCCAGGGTGGGTTTGTTCAGTCTAGTGTTTCATCCTTGCCGTCTGATCCCCCAACCAGATAGATGGATTGTAAAAGGAACATTCCTGGCATACATGACCCACTACTCACTGCCCACCAACCCTTATCCTTTTCTCTCTTATTGTACACACAGCATACCATCTACATGTACACTCACATTGTTGGTGAATTAACCAACTGCACGGAGACAGTAAATCATCCATGCTTGCACATCTCTTGCACAGTTTTGCCTCATCTCCCCACCTGCCTATTATCTGTTCATCTTTCTTTTCACCACATATCATTAAATACCTTAGAAAAGACAGTAATACATTTAAAAGACACATTTGTAACATGTACTGAGTAGTCATTAACCAGAGCATCCATGCTCACCCTAACCCCCTAAGCCCATTCTCCCAACCCCCTACTCTTTGCTTCTAATCTCTGAGCTCCCTCCACATGAAGACGTCATGAAATTAGAGAAGGGAGAGAGAGAAAATGGAGGGTTTGTGAGGGGGAGATGAAAGGAACTAGCAGCTTATCATGAATCTTGAAATGAATGATGATTAGAGGCATGTCCACCTTTACTCCCAATGTCAGCGCAGAGTGTGTTTTATTTATTTACTTGGCAAAATTGGAGAATGTGCCATTCATTCCCTCTGTCCTCCCCCCCTCCTCTTTTTTTCAGGAGCTTATTGAAGTAGACAGTGACGTTGTCTTCGAATTGGCTTCCTACATTCTACAAGTAAGATAAAGTGTTTATATGTGAGTGTATGTGCATATTTGTGGTTGTGAATATCTGTTGTTGTATTTTTTTGTTTACCATATTAAGCACACAAACACACAAGTTATTCCAGGGGTTGTTGCACTGCCATAAAATAGTTTTAAAGAAACGTTTGAAGTTTCCCCCAAAATATCTCCACCAGCATTTGATCCTAATTGATGATGATTAAACTCACGTTATCTACTGCAGTCCTAATTGTCAGTGATTAAATTCACTTTATCTAATGCATTCATCAATCTGTCGTTAATTTGCAGTGACGCTGGGAGGTTTTATGTTCTACAAACCTCAACTGTCTGAGCAAAATTCTTGTCTACCAGCAAAACTGTAGACAAGAATCATTATTGTCAGTGTTAATAGAACACATAGAAACAGGGAAGCTCTTTTACTTCACAGATCCACCTCAAATCCAGTTTTTTGTCTCACCTGCCCCATTCTCAGAGTAGGTCAGTCCATTAACCGTGATTGTGCAAGGTCATGTTACACATAAATTGAACTGAGCAGTTTGTCTGTGTATGTGTGTGTGTCTTTGCCCTCTGTGTGCAGGTGCAGATGTACTGTATCAGGTATCTGTAGCTCTGTAGGCCTTCAGAGGTTTCACTCCAGAGAGAGGTTTAATGTTTCTCTCTGATTCCAGTTGCAGCAGTGTTTGCTTTATTTTTGCATTCACCCATGCAAACAGAACACACAGCTTATGGTCAGTGCTCAGTGCGAGCATATTCATGTGTAAATTGTCTGTTTTCACTCACTTCTTTTATCTTTTCCTTTCTGTTTCACAGGAGGCTAAAGGTGATTTCACCAGGTGAGCACACTAGCAATCATCACATATAATGTACATCTAAGAAGGAGATTATGTCTGTTTTTAGCTGTTGTTGAAAGGTAGAGATTGCACTGAGACACCATTACATTTACAAGGCTTCTGAAATCAAGCTGAAAACTCCTATGCATTATATAACTCTGCAGCAGTCATTAAGGTACATTGTGAAGCATCTTGTTGATTTTAAAGCCAAAGTTCTCTGAAAGTGGATTCACAGTTCTGTGTTAATATTTGTTTGTTGTCGCCCAACAAGCCAAAAGCACATCAGCCCCTTGGCGATGATGCTATGCATAGGTCAAATGGTGATTGGCTGAAAGGTCATCTTGAACCGGATAAGTTCAAGACTCCAGCAGAATTCACTTAAGCACTGCTTGTGACTGCAGACACAGCAGGCCTGCCAGTAGTGCTGTGTGACTCCAGTCCATTTTAATGCTAGAATTCACTCCACTACAAAAAAATTCTTGGCCCACTGTAACTTCTTTCTTTTCCACACCAGAGACAAAATGAAAGGGTTAGGGACATGCATCTGCAAAGCTCTGACGGCATAGTTTAATATTTCAGCCTTAAACATTCTTTAAGTTTTGACTGGTGTTTTTTTGCTACATGAAAGTCTATAAACAAACAAATTACATTTCTAACAGTTTGTTTGAGTTATGGATGTGGAATTATCAGGTCTTAAAAGTTGCAGCACTACACTTGCATAAACTCAAACAAGTCAAAGAGCACAAACTATGTACATGTAATTAGTTTGATAGTAGCATCCAAAGAGCCACTGTGTTCACAGGGGTGCTGTTGGGTTGATGTTGATTCAGAAGGGAGAAAGGCACAGACAGAGGAACAATAGAGATGATACCAGCGGTTTGTCTGCTCGTCTGCTCCCCTGACCGTTGAGGTGTACCATTGAGATCTGTCTTTGTGTCTGTGCTTGATTTACATCCCTTCCTGCTTCTTTCTTGCCAATTCTGTTCCACTTTGGTTCACTCCCTTTAGTCCCGTGCTTCCCTCATGAGAAATCCATTACATGTTTGTGTAATAGCAGACATTGTGACTCAAAACTTTAAGACAGATCCTCGCATTGAGAAAGATTTCTGTATGTATCATCAGAAAAATGGTTGGCTATGTACGATGTCAGAATAGGATCAGACTTTAAACATACTTCAGACAAACCGTACAGCTATGGAGCTCCCCAGTCACATACATGTTTAATATGAACTGTGCACCTCATGTGGCTCTTCAGATGTACATCTGTGGGACGTTGCCTTAAATGCACGTCATCCCTTCTCCCTTTGTTGCAGCATGAGTAACAGACTCGAGCAGCCATCACCTCTGACCTCATTTCCGCCGGTGAAAGGAGTAAATAAACACAACATCCTGCAGAGGGCTGGAATGTGACACACTCTGGAGACATTCCTTGCACCCCCCCGACCAGTTTGCTCACCCCTTCTTCCCGCACACATATGCCTCCCCCCTCTAAAAGCCCATAGGTGCTGCTGTCTGCATAGCTCTTTATAGTCAAACCCTCAGTTTTACCCACATAATAAATTTTCCCCACTGCTACTCTCATTGCTGCTCCTGTTAAAATACCCATCATGACTCTTTAGATGTATTTTTCTAAAATAATAAACATAAATTGCTTTCCTTTGTCAAGTGCAGATCAGTTTATTTCCAAACAACCCTCCCGAAATTGAGTCATTTTCTTCTGCTCTGTTAATTGTTCTGGAATAAAACTTATTCTTAAGGATATCTACCAATCCAGACGCACAGCTGCATTCACACATTGGAGAACAGACGGGCAGAGTGGATGGGATCTCTTCCAGGGCTTTAGCTCATAGGTTGCCATGTTCCCAGGGCTTTCCCCAATCTTCTGGGGCCTTGGCGGAGGCTGGAGAGAGGCTCGGGGATTAGAGTTGGGTATTAAGACCTCCTGCCACTGGAGGTCTGAAAACTGAATCTGGGGCCAAGTCTCTTTAGCTCACTGCATGGTTCCCCGTCTCATTTACTCTATCTTGGTCTTAATCTTTTCCTGCTTCATCCCTGTTTTTTTTATCTCCTTTTATCTTTCTTTATTTATCTTTTGTCTTTGTGTCTGTGATTCTGTCGCTCTTTTCTCTCCACTATCCAACTGTCGGTGTCTCTGCAGCTGTTCAGAGAAATGCCGCGCCCAGTCACGGAAACAGAAAGCATTTAGGCCATCAGCATTCATTCCTATCATGGAAAATATTCAGTTCCGCTTTAACTGAAGACTTTAACTTGCACTAAATATTTTAAGTGTCCCTCCGTGTACAATCAAGTGCTATCTCAGTTTATGTATGAAACTAATAGACCTACAGCAGAAAATCATTCTTCCTGCAGGAGTGTTGACCAAGTGTTGTGGTTTTCTTTCCCAGTAATGATGCAACCAAGTCTGACCTAAAAAAGCTGCCTGCTCTGCCCACCCAGGCCCTAAAGGAGCACCCATCTCTGGCCTACTGGTGAGAATTATATAGGCAATCATCTGAATATTATACAAGCTCACCTGTTGTTTATCTCCTTCTTAATAACTTTTCCGTTTCCTCTCTTTTTCACTCTTCTACAGTGAAGACCGGGTCATAGAGCATTACAAGAAGCTCAATGGCCAGTCTAGAGGACAGGCTATTGTAAAGTAAGTGTGTCTATGTGGGTAAACTGTATGTCTTTGGGTGTGTTTGTTTAGTGTATGGAAGACTGTCTTATCTGTAATCCTTACATTTCTGTCTTTCTGCTCCTCACAGTTATATGAGCATTGTAGAGTCTCTGCCCACATATGGAGTGCATTACTATGCTGTAAAGGTACAGTTTTACTACTCTGCCTTTTCTTTTTTCTCACACATGCACAACACACCACACATTTTTGTTCAATCTGGACTTGCAAGCACGCAGTTGGGGATTTGGAGATATGTTGGAACTTAGATTTGTACTGTTCCATTTGGGCATTTGTGCTCTACTTCTCCCCTCCTTCCCCTTTCTTAATGAGATACTTTATTGTGTTTTGTAGGACAAGCAGGGAATCCCATGGTGGCTGGGTCTGAGCTATAAAGGCATTTTTCAGTATGACCACCAGGACAAAGTCAAACCCAGGAAGGTGAGATGATGCTCCCTGTGATCTCTCCACACCTCAAACTAAACTGTTCTCTGCACAGCCTTCAGTTCCTCCTTCAAAGATCATTCATTACATCAATAAAACATTTGGTAAAGTTTACAGCTGCGAAAGGTTGATATTTAGTAGAGCCTTATTAACACACTGTTCTGATTCTTTGTAAAATTTATGACTTCTACTAGGATATCCTTTCCTTTCTGGCACCCATTTTTTCACCACAAGAAGTATGCGTGGTTAATATAAATAATGTGTGGCTTTAAAAAGAACCTTATTCTCACAATCTTTCTGTCTGTTTCCATGGTCCCTATTGTCCTCTTTTCCATTCAGAGAGTCAGGATATTGTGTTTGCAACGAGTATTAACAATGTCTTACAATTATTACTGTCTGGAGACGTTCAGTCTTGGAATGTTTTGCATCCTATCCGGCATTTATTTCTGCCTTTCTGTGAAAGTGTCCTCCTCCCAGTCAGTTTGCTTAGCAGGTTATCTGTCAAAGTCTTTCTTACCTCACCTCCGACTCCCAGTCTTGTTTAGGACCTTGATCTTTGGCATTCAGCCTCGTCTCACAGGGTGTTAATGGTGTTAACAGCATCCCTGCATACTGTCTGACCTGTGAGACACTCGCACACGGATAGTGCTCCTCATAAACACAAGCACACAATAACAAATGCACACATTGCTCACACACAGGAACTGGACTGAACACTGCACTCACCATCCTGATGAATACTTCCTGTCTGCCAAATGTTTTCCTGTTTGCCACTAACGTTCATCTGAGTGTGTGTGTGTGTGTGTGTCTTGATTAGTGCATTCCAGCCTAAATGTCTCACCACTAAGCCCCATTCCTGCCTCATTCAAGTGCTCTAAATCTTTTGGCTGGCTAAGTGTTAAATCACCATGGTGAGAGAAAAAATGCAGTTAACTTATCTCACATCAAACTCACAGCCACATACTCTCCAGAGCACACTGGGAAACCTGTTCATCAGGCAGAAAAGCTGGAGGTTTTTTTGAAATACGATGTACCTTTTATACATGTTGGTTGACAGTGTGAAAGATGGTTTTGTTTTTTCTGACTTGAATGCCCCAAAAACAGAAGGAGAACATGTTTTTGAAGCGATGACGGGAAGAAAGAGTTAATAGCTTTCCCATACAAGTGACTTATCAAGCATTCTGCTGCCATAGCAACACTTAGTGTGACTCATTGGTCTGTTAAACCTCAGTACTGACCCCTCTTTTTCTTGTCTTTGCTCTCTCTCTCTTGCCTTCTTTTTCCCTCACCCAAACACACACACACATGCATTTAGAAGCAGAGAGCACTTAAGAAGCATGACCCAAAAGAGATTTGTGGACTGCATGTCTTGTTAATGCAGCATCACAAGTCCAACTAAACCTCAGTGAACACAGTGAACACAGTAAACGTTTGTTCTCTAATCAGATGGAGAAAAGGAGGTGGATATTGTGTCTTTTCCAGAGCTGAGGTCTGGAAAAGAGGGAGGCTACTAGAATATGCGCCGATGTTATGGTACTAATAAGTTTCATCACTATTTTAACTGGAGGAAGTGCACATTTAGTGATTAGCCAGCCAGCTGACCAGTTCAGGACCAGCAAACACTGACTCAGAGTGTAATCACTACTTTCCCACTGGTTAAGTTTTCAGTACTGTGACTCCGGGAGGTGGAAGCAGAACACTAATTATGAGACATTTTGGGCCAATTATCCTTTGTCACAATAAAAATGGTTTACGTTTTCAACACAAGTGTTTTTTTTATTCATTAATAACAGACTAAGTAAGTTATCATTGTGTTGTGTAATAGGTGTGTGTACTGGAGGCAGTTGTGTTTAATTAGTCGGTCTTTTTACAAGGGGAGATCCCGTTGTTTCTAAATGCAGACCATCTACCACACCCTCCACGTTCATTTAGGGATGTTAAAATACTTACTCCTGTGCTCACCGCACGCCACATGCAGACACACATACAGTACACACAGGCGGGGGTTTACAACGGAACCACACACTGCTCTAATGCCTCATTAGTGTCTTCTGACTTGTTAAGACCGAGATTATAGAGTTTATATGTTGACTGACTGACTTAAGGCCAACCTGTCACTGCTGGCATAAAGTCATAAGTAGGTCTTAGTTAATCATGGCAAACTATTGTTTAAATTAATGTAATTTAACGTGCATTTCACGACACTTTAAATATATATACCGATATTTTCTGTGGTCACAGAGAGGATGCAGCCTCTTAACTTTATCACCTTCAGTCTGCAAATAGCCACGAACAGCCTGTTCTGATTAGGTTTTTCTTAAATGTCATCCCTTTAAACATGACAACCAAAACATAAACAGGAAGTGCCACCACAGTGCATATGTATCACTATGGCAACTGGTGGATATAGTACTGCACACTGGAACCCCACCCATGGGTGAAACAATAGTCTTTGGGACCCTCAGTTCTAGTTCTAGAAAAGAATAATACCTGGCCTCACCATAGTTGTATTGACCTAAGCTATTTAAACTTTCTATTCTTTGAGTAATTCCCCAAGAGTCCACACCACCAAAGAAAGGCGCCAATCAGATCTGACCTTTTCATCTCAAATGGATGTGTGTTGAGTTGCACAGACATTATTATAAGACAGACATGGGTCTGTGCACATGAGCACCCCGTTTGTCTGTGAATAATGACCAGTCACTTCCTCTGCTTGCGTGTGTTTGTGCCATTGTGTGTGAGTGTTCTACAGTCAAAAGAGAGAGGATTTATAGTGCATGCACACATACATGCTCAGCCCCCGCCCTAGTAACAGAAGGGCCCAGTGGGTTTTACTGAGTTCCTGAGAAAGAAGCTGTCAGCATGTTTTTATCAGATATTCAAGCTAATGCGAATATATCTCAAAGACTACAAAGTTTTTATCAATGTAATAATTGATTTAATAATGTCAGGGTGACATTATTGCATTTCTTTGTAAATAATGCGACTGCTATTAGCATTCTCCAAATATTTTCCAAAACTGTTTGCACACATCTATGTACAGCTTATCCTGAAACATCAAAGTCAACTTTCAAAATTGCAGCAGCTCTGTCTCTGATGGTGAGGACAGCTCTAGTGGGCTCGTGCCTGTTACAAACGCCTATCTTATCTCCACAGCCCTGGCCCACATGTAGCACACACACACACACACACACACACACACACACACATAGAGAAAGCCAATCACCCACTATATCTACCCTGCCTGCTATATTTAGCACCATGGTACATTAGCACTTCACACTCCATTGAAAATGTACAGTACAGCAAGAGTTTTGATAAGACTGCTGATTTTCTCTCCTCATGCTCTTATGCATGTACACATACAGTGCATAAATATGTACAGTATCCTGTGTTTACATACTTTTTTCATAATATTTCTCTCCCCTCCTCCCCTTTTCCTCCCTCTCATCCTTCTGTCCATTGTTTTCTCAAGCTGTTAAAATTCCTGGGCTGTGACCTGTTCCTCCCTTCACTCTCTTTCTCCTCTTTTTCTCCCTTTTTCTGTCATGGAGGGGGTATTACTTTATTTCTTTTCTGCTGTTTGTTACTTCTTCTGAGGTTTGCATGTGTGCGTTTGTATGTCGGTTCCAGCTGATAGATGCAGGCCATCTTGTGTTCTGAAATAGCCCACAATCTCCGCATTCGCTAACAAGAAACAGACTCTATGCAAGTCTGCGTGTGCGCACAGAGAGGTCTGACTAAACAAAGCGAGGGCGCTTCAATTGCCGGGGCCACAGAAAGCTTCTTTCCCCCCTCTAACACCCCTCCCGACCCTTCGTTACACACACACCTCCCAACCGCAGCCCAGAGCAGAACGCATAGTCCCTGAGGGAGGGAGGAGGGGTCAGGAGGAGGGGAGACATAAACGCCCCCTCTCTTCACAACCCTCCCAGCAGAGCTCCAGGAGAGAAGGAAACTTAACTTTACACACTTTCTCTCCACCAGCATATGCACATGCCTACAGATGGTGAACACCCACCACCTTCAAAACTTTCTGGTCCCTTGCGCCTGGGAGGATTTAAGATATACACATGCTGTGGAGTACATCTTGAGGGAAACTTTCTTGCACAGCTGGCTGTGGCTTCTTTTATAGAGGAGCTGATGGTTCATAAAGGGGACGGAAAAAGGAAAAAAAGAAAAGTCTAGGGGAGGAAAGGAAGTTTTCTCCCGCTTACGTTGTCTTTCTCAAAAAATGAGGTCATCCAGTACTGGGATCCGTTGTGGACAAGACCGCCTGGTCTGGACCTGATCAAAGAACTCCAGATGAGGTCCTCTTCTCTCCCTCCACCTCCTAACTCCTCCTTTTCATCAGCTTCTTATTTTTTTGTCCCTCCTCCTCCTCATCCATTGCACTTTCTTTCAAAACAAATTGGAACGTACAGTGAAGAGATCTGACTGAAGGCTGTGCGGATTTAATGTTGAGCATGTTTTTCTGTGAGAAGTCCTCAAGAGTTTTCTGTTTCTCTTAAACTTCAGGTGTTCCAATGGCGTCAGTTGGAGAACCTCTACTTCAGAGAGAAGAAGTTCTCAGTGGAAGTTCATGACCCCAGGAGGTAAATTTATATCACAAACTAAAGCTGGTGTCAACTTGCCACTGAGCTTGTCTTAAAACTATCTTTAATTTTCTGTGATTCAAAAAAATTCTCTTGAACAAGTCACTGTTTGGATGGTTATTGTCTCATAGTAGTCTTACTTAAATGACTGAATATTCTTACTATTGATTTCTAGCTCAAGCTAATATTTTGAAGTCAGAGTTTTCCATCAGTTGTGGACACCTTCCAGTAGCTTGTACTGTGATTTACCTCTGTGGGACATGTGAATATGTTAAGATTTAAACTACATACTGTGTAGCACAGGAAAGGGGAGATTGGAATCTAATTCAGTAATTGTTGCAGAGTTTGTCTTGGCAACAGAGCAAGATATTGGGGATATCCTGGTGGAGCCTCGCACAGATTAATAGTCTGATTATTAACACACTTGTGTAGGCAAATGCACATACACATGTGCTCTCGATCATACACACACACATCCACAAGCACACACATACTCACAAGGTAAACTCTTGATAGTTGACCACAGAAGGATAGATGGTTGTGCGATAGCTGTTTTGCGGAGGAAGTGACCTCTCTTGTGTTTATTTAACATGGCTATATATGTGGAGTGTTATTCTACAGACATAGGGAGGGAGGGAATGGGAGAAAAAGAGACAGACAGGGTGAAACAGAGAGCAGTGGTGTTTTCTTTAAAGGAAGCTGTCATTAGAGTGAGCTGGTCTGTTGCTCAGCTACAGATGTGTGTTTAAATAAGGATGAGTAAACAATGGGGAACATCGTGTGTGGCTTTGCAAAAAGTATCTCTATCAGCACTGTTCTCTTAGTTATTGATATAATTTTTCCCTCCTAGTGGCAGCACTGGAGTAGTCGGGTGGAAGTGTTTTCACTGTTGTAAATGTAACAATTTTTTGTATTCAGTGTATATAAGGAGGCCTTGTGTCCGCTCCTACTGTAGGGCGTCGGTAACACGAAGGACGTTTGGTCACAGTGGCATTGCTGTGCATACCTGGTACGCCTGTCCTGCCCTCATCAAGTCCATCTGGGCCATGGCCATCAGCCAACACCAGTTCTACCTGGACCGCAAGCAGAGCAAGGTCAGTCTCTCCCACAAGGTCTTAAGTCAGCGCATAAGAAGGATCACAGACGTAATTAGGGGTGCACAAAATTCCACAGGCATTGTCAGCTGGAGTGTTAATTAAACAGCTTGAAGATGTTTGACAACCCTCTCTGTTCTTGTCTATCCAGTCGAAAATCCATGCTGCGCGGAGCTTAAGTGAGATTGCTATCGATCTTACGGAAACGGGAACTCTGAAGACCTCCAAGCTGGCCAACATGGGTAGCAAGGGCAAGATTATCAGTGGCAGCAGTGGCAGTCTGCTATCTTCAGGTCGGTGCATGGTTAACTTGAGTGTGTTTTAGAGCAAAAGAAACCACGAGGACAGGGAGAAAGATTGATATGTATGTGTGTTTTACATGTTGGTAATGAGAGCCTTGTTGACAACTGGAGAGACAGAAGCAGGTGCAACTGGAAAGAAACCACTGATTCTTTGCTGAATGTTCTCACGCATACTGTACACACACCCCACCCAGTGTCTTTCAGTATGTATAGAATACCACTCCCACCATCCATGTCACACAGACTCATCCTCCAGAGGCCCCTGCCTCCTCTAAATTTAGTGGGTGAGGGAATGAAAGGGGCAACAGGTCAGTGTACAACTTTGCCTTGGCCTTTAAAACAATGCTTATCTGTGATGAACAAGTAATGAGTGTGACAGGAAGATTTGTACATGAACCAAAATTAGAGTCGAGAGGGAAATGCCCTTTTAAATCCAGACAGCCACGTCAAATGTGTTCTGAGTTAGGAATGCAAGTGCAGCAATTAGGATGGCGAAAAAAATGAGTAATGTAGCCAAGTTAGCTACTGCTGCATTATTCACTTATAAAATTACATGCACTAGACTAAACTAGCATTGTCAAAGATTAAGAAGCAAGAATTTGTGTCTGTACATGACTATAAAGTTAGCTATTTAGAGTGTTTAACAGCTTACTGAGTACATTACTGTTGTCAGGAAAGAACACTGCTCTCTTTCAGTAATAATGTCCAGCATGCACTCCTTATTTTTGTCTCTCTGCTGCTCATTTGAGTTGGATTTGTTTCTTGATTCTATTTCACCTTCCCTAATCCCTTTACTTTCTGTCTTCATTCCTGATCTTTCTTTTTTCTCCTGTATGTTGTTCTCTAGTTCTACCTCCATCTTTTAATACAGTGTGTCTTTATCTTATCTGTGTCTGTGTTGTCACTTCTCTTTGTGGTGCTGTGTCAGTGTGTTGACTCCATAACACACTGCTGACTGGAGATCGTCACTGTCTAGCAGTATAATCAGTGTCTGTCTGACAGTGGCTGACTGATCTAGAATGTAGAGTTTCTGTAGTCAAGTTAAACTCTTACCAATTTGTATATTTGGTTATAATAAGCAATAAAGTTTGCACACCAAACTCAGTGTATTTTATCTTTAAGAACAATTCGTTGCTCCCTGCTTAGGATTATGTACCTGCAAATCTTTGAAAACTTCAGTGTGATGTATCTTGTAAAAATAGAAAGCATTTTTTTGTTTTCATGTGGCAAAACATTTTGAGCAGCAGTTACTTTTGTTTTGGATTTGTTTGTATGTGCGACCGCACAGTGAACCACACTGGGTCACTGAGAGAGCTACAAAGAGAAACAGACTGTTTGTATGTGAGGGAGTGTATGCACTGTTTTCAGCACAGCATGTTGCAAACAAGACTGGCACCATCTCAGGGCCTTGGAGATGTGCGTCACAGACTTTGTCCTAAACTGCCCCTTCCTTTAAACACTCACAAACTCAGTTTCCTTATCGAAACGTTCCATTCACTTCCCTGTAAACATCCTGTAAGACCAGCAGGTGCACGCACAATTTGCCCCCCCTCCCTTCACAATGCGCCTCAAAAGACTACTCCTGACTCATGACCTTACTTTATGTGTTGTCTGCAGGCTCTCAGGAATCGGACAGCTCCCAGACAGCTAAGAAGGACATGCTGGCAGCACTGAGGGCCAGGCAGGAAGCTCTGGAGGAAACACTAAGACAGAGACTAGAGGAACTGAAGAGCATCTGCATAAGAGAGGCGGTATGAGAAATCAGTGACAGAACTGGCAAATATTTTGAAAGCTGATTCTGTTTTTCTCTAACTGTACTTCCCTGACCCCATCATACTTTCCAGGAGCTAACAGGAAAACTTCCAAAGGAATATCCTCTGGATCCTGGAGAGGAGCCACCTACAGTGAGACGGAAGATCGGTACTGCCTTCAAACTGGACGAGCAGAAAATTCTACCTAAGGGAGAGGTAAAGCCCCAGTTCCCTAATCTCCTTATTGGCACTTTATCACAATTACCAATCTTCTGCTACCAACACAGTACAAATAAAAACCCAAGGTCTTTTAGTGGTGCTAGTGCTTGAAGAAAACATATGTTACATGTAAATTGCCAAGCCTGTAATGCAGTGATTGGAATGTTTCAAATACAGTGCTAATTAGGTGAGAGAGTTTATCTCCTCTTTATCTAGCTGTAATGTTAATGATCCATTTATGAACAGAGTGCGAATATTACAGAGTAAAAGTGGTGTTTAAAAGCTATATGTTACCCTGTTCAGATCAAGGTTTGTTCAAGATTTACTTCATTTAAAACTGCATTCTTGAGACTCTCAAAATGGCATGGGCTGCTGATTCATATGACGATAGAGTAACTGATCCCTGCTAGCATTATTCTTTAAGTAACAAAGGAAACTGAGAATAAAGAAAAGCTGCTATCTGAAACATCTTGGACCTTGTTAAAGTACTTGTACTCATTCTTTGTCTCGCTGTCTTTTTGAGCCACGGGTAGATTTTCCAGAGGAGCAGAAATTCTAAATATAGTCTGGCAGCATTCTCGCCACAGGAAGTGGTGATAGTAGGATTGTGTGTGCGCCTGCATTTGTGCAGGCATGTGGGTGTGTGGGTGTGTGTCGCTGAGGTTGTATGCTTTGAAAAGAATCCAGGGACACAATATCGCAGAACTGCCTTGCAAGCAGAAAGATGTTACACTGAGCACCTTAAGCTCATACACACACAGAAACAGAAGCCACTCTGTGAAGCAACTGTTAGGGAGAGGGATTCCTCAGAACTGAGGTAGTCCAATATGAAGTCAACCCAAGTGAATACATCATCGTTCTGTCTCTCTGGAGGCAAGTGAAATCATGTGCATGTGCTCTCAGATGTTAGTGAAGTAATTACATGCTAGCTGTGTACAGCATGTGTCACAGGACAGACATGAGTTTATTTCCTTGTCTGTAATTACATTCACAAGTTTGTGCTATACTGACCAACTGTATACTACACTGGTTAATACAGAGAGCCTATTTCTAATGCATTTGTCGTTTGTCAGAATATGTTTTCTTTGGTCCACCTGATAGTCCCTGCTCCACAAATCCCACGAGAGCTGTAGAGGAGGAGAGGATGGATTGATGGGGGAGTGTTATTATTGGGGGACAGGGTGTCTCAATAGAGCATATTCAGTGGTGAGAAAATGCGCGGCTGCAGCACAGATAAATGATTTCCGCAGTGTGTTTTCCCTGGCAAGCCTTTCCCTGTGTGTCTAACCAAATATGTTGCATGGGAGAGTTAGTCTGAATACGTGTCTGCAAACTGGAACTTGTTGTTTTTGGATTGTTCATAGATTTCTGTTGCTAAATCTGTAAGTGGCTTCAGTAACTTTGTGTCTGTGTAACTCAGAGTTTGCATTTATATTTGTGTATGTGCCAGGAAGAGGAGCTTGAGCGTTTGGAGCGGGAGTTTGCCATTCAGTCCCAGATTACGGAGGCAGCCAGGCGTCTGGCCAGCGATCCTCACGTGAGCAGTAAGAAGCTGAAGAAACAGAGGAAGACTTCTTATCTGAACGCACTGAAGAAACTCCAGGAAATTGAGAACTCCATCAATGAGTACCGGGTCCGCTCTGGCAAAAAGCCTACGCAGAGGGCGTCGCTTATCATAGAAGGTACCAATATACAGGAAAATTAAATAGTGTTCATATGTCAGCATTTTCTTTTTTAGGTGCTGTATAGAATATTTTATAGATCACTGGATACTAAGTCTGACAAGTTCATACATTTTATGATACAGTAAAGGAACATATACATGACGCACTTACAAGCTTTAAATATGGAACTGTACAATCTCTAACCTTTTGTTTCTGGTTTTCTGTCCTATAGAAGCCAACATGTGTTCTGAAGACAGCTCATTGTCTGATGCATTGGTCTTGGATGATGGTGAGTCTGTCCTTTATATTATTCCCAAAGATTCAAGCCACAACCCTATGGTAGTTGTGGTTTTGTGGCTTCCAGTAATGATTTTAATAAATGTAATCCACATGTGCTTCTTTCTAGATGATCCTCAAGTCACAGGTACCCCCACCTTCTCCCCAGTAGCATCGCCCCATAAGGGCCTCCCTCCACGGCCACCATCTCACAGTCGACCCCCTCCACCGCAGTCCCTGGATGGTCTGCGACACCTGCACTACACACGCTCTGACTACGATAAATCCCCCATCAAACCCAAGATGTGGAGCGAATCGTCACTGGATGAGCCTTACGAAAAAGTCAAGAAACGCTCCTCTCACTCCAGGTATGAGGCCATTTATTTTAACCAGCTCTTTAGAATATTACTAAGGTACTTTACTGTGAAAATGTGAGACTGCTCATAATTCATTTAATCAGTTTGTCTAAAAAGAGATAACAGTAACATTTACTAAAAAAGCACCTCTGTCCAGTCACAGGCGTTTCCCAAGTTCCGGCAGTGCAGAAGCAGGGGGTAGTAACTCTCTGCAGAGCAGCCCCATTAGGAGCCTCCCTCACTGGAATTCTCAGTCCAGTATGCCGTCGACCCCGGACCTGAGGACCAGGACATCACACTATGTACATTCCACCAGGTCAGTTCTTTGTGTATGTCTTCTGCCACTCAGCGAAAAGAAGTATTTAACTGTCTTTAAAACTCCTATATCTTGGTATAATATGTTCCCCAACTGGAATGGGACCAAAGGACTTCTTTTACTTTAGCATTGTGCTTCTCTTGCTATTTTTCCATTTTCCAAAGAAAGAGTAAATAAATTATCCAGTTAAAGAAATGATTTGGTCTGTAAATTTCAAGTTCAGCCTTGACATTTATCTTTTTTGTCATCCTTTGTCTCACAGGTCAGTGGACATCAGTCCCACACGTCTGCACAGTCTCTCTCAGCACTTTAGGAACCGCAGCTCCAGCCTTGAGTCTCAGGGCAAACTGCTTGTGTCCGATCCTGACGCACACCCACACACCCTGGGCAGCCCTGACTTCTTCCTTGGCCCAGGACGCAGCTCAAATGGCTCTGACCCACTGGATGACTGCTCATCCTGCACCAGCCAAAGCAGCTCAGAGCATTACTACCCCTCCGGTGGACCCCCGGGCAGCAACCCAAACTATTCTACTCTGGGAGAGGACTCGCCCTCCAAAGCCAGGCAGAGGCAGAGGCAAAGGCACAGGTAGCTGCAGAGAAAAGCAGTGAAATAGACTTTCTGCTCTTAAAGAAATACTCATTTGTGTGGGATTAACACGTGTATCATTCCTTGTTTTCTCTCTAGGTCTGCAGGTCATTTGGGTTCTTCTAACTCTGGCTCAATGCCAAACCTGGCAGCTAAGAACGGCTCTGGTGGAGGCTCAGGTGGAGGTGGGATGGGAGGAGGACACCACGGAGTCTACCTTCACAGCCAGAGCCAGCCCTCCTCACAGTACCGCATCAAGGAGTACCCTCTATATGTGGAGGGCAGCCCCAACCCCGTGGTGGTGCGCAGTCTGGAAAGCGATCAGGAGGGCCACTACAGCGTCAAGGCTCAATTCAAGACCTCCAGCTCCTACACAGCTGGTGGACTGTACAAGGAGGCCTGGGGGGGAGAGGAGGGAGGAGAGGGTAGCGGCCGACTCACACCATCACGCTCTCAGATCGTACGGACTCCGTCATTGGGACGAGAGGGTGGTGGAGGTGGAGGAGGGGGGAGGGCAGCAGTGTCTGAAGAGCTGCGGTGCTGGTACCAGAGGTCTTCAGGAAGCCTAAAGGAGAGGAGTCACTCGCATTCAGGATCCACATCCTCTGAGACTGGGTCACAGCAAGGCACTCTGGGACACGGTCGAGGGAGTCGAGTAGGGACACTCGTCAAAGGCTCACCGGGTATGTCTTATTCATTTGTTCTCATTAAACCCTACTTATCTTGAGTATTTGTTAAAACACCAGCCATACACTGTCCCTGGTTATTTGGTTCAACACATATAGTCTTTACTGTGAGGTAACAGCTAATTTATAGTGTAAAAGCCATGCCCCGTGTGAGGCTCGAACTCACGACCTTCAGATTATGAGACTGACGCGCTGCCTACTGCGCCAACGAGGCGTGCATTGAGAGAAATATGTGTGGACTTAAAGTCAAAGCAACTGCAGTTTATGTGTCTTTAAATGTTACTTTTCATAGATAAAGTGTTATCTTTGTGAGGGCAAAAGTGCAGTAGATATTGTGTCTCCTGCATGACTCATGCCCATGTTACTAGATTATTATTGTGTAATAAGCGTATTAACTGTAATTATTCAACACATATGTATATTGTTATAATGTATGCAACTAAACATAAAGTACACAGGTGTTTTAAATTAGTAAGCAACTGAATTCTGGTGTCAACATTTTTTTGGACTAAAGCCTTGGCTTTGTTCACCGAACAATGAAATCAAACCCTTTCTCTTTAAGCTGAAATATTCAACTGTCCCTGATGCTGTAACACGTAGGCCCATGCATTTGTTAGTCAAATCTTAATTCACCAGGGTCCAAGTACAGTGAAATGTCTACAGCAGTAATGTGTGTTTGACAAGTCTGTGGTACATGCAGGCCTTAATAGATCAAAATGCCTTTTATAAGGACAGTTGAAGTGTAAAAATGAGAATACATGCCCCGTGTGAGGCTCGAACTCACGACCTTCAGATTATGAGACTGACGCGCTGCCTACTGCGCCAACGAGGCCTGTTTTCTTTCATCCTGGTGTGACTTTTTTTGCCGTGACACAAACCATGGAGCAAATGTTTGTCACACTGAGTCCACGACCCCCACCCCACATGTGAAGCATAGCTGGAATTCCTCTGTCCCTCACCTCACTGTAGCCTCTGTTATTTGTGTTGCCTCACTAACTGTCAGTTTTCCCTTTAGCTGCATCCCCCCACAGCCAGAGGAGTATGACGCCCTCCAGCGAACACGCAGCCACACCCACACCCCCCTGTAGCCCACAACACATCCTCAACTGGCAGAGCGGGTAAGAGGCCCACCAACACACATATAGCAGTCGAACAAAGTGCCAAGATGTTTGAAGTCGGAAGTGAATTTGGGACAGACTGCATCTTAGCTTCTCGGCTTGTTTTTTCTCCATCTTTGTCCAAACCTCACTTATACCACACTCACAAGCTTTGACTGTCTTTTCTGCCTGCATCAACTAACCTTATTTTTCCATCATTAAACTAATCCTAAAGGTGAGTTTATGTGATTTTGGGTTCACAACCATTTTTATCCATCAATCAAATCGCATCTGTCCTCTTCATTTTTTATCTTACTTTGCTGTTTGTGTTTTTAATGTTTCACTCATTACATTTTTGTTCCTTTATTTGTTACTCTTTGTCCTGTTTTTCATGTCATCTCTGATTCTCTCCGGTTACCTTTTCCTTGTGGAAAAAAATTCTTATTACTTAATATTTGTCATTCCTCTCTTGTCCGTCTCTCTGTCTATACTAACCCTCCTTTCCTTATGTGTGTGTCCTCTCTCCTGGTTTAGAGGCACAGCAGACAGCTCTCCTACTGAGGACGTCTGTCAATCTCCCCCTCAGCCCAACTCTGATGCATAGAGGTATCGTCTGTGTTCTCAGCCTCCCCGTGGTCTAAACATAGAGTGCAGTGTTGGGAAAACACAGCAGCAGCATAAGCAGACTTTGCAATCAAATAATATTGACGCAAACTTTTATTATTATGGAACAACAAGGCCAAATTTACTTAAGGTCACACTTTTATTCATATAAATCTTATTATAAACTGGTGCAACATGGTAACTATTCATTTGTATCATCAACTGTGAGGGGATGACAATGGGGCAGGTTCATTTCTCATTTCTTGCTCTTTGTTGTTGGAGGTATGTGTTTCATGTACTCCTTCTCTGACTGCATCTGTATGTGATCTTTGCATGTGCTCTGCTGTGTTCTGACTGCGATGTTTCACTGTGGCTCACTCTCTACAGAATTTACTAATAAAAAGTACTTCACTATGTACTGTAACCGGGCATTTTTAAACAAGCAAAAAAGCTCAGAAGCAGATGAACAATACAGTATGTGAAATGTTTGATGAATTTGAAATGCAAGTTTGTCCTGCAGTCGGTCTGATTCTGGTCTGTTTTCCGCTGCAGGTCCTTCAGTGACAGCTGTTTTCTCAGCAGCCCCCTGTGCTCAGAGCTGGCAGATGTGCAGTGGTACGGACAAGACAAGGCCAAACCTGGAACGCTGGTCTGAGACCTTCCTGTAAGGCCTAGAAAAGTCCCATTGCCCTCTTCTACTGCCTCCCCACGGTCCCTCACTACTACCCATCAACAACCAACAACCTCATCCTTAAACCCTACAAAACCCTGCCCTGACCAGACTGGCGGACTGGACATGAGCCTCCCTCCTCCTTAAATCTCCACCCCCTCTTTATTATGCCCTCTTTATCACAGCTCAGCTGGACAGGGACACGCTCATTGGGCTCTGATAAGGGCTGATTTCACAGGACGGACTGAGAAGTGCCACCTCAGCTGTTGAACTGTTTCCCTACAGCACCACAGAGCCCTTTCTTTACTCACTTTCTGCAGAACACAAGCAGCGGGGCAAGCGGAAATGAGCAATGGGAAGAGAGAGTACAGAAGAATATCAAACATACAACTGAAACTCTACAAAACCGGCCATTTCAGGATCAGTTTCATCTCATCTTTGCTCCCCGACCTTACTCACTCTAGTGCACTGCCACCCAATCAGAAGATACCTGCTGGATTTGAGCCACCAGTTTAAAACCAGTTTCAAGGCCCAAATGAACTTTGTTGCATTTCATTATTTCCATTAATGTTGTCTTTTGTTTTTTCTTTATTTCACCCTGCATATTTATAAAAAATAATGAAGGTGACACTTTTAAAAAAAACCTAGATTAACACACATTTGAATGACCAATTTAACACCTCTTGGTTTAATCAAAGACAGTAGCTGGATTGATCACATCAGAGTCCTTGGGCAGGTGCCACTGCAGAAAAGTTACTGTATGAGCGTGAAATCACAGTGATACTATAAGGATGGTTTCTGGGACACTGTCTCAGATCTTGATGAGGACTATAGCAATAACAAACCTTGTACAAGTCTATGAACTGGTTTGAATCAGCAGAGTGAATTGAAGCAGGCGTTCTGCCATGTTCTCTGCCTTGTGATGGTTGGAGTAAAGGATCATTAGTGCATCATAGGGAGAGTTTGGAGTTGTGGTTATTGGATTTGGCATCAATCTCTGCTTTCTTCAGTGACTTCATCATTCACGTTTATTTAATGTATTCAGTCTGTGTGAGAGTTATCAGTTTGTTTGGCCACATGGTGAATTGTGATCAGTGCTGTAGCCAGGACATGAAAGGGTTTAGGGCAGTTAAGGGTCATTTGGGGGTGTTGTGGCCACATCAAGTCAGACCTTTTGCAATTTTTTATTTTGGCTACAATTTTAATATAGAAAAATGATATTCAGATTTTTTTATTCTAACCCCTAAAGTAAAAGATGGCTGTTGCTATCTGTTCCTACTACTTGCAGTTTGATACTGAGGCTCTTTTCTTCTTCTTTGGTCTTGGTTCTGTACCGGTTCTCACCACACTGAGCATCAATCAGTCACTTTATAGCACTGTGTTGTTTCATCTTTCTGTCGATCTTTTAAGCATGACAGGAGCAGCCTGACTGAACTTACTTTATCACTTCTAAACATGTTGGTGCTTTTACATTTCTACTGTAATGTAGTACTAAAGCTTTTTTTTTTAAGCTGCATACGCCTTCAAAGCTTCCCACATTCTAAAGCCATTCTATAAAATAGCAGCAAAGCAGAGAAGCCAGAAGACAGACGGCAAACGTTTGCTAAATTTGGCATTAGGTGCAATAGGATTTATTGAAACGTACTTTGGTCTGAAAGCACAAAATTAACAGTGTCTTTTAGGGCTGGAACTGCAGTTTGTATGTTCTCATATCAAAGTTCAGTGCTCTTTTTATTAATATATAAACATTTATGGATTTCAGGTGGACAATAATGAATACCCCACTATAAGGGTAGAAAAGAAGCTATAGTCAGTGCTGAGAAAAAGCTCTTTGACCCTCTCAAGTTGAGACAATTGTTTTCTCACGCACCCCAATCAACAATCAGATATTCAGAACAGGGTTAGAAAAGCACACCTGGGTTTGTATGAAGGAATTATATCTGTTTGTTTCTTTTAGCTATCCTCAAATCAGCTTTCCTCATCTTTCCTTGATTAATGTTTATACTGCAAAACAATTCTCACTTTTGCTTCCTTGTTGCACAGAAGCGGAAATCATTCGATGTTAATTTTACTAAAATTACGACCGATTGTGAGTCTCATTCACGGAGAGAAGTGGATGTTTTTCCAGTCTTATTGCACCATTCCGACTGGATAAAATGTGTGCTGTGCTGTTTGGCATGGGAGGAATGGTGCCCTGTCCTCAATAGTGTTGTGTTTCCTTCATGCACCGCTGTCTGTTGTTGTAATTTGCCACTTTCTGCACTATTTTAGTAAGAAGGTTTAGCCCACTCCCTGCATGGTTGGTTCCTCAAGAGTTATTCATCCATGATTGGTCTAATTTAATAAGTCTTAACCCAAGATTGGAACCAGCAGTAAGTGGTTACCATCTTCTATAAAACCCATTAAATCTAGTGTATTCAAGTTCAATCCTGCTTTTCTCTCTGAAAAACTTTGCCCAACCATTTGCGTGCTAAAGACACAATCCCATGCATGCCCTGCAGCTCCACTGACAAATGAAGACCCCAAAGACAGCATCCAACTTCCTCATGCTAACATTAGCACGTTTTGCTCCATAGTGTTGACCCGCCCCCAAAAAAGTACTATTTTGCCCTTGTTATAATCTGTTATAATCTCTGATCTCTGAGCCCATTGTGAAGAAGTGTGACATCCCTTCCCTCTGTAGTTCCAAACAACATATTTTCTGTGCTCCATACAAATGTATGAGGTTTTTGTAATACTCCAAGAGAAATGAACTAACTATTTTATCAGTCTTTTCCTGTATGTATGGAGGGGCACTGTTAGGTTTTGTGGGGTTTTTAACATTCACATTCATTGTTTTAACAATGTTCCATTTTATATGAACCAGTATTGTTTTTTTTAAGTTCTGACATTGTAACAACCCTTTCAGGTGCTACAAAATGACCAGTTACTGCTTTGTCACGTAGGATCTAGACATTTCTTCATCTTTACCAATAGATTCAATACCAGATGTGCAAAATGAAGCTTATTTTAACAGACAGTTTAATAGTAGAACACTTCCTCTACCAGACAATAGAGCATGTAACTCGATTTTATCAGTTCTGTTCAACTGTAACAATACATTAAAGGTGTTGTAGAAAAAAATGTGGAGTTGATTTAAAAAAAACGGAATTCCACAGTTAATTTATTCTTTTTTCTATTAAGAATTTGTATAGTAACTTTACATTTTTCAAAACTGTGTTGTTGGAAATTGATGATGAATTTTCAAGATGAGACACCGTGGTGGTTCTTGAGAGTAAGAAAATAAATTATTGATGAATGTTCTCAAGATAATGTCTGCGTGTTTTTTTTGTCTTTTCCGTTGCTTTCATTTAGTCACTCCTAAACGACTCATATCAAATTCTTCCCGGCTGTTCGGTTGAAAGGTCACAGCATCAGCCAGATTTATCAAAGGGAATCCCAACACGTAGTCACCACTTCCTCACACTCACTCTGTTGTCATCACATCCAGACCTCAGTCACTTCCCTCCACTCTGGCCCTCTGAGAGGATTTCCTGTGGAGTCGAGGGGAAGATACACTCCAAACATAAAAGATATTACTCAACAGACCACAAAATTAAACAGTTCAATTAAACAGTTTTTACTTTGAGTGCCAGTATGTCTCATGGTTGGCTGCTAACTCAGATCACACTGAAAATTCCCTCTTTGTATGAATGCTGGCAGGATATGTAGGTGACCGACCAAATAGACTGTGTGTAGTGTGTACACTTCTGTTGTGAACACTAGTACACAGCCTACAAATACACACACACACAAACAGTAGTTGTGATTCTCTCTGATGCTATGTGGTTTCTACAAAAAGAATCTAATGTCAGTTTCAGTGAGGACACCCGGCCTCATCGTCCTGCTTTCGTTTGTTCTAGTTCTGTGTCCATTTACGAATTAATCCCATGTTACTCTTTGTACTTGGTGTGTTCCCATAGCAGCTCTCCCAACCAGGCAACAGCTGGAAGCTGTTAGCCAGACATGCCGTGAGAAAGTAGCTGCACTCTGATTTTTTTCACTCATGCAAGTCTGTTTGTACATGTCAATGTGTGTGAGTCTGTGTGCTTGCTGCAGGAGTGGTGCATGACCTTGCTGTATATTCTTAATGAAATCCTCCATCACTGAAAATGCTCAAAAACACCACACCCTTCGCTGTGTGCGCTCCACATACTAGACTTTGTAGTATACATCTGTGAGGACCAGTTTGAGTTTTCAATGATTAACCTCAGGTCAGTTCTAGGATAAAGGTAAAGCTTAGTGTAAGACGTTGACAATCCCAATTAGTTCAGTGGAATGGGAATAGGGATCAGTTCGAGAGCTGAAGAGATCTGAGTAAGCTTTCTGAACAAAAACATTTATTTAAGATTACAAGTGTTGCGGTCTGTATTCTGTATTCAACAGATCGTACAATGTCTTCTCATTCAACAAGTTAGTGTCCATTGTGTCCGTAGACTTAACATCTGGAAACCAAAATGTAAAAAGAAAGAAAACAAAGACATTTCCAAACTTGCACAGTTGGAGCTGATCAACTTATCAGAATGGCCAACAATATATAAAAAAATTGGCAATGCTGCCCTCTAGTGTCCATCACCAAACAACATCTGAGAAAATGAAAATTTGACATTGGTTTTAACAAATAATACCTTGTAAATTTTTAAATATCATAATTTTTATCATGAAAAATCTAAAGTCACATACAGTTATTAAAGATGTCACTGATTTATAATGACAAGTTTTCATAATATATCCACTCTAATCAGCAGATTACAGTTTGATAAGTCATATTGGTCTTCTCCATACACTATAATCTGTTTGACATTAGTTTGTTTAGTAGCTTTTACATTTGCTGATGCACTTCTCCATTATTTGAGTGAGTTTCAAGTTTCTGGAAACCCCAAAAGAGAAGTGATACCAAGTTGTTGTACTGAGTCAAGTGACTTGATATTTCATCATATATCTAAACCACTGTTATATCTGGGTTGCACAAAACAGCGCCATGGCAACGACAGTAACTAATTTTGCAAATGGTAAACTGCAAGGAGGATAAGTCTAAGAAGAGATTTCAGATGAGTATCACAGATTAAATTCCACTTGTTCCAGTAGAGGCCCGTTGGCTTCATCAGGATCCTGTCAAGAAACACATCCAGGTCAAATTGAATCCGGTAATCTGTGATAATCCAGATTGTTCTTTCTCAAATTGGTGTGTGTGATTTATTTCGCTGGAAGTGCTCAGCAAGCGTCTGCCCACAGAATATTTCAACATCCATCATCTTCATCTCTCAGAGTCAGCTGACAGAGTATTGTATTTCTGATTCAAACCAGTAATAATTTGAACTGGAAATGAGTAAAGCACCAAAGTTAATGATGAACCATCTCTCTGGGGCCCAAGCTATTCTCTACATTCACTCGGATTTACCTGTGAAATGCGGCTGTAGACCCGATATTGGGCAGAACTGTAGCGCCGCAGGCCTCTCCAGGACAGGAACAGTATGTAGACTGATGCCAGGAAACAATGAACAGTGAATGCTATGGAGCTGGCCCTAGCAACGTATGAACCAGCACGCTGGTGAGAAGAATGGGATGAGATAATAAAGAACATTTTTACAAAAGTCAGTATTTTGGTCCACAAAGAAAAGCTTTTAAGCAGGGGTGTCAAACAATACTGGCCCACCAGAGGGACAAATTCGGCCTGTAGGATAACTTAACCTTCTTCCTTAATAGCTCCCACTTTAGTTTGTATGGTGTGGTGTGTCAGTTCAGGTGTTCAAGATTACTACACAGATGTGGAAATTATTGTAAATCATTCCTAGATCTTGACAAGTTGTTTTGATCATAAAGTAAAATATTATGTTCAGTTCCAGATGCCTCTGACTAAATGTTTTGTGCCTTTGTCGATACACTGTGATCTGTAAGTTGTAATGCACATGTGTAAATGATAAACTGAGGCATAATACTGTTGAAATTGTATTTATTTTTCTCAAGAAATTTCTGGTTGTTCGTAATGTTTTGTAGACACTTGAGATCAAATTGGGCTGTATGTGGCCCCTGAACTAAAATGAGTTTGACAACCCTGCTTTGTAGGATCTCAGCAAATATAAATAAAGGCACATTTCTACGTTTGCAGAATTACCTGCTGGTATGTGTTGACTGCAACAGGATGTCCAGATCTGATACTGTTGACCAGCAGAGCCGAGAATCCAAACACTAGACTGAAGAGGTTCAGACCCATCAAAGCGATGATCTGTTTGTTGTAAATATAAAATTAAACATCATTCCATGAGCAAAAAAAAGTTACATAAGAAATTATTAAACAAACTGTTTACCTTTACTTTATTAGCTTTCCTCTGAACCTCCATTGCCAAACACCCAGCAGCCACATACTGTAACAGCACAAGCATCTATGGTTCAATATTTGTCTCTTTGTTTCTGCATCCAGAAAACTCACTGAGTGTATATGAGCTGAGCCAGATGTGGACTCACAGATAAGCCTGACCATACTGGCATCGTCATGGAGACGGAGCAGCTGTAGCTCACACATGCATGGCTGACGGTGCTCAATATGCAAGCTAAGGCACTGAGGACTTGAACTACCTGAGGGGAAACACGAAGTTTGAAGCAGGTGGAGGGTTTAAATGGTTAAAAAATTATGTGAAACAAAAGTTTGGACAACCGCAAGAATCTTACCCCAGAGACTAAAAGTCTAGTGTTAACCACGGTCCCAAACCAGCGGTGAATCCTGGCATTGTTTAGCTCCCCATCATGGGCAGCCTGGGTTGCTGGGTGGGTCGGGGGTGCCTCCTTAAAAAACACGTGATACAGCCCCTCCTGAAACATGTTCTGCGTCATCTGTTGTGGAACAAAAACTCATTGGAAAGCGGAACAGATGTTGAACGGTTTCCAACCCATATATTATTCCGGCGAGCAAACTATAACACATACAAAGACATTTAATTCAGATTTTGCATTTAATTTCAATCTGTGACCGCTCACCTTCCCCAGATGTTGTAAAGCTTTGACTGATTCATCCGCAGGCTATCATATTAACAGAAAATGTAATCCAACTGAAATAAGAAACAGTTTTTCTCAGTCCTGTTGTTACTCCTCAGTGCCATACAGTGGGTCTAGAGGCTCAAAGTTCACTTGAGTTGGATGATAATGAAAATGGTTAAAGTTCACTCTTGAGAAAGTTATTCAGGGAGATTATTGGCCATGACTAAAGAGCTTATCAGTTTGTAGGCCGGGCTCACTGAAGCATCAGAGGACTGGTTCCATTTTGAAGACACATTAGGATTCAATTTGGTCACCCGCTCACCGATAACATAAAGCTTATTGTATCCTGTACTTTAATCCCTATTCACAGTATCAAATTACAGTTTACATATCACAAAGTAAAAGAACAAAAATCTTATAACAGATCTTTAAACTGAAGCAGCAAACTTTAAATACAAAGAAGAGGAACTTACAAAGATGATGCAGAAAGCCTGGGCAATTTGGACAAATCTTATTTTTATATAATTAGGTTCAAAGACCACCAGAAGCATTTGCATTTATAAGGTACAGCATGCAGGATAGGGATGTGATCTACTCAGAAAAATATGTGGTACTTTAAAAATAAGAGAGGACCCGTGATCAAGCCTTGAGGAACTCCACAGAGGTTTTCAATAGTGACATATACTATTTCATTTTACATGCAAATCCATGATTTTTATGATTTTTACCAAAACAAATGTTTCACTGCATTAATTCTGAAACTATTTCTTCACCCATTGAAAGGAATGAGGGTCCTAATACCAGTAATCATGGCGCTGAAAGTCTTAGGTCTTGTCTGAATCTGAGGAGTTGATAAAACCTAGTGAATCTGCCTCTGAGTGTTGCAGCTAAACACCAGTAGAGTCAAGAGTTGGAGCTGTGGACCAAAATGAAATCATTAACATATATAGTGTAACATTACATCCATAACAATAATGCTTTTGAAAAAAAAGATCTTAATAATGCATACTGTTGATCTTTATAAAATCATTTCCAATGATGGTCCAGGGAACATATTCTTGGTCTAAAGTTTCAAATGTAACATCACTTGTGTCCGTAATAAGATTGCTCGGCAGTAGGATGTAGGAAGCATCAGTGCAGAGAACCTCAGGATGGTTATTAAGTCCTCTGTGGAGTTGGCTCAGGTCATACTTCTGCAAAAAAATAACAAGCTAAAACAAATGTGGCTATTTGTCTCACAAATAGCCACAAGTAACAGCAAATACATGTCGGTGCATATGTATTCAAAGCAGTTTAATCAGTTTATTGATACTAAAATGTCACCATAAATTTGGGATATGGACGCCTGTCATTTTCTGGACAGTTAATATCTGGAATAACCCACTCCTTCTTCACCATTTTCAAAACGCCAGTAACCATTGGAGACATCATGTGTTCAAACTCAGAACCTTCTTGTCATGAGGCATCAGGTCTAACCAAGAGCAAACCTTATTTTTAAGCACAATTTTAATTTATTTCTGACACAAGTAAGAGAAATTACAATAAAAAACATGGATTTCTTAAAAAAGAAAAAGAAATTCAAGCCTCAGCTCTTCAGATAAAGAATTTGCTTTCAGCCATCTTGGTTTAAAACAGTTTTTATAATATATAATGCAGTATTTCAATTACTTTGACCAAAAGTGCTGCTTGTTACAGAATGAAAAATTTATTTGAGTACTAAGGCTTTGATCTGACACATGTGAAACAATACCCTTGCACAATGAGACATGACCACAAAAACAGACATTATATAAAAGTACTGACACTCAGTAGGCTATAGGGACACACCGTTAAATATAATTTAGTTTGTAAATGTCATTTTCACTTAATATTCCAGCAACAAGCTGGTGCAAAAAAAAGCTGAAACTTCTGACAAGCTGCAGAAGGCAGCAGAAGGAGGTCACACAGCACTCGGAGGATCTTGGGCAGATGGACACAAATTTAGAAGATTTATAAATATGCAGGGGCATGTCAGACCCATTCTGTTTTTCCTGGCAGTGTTTCAGAGTCGTCATCCTCCTCTATCCCTCCTGTGTACAGGTCAGCCAATCTGCCAAAACGTGGTCCCCATTGACCTAAACTCTGGAAGTCCTGCTCCTCATCTGAGTCTGAGGAGTTTATGGAGCTCAGCGAATCCGCCTCAGAACCTGCACCTTCATAGTCAAACACCAGGAGGGAGTCATAAGGAGGAGCTGTGGGGTCGCTGTCTGCAGCACACAGGTTCTACAGAGGAAACATATGGTAGAAACATTCAGTAAATTGTGCCCTATAAAACGTATATGACAGCAACACTCGAGCAAGCACACTAATCAGTAGGTTTGTAAATGTTAACATCACTCACATCCTCGATGAATTTGCCAATCTCTTCATTATCTTGGATTTGTAGGCGGTAGCAGGGCCGGCTCTGAACAGTGGGAAACACGTCAGTACAGAAGACTTCTGGTCGGTTATCAAGCCCCCTGTGAAGCTGGCTCAGGTCATAGTCCTTTAAACAATAAGAGGACACAGGAGGTCATTTCTAATATCACTGAAACAAGGCATGAAAATACAGAACTGCCTCAACATAATGTAACACCATCTCTAGTTTCTCAGGCAGATGTAGCGCAATAAAGCCTTTACTGTGTGTGTCATGATTTAATATGAGTGAGGCTGTAGTTCCCCTGTTTTACGTGTGTTCCATCATTAATGCAATATCATACATCATGCACAAAGCTGCTGCATCACTAACATAGTGTCACCTGTCATCACGTCTGACTATTCCCCTTCTGTCCACAAGCTGTCCTCAATGAGTCGCCCTGAGCAGATTCAATAACCTCTGATTTCATTATATTTTTCTTATAATGAAACGTGACAGTGGAAATATAGTACCTTGACGCCTGAACTTATTTACAGTTATATAAAAACAATAATTGTATGTGTTTTTTGATTTCAAGTTGATGTTAAACTAAGTGGAGATTGTTAATTTGTCTATGGCACATATACTAGATATAAAGGTGTAATGCAACAGGCATTAATGGTAATTTTTTTTTAATTGATGCCACAAATGCCATTCAAACCCGTCCTAAGAGAAACCAGTGCTTGCAAAAGGTTCCTAGGTATGTATTGAATATGCACGAACCAGCACTGGAGGAATGTTCTTTAATAGTTCCTGAGATACTGACACAAACATAGCCTCAAATTTCCAAAAAACATACTGAAGTTTTTTTTTTTCAATATAAAAAAATCAGAAAGTACACTCTAAAATTTCACAGATATCTTTTTCAATGTCCATATTTTATACTACAAAAATTTGGCGCAAAACAGAGGTGGTTGAGCCAAAACTGTTCTAAAACTTGATGATGATGATGATTTGGGATAAAAAGACCCACCTGGTCCTCTTCACCTCCTCCCTCCTCATCGTAGTAGAAGATGTCATCTCTGGGCAGATCTTCAAGGAGAGGGGTGTCCTTCCTCAACTTCCTCCTCCTCCTTCTCAGCAACAACAGAAGGAGCAGAAGCAGCACTAGAATAAAACACAACAATCAGTGACTAAAGAACAAATGAACTAAAACTAATTCTGGACAAACTGGTTACGTACACAGAACACCAAAAACTGCTCCCAGAGCTGAGGTTGTGAGAGAAGGATCGAGCAGCCGAGCATTATGAGGTGGGATGAAGCAGGTTGAGACGGCTCCTTCACATTGGCACACCTCTATGTATAGTGTGCTGTCTTGGGAGAGCATGCCAACATCATAAATGCGCATCAGGACATGATAGTCCCCGGGAGATAAGTCTCGTTTGGGGGCCAGGGCTGCCACATTACCTGTACAGGAGAAAAAAAAAGATGCAAAATAAATACTTCAGATACTTGAGCTGTGTGGAGCTAAACCTCCTGTTGCACAACATTTTTATTTTTAGGAAGTGGGGTGCCGCTGAATCATCACAGTTCCTTTAAATGCCTACTTCTACATTTTGTACCATGTTAGTGAGATATCTTACTTGTGGAATTGGTGTTGATGGTCCAGTTGATTCTGTGCTCTCCTTGAAGCTCTACACTAAACGGTCCAGAATTACTAGGCCCGTCTAGGTCCACAATGTCCAGGAGGGCAGGAGAAGGGTTACTGTTACATAGACTGGCTTTCCTCTGCTTGATCACAGGAAGATGGTCGTTCACATCCAATAAACTTACAACAAGAGTACCTGTGCCTGTAGCTGGAATACTGTCTGGAGGCATGAAAAAGGAAGGAGGCATTGTTCAGTGAGCTATAGAAATCATCAAAGGGGAATTTAAAAAAGAAAAATATAACTTTACCATCATCATAAGCCAAAATGAGGACTGTGTATTTGCCGTCTGTGACATAATGCGACTCTCTGTCCATGCTGCTTTTAACTTTGACTGATCCGGTGTTAACATCAGCAGTCAGCCATCTGGCAGTGTCATTGTAGAGTTTATATCTGAAAGCAGGAGACACAGCCTGATTAGAACTTGTGCACATGCATATTTAAGTATGAAGATTTTTAAAAATGTTTTACCTGACAGTCTGTTTCCTGGCCGTGTCTGGGTCCTTAGCTCTGAGGTTGACTACGGAACTGCCTGTTTTCACGTCTTCTGAGATGCTTACATGCACCTCCACTGGACTGAAGACAGGAGGTTCGTTTTCGTCAACAACTCTTACAGTGACTGTGGCTGTCGATGTAGACACCGGCCTAGAAAACGACACCTCATTGGTCACCACCACCAGCAGAGTGAAGACAGGAGTGCTCTCAAAATCCAGCTCCTTGGAGGGGACAGAAAGCCAGAAAAGAAATGTAATGCATGTTGATTAAAACAACTCATTAAAAAATGATTTTCTAACCTTTGCTGTTGTGATGATTCCCTCCATTTTATTAGGGCCTGTAGTGATGCTGAATTCTCCTCCTTTGTTGCCTGTGGCTATTGAATATTTAGTGTTGGCATTTGGAGATCCCAACTCATCCTTGTCTGTGACCTTTAGTCTTACTACCTGCACTCCAATCTCATTCTCAGGGACTGATGTGGATATCTGAGGAAAAACAGGAAATTCTGCTTAGTGAATATACAGATTAAATGTATTATTATTAAGTATTTGGGCTTTTTTAAAAACTCACAGATGTCACAGTGAACTGTGGAGCATTATCGTTACTGTCAGCAATGACAATAACAACAGTGCAGCTAGCTGTTAAACCCTCCCCTTCCATATCAGCAGCTTGTACTATCAGGTTGTACTCTGGGTGAGTCTGAAACAAGAAAGTGAGTTATAATGAAGGTGAAGGATGAAAAATCTTGGAAAAAGAAGAGTAGTGTAGTTAGATCACCTCTCTGTCCAGTCCACCTGCCCGCAGACTGATCATTCCACTCACTGGATTTATGGCAAACATGTTGTCTTTGGGCATTTGCGGCATCTGAGATTTTATTCTGTACCTGATTATAGCATTGTCTGTGTTTGGATCGTCCTTATCCACTGCTGTTACCTTCACAATGGAGTCACCTGTTAAAGAAAACAAGATTACATTCACCAACAGTTCCTGACATTCACCTTTTAGCATGTAAAGTGTAGTTTGCTGAGTACTTTGTCGCACCAACATCAGCTCTTTCGCTCACTCTGCCAATGAGAGGGTTCACAGGGAATTCTGGAGCGTTGTCATTCTGATCAATGATGTTGATTATCAGCTCCAATGGCTCTTCAGCCTTAACTCCCTCATTCAGAGCGTGAGCCCACAGCTGTAACAAACAGCGGTCCCATAAAGCATTGGTTAAACTGCACACAGTCGTGGAATTTACTGAAAAAAGTGAGATTACGTTTTGACTAAAACTTGTTAACTCACAGCATATTTGTCCTTTTTCTCCCTGTCCAGTGGCTGGGTCACATACATCACCCCAGACCGCCGATCGACAGTAAAAACACCTTCAGGGGGCTGATCTGCCCCTGGTCCACTGATCTTGTAGGTGATTGCCACCTTTTCATCATTACTGGACTTAAGCTGAATCGCAAAAATGAAAATTTATCAGTCAAGGTGGCTTTAGTCAATGCAAACGCAATCAAAGGTATTTAATTCGCTTAGTACTACTCCAGTCACCTTCACCATGAATTTGGGGTATGGACCCCTGTCATTTTCTGCAAAGTTAATAGGAGGAATAACCCACTCCCTCTTCATCCGTCTCAAGCTGCCAGACATGAGTGGAAACTCAATGATGGAGTCTGTTGTTCTGTTCTGTTTGAATCAAGGCATAAGATCAAGTCAGATACAGTATTTATTTGTTATCATCCATCCATCATCTATACACCGCTTAAGTCTCTGTAGGGTCACAGGGGGGACTGGAGTCTATCCCAGCCGACTCAAGCAAAGGCAGGGGACACCCTGAACAGGTCACCAGCCTATCACAGGGCTACACATAGAGACAGACAACCAAGCACACTCTCATTCACACCTACAGACAATTTAGAATCATCAATTAACCTCAGCATGTTTTTGGACTGTGGGAGGAAGCTGGAGAACCCAGTGAAAACCCACGCTGCACAGGGAGAACATGTACTCCACACAGAAAGATCCCAGGCGTCCTAACCAGGACGTGAACCAGGGATCGTCTAAGCGTGAGGCAACAGTAGTAACAACCGAGCCACTTTGAAGCTCTTTTTGTGATCAGTAAAGCAAAAATGATTTCAAAATTTACCTCATGATTGTTCCTTTCTGCCGTTTCATTATTTGGGCAGTTTTTTCTGTTGTTTGAACACTGTGACTGTATCCACGCAGCAGCTAGAGATGACAAACACTGAGAAGCAAACATTAGTGAATAAATCAGCCTATTCCGGCATTTTATCAAAAACTTCAATATATATTATTTACACTTTTTGTGTGTAGAAAGGTGGAAATGTTTCATATTCAGGTAATAAAAGAACATCTTGCTGAACTTTCAGTGTACCCTCATAGACAGACATACATTGAAAACTGATTAAAAGCCATAAAGAGTGAGAGAATATTAAGTGGAGAAAGTTTAAAAAAGCATTGTGGAAATAAAGTACACTTAAAGGTGAGCTGGACAAAAGAGCAGTGTGAAACTGTCGCCAGAAAAAAGACACTTAATAGTAAAACACTTACCTGGAATTGGCACAGCAAGAAAAGCACCTTCAGTGTCCTGCTGTTCCCCATCATCTCTTTAAGTATGAAACTTTACAGATCCGTCCTCCACCCACACTGTTTGAATCGAGAGAACTCAATCTCTGGACTAAACCTGCTGCTTTGTTTCACTGGAACGCTGCCAAGTTGGAGGCATTTACTATCCCTCCTCATGGAGCGAGTCTTGTCTTTGGTGTTCGTCAGTTGGTGTAGTAATTGATCCTATTCCAGCTCAACGTGCTCCTGCGACTTCTTCCTATTGATGCTGAGTCGCTGTTTGATTTTATCAGTGACAGTTTGGGTGAAAAACAAAGAAGTTAGAGGTGACTACAAGCGCAGTCAGTCATGCAGGTGTGTGTTTATGCAGGTGAAGCTTTACACTCTCACCTTTCAAAAACTGAGAAGTTTGAATTTGTAAAATTCGTCATTATTTCTGAAGATCTAAAAAAGGAGGGAGCTGCAGGAAATGTGTTTTCCATTACCATTCATTAAAATATATATTTTTGCTTTGCATTCGTTTGCAGGATACTCAGACCATAAGGGATGAACTTTCTCTGAGTCACACATGTTGACAAAACAAGAATCAGATCGGCTCCCATGACACTCGGCAAATAGTACGTTAGCACAGTTTATTTTGAAAACTCCCACTGCTCCACTCACTTTCCCAGGTTTAGACATCAAACTCCACACAAAATGTTAAGTTGATCTTTGAAATTTACCTTTTAACACAAATATTTCTGTCAGTTAACACAACGAAAACTAAATAATTTCTCAGTTTAATGTGAAACATCTGCACTTTTTTGCCAGTGAATAGAGTGACAATATAAATACATCAGACCACAATTACATTCAAGAGAGGATCTTGATGCTTCATAACGGACACAAAAGCAAACAAAAGGGGAAAAAGGCAAAGCTGGAACATCTGTGCAAGAAAAATAGAAACACAAATGTAGACAAACAACATGGTGAGTGTCTGCACGTACATCGTATTCACTCCCACTATTTCTACTGTTGACAAGCAACCTAGAAGGAACACTATGAATACACTGCGGGACCAAAACTTGTTTTTCACAAAACTGGTATTTTTGACCTGATAAATTCTGCAGCCAGTATGTAACCTGTGTTAAGTCTCTTAAGCAGTGTTATTTTAAATAATACTTGTACACAATACAACAAAGACAACTGTGCTTTCATTTAAAGTCTCTCTCTCTCTGGTCATTAATTTAACCTCCAAAAACTCATCTCTGTGTATAAAGATTACATATTTACAAGTCTTTCCAATAAAATATTCCCTTCCTGCCCTTAAATAGCTTAGATATAACTCAACACCATGGCTTCCTATAAAATGCACGGATCTACGTTGTCCTTATCTCTCTCTTCACTCACAGCAGCTCAAACTCACCAACTAACCTACAAACTCTGCTCAAACGCTATCAAACTATTCTGTGTTACACAATGGTTATAATATTGGAGTATTGTAGTAGGATTTTGAAGAACAATAATAACTTAGAACAGCATCAGCCCACATGTTAACATGTCGTGTTGGTCAGCCATGTCATTAACTACTTATCTTCCTCATGACACATCTTCAAGTGTGGTAAAAAACCACCATATGCACATATAAGGACAAAAAATAGACTATCACTAGAGAGGGCTTTAAAATATGTGTGTAACAGACTGTAATTTTTTTCAAGCAAGTGTTGACTGCAATCTGAACATAGTTGATTGTTATTGATGTGTGTCTCTGTCCAGCTTTGATTTCAAAAAGAATAAATAAAAATGTCTGTTAGCTGTGGTGAGGTTTGACCAGGTCGGAGTTCAGATACACCACAGTGGCTGTGATATCGTCCCTGTACATCCGAGCAAGGTCCTCTGGCAAAGCGAGCATTGAGGCCAGTCTTTCCTGGCACAGTTCTCCATACTCCCCAGTGCCGAGAGCATGTCTGATGAGATGCGTGGCAGCGTTAGTGTCCAAAGCAGGGGAGGCACGGGCGCGGCGTTTTAGCAGGAGTTCATGCATCTGACCCAGTTTTAGCTGCCTCTCTGATGGGGAAACTGGAGCCTGGAGAAAAGAAAGGACAGTCAGAAACCATTTTTTAGGCTAAGCTTACAGGATAAAAACACAATTGAAATGTTCACAACAGACATTGTGTGCTGTGAATCAATAAAACAGCAATGTCACTTTTACTATACACAAACCTGTAGGTGAATTCCACTCAGGTGCTCTCCGATGAGTCGAACCGCCTCCTCGCTCCCCAGTTCATCCCACAGTCCGTCTGTGCCGAGGATCAGGAAGCGATCTTGAGGTCTCAGCTTGTGATAGGTTATATCGGGTGTCACATCCAGGTAGGGTGGTGTTAGATAGTTAGGCGGAGTGTACTGATACAAGTTGAGAGAGTCAAGATCCACTCCAGATTCCAGACTGGATAAAATGCTCTGCTGCAACTCATGGCTCCACTTGAATCTCACATCACCAAATGCACGCAGCGGCATCAGAACCTGATAGAAAGATTAAATATTTAACCAGTGACTTATTTTCTCAATTTAAAGATTTAACCCTAGCCTGGTACAAATTATCTTATGTCAAAAACTCACCCCCAGCAGTCTGTCATCTGTGATCACTGTGTCTCTCTCTGAAGGTGGATGTTGGGCTTTGATTCGTTCCACCTCATCTTGGTTCTGTGAGTTGTGGTCCTGGGAAAGAGGTACAGCGCTCCATGAGCCGTCCTCGTTCTGTGCCCCCAATACCGCTCTGCAGTCACCAGAATTCGCCACGTAGATCCCATCTGTGTCGACATGAGCCACACAGGCAGTGCACCCGGCAAACGCAACCTGGACAGATAATGATGCATGTGTATTAGCACCATGTGTGACTTTAAATTCACTGAAGCAGCAAAAACTGCTCTATCTCATTACCTGAATGGCTGTACTTTTCATCAGGTCATTGGAAAGAGGGACTTGAGCCTCCAAGGAGATATCAGCGTCGAGTCGTTTGAAAGCACAAAGCAGAGCATCTCGAGGACTAAAACAGAAGATTAAGTTTTGTGTTTTGGGCTGTTCTGTATGTCTTTTCTTGTTAACTTAAGTATTTTAAAGGCATAGCTAGGGAAAAGTACTACAAATTAGCTTAAACTACACAGCAATGGTATGTGGCATTGTTTCATCCAATACTTATTCCTATATAAATAAACATTAAAAACAAATTAAACATACAATAGAGGAAGTATAAAGAAAACCAATAACTAGTGTGTACATACATGTATGTAGCTATACAACCACACCCGTGACTATTTAGACTGTGACACAATTTTCATAATTTTGTTTCTATACACCGCCACAATGGATATGAAATCAAGCAATCTGGTTTTGATTGAGGTGTAAACTCTCAGATTTAATTTACAGGGTTGAACAAAAGAAAATCTTCCATTAACTCTTAGGGAATTAAATCTTCGGTCATTTTCTTTACACAATAAAATGACCTTTAACTTCAACCTAAACAGTAAATGCAATAGTTTCGTCCACATCAATCCCATCTCCTGTGCAGACGCAAGATTTAAAAATTGTGTCAATGTCTAAATACTAGCCGGAAGTGTATATGAGCATACTTCTGCGCATATAACTATAATACACATAATGAGGATCATTAAAATGCCAAGAGACTAAAAACACGCTTAAGTTTTTATTTAATTTCATTGTGGGTACATTAAGCCCACCAATTTCAACAAAAAAAATATTTTCACTATATAATTAACTCCAAACCCAATCCCAATATCACAAAGTCATTACACAGCTTACACTTTGAAGACCTGCTTGTTATTCACTTTACTTTATCTGCCCCTGCTATACAGGTGTGTAGTATTTTACAGTTTCTCCCCAAACTGGAAAATTTTGCCTAAGGCTAGTCAAAGCTCTGACATTGACGTAGCTTTATATGTATACGTGTGAATCAGTAAAAACACAACAAAACACACACATAAAAAGGAATTAACTGCTTTTAAACAAAAACATATCGCAAATAATTCCTTCCACCAGAGATGCACACATGTGTACCAACCTCATGCCTTCACCATGTTCTTCACCATCCAGTAATTCTTGCCAGAAGACTCGGAGGTGGTCGATGTACAGGGACGCCGATTCACGATAATTAAAATCTGCATGATGTTTATACCACTGCAAGAGGGGAGGAACAGGTCTGCCATGCTCCATGCATTTCTCAAGCTCCTCCAGGCTGTTCTTTGGCATCATTGCAACTGCTATATAATACAGCAGCCGCTCACTGACAGCCTGAGCACACGCCCATCCCCCGTGGCCATCAAACACTCCAAAGAGCATGCCCTTTGACTGGAGAAGGAAAAAAATTGGATTTAGTTTTGCAAGACGGTAAAAATAAGTCAGGAGACTGATGTATAAATAGAGGGCAGGAGATGTATACCTGTAGGCAGGTGGCAGCACTGCGTCGGTCCTCATTAGGAGTGTTAGCAGCTACCTGGTTACTCTCAAACTTTCTCACAGCACTGAGTCCCCTGCCATCAAACTCTGGCACACTAACAGTCTGAAACAGAGATGCATGTACACACACACTGAATCACTCACAGCTATGACAGTTGTGTTTCTAAAAAAAACCTAAGTGTTATATTTGAAAACAGACGTTGCTATTCTGTTTTAAAGCCACCAAGGTCGTTTTTTTCCTCATCCAGAAACAGACTCTGTGACATTACCTGCTCATTGGTCCTCAGAATACTGTTAATCTGGACTCGGCTCAGCTGGAAGTCTAGATCCTGACGAGTGGAGAGGTGTCGCCCGCTTTGAGACCAGTTTCCAGATTCCTCACCAGTGCAGCACAACTGGTCTGATCTGAAGGGACTCCAGGATGAGCAGTGACACCTGTGGGCTGGTTGAGGCTGAGAAAAGGGAAGTGCTAGAAGGTGGGCATACTGCAGGAACAAAACAAAAAGCGACGACAACATGAAAATATGATCACAAGACAAATGTTTAGTCTACTATTATAACTGTCTGAGTTCTGAATACAAACCTGGACTGGAGCTGAAGAATAAAGTGTCAACGTGTAGCTTGAAGCTCTTTGAAGGATGCTGGCGTACACACGTCCATACATCGCTAAGTCAACGCAGCTGGTTGGATGTTGTGCAGCTTAATCACAGTAATATCTATGCCAAGGTGAAATGGAAGTTATTACATCATAGTATGCATATGCACGTAAGAGATATGTATGGTGATCCCGCTACAATTCTGCTACAACTGACATTTAAGGAGCTAACGGAAATACGTAGCAACCGAGTATGAGTTAGGCAGTTAGCTTTAAGGTAACACAGTAATCAACGTGCGATAAGCAAATACCAAGCAGCATTCATATACCTATGACATTTTCGTGTGTTACAGATGCAAACCTGTTACATACCACTGACCTGACAACACATAACTGGTAAAGTTAGCTTACTAGCCTGCTAGCCCCGCTAATGTTTAGGTTACTGATGAGCGACTAACGTTAACGTAACAACACAACCTATACTGAATACACACATGTCGATATGGCACATATTTCAAACACACTGAACAGACAACCTAACTAGATACTTACAAACTTAAGGAAAGTACGTATGAATCAACGTCGGTCGATAGACACCAACTCCAAAAGTGACTGCGAAAGCGGGGACATGTGACACCTACGTCAGACGCACAGTTGTAGTCATAAACTCTGTGGTTGTAGTTCTTGCCAAGTAGACTTTTTTTTCTTGCGGTCCACCTTGTAATCACATTTGGAAGAGGAAATACAAGTATAAGAATCAGTGTATGAATCATTCCTCTTCTTGTCATTTTCTCACAGTTTTCTGCATAGTTTTAAATAAATTCAGCTCTAACTTTGAGTAATAATTTGATAACATAGCGTTATAAGTTTTGAGAACCGGATATTGCTATTTTAGGTTACATGACATATTTTTCTGCTGCATTTCTGATGGACACAGAATGAATGACTTCTTGAAAATGTATTGTGTCATTCACTATGACAAATCCAATAAATAACAATAAATAAATAAAATGAAATAAACACCATACTGTGTTCGAGAAATCAGAGTAAATTTGGTCGAAACTGAATGATCTATATTGTTCTTTCTGGGCACTGGAGCTAAAGTCAGAAAAATTAAATACATAAAAATACAACATGACAGTTTTTGACCCGTAGATCACACAGCAAACTTCATTTGATATGCTTATATGTGCTTAATTTTGACATTTTCGACATATTTTCGATCAATGTATCTTCAGACTGAATATTTAAATTTGCTGTTGGCCGTAGCCCGTGCTGGTTTCTATGGTGACGCCGAGTGCCGAAGTTCCGTGACGAGCGACGGTGATTCTGAGATAATCGTAGACGTTAACGTGGGCTAATGCTACTCTTTTATCGCGATAACCTACTATTTTCTTTGTTCACTGACAACTGAGGAATACTGGTGAAATTATTTTGGACATTAGCAAGAAAACAAACTGTGTTTTGAGGAAGTTTCGGCTTTAGTCGAAGTTTAATGTTTAAATTTACGTGAGTTAGCTAGGTTAGCCATAGCTAGCTAGGGTTAGTTCTTAAAATAGTATTTAATATTAGCAGTAAATGCCGCTAGAGGGAAGTTAGAGATGATAGTTTTTTAATATTTAGCTAGCTAGATACTTGTGACATTTGACAATGCTTTAAAACACTGAGGCATTTAAAGTGTGAAATGGACACGGCAGAAGTTTGCGACAACAACCGAAATAGTAAGTGACACAGTTGCTAACTCTATTATTTTATTTATGTATGTGTAGATGGGCAAATATAGCACTGTACATTAACACATATCTGTTATTAAACTGCTTTCAGCCATAAAGACAGATCTCAGTTTGCTGCTTGAGTGTCTGAAGTTTCAGATGAAATGTCCGGACTTGCAGAAACGAGCTCTTCTCACCATCCACTCAATCTGTGAAAAGAGAGGTAAGAATGAGCCACCAGTGTCAGAAACACACCTTTAGGCTGTAAGATTAGTTTGTGGACCTATGTGACTAATTAATACGTCGGAACTATTGAGGTCAGTGTTTTGTTTACATGTTCAGCATAACACCTGACCGTGTGGCCTGTTCACTGTCTTAAAATGTTCATTGTTTCAGAGGATAATGTGGATCTGCTACGACAATTGGGAGGTGTCTCGTTTGTGTATAACCTCTCCAAATCCAGTATTGTGCATTTGGATGTTAAGGAGACTGCACTCTTCACCCTTGGCACCCTGGCAGAGGCCAATGGTAAGCACATGTGTGAGGTAGTTGCTGGATCTCAATTCAGGGCCACATCTTGAGAAAGATACAGTTGTGTCATTTGCAGCACTCAAAACCGGTGTTTGACTGCAACTGAGGAAAAAAAGAGCAAAAGTGGTATATGCGTGTGGTAAACCTGGGCCCTATGGCAATTAAGACATTTGCCATCCCATTTTGGCATATTTGGTTTTGTTAGGTGGACAGTAAAGGCTGTGGTCCTGAACTGAGATGCAGCCCTAGTGTATTTTATTTGTGAGTACACTGAGCCTGTGTATTCTATTTTTGAATGAAAATTACTGTATTGTTGCAATATATTTTCAGTGCAAATCCTTTTAAAATAAATTGCAGTTTAACATGTTGATAATAATATACTATTTATCTTTCCTTCTGCTAGTGTACTGCAAGAATTCTCTGTGCAGAAAGGAGACATTTCTAGACCTTGGTGGTTGTTTGATGAAGGAGGACATCCCCCTGACACAGAAGAGAGTGTCTGTGTATTTGCTGTTTGCGTTGGTAGCCAACAACAGTAAGATCAAGGCTCCTCAACTGACAGAATGAGTTAAAGCCACAGGATTGCCCATCACATTTATGTGCATGTTTTTCTTTCTCTTAATATGATCTTTTCTTTGGTTTAGTTTTAAGCTCATGAAAGCTATTCCATACCTGTGGAGCTGAGTATGGCTGGGAAAAAAGTTTTCATTGACTTATAAGAGTATGCAGATCATACTTTTGTTGTAAATACCTTTGTTGCCCTCATGTGTATGTGTGCTATTGCAGAATTGGGACAGACTTTAGCCCAAACAACTGGCTGTCTTGATATTCTACTGGAGCTCTTTAGGTACTTTGCAATGCTAAATGCTCTGTAATCTCGTGGTTGTGTGTGATTCTTACCAAGTTTACATAGGTGTACAGTTTTTATTTTTAAAAATATGAGCACATTTGTTTAATAATGTATATTTTTGCAGGACCACTTTCCCCCTCTCCACAGGAGCTACTTTGAAATTAGCTGGTGCTACTCAAATGTACCAACTATGGACATCTGTGTCAAGTGCTCTCTGTGGATGTGTCAACAATCCTCAGAATGGTAAAATAATTTGTGTATTGTTCCTTGTACTCAGCACATAATATGTAAAACAGTGCTACCAATAACTTTCAAGTCATCCATGGGATATTGCAGTATGTTTCTGTGTGGAGGAAAACCAAATGCAGTTTTTACTAGGTTGCATCTTTCCCTGTTTTGTATTGCAGAGGAAGGCCAGCGTATTTGTGTGGGAGCCTTTCCCATAATAAAAGTTTGGCTTCAGCAGATTTCTCTGCCTCGCACTGAAATTTTTCAACCCATTTGCTCCTTCATAGCAATGATTGTTGCCAACAACTGTAAGTAAAAGACACAGAATAGTTTGTGCTGAAACTGATTTTTATGTCTAGGTAAAACACCTAAGTTGAGACTAAAATCCAAACTATCAAATGTTCCCTACTTCTTTTTTTGCAGCCTGTGTTCAGGAGAGCTTTTCTGCCTCTGGGGGTTTGGAGACTCTTGCTCTTGCACTAGTTCGTCTAGCTTCTGCTGCAGATACAAGCTTATTGTCTTGCCAGCTTTCTGTCATTATATCCAAGACCTTGTCAGCTTGCATAACTGACAACTGTGCGTACTGCTCTCAAAGACAAATGTATGCATGTTAACAGTTTGCTTGAACAACCTTAAAGAGACATTCCTTATCTGTTCACATTTTTTTTCTTTTTTGTAGCTGCTCTAGCTTCAGGTCTCGCTCAGTATGAAGTAGTGTCCCACCTTTTCTCTTTGCTGGCTAGTCCACACCTGGACCCTGGGGATAGACTCTCTGTTTTACTAACTCTGGGCCACTGCACTGAGGCCTCAGGTGAGACTGCTCAATAGTACACTAATTTTAGGTCTAATTTTTTCTCTGTCTTTTAATTAACATTTTAAGCACATGGACTCATTCAATGCAGCTTTTGACAGTCTTCCTTTTCTTAAGATTACAACACACTCTCCATGTATTTTTCACAACTGTGTGCTTATTTGTGCCTTAGAGGAGCACCAGTCCCAGCTGGTCCAGTGTGGAGGCCTGCCCCTTATCATAACTTTACTCACAGAGGACACGAGCGAGGACGTTAGGAAGGCTGCCACATTTGTACTGCAGGCTTGCAAACAGGCCAGTAAGTCAAAGCAAGATAATGCTGTTATTCTACACACTCACATTTCAGAGTCACTCTGTGACATTGTTCTTTAGCACTGCTAGTTACCATGTCACCACACAGCCTCTGTACTGGCAAAATAGCTTAAAAATAAAGTATAAATAATATAAATTTGATACATTCTTTCCTCTGCATTTACTGGTATACTAAGAATGTGTGAGCTCAATTTTTGAAACATTACACAATTCAAATGAGCTGCCTTGCTTTTTCATATTAGAGAAAAAATTCACATACCTTGTAAACTATTTAATTGAAAGTAAAAAAAGAAAAAGAGAGTTTCTTCTCTAACCGATATTGTGTTGAATTATGTCACAGCAATGTTTAGCTTTCTTTCTAAATAATACTTAAGTAAGATTAAGTAGAAAGAATGAGTGATTTAATCATTTGTGTGTTAAATCTACAAGAAGGAGCTGTCATAATGACCTATTTGTGTTGTCTGTAAAGCCACGTGCTTGGGGGTGGATGGTTTGATAGCAAAACAGGTTGAAAACATGGAACCTTTTACAAATATGAAAGGCTTCCAACATTCAGCCAGAGATTTGCTGCGCAGGATTGACCTACTAGAGAAAAGACAGCTGAAGGTTAGACATGCATTCACATATGTTGCTGCAATCTGCCCAGCGTGGATCGAGGTGATTCATGATGTGTGCATATGCTCATGTTTAGGAGGCTGAGGATGAGCAGGAAGACATAAATCCACCATCTTTACCTGAGGAACAATGCAGCGCATCTGTACTCCCAGCCTTACCTGTATCACTGCTAAGAAAGGAGGGGATTAACACCATCCCCACATATAAGCTTGCACAGGCAGGTGGTGACGGCAACATTAAACCTGAAACTGTCAGAAACATAGTGGAGAATGAGAATAACAGTGACATGAAGAAAATTACCTCCAGTTCAAGTGCCTGGGAAGAGAAGAATAAAACCAGTGGAGGGAGTGTTTGGTGTTCAGCGTGCAAGGGTACAGGAGCCCTAATGTCTTCTCACGTACAGTCACTAGAGAGAGGCAGTGAGCCACAGACAACAAACAGGTCAGTAGTGTTGCTCTTTGTTGATTAGTTATTTATTTTGGAAAAAGCTTTGGTAAACTAAATGATTGATTACATTTCTTTCTGTTTTTGTGTGATTTTGTGTAGTCAGTTGTTTAAGCCCCCGTTACCAGTAAAGAAAACAAAACCACAAGTGATGAAATGCATTGAAGGTCAGAGAAACACCATTGTGCTTTTACTACATTGCTTTAATGTTTGTTTTCAGTAAACTTGTTGTTTGTAATATGTTTTTATTTTTAGAGCTACATGACAGTGAGATAAGTAAGGAGGGGCGAATCATAGTGGCGGAACAGTCTGTCTCTCATATCCGATGTGCAGGTAGGAGAATATAAAGGTGGTTCTCAATGAAATGCTCTCTATGTTGTATTATCTAATGTATGTTGAGAGTTCAAATAAGTGCACTGTATTCGACAGCCTTTATTTTAATTTTTACAAACAAGAGTGTTCTTTTCTTATTCAAAGAATAAAGTAGAATTCTATTCTTCTGCTGTAGAGTTTTTGTACATGTAGGCTGGGATGATAGTTGAGGTCCAGAGAAGCTGGAGAAGCTCAATGGAAACGCTAAATGTTTTCAGGTTGTTTTAATCTTAAGTTAAGTCCTTGTATCACTGTTCTTTGTCTCGTTCAGGTTGTGTGTTACCTTTTGAGGAAGTGAATAGTCGTACCTTTGCGACTCTCCAAAGCTCTTGCCACCACAGCTGTGACATGCACAAGGTTCTCCAAGAGGCCACAGAGAAATTCAGGATACGTCACTGCAACCTTTTTTTGAGGAAAAAACACCATGACAACATTGTGGAGTGCATAGACCCAGAGAGAGCAGAGCCACAAAGATGCTTGGAAAACTGGAGCGGTAAGAGGCCTTAAAATTGAATTTGCACACAAAATCCATCTTACTGGAAGGTGTAGTTTTTGTCTGATTGGTCAGAGAGTACATTCCAACCATACTAAAAGTTCTGTAAAGCAGGACATGACGACAGAATTGATTTTAGAGATGAACAATTAATCAATTTTGAATAGAAATTGAGAAAATGTAATTAGCAAATTGCAAAAGCCCCAAGTCAGGACATATTTTATACAGTGTGTCTAAACCAGGGTTTGAACTCGTGCGTCAGTGGTTTTATAAATTCACGCTGTCCACCTTATGTAACAGGCATGCCTTTGATGGTATTGCATATATGCCATTATATGCTTTAAATCTGTTACACAGAATATTGAACCAAAGCTGGACTTCAGAGAAATTAAATTGCAAATCAAATTGCAATGCCAATATCTGTTAGAGAAATCGTTCCGCCCCGATGGATTGTTTTGCTAAACAGAGCTTTTCTTGATTTGTGTTATTTTTTTCACAACTGTGAAGTTCTACCTAAAGTTGATAGATTTTGTATGAGTCAGAAGAATCTGAACCTAGAATACTTGGTTCACTGCAAATATTTTTTTTCACATAACAGTCTAATATTACGCAGCTCACTCAGGACAACCAATTTATTGCCCATTGAGCACAGATAATCAATCAAGTAAAATCTACATCAAAGGAAGGCCCAAAGCTACCATGAGGTTTACTCCCGACTGTGTTGATTGAAGTGTTATTTAACTCATCGCTATGTGCTGGTACAGCTACTATGTGTGCCCTTTTATTGTTTAATTAAAAACATTGGCATCATTTTCAGGTTTCTTTCTAAAGCCTGGCTGCTGATGGACAATGTGCCCTACTCAGTTTGCAACAAGTTTGCAAGTTTTATCTCAGACGGCTGGTTCACAAGGTGTTACACCTTGTAGTGCTTTATATTATGCATTCAGTATCAAAGTTTAATGTAGGAAGGGACATAAACTTTCGTCACACTGAGCACCATGGGTGCAGTTCTTTACACTTTGATACACAATCTCCAGTGGGTAAACACACTAAACCACTAGTGTCACTGGCTTCCCCGCTTCTACATCTGGATTCTGTCTCAAGAGCCTCCTAAATCTGTGTTGTCCCAGTCTTCTGATAGTTGAACTGTCACTCCTTTGCGGTCTTCATCACTGTTTACCTTTTGCCAAACCTATTTCCTATAATCAGTCTCTCAGTTTCAAAGAGGAATAAAATATTTTAAATGATTAACTGTAAAATTTTCCTTGTTGAAACTTGGTGCTATCTTCCATATTTGCACCCCACAGTGCTCTATTTCTTTGTTGGTCTTCACAGTTACAGTACACCTGTTTGTGAGGACTTCTGAGTTTTGTTGCTTTTTTAACCTTGCATGTGTGCTCTAGTTCTGCATTTTCTAACCCCACTCATTATAACTTGGTGAGGACAGCATTGACTAATCTACTACTGCAACATGGGCTGAATAGTACTGCAGTTGTCAGGAAATATACAGATGTTAGGACATGGGTGTGGGTAACATTTCAAACATTGTCTGTAATGCACATTATGTCATCGGTGCACTGAAATATGCTTAACTCAAGCTTTCATTGCTTGACAACTTTAAAACCATGGTATTTGTAAACTATTTGTAGACTAGTAGTCTTTTTGCCCTTAATGTGGAACAAACTCATTTATTGTCCTTCTATATTACTTCATAACTTACTTAATGACCTAAACAAGAAACCCACAGTCAGACTATTTAAGTATTGCAATAAGCTAATTTCTGAGAGCAGGAAACAATAAGAGCTCCCTGTCAGAGCACCCTGGAAGAAGTAAATTGGTGTAAATTATGTAACAAATAAATGTAACATACAAATGTTGCAAAGCACTGTATGGAATGAGTCTACCCAGATTTAACAGAAAAACAGTTGCTTTAAAATGAAAAATTTGTAAATCTAAAATAAATAGCACACAATTATCAAAAATGACACACAAGTTCTAAAGGAAAACTAAGCTGCCATTAAGCCATTAACTTAGTGGCAGTTTATCAGGGGCAATAGGACCAATTGTTGTGCTCTCAGAAGCTGCAGTTTAAACTGCACTTTTGGTTTTGTATGAACTTGGTTGCTGTGTCCTGTAGAAATCACCTACATTTCTCCTAAGATAACTGAATCTAGGATTTAGCTTAAACCTATGGCAGACATGATTTAACTGAGGTTTAAATTCATAAAGTTCACTGCAAGGACAGATTTGTATGGCTCAGATAACACCTTTTGATTTCTGAAATTTCACATCTTTAGCAATTAAGTTTTTTCGATGGCTACACTATAGCTATAATGTTAAAATTAGAGGTGTCACTTCTCCATCAATCAGTTACAACAATATGTACAGCAGTGCAGCTCACAATAACACTGTTAATAGCTTGATGACACACACAAAATGATGATAATGATGATAATTACTTCATTGACCCAAAGTAAGCTGGTAAACATTAAGACACATGAGACTGATGTTAACATTTTAACATTGTCTGACACACCTGTGTTGGGCAGCTGTTGATAAATCAAACAGAGCATGAGCCAACATGTGTTCTTAATCCTTTAAGCCAAACCTGTCTGATATAACTAACCTCAGAAACAAAGTCAGGATATGACACAAGAAGTCCGTCCAGTTAACAAGTTATTCCTGAAAGCTAAACAAATAATGTGAATACTTGCAAGTTGTTGCCTGTTATTGTTACATGTAGACATGCATGTATAACATTCTGTAAATGTGTTGTTTAAACATCTTTTTCTTCACAGATATCTCTTTGACTCCATTGCACAGAGGAGCTAAAAAGCAAACATCCACCTCTTTCAACAGGACTGGTATGAAATAGTATTCTGCAGCAGCACATAATTTACTGCTATCTTACACTTTTGCCATAATCAACAACGCTGATCCCATCACTCCTTTCAGGTCCAGCCATGACTCCCCTAAAAGGGCAGCGTCTTCCTGAAGATAGATACACAATATCAGATATCGGTATTTTAAGTAGATTACTTTAAGTGTGTCTGTGTGTGTGTGTGTGTGTGTGAATGTTATGATTGAGAGTTTGTGGTAGGAGCTGTCTTCTGCAATGTGTTCTTGGCAGCAGACAAACCAAAGAGCAGAAGGAATGTTGAACTGCAGCCAGTGTTCTCACAGTGCAGGCCAGAGCTGGTTCAGAGCTGCACAGCTGTATTAAACTGTTTCACACTCTGTATAACACAGTGTGTGTGTGTGCGTGAGAGAGAGAGGGGGGAAGGATAGAGGGTGAGAGAGAGAGAAAGATGAAAAAATTGAAATTTTATATTCTGATGCTTTTGAGTTATGACAGTGACATGGTTATGAAAGAGGAGCGGCTTTGACATTATGATTTAGTGCATTCTGTGTGTGTGTGTTACATTTGCCATACTGTATATTGAAATGATATGTTGATTTATTTTGTAAAAAGCTTTTCCATGCATCTACTTTTCCTCTTGGTTTTGCCAGTTCATATCATCTCAGTTCGCTCAAGAGTTGCTGTGGTGTTGCAATGCAGAGGCACTGTTGTATAGTGCAGTCTTTCACTGCTGACATGCTGAGATTTACTGTTTCTTCTTACCTCTTAGCCAAATGCTTTTTCCAATGCTCACTTTGTGAGAGTCAATAGTTTTTTCTTCCACTGCACAGTTCACATGTTCAGCTGTTTTTTCCACTGCTCTCTTTTCCCCATTGTACATTTTCTGTCTTTATTCTGATGTATTTCGTCTCTTCTCTCTACCTTTCTGTCATCAGCCATCTCCTGTTGTTTACAGGGCAGCTGTATTAGGTGTACTGAATGCTGTAAGAAGTAGAACAAGAGAAGACAATATCTTTTTGGATATTAAGTCAGGGACCAGTTGATATGTTCTTGAAACAGATTCAATTTTAAAACCTGGATTCTTTTTTTACAAACACATATAGAAACTCAAACTGTTTAATGTTTTAAATATAGAAGGAAGATGCAGGAGTGACAGTGGACATAATGCTCTTGATGATCTGCCGAAGATTAGAATGGACAACTGTTCCACTGTAAGAGTTTAAAGAATGATTTCTGTCCAAAATGTGTTGATATATATGACTTGCCAGGTTTTCCAAAAGCATTTAATGCAATGACTACAGTGTATGCTGCAGTGCATTGTAGTTGTACAAATATTTGAGGATTTAAATGTTGAAATAAACTGCATAGAATAGATATACTGTGGTCCAAATTAAAATTAAATTGTTATTCACAGCACAAAGAAGAAATTATATGTGAATGTGTGCCCTGTTTCACTAAAACAGAAATAAACCACAGAGATCCTGCTTTTTTGTAAGCTAGAACAGGCAATCTCATGCTTTTAAGTACTGTTTATGGTTTACAGTGTTTAAAGTTAATCCCTAGTTTTAGTTTACTTATTTACGAAATGTGTGTAGTTTACTGCCAGTAAATGAGACCAGTTTTCCCATTTACTTTTGGCTGGGAAAGGTTTCACTTAATTTAACTGAAATTGTGATTTCTATATGACTAGTGTTCTTTATCAGAACCACAGCAGAAGGCAACTGGACTTTTTGACTTTTGAAGATGTTTCACTTCTTCGGTTCTTTAGAAGAAGAACTGAAGAAGCCTCTGGGATTGAGAGAGAGATGAAACGCCTTCGAGAACCAAAAAGAGAAGTCCAGTTGCCTTCTACTGAAGCTCTTAGGATTACTATGACAGGGATGACTCAGTATCTACACAGACAGACTAATGCTCTTGAATACACCAGCAGTAGTGCTTGCAATGACTCTAAACCACAGAGGCCGTACGTTCAGCCTCAAAAGTTTATTGCCCTACACTGACATGGGTTGTCTGTTAAAATGTGTTCACTATGCTCCGTGGAATGACTCAGAGTATTTTATGCACAGTTAATGAGCTGAAATTTGTAAAAACCACTAGTGTGGTCTGTTAATATTGCTCACAGGCAGCATGAGTAGGTCATTTTTAGTATGAATAATGAAAATCAGATGTTTTGAAGGCACATTTTTTCCTATTTCATTAATTTTAAATGTGATTATACTGAGCTTTAGAAACCAGACCATTTGTATGTAGAAAGGCATCAATAGCTTTGGAAATGATGAATACACCTAGGAGGTAATTAATGTAATAATTAGGTAGGTCTATTACATTTTACTAGGTCACATGCGCATATGTCATTTCTACCTCTTCTGCATTTCTTATTTTTACTTATAGCGAAGGAAGAGGAAGGACTTCAGTCGTGAAGAGGTAAAGTATCTACTGTCTGGAGCAAAGAAGTATGGCTTCTCCTGGAACTCCATCTTGTGGTCTTATCCCTTCAAACCTGGACGCACCAATGTTGACCTGGCCAAGAAATACAAGCGCCTGATGGTGATGAGAAAATCTTGAAATGTGTTCGTTTCTTCGAAAACTGCCAAATGCACTACCTCACTTTCTCTTTCTCTTCCTGTTTTACCTTCAGAAATGCAAAACCCAGGATGCGGACTGTGCACAGTTGTAGTCCTGAGATCCTGGGCCAGATCATTACGAATGGCCCTCTGTAAATCAGCTGCTTGATTTTATCTGCATTCTGTCCAGTTCAAAACACTGCACTGTCTTTAAAGTAATCTAAAGCAGTATATGCTCAATATATTTATGATACTTCCTAGTATTTATTTAATTTTTAATATTTTGCATGTGAAGTATTGTTAATTGTTTGAATTTCTTTTGTTACAGATAAACTGTAAAAATCTTCTTTGTCAAATAGGTGTTCATTGTTTTGTTGATTCATGTGAACAGACTTTCATACATGTTTTATTTAAATTGAGAATGTAATTGCAGACACTATTTGTATTTATAAGTTTATGCATTAGGTCCATAGCATAAAGTGTCATTTGAGACTAAACCATATACTATGGGGAGTTTTTGTAAAGTTAAATTGTGCCACATTGCATTAGAATGGGAAATAGGTGTGGAACCTTTGAGAAAAGTACATCATTTGATGTCCAGGTTTTGCTGTAATAGCACCTATTGCACATCTGCCGGCATTCTGCAATGGCACAATGTGTTTTTGTGTTATTGCAGTAAAAAGAAGCAACCCTGGAACAGTTTGGCAACTATTTATATTAACTCTGTGTTCTGTCGTTTAGGCCCGTTTAGATTTACTGTCTGCCAGTTTGGTTAAAACTAAATAGTTGACATGTCAGGAAATCTTGTCCAGTAAAAAAAAAAAAAAGAGTATGGCCACATGTTATTTGACCCGAAGAATTCATGAAAAAGTGATATCCGTTTCAGCAGTTGAGAGCCAGGACATACAGTAAAGTGAACTTATTGCTTTTTCAAAAAACATTGTAACAAGAAGATATTCTGGACAAAATAATACATTTCTCACACTTTCGTTTTCACCATGAAAAATAGATATTTGTGTTACTTCCTTGACATACAGTGTCATGGAAGAAAATACCAAGCTCTGTTTTCTTTGTTTTTGTGCTTTGGCCATCACAGTCCGTAGAGAAACAGGAAATCAACAAGGAGAGAGGGGACTGGAGTCCAGCACTTTTGTTTATTGAGCCGAAAGCCTCTGGTATGACAGGAATCACAACTAGTGCAAATCATGCTGCTTATCTATTCTCGGTGTGCACCAAGAAGCAGCTCAGTCTGCAGACTGTATCCTTTACTGAGGCTGAGCTTGACTGAGATCACTGTCTAGAGTGCCTCTCCCACTCTGTGGGGACTCATCAGTGTGTTGCCAAAACCATGGGACTTTGCCATGCCCTGAGGCGTAGGCTGCTAGAGTTAGGTGTGTCTGGACAAGACAAAATGTTTATTTGGGACTCGGACTCGGACTTGATATGATTATGGAATTGGACAAGAGATAATTAGGCTCTGGTAGAGATTATTGTCTTTGTGAAATGGAGCAGCTCCATTTTGCACATCTTGAGGGAAATGGCCCTGAAGTCCTCCCTTCATTAGGCAGTGTTCCTGTCAACATGGCAAAACTTGTAGTTATTTTTCATTTTTAAGCTTTCATTTTGAGACCAGTCATACCAGTTCGCTGACTATTTGGTCAAGATGTTGGGATAGCAATGCAGTCAGGGCAGGGGGAGTGTGGTGGGAGAGGCATGTGAGGAGCAGATTTCTCATGGACTGAAACGCAGTCACACTGAAGACTTTTGACCCAGGCCCCCCGAAAACCTCCTTCCTCTGGAAAGAATGTGGCCTGGTCTCTCCCCCTTCTGCTCCCTCCCCTCGCGTCCTCTCTCTCACGAGACTGTGAGAAGGCACTGTCTCTCTTACATGATCGGGGCTGTGTGAGCTAGAATTTGATTACCATGTGTACAGTATGTTCCATACATGTACCAGTATGCTTTTTAACATGCTCTGCAATGGCAAATGCTCCAGTATGTACGTTTAACAGCTTAGTAGTGGGCACTTTCCTTTTTAAGCCATAATTCTAAATAATGGGAATCTACAGCTACTATCATGTCAACTCATCTCTATCTATTCCTTGGATCTTCAACATACAGACGCAATATTCTATCTCTTATTGTATATTCTTCTAGACAAAAACAAACGGGGAGCATAGTCACAACACATGTAGAATACCATTTTTATTTTCACAAGCAAGCCACAACTTGTTTTTTTTTTAATCCTCTAGTTGTATTTAAAATACCATAAGGTGACAAATATTCCTTTTGGAGGATTATTGTAAAGTCCAAACACAACAATATTAAGGCATAAACGTTTACTGGACACTTGTATCCTGCTGTTCAGTGGAATGCATATACTGTCTTCACCTTTGGTGGCATTTTTGTCCCTCACCTGTTGTCCTTCATTAACCTATCAATGCTGCACATTCACAGATTCTTAGAAAGATCTTACTTTTCCCTTTGTTCTCACTGCGCTACTTTTGGTTATGTAATATAGTGCTGGTGCATATTGTTTCACCTCCCTGCAAGAGACAGATTTAAAGTTTTGCTTGGCAGATTTGCATAGAGGAAGATCTCTGACATCTAACAATACACGTAACTACTTGTAGCCCCTGGAGTCCCTTTATCACCCCCCCACCAACCCCCACCCACCCCCACCCCACAGCCAGACTGTATAAGGGTATCAAACAGAGAAAAGTATGTAGTTTAGTTCTCAGTTCATATTGTTCCCCTGCTCTTTTGGTACCTTTGGTTCGCTGTATTAAGGAAATAGCTGTTTGCCTTAATTAGTGTACTTAAAATGACAAAAAATATATTGTTTTTTTCATCCATTCATAATTCATGTAAAGGGTTAAAAGGGCTTCACAGAAAAAAACATCTATTCACTTTTTTAATGAATCCTCTTTGATGGATTCACATCAGCTCGCTGGATGTGCTCATGTCTATGATGGGAGTGTCGTCAGGGATCTTGACATCACTTGGAATGAGGTCATTGACAAGGTCATTTCCTTTCAGCTCTAAGTTCTTCAGGATTTCACAAACGCTTTCCTCGTTGACATCACTCCCAAGCTTCTCCAAACACTCTGGCGCCTCCACCTCCACCAGCTTTTCCAGAACTTCTGATGTTTCTGCAGGCTGCTCTGGCTCGAATGTGGAATTCTCGGCTGCCTCGGTGCTGTCTTGGCACTGCTCGCCTGCTGGGACATCCGCTGGCTCATCTGGACTGACAGGGGTGGGAGCTGGGGAGGGAGTGGCATCAGGGACAGCAAAGTCAATCAAAGTGGGTGTAGGAAGCACTGGCTCTGGGAGAGACTCTTGGGAGAGCAGGTCTGTCTGCTGCTCCACAGGCTCAGCTGGGGCTGGTTCTGGTTCTGGGATGGCCTCAGGATCGGCCTCAGCGTCTGCCTCCGGAACTGGGTCAGGCTCTGGAACTGGTGCGGACTCTGGAACTGGTGCGGACTCTGGAACTGGTGCAGACTCTGGCTCGGGGACTGGCTCTGGCTCTGGGGCTGGTTCTGGAGCAGGCGGCGCTTCAACAACAGGTTCTGGCTCTGGAGGTGCTGGTGTGCTATCTATGACCAGAGGTTCCGGTTGGACTGGAGCTGGGGTTTCCTTTACGGCAGGCTCTGGTTCCAGATCACTTACTGGGGCCACTGGAGCTTCTACCTCCTTGCACTCTGATACGCATTCTTCACTGGGTAAACACACCTTCAGTGACACCTGCTCCCCCACCACCACATCCAGGTCCTCTGTCGCCTCCTGAGTCTGTGTTATTGCAGGATCTTCTGCTGGCTGAGCAGCTGCTGGCTCCTCTGCAGCCTTCTGTTCAGTGGCCACAGCTTCAGCGCTGGTCACTGGGGCATCTCGCCTTCTGCTGAACCTGTTTCCCATGATGAACCTGGAGAAAAGGGGAATAAATGAGAATTAAATATTTTTTAATAATTAAATGTCAAAAGGTATCTTTTGAGTGTTTGTAAAAGTAAATTTAAACTTTTACTTATTATTCAAAACGGTATCCTGTTGTCATAGGTAGGGTGTGTTAAATTGGATTTAACATAGAAATTCATCATTATGTAATTGCTCAAGGTTACAAAAGCAAACCAAAAATAAATAGGGAGACATTCTTTAAGTTGTCAGGATATATTTAACTGGTTGAGCAACAGTAGTCCACTTTGTGTCTTATGGTACATTATGTTCTCCCTTCTCCGGCTGCATGTACAGCATGTGCTATAGTTTGGAGAGAAGAGCATGTCAGAGAGCTGAATATTCATGCAGTGCCTGAGGACAATTTAAAGCACTTGTCTGATTAATTCTCTCTTGACTTTTACACTGCATTAGACAGGAAATTAAATCCTCGAGAAACAAGTCGTGGACAAGTTTAAACGTGCGTACAGAAAACATTTATCATCTCATCACTTTACAGCTTCCCCAAAGGAAGAATTATAATTTGTAATCTGTTTTTGTTTCTACTTTTTAATTATTCTGTTAAAGAACCACACCTTGTTCCAGCTGCGTCTCCCAGAACCACGGATCCACACAGCCATATGACATTTAAATGCACTTCCTAACAGGCTGATTAACATAACGACAGGAAACGTGTGCTGATAATTATCAATGCACACAATAGAAGTGAGATAATAGTGATTAATTGCAAGTGAAAACAAAGCGAACAAAGGAACTCTTGCAGACGACCCCGCCTCCCTGTTGTCCCTGAAAAAACTGTTAAAACTATCCAAAGTTTACAGAAGTGAGAAAAAATATTTAAAGCAAAACAGCTCCGGTCGTAACACACAGTTAAAAAATATGCAGAAGTAACAAATGTTGAACCAACCTTTAGGATCTGTGTTTTGTTGTAGCGGTTAAAGCAGATAGCAGCACGGGATCTCGCACTCCCAGCTTGGAGAAGTCCGCACGTCAAACTGTCTATTAAAGCGCGCTCCTCCGCAGCACGGTCCTGCACAGGCTGCTGCGCGTCCGCGATTCATGCGCGCCCCAGAGGTCCCGTGCACGCTGCGATGGTTTGTTCAGAGGATTACAGCTCAGTGAAGCTGACCCCCCACCCACACAAAAAATCCAAGCAAACAGGCTGAGTGGTTAGTGCTTCGTTTGTGCTGATTTGTGCCGTTAAAATTTTCGTTTGTGCTGTTATAATTTTTGAGATATTAAAGATTATTTTTTTAGGTCATTCAGAGGTCATCATCCCCCCAGCTTGCTCCAAAATGAACCAGACCGGTCTACTTTTTTAGTGCTTCGTTTGTGCTGATTAGTGCCGTTAAAATTTTCGTTTGTGCTGCTGTACTTTCTGAGATATTACAAGTTTTATTATTGGGTGATGACGTCATCATCCCCCCAGCTTGCTCCAAAATGAACCAGACTGGTCTACTTTTTTAGTGCTTCGTTTGTGCTGATTTGTGCCGTTAAAATTTTCGTTTGTGCTGCTATAATTTCTGAGATATTACAAGTTTTATTTACAGACGATCACATGACCCAAGTTGATGACGTCTGTGGTCTGCACCGTAGACATCAAAGCCTCCGTCTGTGGCAATGGCTTTCACCATAGACATATATACGTATATACATATATATGTCTATGGCTTTCACCACCTGCTGCCTGCAAATGCCTTGACCCGAATTGATGGCGTCTGTGATCTGCGACGTTTATAACGTGTTAATGTATATAACGTGTATAATAACTAATGTAATAACATCTGAGGATGTTCAACCTGTGCTATCGCTGGAATGTCTTCTTCATTTTGTGCCTTTGTGTGTACATTTGTTCAATAACATTTGGTTTAAAAAAAAAAGGTAAAATGTATTTTTATGTTAATAAATTATATACATTTAATTGCTCCCTGTTGAGAGCATTCCTGGAAGATGTGTGGTGAACACATCCACTGCACAGTTAAGCAACATAAGAGAAAAGGTGACTGTAGTCATGATGCTCTGCATGGTGTTTGAGATTTAGGATTGTGACAATGTTTTAAGTGCCTGTGATTCAGTTTGATTTTACTTTTATAAGCTGTAAGAATAAGATCGTCTGTAACTAAAACTTGTAATATCTCAGAAAGTACAGCAGCACAAACGAAAATTTTAACGGCACAAATCAGCACAAAGGAAGCACTAAAAAGTAGACCAGTCTGGTTCATTTTGGAGCAAGCTGGGGGGATTATGACGTCATCACCCAATAATAAAACTTGTAATATCTGAAAAATTATAGCAGCACAAACGAAAATTTTAACGGCACAAATCAGCACAAACGAAGCACTAAAAAGTAGACTGGTCTGGTTCATTTTGGAGCAAGCTGGGGGGATGATGACCTAAAAAATAATCTTTAATATCTCAGAAATTATAACAGCACAAACGAAAATTTTAACGGCACAAATCAGCACAAACGAAGCACTAAAAAAGTAGACCAGTCTGGTTCATTTTGGAGCAAGCTGGGGGGATGATGACCTCTGAATGACCTAAAAAATAATCTTTAATATCTCAGAAATTATAACAGCACAAACGAAAATTTTAACGGCACAAATCAGCACAAACGAAGCACTAACCACTCAGCCTGTTTGCTTGGATTTTTTGCGTGGGTGGGGGGTCAGCTTCACTGAGCTGAGGATTACAATTCACTGAAGGAGACGCGAGAAAAGAAGTCGCACGTCATCATGAAGCTGTGACCTTAGCTATGGTGTAGGGGGAAAAGGATTTTATGTTTTTAAAACTGGAAAATGTGGTTTTAAAATCAAATATGTGAGCCCACCCACATAATTACAGCCTGACTCCCCCAAATGTGGCCCAGTCTTCATTAGCATTTTTGTTGTTTTACCATTTTTTTCATTAGTTGCTTTATTTTCAATTTGAATATGATTTATTATTATTATCATTATTATTATTATTATTATTATTATTATTATTATTATTAGTAGTAGTAGTAGTAGTAGTAGTAGTAGTAGTATCATCATCATTATTATTAAAGTTATTTAAATTATTTAAATATTGTTTTGCTTTGTTTTCAGATTCACATTTTTGCACAATGTCACAATTAATAATGTTAAAATGTTTCAGATAAAGCAACAAACAAAAATAACACAACAACAACAAAGCAAAAAAAAAAACCCAAAACAATAAGGCCTAATAATCTGGGCCATTTTTGAATGAGTGATGCTATAATAATATTGCAGAGCTAAAAAAAAAAAAATTAATTTGTAAAAAGCAAACTTATCATTTGTTATTTTCCCTTTTTAATTAGTTGCTTTATTTTAATTTTAATATGATTTATTGTTATTATTTTAATTATTTATTTTATTTAGGCTTCAGCTTCGTTTTAAGGCCCACATTTTTGCACAGCGCCACAATAAATCGCGTTTAAAAAAAAATTAAAATTAAAATAAATAAATAAAATAACACACAGATAAAACAACAACAATAAGGCCTAATAATCTGGGCCACTCTTGATTGAGTGATGCCGTAATTTGTATGTGGCAGAGCTAAAAAGTTTGATTTAATTAGTAAAAGCACACTTACATTTTAAATCAAACACACAAACAAAAACATTTAAAGCTTTCCAATTTTGCACACCTTCAACATTTTTTTCTCAGCCAACGTTCTGTTTCGATCTAATAATAAAAAAACAGACTTAGTGCGACACCTGCTGGTCAGTATTGGTAAGTGCAGGTTTTGTTATTTATTTACAATACTTCTCTCAACTTGAACCTGTCCAAACCGTGAAGGAGGATAAACTGAGCCTATCCTCTATATTCTGAAAGTAATTATGACGCTTTATAAGTACATTTTATTATTTTCCTTGAGGATTGATCATTCTTTTTCATAATTATGCTGTCAGCTGCAGGCAAAGAGGGAAGCAGGAAACTCTATTTTAAAGGTGTCACTCTGATAATTATTGACAGAGCGCAGTTAACCAGGTTTGCACTTAGAAAACGAACAACAACTGTTCTCCCCTGTTTTCTGATAGGCCTACACCACGAGGACGAGTGAGTCACCTCTTGTTTGCCACACGTCAAAACGAAACTGCAAGTCGTTTCTCCAACTTTATTTTCGGATTTCATTAAATAAACATATTTATCAAAGGGCGTTGCTTTTTTAAAAAATGATCCCAAATAAATCGTGTCTCAGAAATAGTCACCGCTGGATCTTGTGAAACAGAGAAGTGCACTTTGCAGAAAGCTGGAGGATTTCAGTCCTTAAGGTGTGATCATATCAGCGAAGACGCAGATCAGCTGATCTTGGTTGAGCATTTAAATCCCGTGACACCGATTGTGTTGTGATCGGTCTGTTACAGTGACAAGGTTTCACTTCTCCGGGCTGGTTTTTGAAGCTTACAGATGATATCAAGGTAAGTTGTGCAGAAATATTCCATTTATACACAACTTTGTAGTTTAAATACCCCTTTTTTTATCTGGATGTTTGATTTGATTTCTGATTTACATGAACGTTAAATCCACAGGTCATAAGGTCTTGAGGGGGTTTTCCATTATGGCTGTTCTCTGTGTCAAGAGTCCCACATGGAGCTCTGTTTGGATCTCTGTCTTCCTCCTCCTCATCCTCCTCCAGGTGTTGATCTGCCTGCTGCTCTGCTCTGGTGTCTTCGTCCTCTCCAGTGAAGTCCTCATCAGCCCTTTGCTCTTCTGTAAAACACTTGAACATGGTGAACAGTCCTGCAGCGGGTGGCACAGGTTCTCTCTCAGTGGACATGTATCCGGTGTGGACGTCCTCCAGGCGCTGGTTGTTCTGTGTTTTTATGTTCCAGTGGTGCTTGTTGCCTTTTCCCTGCTGGCCATGCTGTTCGCAGCCTATTCCAAAGACAGAGCAGTCCTCTGGTGCAGCTTGGCCTGCCAGGTGGCATCTAGCCTGCTCACTCTGACTGGTATTATTCTGTTTCTGCTGCTCTATCAGTCGTATTTGAGCCGGAAGGACATGACCGTTTATTTCTACGGTTGTGTGGGGGTCCAGGCGGAGCTCGTTGTCACATCTGTGCTGACCTATGTGTCAGGAAGGAAGTTACCTGGCTGGAAATAAAAGTGGCCATGATGAACCACAATACCCAGAAGGGGAATGATTTCTTACAGGTTTTTTAATGTTCCTTGCTAAGAAAAGTGATCAAGCGTTTGGATAAGCTGTCATGATAAGGTAATTCAGCATAACCACTTTGTATTAGATCAACTTTTACATGTTATAGTGGCTTTTTAGGTTGTAGCAATGGTTTTGAATTTCAGACAAATGAGTGCGTGAAAGATGAGATAGAAATATGACCTGTTTCCTCTGATATTTAGACTTTTTATAAAAACGTACTCATGCTTTTATTACTTGTATAGTGGATTACTGTAACACACTTTTTATTACCCGTCCTAAAAAGACCATTCGACGTCTGTAACTCATTCACAATGCTGCTGCTAGAATTCTGACAAACACCAAAGAGACAGATTCTTACATTCCTGCACTGGCTTCCAGTGAAATATAGAAATCAGTTTAAGCCCTGAATTATTACTCTGGGCCAAAAATACATCAGAGATATGTTTGCTGAGTGCAAGCCAGTAAGGCCTCTCGGTCTGGTGTAAACTCATTCATTTTCATTTTGTTTATTTCTATTTTATTGGGTCATTTGAAAAAATGTTTTAATTTCTTCAAATGTCTTTTTGGTTTTAATTATTTCATCAGATTTGTGTCCACCTCACTCAACTTGTCCGTAGCATTTTTACTTCATCTTTTCCATGTATATTTTTTATACCTTTACCTGGTATGAATAAACCTGCTGAAGAGAATAAAGTGTGAGAAATGTCCAAATGCAGTGCAGCAATGGTGCTGACACTTACAATTTATGTGTATATTGAAAATGTAAACTGCATCACAACAGCTGCTGTTTCATGAAGAATTACTATAATGTCTAGTGAATATGCAGTAAATTCACACACATATGCATAAAAATATGTTCAACAGAAATGTCTTTAATGTCATTCCTGTAAGGAATTCATACATCTGTTTTCGCCATAAAAAGACGCCGCAGGAACAGCTAAAATGTAGTGTTCAGTGAATTAATCAGGACACAGAGAGGTCTTCTGTTGGAAACATACTTCCATAACACCACTCTATCACCTCAGCCGCCGTCAGCATCACATTCAGCATCACAAGTCGGCTTATCTCAACACCAAACATGCCCTGTTTTTTCATAAAAGTTTTCAGTAACATTCTGGAAAACGTCCACAATTTTATGTTAAATCAAACAAAATCTGCTAACTTTGGCCTACAGTAAGATGGAAATGGGAAGTAATAGTGCCATTAAATCTGGAGCCTTATCCAACCTCATTCTAAGATACTAAAATTTTCACCAAAATGAGATTTCAGGAGTCATTAAATGGAAGAAACCAGCATTTACACCTCAAGTTATTGGTGTCGGTCTTCGTGTCCTCCCCCTGTGGAGCTCTGCCAAATTTGACGTCCCAGTGACTCAATTAATATCAAAGAGTTTTTCATTTAGTGCAACACTTTAAAAACTAACCACACATGTTCAAAAAGTTCATCATCAGGTGAAGAAAATTTCCCGGACGAGCCGCAATGCATCGTCCTCCTGAGGCTGCTCCTTTCTTTTCTCAGCCTCCTGGTCCTGAACCGGCTCTGACCTCTGGCCCTCAGGTCCAGGATGCTGAGGAATCGTGATGTATGGCACCGTTTCCCCCTCTGTGATGTCCAAGTCTGTTTCCGACACATAGGTCATGTCCAGGTCGTCGCCGCGGTCTGAGGACTCCTCTGCTGAAGAGTCAGTCTTTGCTGTCAAATAAGAAGGGGCAGGTTTCCCTTTCTTTGTCTTAATGGTGTCCTCTGTCTTTAGTTCAACCTGTGTGGAAGACAACAGTTAAGGGAACAGCCTGCATTTTACATCCCTAAGACTGATATGATTTAGGAGTCTGTTTGACATTTTAAAACTTCTACTTAAGCTACATACAAAAACATACCTGCAGCATGCAAATTCCTTTCTCATGTAGAGAATAAGTCAAAAATCTTAATTCTGTTATGGTTAGAAAAGGGTTAACTAGTGACAAACACTAAAATACTCCACACCCTCGTCAGGTATGGCTTTAAAGGACAATAATTGGATTGTACATGGACCGGCTGATCTTTGACCAGTGACTATAAACAGCCGCCTTAAGATGTATTCAAATGACACAATGCTACAGATGACTAGAGAAAGACGAGAAAGTGCCATTAGCATGTTGGACGTCGGCATGTCAGAATTTCCACAACTCCACCATTTGTCATTCAAGAAATCATTTCACAATACAGTCCGGCCAATGGCTGTCTACCACATGATGCTCTGAATGGACGTGAGCCCGTTGCCCAGAAAGCCCTTCAGGAATAGCAGGACAACATTCAACAAGCAACAACCTCATTGACTCCGTCCATAACTGACATGTTCCTTGTTACTGACTTGTAGTCCACTGTTCATCTGACCATTATCATTTCTACATTCCATGTTTTATAGTCCCCTCCTTCTGTTGTGGAGATGTTGTGTGTCGGTTGTTAGTACCGTCGCCTCACAGCTAGAAGATTCCCGGTTAGGACGTCTGGGATCCTTCTGTGTGGAGTTTGCATGTTCTCCCTGTGCATGTGTTGGTTTCCACTGGCTTCTCTGGCTTCCTCCCACAGTCTAAAATCTTGCTGAGGTTAACTGATGTCTGTAAATTGTCCATAGGTGTGAATGTGAGTGTGCTTGGTTGTCTGTCTCTATATGCATGGCCCTGTGACAGACTGGCGACCTGTCCAGGGTGTCCTGCCTTCGCCCAAGTGGGCTGGGATAGGCTCCAGTCTCTGCTCTACAGAGGATTAAGGGGTGTATAGATAATGGATGGATATTTAATTTTAACAAAAAGTAATAACAATAATAATAATAATAATAATAATAATAATCATAGTAATAATAATAATAATACAGCACTTTTTAAGACATTTAAGGACGCAAGACAAAGTATGTAGAAGCACAAATAGAATACAGTGGAGAAGGGAGAGTAGAGAACAGGGGCATAAAATAATATAATAAATACGTAAGACGCATTTTAGTTGCTTTTTCATTCTCAGAAGGATATAAGGGTCATTTGAATAGATAAGAATACAAATAAAAATAAGTAAAAAAATTATAATTAAAAATCAGACTTATTAGAACATAAGGATTGGAGTCTGGATAAAATAAATATAATAGATAAATAGATAAAATAGATCAAAATGGATAGAAAATTTACATTACAGTTGTCACAAACCTTTTGGTAAAATGAATTCTTTCCACCTTATAAATAACGCCAGCCCAGCCATCCATTGTGGCTATTTCTTTCTAGCTTTCTTGTTGACTGAACTTATAATCTATGCCAGACATCTTAAATGGCATGCTTTCATTTTCTTTTTCATCTCTATTTTTTTTTTCCAGCATGTAAACATTTGCAGATAAAAACAGAGAACCAGCGCCACCTGTTGGAGAGTCCGGAGCGCCGCATCCTCACAGTCACCGCTGGTAAGACACGAAACCGCCGCTTCCACCAGCTCCTCCTCGTTCATACAGTAGAAAGCAGACCTGGAAACACACCCGAGCACATTATTAAAGCAAAAAGGACTTTAAGTGAAGGAGAAAAGCGACAATCTGAGTTGTTCCCTCCGTTTTCTACCTCGCTGCCTTCCGCTTCTTCCTGCTCTTCAGTGGCTCTCTGGCTTTCTCCTCTTTCTTCTCCATCCACGCAGGAAGCGCCCTGCGTTTGTCGGACATGTTGGCTTTTACGCACGCAACATCACATCATCTATGAGCCTGTACTGTGTTTATATGCGCACTTTTATGTCAACCAAACAGAGACAAAGCTAGGGTTAGCGTTTTTGGTGGAGTCACGTGGCCGCACTGGTGTCTTTGGCGCCACTTAGCGGACAAACACTAGAATTACAAACAACAACAGTCCTGCCTCCAGCACATGATCCATAAACTGTTTTTAACAAACAATTCTGATTTAACATTGTGTGGAAGGGGGGCACTAGGACCGAGAGCAGCTCACCTATGAAGACAATCCTGCAGCTCAGGTGAGTCATTGAGATTTTTTTTGGTAAGTAAAGCAGACTCTGTGGAAGTCTCAGGGTGAGAATTTTACCCTGAGGTATTAGATTTTTATGGAATTTGTTTGGGTTTTCTGTCAATAAGTTGTTGTTTCCTTCATAAATGGTCATACAAGTGCAGAAGTAGTGGCAGCAGCAGCAAAGTATAAATACTTTATTAATCCCAGAGGGGAAATTCGGTTGTTACAGCAGAAAGAGTAGTTACCACCACCGTAAATACAGATAAATAAACAAAAATATGCATTAAGTAAAAATGATGAATGAGAAAAACATCAAATGCACAATAAATGTAATATGCACCAATTTAAGTACACTAGTACTTGTTTTTAATGTTCTGTTGTGGTGTACACCGATCAGCCACAACATTCTGACCACTGACAGGTGAAGTCAATAACATTGATCATATTGGTACTATGTGCTGTTCTGCTGGAAAACCTTGGATATTGGCATCTGTGTTGATGAGACTTAGACACCCAAATAAACATTGTGTCAGAACAACACACTCCCTCATGCAAATGGCAATACCAAGTGTCACTGGCCTACCCCCACAGGAAGATGCACCCCACCACATGGCAACAACATCAATCAATCAGGAACATGTTGAGGAACATGACAGTCAGTCAAGATGTTGATTTGACCTCCAAACTTCCTACACCCCATTCTGATCAAGCATCAACAGGATGCAGTGGAACAAGTTTGATTGACAGAGGCCCCACTGCACAAGCCAGAGAACCCAAAGGATCCAGTGCCAGTGTCCTGGTTCCAGACCCCATAGGACACCCTGAGAGGTCCTTTTGTCAATGCTTGTTCAGAGCATTTTTGAGCACATAAGGGGGAGCCAGCACAATATCAGGCAGGTGGTCATAATGTTATGCCAAGTAAAAGTGTAAAGATGCCAAATGTGAATTAAGAAAGTACAAATGTTGGTGTTTTATGTGCAAATAATGTGCAAGAGTAGAAGAAATTGCTATTAATCTGTGTTTTCACCTGTAATCACAAAAGATTAGTTTGAATTGTGCTAAATTAACATGTGGAACTGTTAGCTGCCATTTACTTTATTTTGTTTCCTTTACATTGCCTCATTTGTCATACTTGACAGTTGTACAACCAAGCGATGCATTGTTAGTGCTGCAGGCTGGTGTCGGCCTCCACCTGCCAGAGTAGCGTCGGTGAAGTGAAATGATTTGAGGTTTGTTTTGTATGTCGTTTTGGTTATTTACTGCTAGTGTGCTCCCAGTGCTTTGGCCTGCAGATTGATGCGTCACCTCCCTGCAGCAAATCACTCAATGTTTAAACGTTAGTGGCTCTAATTTTAATAAACTAACCTGTAATTGCATTTTGATTCACTCTGACTGTTGGCCTCTGCATTGAGGTGGGCCTGTGTTTTTACACTGGACATACTCAGATGTCGTAATACTTTCAGCCTGTCCATTAGGTGGCTTTGGAGCACTTCAGTTTTGGCATTTTCAGAGAATCCTAAATATGATAGCAAATACCAAATGCTACTTTAAAAACATGTTGATTTCCACATTTTGCACATGAATGTAGTTTTTAAATAACCTACCAGTACTTGAGTAGATTTGTATTCATCTCGATTCCTTATTTTGACCCTTGTTTTTGCTTTTTACAGCTGCTGATTTCACCAGTGTTGTAGATGGAAATAGGCTCTTTCTGTGACATTAATGTTTTTCTACATGGTCCATGGCAAATAAATATAATACAGTTTTTAATTTTAAAATATTTTTGTTATTGTTGTTAAAAATCTACCCTTAGACTGGACTGAACTTAACCGTCTATACATATCTCAAATACTGCTTATAATTTGTATTGCACTACTATACATTCATACTGCACTCTATAAAATGCAAATCATTCCCATTGCACTGTTGTACATACTGTATAACCTTTCCCCTTCTCAACAAGCAAAGTTTGCACCATTATACATATTATATATTATCCACATTTATATTATACACTTCTGTATATGGTTACTGCTTCTGCGCTTCTGGTTAGATGCAATCTGCATTTCATTGCCTTGTACTTGTGACATGTGCAATGACAATAAAGTTGAGTCTAATCTAAAATGAAAACAGATTTTTTATTGTTTGCTGCTTAATAATTCAGCCTGCTACCTACGTGAATCTGCAGAACAACTAACTAAAGCAGTCAACAGCGGAATAAAAAATACATTGTTCCCCCCTTGAAGTTAGGCTGCACCATAAAATGGAAATACTAAAGTGAACCAAGAAGTTGAGGAAATGTTTTCTACTGCTCATATTTTGTTAATCCCACATGTCTATTATTAAAACAATGTTGATGATTAAAAAAAAAGATTTTTAAGGTTTTGTAGACTCAAAAAATGTTTGGTCTCAGCAGGTTTGCAGATTTAATCACAGATTTTATGCCCAAACTGTTGTACTCATATTACTTCTAGGCTACTGATCATAATGCACCCTAGCTGATGCTAAAAGTCCTATATCTGTATATGCTATGGATGAAAATAAAAGTCCAGCCATGAGTTCTGAGTCTCTTCCATCTCCTAGCACACTTACATAAACTCATGTTACACACACGCTTGCTGTAGGCTGTTGGAATTAATCGGGGTCACAAGTGTGCTGTGTAATTAAAACTGTGCTACGAGTCTGATCATTCAAATTCATGTATTTTGCCTTGAACTCTCTGTTGTCTCAGCTCATCCACATCCGATGTTACTTATGGAATACTTTGGTGGGGTTTGTTTTTTAATTTTGCTTCCTCCTCATATATTTTTATTGGCATTTTGTGTCTCATTTAAGTAATTTAAAGCAGCAATAAATCTAAATTATGAAATATAAAAAGCTGTTTCATCATCAGTGCCACTTTAGGATGTTTTTAAATCATATTTTTCAAGATACTGTCAGATAATCAAAGCTGTTTGATGCCTTTTCTTAACTGCTGAGATGTATTCTGGGTATGTGTGGACATATAGTGCAGTACTGATGGCTTTTAGCCCTGTGAGACTTGTTGTTACTGGCCAGCAGTGGATAATCTATCCGAGGCGAGCTGCACGACACATTTTTTTTCAATGTTTTCTCCCTCTGTCCTTTTATCGCCCTCTTTCAATCACCAATGTTGAAAACATGTTGTATCAGACTCTCACTTTCTGTCACTTTGTACTCAAAGCTGTTTTCTCTTCACTCCAGCCTTTTAATTATGTCTCTAAAGCCCCTTCCTACAAGTGCTTAGGCTCTTGATTGCAAAGACCAGCTTTGTATATTTGACTAAATTAAAAAAAAAAGGGTGAAAAAAATCTCAAGGCAAAGAGCATGTTGCACGCACAATGTAGTTTTCCTTAAAGCTCTCAAGTTCAGTGCATTTTAGGAACAACAAATAATCAAAGGCCTGAGCTGCTAAAAAAATCCTCAAAATCTCCAGTTGTTATTTGTTGTTATTATTCACAGGAGATTGTACTCAACAGAGGCTACATTTCAAAATAAGTGTATCACTGACTCACATTTTGTCCTTCCCATAGCTTGCTTCTTATTTTCATGCAACACTGCTGGCAAACTGAAAATTCCACCAAACACTGACGACAAACTACTGGCCCAAAATGAACGTCTCCAGTGACACACATACCACTGTGATGACACAAGTGTCCCAGACACTTTGCCTGCAAAGCTGGATCCCATCCATCTTTTTTAAAAATGCAAAAATAACCTGATTTTTTGTTTGTCGCTAAAACAAAAATGAAAATAGAAGTTAATATTTACAGCTCATCATTATTAAGTTATTACTGTTGCTGCTGTCTTGAATTCACAACAAAAAAGAAGATCTAAACATTAAAGAATCTTTGTGGAACCTATAGTGGGATTGGACTCATCCTCCTCCAGGCTTGCTGCCACATCCACAGATCAGGCTGTGCTAAGAAGATTTCTGTTTGCTAATGGAGTAAATCTTGTCGCTGCTTTTCTTGCATGCTGAATTTGTGAGTTAAACATGGTCAAAATGTCTGCTGCCGACATGAAAGAATCCCTGCTGTGGTTTTGTTTAGGACCAAGTTGATGCTAATGTCAGGATGTTTCCTGTAATGAACCTCGTTTTTAATGCACATTGACCTGCTGACATTTTGCTTCTAACACTGCAGTTTTTTTTTAAAGCTGAACCGGACATAAATGACTTGATTGGGTGAGATCACTGGTCATTTTAATCTAATCCATATCTGCTCTCACTTTCCACAGCCTTCATATGTTATTCTTTCTCCAAAGGCCCCTAATTGGTGCAAAAGCAGACTAATCTTATAGCTGTTTTCCTGAGCTTAACCCTGCTCTGAGTAAGGGTCACTGCCATTGGCCATCTGTCCCAGAAACCCTCCCTGTGATTGGCCATATGGCGTACGAGAGCAAGATTTAGGAAGAGTGGAATGTTTAAATTGAACGAAGATACTCCACTAAATTCATTATGGGGCCCAGGACCATGTTGGTGCAGACGTTTCTTCAGAGATGCAGAATTTAAAGTAAAAGCTTTCTTTCTCTCTCATGTAGCAGCACACACCTCTTCAAACACTTTCAAGTTAGATTCACAACATCTGACACCAAAGGAGAAACGAGGAAATCATTTTTTACTTTTCAGGCTTCTTTTAGCTTCCTCTCTGCTTTGATTGCTGCACATTGAAACCAATTTTCATTAAACCGTGTTCAAACACAGGCTGTTACAATATTTTATTTTTTGTGTTGCCTTTTGTTTTGTTGTGCTGCATAGCTGTATGCTTGTTTAGAATTCATCACAGAACCTGGACTTTAATCTGTGATATGTTGGCTTTTGGCATTTTGGTGAGATTTGACTTGTACACAAACACACACACACACACACGCAACTTCTTGTATGCAAAACTGTTGCATGACACTGAAGCTTTGCAGCTGTTTGAGAGTTTTCTGAGGTAATGCCTCCACGTGAGGTTGTTTCCATTTGATTTTTTGAGTCTTAGGAGATATCATCACGCACAACAAAACAACATGTGAGTGTGCATTAATACTGGAAGGCTGTGGCACCATATGGGAGCTGCATATGAGCATAAACAGATTAGAGATTTTGTAAAGCGGAGAGGAAGGAAGACAGACAATGTAAAGACACATGGGATTAAAGAGAAACACAGAGGAGGAAGTAATCTCAAATCTTTAGCAGGCAGCCAGATCTTACAATGGATTTTACTTTGGGTTGTTTTGTTGTTTGACACTTTTATAAGGAGGTCAGTTTAATTTTCTTTCTTCCTTCCTTCTTCTAATCTGTTGTTCTGCGGTCCTGAGCTTAAAAAAGGGAGTTAAGTTTCAGGTCTTCCTGCTACGTCAGGTCATATATGTCTAAATCTGTTGAGGAATTGGGCATGTGTGTTTACTCTCACTGCCTGGGTCTCCTGGGACAGTCTGGCTTTAAACTTTAAGCTGCCTATTATGTTAGGGGTCAGCTATGGGGTTGATTACGTTTTAAGTAAAATTTTGAAATGTTTTGGACAAACAGGCTTTGAGAACCACGAGGAAAGAGACAAGGAAGAAGTAAATTACACTGATAAAAGACCTTCCTTCCTGCACCAGATGACCCCTGTTGGTGTCCTCAGCTCAGTCTAGGATTTAATACAGTCGACCGTTCATGAGGGTGATTAGTTGTGACATAATCTACACTTGTAACATCTGATGCCCAAAGGCAATAAAATCTCCAGAGCTAAAGTGTGTCTGAGGACAAAAAAAAAAAATCAATGTGGTGATAAATGAGGAGTCAGTGGGATTCACTAATCTGTTCCACCCTGTTAAAGTCAAGTCTTGTAGGCTACTGTGCTTCCTCATCAACCGTAATAGGCCAAATCCACAGGGATTTCCTGCCAATCACAGGCCTGTGGTGGTATCTTAATGACTTTTCCTCGGAAGCTGATAAAAGTGCCGTTTTTTTTCATCAATCTGCTGTTTTGCTGTCACAGGCAGGTCAACAAGCACTGACACAGATTCAAAGCAAGTCCAGATAGTGTGCTACTGTGGAAGTCAAGTGATCTGGAAGTGGTTAAAGCGACCTCAGGGAGGCTAAACCCTATTGTTACATGTTGTTGAACTGCCCTGCTATGTAATCCTTGACCTTAAAGATGATCCGTTCCTTGAAAGCTTGTTGTTCTTTTTCAGATTAACAAATTTATTTTTAGACATGCACACACTCAGACAGTACAGGCATGTGTCTTTTCACACTAATGAAAAGAAGACAGAACAGAGAGAGTGGAAGTTGATTTCACTGAGCAGTGTCGCCTTGCTCGCTCAGTCGTAGACACTGCCAAATTGAAGATGTAAATTTCCTCCTTAAGGACACGTTAATAAGCGCAATCACTTGCCTGATTAAGACTCCAATCAAAATGCTAATTACAATCCGAGCCATGCAAATGAACAGTTTAGGATTCATTGTTCTCTTTTAGTTAGATTTGACTGTCTCTGTTTTCTCCTTTTGGTGGTTATGCATCTGTTTACCAAAGAGGTTGTGACACGCAAAAAGGCGGCTGATTATTTTAACATTACAGTCCACTTATTTTCTTACATGTAATTCAGGAGTCTGATCTGCAGCTGTTAGAGATGTTAACACTTCAGAGAATTAAATAGGACGTAGGAGAGTTTGGAGATTGGCATTGAGATAAGTTTTGCTTGAGGTCATGTCAGTCACCATGCACTGCTTTTTGCTATGTGGCTAATAGAATCTACAATAAACACAATAAAAAAACGGGGATGTTTACATGTATGCACACAAATAAGGAACCAATACTTCCAAACAAGGCAAAAATCTTTTTAATTCTGGAAATATAACCCGATCAGCCACAACATTATGACCACTGACAGGTGAAGTGAATAACATTGATCATATTGGTACTATGTGGTGTTCTGATGGAAAACCTTGGATTTTGCCATCCGTGTTGATGAGACTTAGACACCTAAAATAAACATTGTCCCACAACAAGCACACTCCCTCATGCAAATGGAAATCCCCAAATGTCACTGGCCTACCCCCACAGGTAAATGCACCCCACCACATGGAAAAAACATCAAACAATCAGGAACATGTTGAGGAACATGACAATGGCCCAAAATGTTGTCACATAAGGGGACAACACAATATTAGGCAGGTGGTCATAATGTTATGTCTGATCTGTGTATGTTAAGATTAAAAGTTTCACAACAATCTCACCACAAGCTGCTCTGGAGCTTTTGATTGCATTATGTGATCTTCTTCAGCAGATGACATTTGCCCAGTTGGAAACTGGGAATGTAATTGTTTGAATGTGCAGTCTTTGAGCATTTTGAAGGCTTCATCTTTATCCAGGCTTTAACACTTCAGACTGACATGTCATTGTTGCCCTTGGATAGAGAAGTCAGCCAAGTCTTCACCACATTGTTCTGTTCCAGGGCTTTTGATTGCGATGAGGTGACATCAAGCTGTGATTGTTTGGCCAAAAGAAATTCTAACTGCTTTTAACTAAATTTCACTAAGTACATGATACACAATAGAATAGCACAGCAAACTTATTTCCATTCAGTCCATGTACAATTAGGTCTATCAGTTTCTTTCCGAACTTTGGATTCATGTCACAGAATAGCCTTTTTCATCAGCTTTTGATCGCCTAATAGCAGAGAGAGCCCACACATTTGTCACACTGGAGCTGATGTTATAGAGCAAGAAAGCGAAACAAATGTGAAAGATCAGAAAAGTTACAGCACCGCAGGAATGTGAAAGCAAATTAGAAAACCTCAAGGACACCTTAATATTACAAAATCTTTCCTGAGATTACAGTAACTCACGGGGGATTAAAAGACAACGCAGTACTTCCACTGGCTTCGGGTTACGACAACACAAAGCTTTTCCCTCCGGCAGCGGCACTGGCAGACTTTTTGTTCCACTTTGATCCCCGTCTCTGTCAAAACCCCCCTAAAAACCTCTGCTTTCTAGGTCTCTGATTACCTCAGAAGAAGCAGGCAAGACGCCCAGTTGCTATGGCAACAGATGCAGATTTGAATACCCTTGATGTGCGGTAAAGGTGTATGTGTGTACATCTGCATGTTTTTAACTGGGAGTGAGCGATAAACAGTAAAAGTAGCCAACTGGTCATGAGATTTATAGCAGCCTGGTGATAAACAGTTACTTTTTCTCACCGCAGCTCAAGTGTCACACAGCTCATGATGAGATGGGTCTGCTGCACTCCTTCCAAAAACCACTCCTGAAAATAAAAGATTCATGCATCTCTGAAACAACACCCCCCCTCACTTTACGATCAGTCACAAGGGGAAGAGAAGAATCATTTTTAAACACAAATGATGCAACTTTACGACCATGCGTGCATTGTGTTCGCCTCCTGCTGAATTAATTCGCCCCCGAGGTTGTTACCGCAGAAACTTGGTCCCACCTTACTGAATAATGATGGCCACGGAGACTTTGAAAATATGCCCTTGGGGGTTTGGTGTGTGTTGTTTTGTGATTTGTGGTTTGACTGTGAAGTTTGGTGCCTGCTGATTTTTTTTTTTCTTTTGTCTGACTTTGGTTTGTTTTTTGACAAACTGAAAATTCAGCACGACAGAGTAAATAAGCTCACTATCAGCAGAAAACACAACACAAATGATACGTTAGAGATTGTCAACATTAATTACACACATTGAGAGGAAGGTATAATCCCACCAGAAAGACTAGAAAGCAGTGATAGAATATAACAGTTCATAAGAATTGTACTTAAATTAGGGAAGTGTGCTGCTGTACTTTACTTTATTTCCAATTTTACCTACTTTATACTTTCACTCACCTACATTTTAGAGGAAAACATTGTGCTTTTTTCAGAAATATTCATCTGATGACAACAGTCACTTTAAAAAAACAAGAAACCTTTGTACTATTTGTGTCTGTGACTAAAAAGCAGTGATTGAGTATAACATTACTTCATATCAAATCAAATCAAATCAAATCATACTTTATTGTCATTTTGCCAGACATACAGGCTTAGTGCGGGCAGAACGAAATTGCATTTGCAAGGTATCTTCCTATGCAATAGCATACAACATCCATCAAGTAAACAGTACAAAAATAGAAATGGAATAGAATATAGACCAAAGATGATGAGATACACTGATCATGCATAATATTATGACCACCTGCCTAATATTGTGTTGGTCCCCTTATGTGCTCAAAAATGCTCTGAACCATTGGGCATGGACATGAGGACCTCTCTGGGTGTCCTATGGGATCTGGAAGCAGGATGCTGGTATAGGATCCTTTGGGTACTCTGGCTTGTACAGTGGGGCCTCTGTCAATCAAAATTGTTCCACTGCTTCCTGTTGATGCTTGATCACAATGGGGTGTAGGAAGTTTGGAGGTCAAATCAACATGTTGAGCCATTGTCATGTTCCTCAACATGTTCCTGATTGTTTGATGTTTTTTCCATGTGGTGAGGTGAATTTTCCTGTAGGGGTAGGTCAGAGACATTTGGGGATTTCCATTTGCATGAGGGAGTGTGTTTGTTGTGGGACAATGTTTATTTGGGTGTCTAAGTCTCATCTACACAGATGGCAAAAAGCAAGGTTTTCCATCAGAACACCACATAGTACCAATATGATCAATGTTATTCACTTCACCTGTCAGTGGTCATAGTGTTGTGGCTGATCAGTGTACACTACAACAGTACCCAGGATATTAAAAACTGGTACTAGTATACTTGAATTAGGTAAGTATGTGGCTTTACTTTACTTGCTTTACTGCATTTTAGAGGTAAACATTGCACTTTGTTCTCAGATACCTTCATCTGATAACAGTAGTTGCATTGAAAACTTTTAATTCATATGATCAGCCTGTAGTACTAGTTGAATTATCAGAACTAAATTGCCTGAAAGTATATAAAGCTGTTAAAATGTGCTTCTCCTTCACCAGCTATGGCATAAAATTTCAGCTTGAATGTTTATACATCAGTAATTTTAATGCAGTGATAAAATATACAATAATAAAACACTCACGGGGGCCGTTCTGCTTTACAGCAGGTGCCTTCCTTTCTTTAGGCACTGTCTGTTTTTCTGAGAATACTCGTGCTTTTACTCGCATCACTACTTTGCAACTTACAATCTTCCACTAACAAATCAAAAGTTAAATAAAAATGCACCACTGCTCAACTTGCTACTGTACAGTTTGTATTATGCATGCACCGTGCAAGTGTGAGTGTGAAAGGCGAGGATGGGAAGATTGTGGAACACATCGTTCATCTGCAGCCAGGTGTCTGTCAAAGAGACAGAGAGGCTGCCAGGAGTCTGGTTCCACCGTCCATCTTTGAAGGCAGAGCTGCTGATTTAAAGCATTTACAGTCACCTAGAAAAGGCATAAATCTGCCAGCGGACATGATGACAGGCTTTTTGTCGTTAAAAGGCAACACATCAAAGGGAAAATCTCCATCTTACCAACACTTGGCTTCCATGTGTCTCCAGCTGTGGCCAGATTTTTTAAGGCTGCAGGTGATGAGTGTCCTTGGAGGAGAAAATAAGGAAAGTGTACAGTGAATGCTCTCTGCTCTGCATGCACAGAAATGCACAGAAGCTATACCCATACCAAGTGAGGGTTTTTTTGGGCACACTCTTGCCCTAAATCAGCTAATTTTAATTTGAAGAATTTGGGAGTTCCTAGTTCACTTTCTTCACTGTGTCAAACAGGCTGCATGGATTATCATATCATTGATCACATATGATGACGGACATGCGCAATCGACTCTTTCCCCTCATCCCGCGCCAACTGAGCTCAATCTTAAAACCACGAGCAGCCGCAGACAGATCCTCTGTTTATTAGAGAGTCTGATGCGCGCTGAGCTCCGCAGGACCCGCGTCTGCTGCTGCTGCTGCCCCGCAAAACTGCTCCAGGAGAGGAACTGAGGATGAAGTTCATGTTCGCCTTTTTGCACCAGAAGCCCGCGTCTCATCTTGACCAATGAGAAAAGGATGGAAAGGTGAAAGTTGGATTTTTGTAAATCAGGAACATCAGCGCTAAGCCCAAACACCGACTTCTAAATGGGGATGTGAGGGGACGCACAGTTGGGTTAAGTTGGAAATCAAAGCTCAGACAACGAGGAGCTCTAAAGATGCGCGCAGGTGAGTGAGATCAGCCACATCTGAATGAGATTTAGAAGGGAAGAGTGCATTTTCGTGTCTGAGAGAGAGGAAGACAGAGAGGGGATGAGGTTTCTAATCTTTGCAAACCCGGTTTTTCGAGATTTCCTTCTCTTGGCACACTTCTTGCATGTTATTGCAGCTGTGCAACTCCCCATATTCCCAGGCTGCAATCTGCAAGTGAATAACAAAGCCAAAAGGGCTGCAGGAGTTTCTTCTGTCTGCAATCTGGATACATTTTTATTAAAGGCAGAAAAACTGATCCCTTTGTATTGAAAGTTTTTTTTTCCCCTGGTGTAAGGATTCATGGTGCTGAAGTGACAGCTCCCTTCATGTGCACTTTGCTTTTATGACCATAAGAGAAATTTAGCAAAAAGAGATTTTTAAAAAAATCCCGAATTTCTTTCAAAAGCAAGTAATTGGTTTTCCCATTTTAGGTCTTTTTCTTTTTATTTTTTGGCATCAGCATGCAGTGACTCAGTGCCTGGACAGGAGGAGGATTTGGGCTGCTGCTGCTGCTGCTTCAGTCCCTCCTTCACACACGCGCACAGAAACACACACACTGAATATGGTCTCTATGGAAATTGAGCATTGAAAAGAGAACCTTAATTCTGCCATTTATTATCAAAGCAGTCAGGTGCAGTTGCTGAAAACTGCCAGGGCAGCTTAATTTCTTCAGTTTTACCATCATTTCATTGAAAATTGCTCAAATTCATTGACATATTTAATCAGATTCTGTCGCCATTTATACAAAAAAAAGCATTTAAAGGCAGAAACAACCAATAAATGACCAACAAATCAAATCTCAGGCTTCCAGTCACCATGTTAATAAAGACTGGAGCAAGCCTTTAAAAGTTTTAATTGGTCTTGTCCCAGGTCACGAGCTGTCACAGCTTTATACAGCCAACACGCTGTACAAACATCCACAGCCGTTTTATGTCGTGCTATTAGTCTTTGGACATCCACAGCAGCATGCCATTTTGGTGAAAAGTCTAAACAGATTTCAGCGGCCTGGTGCCCTCCAGCTAAATGCTCTATTTGGGTCATATTTTATGTAATAGGTGCAAATGTCAGGATCTGATTTTCTGACACATGACTTTATTTTGGTTACCATTAGACGTCCTTGCAGAACATCGTATCAGACAGCAGATCGCCAGCAGTCCCACCTCTCAGCCACATACACAATTGCAAAAATAAGAGAGGGAAGCAAAAATAGGCAAAAGAGTTAAAGCAAGCAGATGGTAGAAGCAGCATGTCCTTATTCTGTCGCAGCTGAACTTTCAACTCTGCACCCGTTGGCCTGTAATATGCATTCAGTAGTTCAGCTGAGTGCACTGAGATGGAAGGAACAGACACACATCGTGCTAAGCCTTGTTTTATCCTTTTCTTTGCTGTACTCCTTAAATGCACCCTCCTCACTGTAATATCCCATACTGTTGGCTTCTTACAGTCTGGATATTTCTCCTGTTCATTGAGGAGGGATTTGCTCTGGCACAAAAGGTCAAAGGTAAGATTTCTGTCTTTACTGCACTCCTTCATAGATGAACAACATATTCTAATTTAATTCAAAATTCATTCACAATTGTGTAAACTCTGTTTTTTTTGCCCCATTAACTGTCTGTCTGTCACAGATGGAGGTGCAGCATCAAAAGGAGTTAAACCTTCTCCACAACCCCCTCGTTCTCGTCACTGTGGAAACTGGGTACGGAACACAGACGGTGGCACCTTCAGCTCCCCGAACTACCCGAATACGTACCCTCCAAACAAGGAGTGCCTCTATGTGCTGGAAGGTAATCAACAGCAGGCACCTGACTGATCGATTAACCCCTGTACATAAAAAAAAAATGTTTTTGCACTAAACTGCATCAGTGATTATTTATGTAAAGGGAATCGGACATCACCAAAACATACACTAACTGCTGTTGAGGCCTACTTCATTTGTCCCGTCCAACAATGCTTATCATAAATTAGTAATTAAATGCCTTGTTTTTGTTACTTAATTTGTTTATTTGGCAGTTTGAAAGTCATATCTTGTTACTCATTGCATCCTGTAGATTAGGAAATGATTTATTAATCCCAAAGATTAATTCTTGGTGCAATTCCTGGAGATATTGCAGGTGGGATTGCGGATCCGCCGCTGCAGCTCATAGAGTTCAATACATATATAGGAGGAAACTGGAATCTAACCTGTGACCTGATGATTAGTGGGCACCACTTATACCAAAACAATAATAATTAAATTAACACAGAGTGTTGAGGAGGTCCTTTGTTGAAATATTGGCCACCCTCCCTGCATCCTTTCCTTCTCCAGAGTTTTAGATTCATTGGGAAGTAACAGAAAGACATGATGTTTGGATTTTTATATATGGATTTTGGGTAACAAAGCCACGGCATCATTCAGTCTATTATGTGGTTGTTTTGACTCTGTTTTTATTTATTGCATCAGTGTCCTTTCAATTGGAACAGCCTGACGTACAGTAATTATACACAAAGGAGCAAATGTCCTTTTTCAAAGCATTGCTCATTTTTTGGTCGTCGTCTGAATCCCCTCTGTGGCAGTTGAAGTGACGCAGTGCCAGTCTCTCCTCTCCACAGCCCTGCCTCGCCAGAGGATAGAGCTGCTTTTTGACGAGGCCTTCCACATCGAGGCGTCATTCGAGTGTCGTTTCGACCACATCGAGGTGCGGGATGGTCCCTTCAGTTTCTCCCCACTCATCAACCGCTTCTGTGGCACGGCCAGCCCCGGACTCGTCTTGTCCAGCGGACGCTTCATGTGGATCCGCTTCTTCAGCGACGAGGAGCTGGAGGGAACTGGTTTCCAGGTCCAGTACAGCTTCACTGCAGGTTAATAAGACGCAGTGGGCTGTTTGGAGCTGTTCCTGCTGTACCATCCAGGCTACCAAGTAGTGCTTCAATCATATGTCTTTGCTGTTATTAGTCAATCAAATATCTACAATCTGACTGATGATGTCCCTGTTAATGTGATATGTCACGCTATTTTTTGTGGTTTCCCCCAAAGACCCTGAATTTCATCTGCATGTGGGAGGACTTTTAAACCCCATCCCAGGTAGTGCAATCTTGTGTGTACACCTCCAGATGACTGTGTGAAGCAAAGTCATGACAGTTTTTGCTCACAATCACCAACTAATCTCATTTTTTCTCTCTCTTGTATTGTTTCCACTCTCTCTGCCTCTTTGTTATTATCTTCTGTCACTGTCTGTGAGTCAGACTGTCAGTTTGAGCTGTCTGGGCCTGACGGAATGATTCGCTCCAGTCAGGTGGAGGAAGAATACAAAGTGAGGCCAGACCAGGCAGTAGACTGCATCTGGACCATACGAGCACCAACAAAAAACAGGGTATGTCATGTTAAATGTGCATTTTGACCACTTATTTATTGTACAATGGCAGAATGAGCTTCATTTCCTGCCTCATCAGTTTTACTCATAACTGAATGCTTATAAAAGGAAAAAGTAGGTGGTAAGGAAAAATTAGAAGCCACTGCTCCCCTAATTTAGTAAAGGAGAGGGGATGTGATTCATTGGGGACAAAATGACAAACAGTACACTGGTCTGAAAGATGAGTCTCCAGCCTACAGCTCATTTTGCATCTCTCTTCACCCCTTCCACATCTGCTGTGATGTATTTGTTCAATATGCTTTTCATAATCGTGAAGACAGAGCATGTGGATTTCAAATTCATATCACAAAAATCCTACGTAAATCTGCTTTTTGCCTTTTATTATCAAACATTCACGAATAGTACATCAACAATAGCCTGTATAGTATGCACATATGTAGTCTATGAGTACACAGGCACTAAAACTGGGATTTGCCTTCATCGAGCAATGAAAACATATTGAGCTATGTGAAAAATAACATAATGAACAATTTATCCTTCTTCATTACTTGTTCCAGATTTACCTGCGATTCTTGGAATACCAGATGGAAAACTCAAATGAATGTAAGAAGAACTTTGTGGCTGTTTATGATGGCAGCAATGCCATCGAGGACCTAAAGGTAATATATTGTATAATACATATAACATATGTCACACCAGATGGTAAAATTAAAAGTCCCTTTGCATGTTCTTGTGTTGCATTATGTTACTAGTTCTGGGCTCCCCTCACCCTCTGCTACATAACAGGATTTATCTCTTATCTTTCCTTGTCATACATGCAACTTTCTAATGTCATATTTGAATCCCAAATATGTAGCAACTGATCTACAGACCTTGCCTTCAATGAGACTACACATCCACAACTGTCAAAGAAAATGGTATGTGGTTTCTTGCAGGCCAAGTTTTGTAGTACAGTAGCTAATGACATTATGCTGGACACTGGTGTGGGAGTAGTGAGGATGTGGGCTGATGAGACAAGCCGTCTCAGCCGTTTCCGGATGCTGTTCACTTCTTTCGCTGACCGTGAGTTTTCTCCTTTCAGATTATTCTTAACCTGCGTCTCTTTGCATTTTTTTTTTCTTTTTACTGATGCCACTTCTGTTTAGTTTTCTGCAGCTGTGACAGTATGTGGCCTGGATTTATGATTCCAGACAGGTTTTGTGATAGCACACTCCTGTGGCTGCTATTAATCACTGCAGATTATGAGAGTAGGGTTGTTTTGGTTGCAGTTCATATTTATATTGTGCTATAATATTAAAATACGATAATATTGTTGATCCAGCACAAAAATGTTAATTTCAAATGGTTTCACAAGAATTTTTAAAGTGGGATCCCTGTTACACAGCTATGCAAAGATTTACAACAAATACACAAATCCTCTTACTTGCCCTTGTTGCTTTGTCAGCTTCTCTGCATACGTCACACACTGAAGCACCTGTCTTTGTGTTTTAGCTCCCTGTTCAGCCAGTGCGTTCTTTTGCCACAGTAACATGTGCATCAACACCTCTCTGGTGTGCAATGGCATACAAAACTGTGTCTTTCCTTGGGATGAAAGCAACTGCAAAGGTACCCCAGTTCTGCCAAAGCACTTTGGCAGAAACACTTTGTTTGATTCGCTGTGCTGCGCTGTGTTACAATGAGTTGTGTCGTGCTATGCAATATGATGCATGTCTAGTCTGCCTCTGCTGTGTCACATTGAGCCTCCTTGAGGATCTGTGGCAATAATTCTGCAAAGTATTTGTACCGAGACACTGACACAGGCATCAGTGGGTCTTCTTTTGTCATTTTTCACACTGATACTAAAAGTAATAAATACTGGTCCAGAATTTCCTCTTGGCAGGAAAATCACAATCTCATCATCTTTGACACTCTTCCAACTAAAAGACCTTCGAGGCTTTTCGGCTGATAAGTGGAACTTAAGCACCTCAGATGTTGGGATGGCTGTTTATCAGCGCCCCGGCTTTTAGTGAAGGCCCTGAATTATTCCTGGCAACCAAAGATGCAGACCGTCTTTACAGGGGCGGTAACGAGTAAATGACTGATGTACTCTGAGTACCTCTGAAAGTCCCTCATATTTCACCTCTTGTCACTCTCTTCATCACCACCGTCCAGAGAAAAAGAGCAAAAGTGTTTTTCAGCAGATCACAAAGACTCACGGGACAATAATCTGTGTGTCTACGGGGGTGGTGCTGTTGCTCCTCATTGTCTCCATTCTGGTGCAAGTCAAACAGCCACGTAAAAAGGTAATTAAGATGAGCTGTTATCTAAAGATGTAATATCAGGCCACAGGAAATTGGTGTACCAACTGCTAATTTATAAAGAATCATTTTTTTTAAGGTGCTGGTACGTAAAAACAACCTGTTCCCCCGCGCTGACTTCCAGGAGGTGTTTGACCCGCCGCACTATGAGCTCTTTACCCTCAGAGATAAGGTAAATGTTATTAATTTGACACATTATTATCTATGCATGCTTTTTTGTTTTGAAACTACAAATATAAGAACATTATCCTTTTTTAGGAGATGTCTGGGGACCTTGGGGAGTTATCAGAAGAACTCCAGTCCCTACAGGCCCTCAGGAGATCTTCATCAGGATCCCGCTGCATTCACGAACACCACTGTGGCTCTCAGGCCTCCGTCAACTCCATCAAAGGCCCTCAAGGTGCGCATGGCCTGGGCAGGGGATCCATGGAGCTTCCTCCTTTCAGAGGGGACTTCCAGAGCACCTTACCTCCCTTCAGAGACTTGAACAGCAGCCTGCGAAAGAAGAGCTGGCCCAGTATGAAACCAGGCCGAATTCAGAGCCATCAAGGCATTGGGGAGAGATCATTGGGGCGGCAGGATAGAGTCATGGAAGAGGACGAAGATGATGATGAGGATGGAAGGTATGATGTGTACGTGCGTAGAGCAGGAAACCGAAGAGGCAACTATGAAATGGCTCAACAAAGATCGTTGTCCATGGACTTCTGAAAAGGAAAGGCGAGGTGGCATAAATACTGCAGTGAATTTGGTGCAGAACTGTGCAGATTTACAGGAAAGAGAAAAATGAAAGGAGATCACTTTCACTTGACACTTTTTCCATATTTCTCCTTCTCAGTAAGTTTGCAAAAGCCTGTCAGACAGCAGTGCTCCAGTAACTGTAAGGAACTCAAGGTACTCAAGCATTGCCAAATCTGCTCGGACTCTGAAACAGCCAGCAGGAAGTTCATATTTGTGAAAAGTGTGTAAAAGTGAAGACAGACGATCATGCTGTGTATTGTTTCTTGTTATTGGTGTATTTTGTTAAATACATTCTACTGTTGAGGAAAATAGATTTTGTTAATGTGTGTTTTGAAGAGTTTCGAAAAAAAATGTTTCAAGAGGAAGTGTGATTACATTTTAACCCATCAATGCAAAAAAAAATTACCTCTCAGTTTTTGTTGGATTCATTATGACATGTATTAAAAAATAAATAGCTAATTTCTGCACCATTGGCTAAGGAAAAGTCTCATCTTGCCTTCTGATTTAGTTTTAACTTTTTAGGAGGGAATCATGTGTTGATCTGGACTCTGCTCATATGTGTCACACTGATCTGCTGGTTGGAAATTCACTGGCGAAGCTATCAGCCAATGAAAATGTGGTGCTGTAAACTCAAGTTATAAAACCATTAAAACTATCAAAGTTTCTATCAGCCCACCTGATCATGTCAAACACTAAAAAACTTTATTTTGGTTTCAATTTTGCTGTAGATAAAAAATTGTACTGACTGGTTTTCTGAGAGAGATTAAAACAAACAACTTTATATTGCAAGTTGTTTGTTTTAATGAGCGCAGTGTTCACCGGAAACACCAAAGTGTCTCTGGAATTCCCACAGAGGCATGACCAGACTACTTACATAACCTTGCAGCTGGAGCGCATACTGCATTTAGAAAGCCTCGCAGTTTAGTCAGCGAATCTGTGTGCTCCATTTATCATATTCAGAAAACTCACCAGGCAGATAATTAATGGAGTCAACTGTAGAACACAGACAAACACATGAACAGACACTCTCTGTGCTGGCGTTTGAGCACTGTTTGTGCCAGTGAGTCCCACCACGCACTTGGTATTTGACCTTTGAGTATTGTTTGATATGCCCTAAAATACACACAGTGCAGTAAAACAATGTTTGCTTTGACTGGCTAGTTTCTACACATGACCAGTACAATGAAAATATGATAAAAGGTGCAAATGGGTCAGTCACAATGATGTGCACTGTGCTCCCCATGTAAGCTGGCCTTGTATTAGAGCGAATATGACTCATCAGATACTGTAGTGTGTCGTCATTGTGTTTACAATATCCATGAAAGGGTAAAGTATCTGGGACGCATGAGATAATGGAGGGTGACAAGAAAAGTAAAATTATGAGAAAAGTTACAGGCTGTAAGGCCTTTCATCTCAGTTGAATGACAGCAGTTTAGATCTGTGATAATAGCTGAGGTTATCATTCACTGTATTTGTCGACGTTAGCACACCCCTGGATTTTTCTTTGTCCGACTCAGTTTTTGATGACAAACTCCAACCTTCTAAAGCATAGAGGATGCTAGCATTGCACAAATTTTTGGAGAGACATTGTGTCATTCTACAGAAATATTTCTTTCAGCTGCTTTTTGCTGGTCTGCTCATGTTTCTTTGCCTTTCTCTAAAAAATATCCCCAAGGGGTTCTAGTGGAGCTCAGTCAGGCGACACACGTGGCAGGTCATATGTTTTAAAAGTCTTTAGAAACTGTTGTGGCATTTTGGCAGTGTGCTTGGATCATTATCATGGTTGAATACTAATTTTCTGTCAGACTGGGAGACATCTTGTCAGCCAGTATTTTGACATATTGAAAGGCATTTGTGGTGTTATCAAAATATGTCACCTTCCTTTTGCCCTCATGCATTTAATCCCATTCTCACAAATGTGCTCCACTGGTGGGATTATGCATCCACTGTGGTAGTCCTGACCAGGTTCATGTCAAACATGTTGGACCCCTGAACTGAACAAATTTGTTTTGGATCTCGTCTGACCAACAACTGTGCTCCCACTATTCATCTGGCTTCTCTTCATGTTGTTTTAGCAGAAGGTTTTATCATGCAAGTCTGTGCTGAGTTGTATCCTGGAAGTCACCCATAGAGGTTTTTCATTATGCACTTTGCTTCACACTGTCTGAGCCGTAGGAGAAACTAGATTGTAGTGCACTGTCTGTGGTGTCACCTTCGGACGATGTCACAGAGACTCTGATTAGTAGTACTATTGCTCTCAGTACACTCTGATTACTGCTGCAACGGAGTTTTGACTGATTTTCAGTTGGCCGCAGATCTTCCTGTGTTCATATCATTTTCATGAAGCCACACAACCGGTTTTTCAGATCCTCTGACATTTCTTTTCCACGTGGAGCCACGATGCAGACATACAGACAGACACAGCTCATAGGTCCAAAACTGAGAGAGGTCTAATTTTCACAGCTCATGTTATAACTATATTCGTACGATTAGGATAACTGAAAATCACCAGTATTCCCAATTTTGTTTCAATGATCACAGATTCTCTGACTTGTGTATCACTGATCACAGGTATATTCACTTTTATTGTATTGAGCTTCTATTTTGAGGCATTTTTTTCAATGTAGTCTTCCTAAAGAATTAGTTGTTGATTATACTTAATAGGAAATACTCTGCTTGTCATCTTGGACATAATGTAATTATTGATAGTTAATGAAATTTTTAATCAGGGATATGGCACTGGTATGTGTTTATTTCTGTTGTATACTGTGTGTAGAAAACATACACTGTTGTCCATAAAGTTGGAATAAAATATTTTTTACTTCTGCATCTTCTCCACAAACGACGAAGGCGGCTCGCTTGCATTTTCCGATTCCTACGACACAGATTAAGCAGTTGTTGATCATCTCGTCTGGTAGTTAGTTGTCGTCCTGGAGATTTTTGTGGCCTCAAATGACCCTCCTCTCGATAATGTTTGAGGATTTTACAGACCGCACTCTGCGATATCCAAGAAATTTAGCAATGTTGGCTTGTTTGTGTCCATCCTGTCAGAGTGCAAACACTCTATGGTGTATTGCCAGTAGCATCGGATGAAGCATAGCCTAGGAAACTTCTGTGTCAAATTTGGTTGAAAATTTTGCAGCCAATTCTGAAAATGTGGACTTACTGCATAGAGATTTTAAGCAGGAAAAGGACAGCACAGCCATGGACTCAGTATGTAATCACTGAACCTGGTCAAAAGTGATTACTGATGTGTATAAACAGGAATAAAAGAGAAATGTGCCTGAAAACTAGATTATTCCAACTTTATGGGCAACAGTGTAAAATAAGAATTTTACATTTTTTGATAAACCTTTACATTTATTTTATTGTGTATTTTTCATTTTAACAGTGAAAAAACACTTTATAACCCATAAAACTGAAAGCTAAGTATTCAGACTATTGGCTGTGGTACTTCACATAGTATTCAGGTTCTTGAGATGTGTATAGACTTTCCACCTATGTGTGGCATTTTGTACTAATAGGACATGACTTAGAAAGTGAGACACGTGTATATAAAAAAAAACTCCAATGTCACTCCAGGTTCGATGAAGCCAACAGGACCACATCATCCGCAAAAAGCAGAGACAAGATCCCGCGGTCCCCAAACCGGACCCCCTCCGGCCCCTGGCTACGCCTAGAAATTCTGTCCATAAAAGTAATGAACAAAGGGCAGCCCTGCCGGAGTCCAACGCGCACCAGGAACAGATCCAACTTACTGCTGGAAATGCGAACCAGACTCCTGCTCCGGTCGTACAGGGACCAAACTGCCCTTAGCAAAGGGCCCTGGACCCCATACTCCCTGAGCACCCCCCACAGGACGCCACGAGGGACACGGTCAAATGCCTTCTCCAAATCCACAAAGCACATGTGGACTGGTTGGGCAAACTCCCATGAACCCTCGACCACCCGATGGAGAGTGTAGAGCTGGTCCAGTGTTCCATGACCGGGACGAAAACCGCATTGTTCCTCCTGGATTCGAGGTTCGACTATCGGCCGGATCCTCCTCTCCAGTACTCTGGAATAGACTTTCCCGGGGAGGCTGAGGAGTGTGATCCCCCTGTAGTTGGAGCACACCCTCTGGTCCCCCTTCTTGAAAAGAGGGACCACCACCCCAGTCTGCCAGTCCAGAGGCACTGTCCCTGACCGCCACGCGATGTTACAGAGACGTGTCAGTCATGACAGTCCCTGCACATCCAGAGACTTGAGGTACTCAGGGCGAATCTCATCCACTCCCGGAGCCCTGCCACCGAGAAACTTGTCAACCACCTCGGTGACTTCAGCCGGGTGATGGGCGAGTCTGCCTCTGAACACTCAGCCTCTGCCTCCACAATGGAAGACGTGACGGCGGGATTGAGGAGATCCTCAAAGTATTCCTTCCACTGCCCGACGACATCCCCAGTTGAAGTCAACAGTTCCCCACTTCCACTGTAAACAGTGTTGGTGAAGAACTGCTTCCCCCTCCTGAGGCGCCGGACGGTTTGCCAGAATTTCCTCGGGGCCGACCGATAGTCCTTCTCCATGGCCTCCCTGAACTTCTCCCAGACCCGAGTTTTTGCCTCCACAACAGCCCGGGCTGTGGCACGCCTGGCCTGCCAGTACCCGTCAGCTGCCTCAGGAGTCCTATGAGCTAACAATGCTCGATAGGACTCCTTCTTCAGCTTGACGGCATCCCTTACTTCCGGTGTCCACACCCGGGTTTGGGGGTTGCCGCCACGACAGGCACCAGAGACCCTGCGACCACAGCTCTGAGCAGCAGCTTCGACAATGGAAGTGGAGAACATGGTCCACTTGGACTCAGTGTCTCCAGCCTCCCCCGGGATCTGAGAGAAGCTCTCCCGGAGGTGGGAGTTGAAGACCGCACTGACAGAGGGCTCCGTCAGACGTTCCCAACAGACCCTCACAACACGTTTGGGCCTGCCGAGTCTGTCCGGCTTCCTCCCCCACCAGCGCATCCATCTCACCACCAGGTGGTGATCAGTTGAGAGCTCTGCCCCTCTCTTCACCCGAGTGTCCAAGACACGCGGCCGCAGATCAGATGACACAACTACAAGGTCGATCATTGACCTCCGACCTAGGGTGTCCTGGTGCCACGTGCACTTGTGGACACCCCTGTGCTCGAACATGGTGTTCGTTATGGACAAACTGTAACTAGCACAGAAGTCCAATAACAGAACACCGCTCGGGTTTAGATCAGGGAGGCCGTTCCTCCCAATCACCCCCTCACTCTGGTGATTATTTACACAATCAGCAACAGTTTGGTTTGCAGTCTGTCAACCACTGAGAGTTTACTTCAGAGAGACCGGCAGGCTTAAAGATGATCTTTAAGATACTGTAATATGAGAGTGTGCTGATATTGAACCTACAATCTTGAACAAAACTTAATGACAAAGATGCATGTGTTTCAGTCATTCCATCATAGAAAATTAAAAATTGTACGAGTCACTGGAAACTCAAGACTGCCTCTGATATGCATGGTTTTTTACAAACGTATATAAACTTCTGCTAACGACTTCATGTCAGCGTGAACAGCCTTATATCAGGCATGCCTTGTGTGTGACCTCAGCAGCTCAAACACAGGCGATTTTTTATTAGATATGCTAACAGTTGTGGTAGCACACAGGCATGACATAAGAGACATTGTGTTCGCTTTGTGGCACGCAACAATTCAGCATTCCTCGGTGCTCCAACACATGTAGACTCGAGAGACTGAACTCTATATTGTTGGTGAGACATGCATCTGAGATGGCATAAACGTGACTATAAAGAATGCAAGCCAGCAGGTTTGACATGCTCTGAGTTCTGAGGGATGGTGGAATATCAAGTCACTAATAAAATGAATGGTTTTAAAGCACTTTACTGTTATACATATAACAATGTGACAACAAAACACATCAAAAAGTCTTACATTTTCTATGACATATTTAAAAATCTTTAATAACAGTATATTAATAGCAAATGTATAAATAAAACAAAATTCTACAATTTATCCAGAGGTCTTTTTGTCCCCATTTCTACATAATACAATATGCTAATATGACATTAATACATGACAAAATCAGCAGCTGCAATATAAATACTCAGTTGTTTCTTCAGATAGTCTTTGCTGTGTTTTCCTTCTTAATTTCTTTTTTCTTTCTCTTCATTTTCAATCCACAAATGAGTACACTGTGTGTTTCAGTCTCAACTGTCATGAAGTCATAAAGTGTGCAGGCAGGGAGTCGGTCTTCCTGAGGCCAGTATGTTGTGATGCAGTACAACTACTTCCCTTAAAGTGCTCAGAGTCAGCAGTCAAGACGAAGCCCTCAGTGATTCATCAAAGAAGGCCAGGCGATTGTACGCCACAAGGGGTGTGTTCTCCCCAAGAATGGCATCCGTGAAGTTGGGCCGTCTCCAGGCGTAAACCATACTGTTTAGGAAACCTTGTATGGACACGCAGGCAGCCTGAAAAGCAATTGTAACACTATAACCTTCAACACAGGCGTCAGATTAAAATTTATTTTTCTTCACTGAAATCAGGCCATGCTCTTGTGAAACCTACCTGAAGTACGTAAAGGCCAAATAAGCTGTGTTGTTCAATACTTGTCCATATCATCAGAGTAGACATCAGAATGAGGAAAAGAGCTATAAGAGGAAGAAACACAGGACATCAGTCTCATGTTGATCTAAAGCGGAAGAATAAATTAGCTTTAAATGTGCATGTGTGTGTGTTTACCTGGTGTCCAACAGATTAAGATGACCATCATCATATTTCTCGCTGTAGAAATCACTCTTTTGAATCTCCTTCTTGAACGCCCATCTCCTTCCACGGGAAACAATTCTGCCTGCTCATGTCTTTTATACCATTTGCCAACCTTATAGTAAATGACCTGAAACAAAAATAAAATATTACAGTCTGCCTACACACATGTAAATATACTATCAGTGTCTTTATTAAGCACTGTGAAATTATTGTGATAGTTTATAACTCACAGAGCAAAATATCATCACAGGTACCACCACAATGAAAAGAAAGCCTTTGATGAAAAAGTCGTGGATTCTCTCCTGTGAGGAAAAAAGGAATCATGTTGGCATAAAGGTGCATTGCTCTGCATATATGACACTATATGACAGCAGTGCCTGTCATTGCAGTAATTGGGAAAAAAAAACACAAATATGGGGAAAAAAGAATGCAAATTGAAATGAACACACATGACAGAAGATGAGATTAAAGCAAGTGCATAGAAGAGTGTCTTAATAGACCTTTAAACTCACAGGCCCTGAGCAGGAATCCTTCCAGACGTGCAAGAACAAAATACAACTGTGCAAAAGAGAAAATCAAAAAGGTCAAAAGAGCACAGGGGAACGGAGCTGTTTCAAGGCTGCAACTTCATTGGAAGAAAAGACTTTGAAAGTTTGCTCACCTGGTGCAGTACTTGCTGTCATCTCTGATAGAGCTGGTCAGTGATCCGTCGATGAGTGGAACCACCATGGCAGTTGTTATGAAAGGAGTGAGCACATATGCTAAGTACAATGAAAGTGGGATCAGCCTGTGATAATGAGGAGACGGAGAGGCAGACTTAAACTGTGCCTACCAGGGACGACATGCTGAATACTGTAGGTTAAAGGTACAATACTTAAAAACTGAGGTTGACAGACTCACCACACAATAGCATATACAGGCAAAGTTATTATATTTTGTCTGCAATGACTCTGTAAACCAAGACAGATAAGAAGACACTTCATATCACTGAATCTTGACAGTTTCTAATCTTCTAATCTAGAGAAATTCTGATGTGCAAATGACACGGCTTCTTACCTGTACACCCTCATCATTTGTGGCATGTTCTCTCCATCCTTGGATTGCATTCTTCGACTTCCAGGCATAAACGACCACCAGCAGAAATGAAATAAAATAAAATGTCTGGAACAAGACACACACAGACACACACAGAATGAAAAATGTGACAATACGCAGCATTAAGATAAACTGATTACATAATGATGCATTTTTGCTAGGTGCTATTACTTGCAAACGTTATATTAAATGTCTAGGGGTCAGTGAAATATCATCAACTGCTGCAAATTTTGGCTAGCTTAACAACAAAACAAGAGTCCTTGCCCTGCTCATTAATTCTACAAACGGTTTCATTTCAAAGAGGTTCATTTTGGATTAGTGGCCAAGCGAGGCGTTCAGATCATGTTCAGACATTTGCTCTTTATCTTTATGGGGACGATTTTTATTGGGTTTTTATGAGGACATTTTTATTATTTGGATTAGGTCTTTTGTAGATAAGCTGCTTGTAAAAAAAAAAAAACTGCAGTATTTTACATAGAACATTCTCCTTCTGTTTTTTTTGCGTGAAGACTAAAAAGTTAAAATGTTGTGAAATGGTGAATTTTGTAGCAACAGTGTTTGTTAATCTTTCTTAGAATCAGTAGAATATATCAAGTCTTGAGCTGGCAATGTCATCACAAGCCAATAATCAGCAAAAACGTCTCTATATCTACAGTATATAGCTGCTTATTTACACTTGGGAGACGGTGAATATCTGCCAACATAAACATTTAATGCTAGGTTAGCTGAATTTTGGAATGTAGACTAGAATATAGTTGATTCTCCAATATTACCCTGTTACAGAAGTTATCATCTATCCTTTACAATTTGATTGATTCTGTTATAAAAAAATAAAAATAACTTCATTGCAACGTCTACTGCAACACAAATTGCATCTAGAAAGCAACAAAACATCATAAAACGAGGGAAATGATTATTCTGAAGTTCGAGGTGACTTCATTTTCAGGTCAGTAAATTCAGAAATGTACCTTTTAAAAGGCAAAATATTTTCCCTATCTGCATTTTGAAAAGAAATTCGCAAACAGAAGTGAAAGAAATTGGATAATGCTGTTTTTGTTCCAGCATTACATTCTTTTCTATTTTGTTTGTTTTACGTACAATCAACATCTACTGTGCCCTTCACACTTATCACAGTAAAATGTGAACTTTAGTATAAAACTGACCCAGTTCACAACAGACTGAAACATTTTAACAGTTGGAAATTTTCAAATATTAGTACATGACTGAGAGGAGAAGCTACACGTCGTCCTCTCTGTGTGATGAAACACTGCAGAAACATTTACATACCTGAAGATAGGACAAAGTAAAACTGCTCATTACTTAATTTTATAGATGCAATATAAGGAACACACAATTTTCACTCATTTTACTGCCAGAATAATAATAATCTAACCTTTATTGATCCCCTTGGGGAAATTCCTTCTCTGCGTTTGACCCATCCTATTCATAGTTAACCTTAACTATACTTCCTAGAAGCGGTGGGCTGCCGCAGTGCAGCGCCCGGGGAACAGTCAGTGATTAAGGGCCTTGCTCAAGGGCCCACAGTAGTGGTGACTGGGACAAGTGGTCACTCTCAGAATGGACCGACACAGGTGGGGTAACTGACAAAATCCTGCTTTTATGTGATTACACAATAATCTGATCTTCAAATCTGGAAATTGTAAATATTGCAGCTGGAAAGCACCAAAACATGAGTGGATGCTTTTATCGCAGCCTCTCTTCTTCTCCTTGGCCTACTTAAAAAGTAAACTTTGGTCCACTCAAAATGCTGTAAATGATTCACTGGCACGAGCAAGAGCTAACAATGGTAACTAATCTTTACCAGTGACAGCGGCAAGCTGTATTGGCAGATTTCTACGCTGTTGTCATTGGCCACTTTGTTCATGACGCTGGTGCACATCAAGATCAGAGCAGCCAGAAGGTCTGCCAACGCGAGCTGCACGAGGAGATGTACCTGCAAACACAAATAAGCATGATGGATGTTCCACTGCTGTAAAACGAAACTATGCATAAGAAAACAAAAGCCAATTAGTGTTATGCAACCTTTCATGCCACTGAACCATTCTGTTACATAACACTTAAGTCTGGAATTTACAAGCTTCAACAACATCAAAAAACTATCAAACATATAAAATATATATTAAAATTCACTAATACACACAACTTGACTCACCTGCTCTTGTAGATGCCTCCATCTAACTACGGAAACCACCAGGACAGAAAAACTCCCAATTAAACTGCAGGAAATCAGAAATGTATGAGCCTTTAAATAACAGCAAAATATCGTCGAAATGAGGAATAAGAGTTGAACTGAGTGTAAACTGGCATCAATGCTGAACCAGTCGATGTTTATTATGACTGAGAACATCTTTGTCTGAAAGACGGCTTATCTCAGACACATGTGACACCTGCATAAAGGCTGTAAAGTGCAGCTCACGTTAAATCATAACTCGGCTCAGGCACCATAGAAACTCACAAGAGGTACAAAGTGACTTTTCCTGTCACGTTTCATCCCTCGCTTATTTTCCCACTACCTCTCATTGTTCTGCTTTCTCTTCAATTAGGTTAAAAAAACAGATTACAAGTGACTGAACACTCATGGAAGTTTTAAGTTTTCCCGTAGTTACACTTGCATAAAGACACTGGAGGCATTCAGAAGGCTAGTACAAGTCTGATTCTTCTTTCAACAACTGGCAAACAGACAGAGTAGTAAAAAAATAGCTGGTGTGAATGGTGAAAGGAAGATCGTTACCTGGGAATGAGTAACACTATGTACACGTTAGAGAGACCATCAATCTGAAAAACAGAATTCAATCATGTTTTCAAAAATGCATGGCCGCTATTTCCCGCCTAAAAGTTTTCATCCAAAGACACTTTTTTAAATTGAATTAATTAATGTCTATAACTAAGCTGAGTTTGCCTACCTGAGGTGCATTTAGTGTCCCATTGAGCGCCATGATGACAATCAGTCCATCCAAAAGTCACATTCGATATGTGCACAGCTGAATAACCTGTCTCCATAGCAGGCCCTCTTATAAATGTGCTTTCTTATCAGAGCTGCACCTGGTCATATGCTGTTTTGACTCCACCTGCTTTGAAGGTGTGCTTTAACGCGGGAATCCCCAGGTGTTAAGGAAGTAGTGCTTGTATTGGCTGCAGTCTTCCATGAAATGAAGACACCTAGAGGAAGGATCAAGACAATAAAATGGATGTTCTCTGGAATGTTTGGGGTTTTACCCTCTTTACCCTCCCCTGTTTTTGCCAATGTAACAAAACAATAAATGTCTTTATTTGCTCTGCTGCCACACACGCACATTTAAAAATCTTACCATTTATATATAAACCCCTTAATTGTTTAGCTCCACATTACCAATATGTTAACTCAGTTTTCAGGCCCTTAAGCCACTCTGCTCGTCATCACAGTTAACTCTTGCAGTCCTCCATTAAAAGTCTCAAACAGTCTCCTGTTCCCCAATAAATAACGTCCCACTAAAGGCAGTTTCAAATCAAATCAACCTTTTTCCATTGCTTGTAATTTAACCTGTCATGTCCACCCTTAGTTTCTTTTTATTGTTTTGAAATGATCATTTGCCTGATTTCATTCAGTTTTCTGTCATTACAGCAACACATTTTTTTAAAATAATCTAACTCATTTGCTTCACTTTGGCTGTCCTCTATATATATCTGTCATCACGCATATTCATCCTTGTCATTTCCACCATGCATGTAAAGACACTGCTGCACTGCATGAACTTTATTTCCCTTGTAGTTTGTGCTTCGTCCTCTCTCTCCCTGTTCATCAGGTATTTCTGGCTCTGGAACTGCACAGATCCCATCAATATGTCCAGGGTTTATGTTTTCTTGTTTGTTGTTCCCTTTCTCTCACCCCTTTAAACTCAACCCGACCAGTCAAGGCAGACAGTCACCATCCCTGAACATGGTTTTGCTGGAGTTTTTTCTCTCCGCAGCTGCCAAAATGCTGCTCAAAGGGAATCGTTGGATTTCTTGGGTTTTCTGTGTAGATTTTTGTCAGGTCTTAACTTGAGTTTTAAATTAGTCAGGAAAATCCATATTATTAATTATACTGTCATTTCTTAGTCATACAATTCAGTGTAGTTTTTGTAGGGTCTTAAGCGTAGTAGTTATATATTTAAGCTTCTTAGGAAAATTCACAACATCAGTCCTATTTTTGCTCAAAGGCTGTTTTAATTGCACTATATAAATGTTAGTAACTTAACTTGACTCTCGTGTGGAGGGAAGCTGTGGAATGCAGTGACTTAGAATCTAAGTGAATGTAGAATCTAAGTGCTGGATTCAAATGCCAACGGTTCACTGCTCACTCATGTTGCAGATGAACGTCTGCCCAATAGGGACATCTAGTGGTAACTTCTGCATTTTATTACATGCCATGACAAATGTTGTTTAAAGCTAATTTGTTTAAAGAAATTAGCTCCTGATTCGGTAGTTCTGGGAAAAGGTAATGGAAACCGAGTCTCTTGCTCAAATCAGGACTAAGAGGCTAAAGAGTCTTTAAAATACAAACACTTTTTAAAAAAAAATAAAACCTTGGTTCTAGTTGTGAAAACACAAAAAAGGGGAAATTTCCCTGCTTGTTTTTGTATGTAGACCACATTAGACCAGGTCCAGACCTAAAATAACAGTGGATAATCATTTTTTATTTTCGCATTTTCACAAATAAAATAAATCTTTCACAAATCATAAAATGTGTTTTTTAAAGGTTTTGGCCTCTAGTCTGGACAACATACATAGTGGTTTTGGATCTGGACCTGGTCAGTGTGGAATACATGCAACAAAAGCAGTTGACAGTCCATATTTTAAAACTTTATTTTATAACTCTTATATCTATAACTATCATTATTATTATATTATTATTGTAATTATTATTATCATTATTGCATTTTCACAAGTAGAATAAAGATTTCACAACATCTACTGTTTATAAAGACTATTTAGCCTCTTTGACACAGTCTAGACTAGATTTAACCAATATATACAAAGTGGGTTTTTTATTGTTGTTTTGTTGTTGTTGTTGTTTGTGTTTTAAAAATATATATATATTTATTATCAGGACTACATCTAGTGTGTTCTACATGCAAAAAGCAGTAAAATTTCAATGAAAATTGAACTGAATTAAATTTTTCACAAATACAATAAAAGTTTCACAGATCACAGCATGTATTTTAAGGACTTTTTAAAACCTCTTTTAACCTTTATCTTCAGGTCCACTTCCGATCAGTCTAGGCTACATTACATGTGGTGGTTTTATATCTGTCACACATGTTGGGCCAAAAGGACTTTCTTTTTCACTCAGTCAAAACGTGCAAATACACATGACTGTATGTCTGTGCGTAATAGTGACACAGTGTTGTTGTGAAACATTAACATTGCTCATCGTGACCAGTGTTATTTCTGTAGTTTATGGCAAATTCAAACGTGACATTTATGGTTCTTACGGTCACGTAGGATATTTTTCTGCTTTTGTTGCATGTATTCCACACTGACCAGGTCCAGATCCAAAACCACTATGTATGTTGTCCAAACTAGAGGCCAAAACCTTTAAAAAACACATTTTATGATTTGTGAAAGATTTATTTTATTTGTGAAAATAAGAAATGATTATCCACTGTTATTTTAGGTCTGGACCTGGTCTAATGTGGTCTACATACAAAAACAAGCAGGGAAATTTCCCCTTTTTTGTGTTTTCACAACTAGAACCAAGGTTTTATTTTTTTTTTAAAAGTGTCTGTATTTTAAAGACTCTTTAGCCTCTTAGTCCTGATTTGAGCAAGAGACTCGGTTTCCATTACCTTTTCCCAGAACTACCGAATCAGGAGCTAATTTCTTTAAAATCTAAAATCCTTGTTTGGACTGTAATCACCATGGTTTACATGTTGGTTTTATATTTCAAATACCCTAAAGAAATTATGCCTACTGCAAATATATGGGCTATCCCAGCAAGCAATGGATGTTCCCAGAACACTGGCAAACAGTAGCTACAAGCTCTAATAATGTTGTTAGGAGAACATTTTAATTTTAATGTTCAGTTATGCTTCTATTATTTCATATGATGCTCCTATGAGGTTAAAAGTGAACTGAAAAAGAGGGCTTTAGCATTCAGGGGATGTCTGGAGGATGCTGAAGAATGTTCTCTATGCAACATTCAGAAACATTTAGGGAACATTTTTAATAATAATAATAATAATAATGATGATAATAATAATGCATTGGTTTTATATAGCACTTTTCACTCAAAGACGCTTTACATTGCACTATTTATTTACTCCATACTTGATGGTGGTAAGCTACACATGTAGCCACAGCTGCCCTAGAGTAGACTGACGGAGGCGAGGCTGCCAGTCTACGTCATCGGCCCCCCTGACCACCACCAACCACTCACTCTCACACTGCACTCACCTGTAAAAAAAAAATTAAAAATTAGAATGTCTGTAGAGAACTTTAATCCCGGACATTTTTAGAACAACAAAAAGAATAACAACAACAACAATAACAATAAATTCTCAATGTAACATTCAGGAAACGTCCAAGGGAACATTTTAAGAATGTCTTTAGAACTTTTATCCTGCTCTTAAGAACATTCTGGAAAAAAGAACAACAAAAAAACGTACAGCTGAAAATAATACTAGAATTTTGTTTTCAGATCTTTCTCCTGACATTTTACAACAATAATAAATTAATTCATTAATAAATGAATAAAGCTAGGATAATCTTTTAACTGTGACACATGAATGGAGTCATTTTGATGCATTAATTATATTTTAGTGGCAGTGTAGATGCTGAAATAAAGTTTTGACAGCAGCAAAGCTGCATTATATGACTTGAAGAAGCCCTTTAAAGCTATTTTAACCGGTTAAGAACAACCAGATTAGGTACAATAGCACAATAATGCACCTGTTTAAAATATAGTCTACGTTTAAATCAGCAGCGAACTTCAGCGTCCTATGTTTACAGTGTTTAAAAAACAACACAATATACCAACATATACCTGAAACGTCATTTTGTGTCCGCAGACCTCGCCTTGTGTCGATAAAGTTGATTCAAAGTGGTGACGTCGTGTGTTCCACGTTGGCCCGGACGTGGCAGTCGGCAGCAGGCTGGTGTGGAAATCACAGTAGCCGGATCAGAGTAAATCATCACACTTCGCCTCCTCCGTCTGGGGCTTAATATCACCTGCTACAACCGCAGATTTTCTCGCCCTCGGCCAGTCATGGGACTCACCATCTCGTCCGTCTTCAGCCGACTTTTTGGCAAAAAGCAGATGAGGATCCTGATGGGTGAGTGGAGGCTGCTGTGTTTGGCTAACGGTTTTAGCTTTAGCCGGAGCTAGCGGACTAGTTAGTTTAGCTAGTTTCTGGTGAGCTTTCATGGTAGTGCGGTGGTCAGAATTCAAGTTTATTACACTGGGAAACGAGTAGAATTAAAATACAAACAAGAACTTTTTAGTTAAATATCGTTTGAAAAAGCCGTAGCATATATTTTTCTCCACACCGAGTGTTTTAAGGTGTTTTGGTAAAGGAAGTTTTGCAAAAAAAAAGTCTTCTTAAAATACTTTAACATACGTTGTTATGTTATTGTAGTTTTTACTGTGTCACGTTTAAAGAACATTAAATTCCAACACTAAATTAGTTTTAAATAATACCCACGTGTTGATAATCTATATGAAATTTCTCCCTTGTTATTGGGTGTTTAACTCTTTGTATCTATCTATCTATGTATCTATCTATCTATCTATCTATCTATCTATCTATCTATTAGTTTTTTTGATATGTTATGGATGACGTTAGCATAGCAAAACCAGCTTTCATAAATGTTCTGATAATGTCCCAGTAGAGATAATTCGTTTTGTACAGTCACATCTACTCTGCTGTTTTATGACGACATCTATAGGACAACATTTATGTTATTGTAGTTTTAACTGTCTCTTTTAAAGAACATTGACGTCGATCACTAAGTTATATATTGATAATCTATTTGAAATATGTAATTTCTACTTTGTTACTGGTTCTTTAACTTTAACTTCTTAATATGATGTCAGTTTTTTTGTGATATGATATGGATGAAGTTAATGTAGTAAGATCAGCTTTAGTAACTGTTCTGATAATGTCTCAATAGAGATAATTCAATTTGTACTGTCACGTGTTCTGTATTTTATGTCCTCTGCTGTTTTTTGACTACATCTATAGGACAACACTTATGTTGTAGGTTTAACAGTGTCTCTTTTAAAGAAAATTTACTTCCAACTCTAAGTTAGTTTTAATTAATAAGCAGCTGTTGACAGGTTATCTGAAATACATGATTTCTACCTTGTTACTAACTCTTTAGCTCCTCATGATGTTAGTTTTTTAGGCAAGTGTCATTGCTTTGATTTTCTTGTTTCTGGAAAAAGGTGGTGATATGTTGTAGATGAAGTTAATACAGTAAAATTAGCCTTTATTGTTCTTATACTAGAAATTATTTGCTTTGTACAGTTACCTCTGCTCCATTTCATGCCATCTTCTTAGTGATGACTTCACCTATAGGACAATGCTTGTCATGTTTGTGTAGTTTTAACACTGTCCCATTTTAAGGAATGTTTTCTTACAGAATTAAGTCAGTTTTAAATAATAACCACATGTTCATAATCCATTTGAAACATATAATTTCTACCTTGTTATTGGATCTTAAACTTCTTATGATGTTAGGTTTTTGATTTCCTTGTTACTGGACAGATAGGTGGTGATATGTTATGGATGTTGGTATAGCAAAACCATCTTTAATAGTTTATCTGATAACGTCCCAATAGTGATAATTCAATCTCTACAGTCACATAAACTCTATTTTATATCCTCATCTGTGTGATTAGCACATGGATAGGACAACACTTATGTAATTTTAAGTGTCCCTTTTGAAGAATATTTACTTTCAGCATTAAGTTATTTTTGAATAACCACGTGTTGATAATCTATCTGAATTATATCATATTTATATCATATCTACCTTGTTATTGGGTCTTTAAATCCTTTTTTGTTAGTTTTTTAGGCAAGTGTCATTGCTTAGATTTTCTTGTTTCTGCACAAATAGGTGTTATTATGTTATGGATGAAGTTAATGTAGTAAAATCTGCTTAAATAATTGTTCTGATAATATTTCAATAGAGATGATACACTTTGTATGCTCACGTGCACTTTGTGTCCTCTACAGTTTCTTGGCTACACCTGTAGGACCACACGTGCAGTTTACAGCTTGTTGTTATCTATAGCTCTTACTTGTGTTCCCTCCTAACGTAAATGTTGATTTTAATCACACTTTCTTTCCCTGTAGTCGGGCTGGATGCTGCAGGAAAAACGACAATCTTGTACAAACTGAAGCTCGGTGAAATTGTAACCACTATCCCAACCATCGGTAAGACATATTTCTGTTTATTTATTGTTGTATTGTTTATTTGTTGTTGTTCTAAGCTCGGTTATGGTTACTTCATGGTTTTATTTTGTGTACGGCATCATTAAGAGCTCTCCGTTTTTCTTTCCCCTGTCCAGGTTTCAATGTGGAGACAGTAGAATATAAAAATATCAGTTTCACTGTTTGGGACGTGGGTGGCCAAGACAAGATCAGACCCCTGTGGAGACATTACTTCCAGAACACACAGGTATGAATATGAGTGTCTCAGTGCTGTAGCACAGCTTTGGTTTGGTAGTGCAAAGATAACCTCATGTTTAGGCAAGGCATTTTTATTGACATAGCGCATTTAATACAGTTTAGTCTAATAATGTGTGACTGAGCAGTCGTGGTGGTGTGCAACTTTCAAATATCTACTCAGATCACCAAGTAAAGCTGCTGTAGTACAATCTTTTAATGAACCAGAAGCTATGCATTAAAATGAGTCAACTTCACCAAATTGGAATTGTGCCAAAACAGCCGCAGTTTCCACTTAATGTCATTTTAATTCATGTATGTATTTTCGTTTGAGGATGTAGTAGTGTTTTTGTTAACAGGACTGTCTTTTGTTCTCTTTGGCTGCATTTATTCTGTTGATTAAAGTAGAAAATTTTGCATTTACATTTCTAAAAACTGTAACTAATTCCATAAGGCCTGATCCTATTTTATTGGATTGTAGTATGTTAAGATCAGTACGTAGAATACAGCCTTTACACTTCATCCAAATTCTAAAACTAATGATGTTGTTATATTTGGCTAACGACCTTCTTTTCATTCAGGGCCTCATCTTTGTGGTGGACAGTAACGACAGAGAAAGAGTGGCTGAGTCTGCGGAAGAGCTCTCAAAGATGGTATGTATTTACTACATTCAGCACAGCAGAGACAGCAGTGCATTATTTGTGTTTATCTATTTGTACATGCCTTAGGAAAACTTAATTTTGTCAACATATCCGGATAGACTTGGTAATCTTTTGAGTCGGACCTGTTCATATGCGGATTACATGGTTAATCCGTGAAGGTTGAAAGCCTTGTGTAACCATGTTGACTTCTTCTGAGCCATCCAACAATACAAGTACCCAATCCCCCTTAATCTGCATAATTGCCTGGTGGTGCTTCAGTGTTACTGACGTATCCCATCATAAGTAAGTGAGCCCTCTGGAATTATCTGCATGTGTAAATATGATTAGATCTCAGTTACAGACATGAAATGGATTTTTGCTTTCAATAGTATTAATGTTCTAACGCTAGAGTTTAGATATTGATTATTCCACCGTTAGATTGTTTAGAAATTCAGATGTAGTACTGTAGCTCTAGAAATGAGCATCCAATTAACTCCGAAGGCACAATGCAGAATGCTCAAGTAAAATGATGAAGCTAAGGTTGAACTGGTTGTGAAGAACGTGCAGCAGTACCTATGGTGTAAAAACATGAAAACATCATCCCAAAGGTGAAGTACAGTGAAGGAAGCATTATGATTTAAAACTACTTTGCTGCCTCTGTGGCTGGACAGGTCACCATCACCATCAGGATCATGTCAGGGTTGCTGTCAGCTTAAGCTCAAGTGAATTTGGGTGATGCAGCAGGACAGTGACGCCGTTCATTGAAGGAGATCTATTACAGAATTGCTTCATAGAATAAAAACTGAAATCACTCAGTATCTGGTTTAAGTGGTTATTAAATTCAGGAGTTCGCTGTGCTATGGACTGCCCATTGTTAGTCTGTAGTGGTGATGTAAATGAATATTAGATCACATTTTGAGAACTAGTAATGCAGAAAACCATGTAGTTCTAAAGGGTTCACCCACATCTTTGCCACTTTTCTTTGTCTCTAGAAACAGTCTGTCTAAGTGACCAAAATATTAGGATCTGAATGCAAAGAAAAAAGTATCTTCTGATTAAAATTCCTCTTCACAAGGACTCAAACGCCAATTCATGGTTTCCCCTTCCCCATGCAGAGAGCAGTGTGGACGCGGTTCTATTCATACAATACACTACGATATGTATCCATCAGCCACATTACCCCTTGTATCGAACAGAGAAAAACAGGGCTAAGCAGGAGCGCTCCTGTCCATGTTTCTGAAAATGTAACTGTGACTTCGCACTTTTTACAGAATATAGCAGTTAGTTACAGATTGGGCTGTATGACAGTGTCAGTGTGTATTCCTGAGGTGTGCCGAGTGTGCAGACATGGCACAGAATTTCTGGAGAACCCAGAACTCCCTACTGTCCAGAAATGACTACTTCAATTAGAATTATTTTACTGATAAATTATAAAGGTGTGAATGATGGAAAATCTTAAAAATTTTGAGCTGCACACGGAAATCTGCAGGAAATCTTTGTTGCAGGCCCTTGCAGACGTTGCCAGAGGACAGAGATTTACATTGTGACATCACAATATTGCTACATAAAAAGCATGAATTGGGCTTAATGTTGTACGACTGCGCAGTATTACTCTGAATTTATTTACCAATTCAAATAGTCTGATGTCATTATTTTCGGCTTGCAATTGCTTAATATGTTTTCTTTTATTCTAACCTTGAGGTACTGTAGACTTGCAGGGGATGAACATCAGAGTTCCTTTATTTATTATTTTTTTATGTGAGTAAATCTGTTTTGCTAAATCCCCTTTTGCTGCATTGAGTCTTAAACCATTGGATATTTTATCAAATGCCAAACTACATATATTTTTTTTAATCTGTTGAGTATATTTTTCTCTGTATTTGACATAACGATTAGAAAGTGAAGGGCAATATGACAACAAAGGTCCTCAGCAGTATTTAAACCAGTGCATAGTGATAATGTTGTCAGTATATTAGACTCCAAAGGTATTTACTTGCATCCTAGGCTACTATTTATTTCTTAGACATAGTTTTTATAAACAATTTATTATATATTCCCCTCAGAAACTCAAAATGAGTTGACATTAATGACATTAGTTCTGTCTGTTGTTCCTAACATGAAATCTCTCATCTCTGTTTTCTGCCCCTCTAGTTGCTGGAAGATGAGTTAAAAGATGCTGTTTTGCTGGTGTTTGCTAACAAACAGGATCTTCCTAATGCCTTATCAGTCAGCGAACTGACAGACAAACTTGGCCTCCAGGTCCTCCGCAACAAAACTGTACGTAATTTTAACAGAATCTGGCTCTGTTCACCCGCAGTAACACTCAAATCTGTAAGGATGTTTAAAGCTGTTTTCATATTCTCCTGACCTGTCGTCTCTGATCCCACAGTGGCACATTGAGTCTACCTGCGCCACCCAGGGCACTGGGCTGTATGAAGGACTTGACTGGCTATCCAAAGAATTGTCCAAGAACTAATGAAGAGTCGGCATTACAGAAGAGAGAGAGGGAACACCCCAGGACAGGAGGGAAGGCACAGACATTCAATGCAGAAACGTGGTCTTCCAGCACCAATGTTCACAAAAAGGACAAGGCTGGTGGACAACCTAATCATCTTTTGGAAAATTTAATATCTCCAATTTTTCTTATATAATCAATACTATTACTTTATTATCTCTTGACATCATCTCTACTTTTTTCCTTTTGTTCCAAACCTCTTACATGGTGACAAGTTGTAATTACACATTCAGATTCACGATGAGCAAATGAGCTGTTGGAGAAATTTCACAGCCACAGCGAACAGAATAATGGGAGTTGTTTTTCCACTTGACACCTTGGCTCTTGTCTAGCCAGTGTTTCCAGTAATCACCTTTTTGTATAGTTGCCAGATTTACTTGTAGCCTTTCTCTGGCCCAGGTTGGGGTAATATGAGAATATAGAGCTTTGATGAAGGACAATTTGCAGACTGCCACAAGCTGTTAATCTCCAGAGGCCCTTGTGGATATTTGACTCCCTCACAGACCTGACCCTTTGCTCTTCACTGCTGTGTCCTCAATTTCATGCCAACTCATTTTATAAAGGCCCGTGGCTTGTAGAATGAGATGGAGAAGGATTGCAGTGATTTTGTTAGTAGTGTGGAATCACATGGATCCAAAAAAAAGGAACGGTGTGCCTTCTGGGCCCTTCTTTTGCACAAATCTGAGTAATGCTTTCCTTATCACATTTGTAGGTCATGTTCCCTCCTAATACGCTTCTGTGACTTTATGCTTTTGCAAGACCAAATTATGCAACAAGACTCTTCCTATTGTGCTACATTGGACGGTGTGGTGCAGCAGTACCACACCAGTGTGAATATAGATTGCTTCATTGCCACTTGACTTCACAATCAGCCAGGATTTTATCCTGTTTGAACATTTGTGAATTTGCCTTCACTCATTTTGCCTTCCTTTTTAATAATCACTTTGAAAAACAAAAGGGATTTATACAAAATTCTACCAACGCTAAAATCATCTTTTTAACGTCAAAGAAGGAAGGAAGTGTCTTCTCAGTGTCGACACATGGCCAGTGCCATTGCGACACAGTAAAGTAGCATGTTGTTTTGTTTTGTCATTTTTTTGGCAGCACATAGTGTTTACAAGATTATTGTACTGTCTGGCAAATGTTGTATTATATGCTTGATTTTTCTCCCCCACTTGAAACACATAACATACCTGCCCATCAGTTTATTTGGGGAAACATTCCAACCTATGCTTTCAGATGCAGGAGCTGACACTAGTCAAAAATATTCTCTAACAATATTTTACAAAAAAAACTCTGAATAAAGCTAGTGTTAAAAAAAGTGTTTTGGACTGAATTTTATTTTTGAAAGTTTCCGTAAAAGCTGAATTTAGGTGATGTTTTCTAACTCACTAAAACATTGAACTGGCATCTTCAGTTAGGAAGTGTAGCTGTTAAGAGGAAGTACCAACTCTGCAGGCGTGGAGACGGGCCTTGCAAACAGATCTTGTCTTCTGTCTTTGATTTCGCATTACTGTTTTAAAACCACAGCACTTCCTCCCACATCATGTTAAAGCTGGAGAATGATTTAAGGTTGTCTGTACAGAAAACCACACCGCTTCTGCATTTTGTAAATAGCCCAGACATGTAAGCCGGTTTATTTTATATAATGTATTTAAAAAGTTAAAGGTGAAAAAATGGCTCTTTACAACCGACCAATGCAGAGCTGGAGAAAATACATTAAAAATGGCCATCATTGCTTTGCTTAAGGTATTAGGTCTGCATGACCTGCTATGCAGCTGCTCTTTGTTGTTACGATTAATGGTATTGAATGGTACCTTGGAGAAAATGGATGATAACCTAAATAGTTATGTGTAATTCTGCTAAGGTACAACAAGTGGACCACTGTTTAAAATATGCTTGAAGTTTGGTGAAAAACTATGTCAGTGTCAAAGCCAAGAAATAGGCTAACATGTGCAGGCATTCAACTCAATGTAGGGTTTATTTGTAACATAATATGAAGGTACAGGGACAAGCAAAAAAAAGGTTCAGAGGCTTTTTTTAAAATTACTTTTGCCTATATTAACAGCCCTATTTGTTTGCAAAAGAGTTACAGTAAAGTTTACTGAACACAGTGGTGGAGCACAGTTACACTGCACAACTTTCATTCAGTATTATTTCAATATCTGAAGTCTCTAGAGCAACATCTGGATAAGCAAGGGTGGTTTTTAGAAAGAACTGTGGAGTAAAGATGAAGTTAAAGTAGACACAATCGCCAAAGGTTTGTGTGAAGAAAAGCACATTGCCATTAAGCTTGTGAATAGAAATGCTCTGCTTTGTGGTTGTGTGGCAACATGATGCTTTGGAGAGATAAAGGGAAGAATGGACTCAAGTGAAGATGGCTAAACCAAAAGTGAAAACAGGACAATATTCCACCATGAACCACTTTAAGTTGTGCAAGGTGAAGATTTTGGAACTTCCCTCAGAGTCTTTGGACTTAACTTCACTGAAAATCTTTGTGTAGAGCTTAATGGATGACTGATATGATGTAGTGTGCGCTGGCTGCAGAAATTGCATGACGTCTTTTGATTTGCCAAAGTCACCCCTGTCTCTGATTTCACTGAATTAGCTGTAAAATTAAGCAAATTATGACCACAGGATCAACCATGGATGGAGGTTATTATATCCAACATGTGGCACGCTGATAATTTGCTAAAGAGGAGACAAGATCACAGGCAGAGGGCTAATAGGTGTAATCACCTCATCATTTCATAATTGTCCTGCTGTTCCTATTGTTGCACTGCAGGGGGAGATATTTCCAGAGCTCCTGCAGACATGAGATGATTCACAACAGTTCAGTGGGAATTAGGCTCATGACATGTGGCAGATTTGTTTCTAGCTGAGGACATTCCAGCAGTTTTATAAAGCAATTTTTTTTAGTTTTTCACAAAGTGCTTCTGTAAGAGGTGCACCAACCATTCATCACGTCAGACAGTTGCTAGTTAATAGTAGAGCTGGTGTGCTTTGGTATGAGATTGGGATATTTATATTGTTTTATCTGAGTAAACACAAACCCTGTTGCACTCACAGCAGTGACATTAACAATGCAAGTTATCAGCCTCACAAACTAAGTGAGATCATGTATGGAGCCTTACTGGTGCCAGTGTAATTAGGACATACACAGTGTTTATAGATGAAGGTATAAGCATTATATAATTGGCTTGCTATGATGTGTGAGTGTCTGTTCTAATGTATTTATGACAGCTAATCAGGCTTAGTGTAGCTGGGTCATCACACAGTCTTGTGAGTGTGTATCCAGAGTGTATCAGGACAGAGGAGCACATGTGCGTTCTGCTTCGTTGAACAGCTTTTTTCTTCATATTCAGCACTTGTACAGTCTGAAAATACATTAAATGGGATTACCAGCTTCACTGTCCAACACAATCGAAAGGGTAAGTTTTTGATTTGATTGGAGTTTATTACATAGAATGTTGTAAATCTGCTGCATTCTGAATCCTTTGCTGTTTATTTTTTAAATCTCTTACAGCCCAGAGGCTTATTTTATTTTTTGTACAGCACATGTAGAATAAAAACGCCCGAAGGAGACGCCAACTGAACTGTAGCATAGCAAGCAGGATTACTGCAAAAGGCAATAGCAGGCAACAAGCTGCATCTTTATGAAGGTAAGAAAGTGACCAAAGAAGCCAGCAGGTCCAACTGGGGCATAAACTTCTACAGTGTGATAGCAAAGTCTGATCTTGGGGGTTTCCACTTGTGCAGGATGATGCCGACGTTGACCCCGCACATATCAGTACCGCGGCCCTCCTATTCCCAGGCCAGGGAGAACCTGGTAAAAGCGATCCCACCCAAGCTGCTCTGTCTGCTGGCCTGTGGAGGAATAGACTGTCGCTATGAGGGACCAGACTGCTGGAAATTGAACCAGCAAGTAATTCGAGGCCTTTTCTCCTCCTGGTGAGAGTGTTTAATTGCAGTCTCATTGATGCTGCTGTGTTGCAGCAAAAACAGTCAAGAATATTTTACTGATTTTGAACATTTTCCTATCCCAGGGTGACCGATGATATAGTTGCTATGACACGACCATCCAATCATCTAATTGAGAAGTACAACATCATAGATCAGTTTCACAGGTAATCACTGGTCATTGTTATTCTCCTGTGCGTCCATGCAGGAGTTGTAGGAATTATGAGCCTTCCTAAAAGGTTTTTACAAAATTAGGGCGTTTTATAGTGCAACCACCTGCATTCATAAATATTTCTAACACAGAGGAGTCAGAGGGCCGTTACTTTGATCTGTGAAAATGAGAATAAAGCATCTCACTTCATTGCTTTTAACGACATCTACCAGTGTTATTAGAAATTCTCAAATTGTGAACATGCTACCTCTTAAATGAGAGACATGTGAATTAGTTGGGAAACAGTGTCAGGGTTCATGATTGTGACTTTTCTTTCAAGGTTAAACATCAGATCGATCATCAACATGCAGCTCCCAGGGGAGCATGCTCACTGCGGACCTCCTCTGGACCCCGAAAGTGGTTTCACGTACTCGCCACAGATCTTCATGGACAACGACAGTGAGATCTTGATTCACTGAATATGAAACTGATTTTATTTCAATTCAGAACAAAATTATTTCTCCTCTGAAACCCAAGCAGATTTTTTAGTGTTTTTTTCCTGCTCATTTCACATTTTACTCACTGAGGGCTCTTTTTTCACTGCAATATAAGGTCCAACAACTCTATGGAAACAACACAACCATGGCTAGAAATAAGTCATAAAAAAGAAAACAAGCAAGTTGAATTTCTTTGATTAAATAAAAAAAAACTACCCTGGAATCAACATGTGCTAAATGTTTTCAGTTGCCTCGGAGTTTTTACATACCACAGACATTTTAGCACTTCCTCACTTTTCATTTGCTTCCATACTATAAAAATATCTCTATCTGTCTCTCTATCTTTCTGCTCTGTGTAAGCACAGCCTGCAGTTCAGCCGAGTTCAGCTGAAATGTCCCAGTTTTTTTGTCACAAGACTGTTGGACACAGCTGAGCCACTAATTGCTTCTCAGTTGCACTAAGGAGCACAGGAATTTTGTCCTTCTCAGAATCCTGTTCATGCAACGGATTTTTTTTTGACAAATTTTGACATTAAAAATGTAGAATACAGAGTTTTTGATGGAATATTGCGATTTTAAGCTTAGACTGGGTTTATTTTTGTGCCAGAACACACAACTCATTCAAGGATCAAATTTTAAAATGTGATGATAAATTCTTTCTGTTTTTACAGTTTCTGGCTCTGTTAAATTGTGTCATTTTCGTAATTTTTTTAAAAAGACAATATGCCACTGGGTTTTGGGGTTCAGAGAGTTTGACTGGCACTGATGGTCTTTATTTAAGCTGTACCAAGTTGGTGTAAACTCAAGTAAAGCACTTGAATTTACACTATGCTTTTAAAGGCATCACTGTTTTCACATGTATATTTATTTGCAGTTTACTTTTACAACTTCGGGATGCCAGATTTTGGAGTGTCGTCTCTTGTCGGTATAATTGATGGGGTGAAGGTTCTGGCCTTTGCAGTGAAGGAAGGCAGAGTGGCTGTGCACTGCCACGCAGGCCTGGGCAGGACAGGTAGGATTAAACACACATACAGTATCTACTGGTCATGTAAATATTGTGTGTGCGTCAGCTTGCGCACATATAATGCTCTTATGTATGCTTACTGCGTTTTGATGTGTGTCTCTGGTGTGTTCTTGCTGCTCAACAGGTGTCCTGATAGCCTGTTACCTGATCTACACCCTGCGCATCAGCCCGAGTGAGGCCGTCCACTACGTGCGGATTAAACGGCCTCGTTCTATCCAAACTCGAGCACAGATCAGTCAGGTGTTTGACTTTGCTCGCCTACTTGGGACACAGCTGGTTCAGTACCCAGATCTCAGCCTGCGGCACGGAGCTCCTTTCACCCTGCAGCACTACCTGAACCGACAAGCGCTGCTGCTGCATGGCCAGGAGGCCCGCAATCTAAGACATACACCCAAGGTCAGGAATACATTATACTACATTAATCCTGAACATACACTGTACTGTATAATTAACCTTCTACCTCCTCGTGTCATTAGGTGGTGTACCTCCTGTGTGTGCGTCTCTCCTGCTTAGCCCTGGGTCTCCCTTCTCCTCCAGAGGTCCTCGCTGAGCTGGACAAAAGGTCAGCTATTAGGGAGCTAAGCAGGACTGTGAGAGAGACTCTGGTTGCCAAACAATACTTGCCCTTGCTGAGAGAAGGTCGAAAGGGCTCGTGGGCCGGTTCAGGGTCGGTGTCGTCCTGGGACGAACCGCTGGGATTCTTAGAGAGGAAGAGAGAGGTGTTGCTAGACAAACGCAGCTACAGTGACTCTGACCTCAGCAAGATCACAGTAAATGAGGTAAAATCTCACATTATGCATCCAAAATTATATTCAATTTCTTAACTTCTCAAACAGAATCAGACTGGTTATTGAGGCTTTTTTCAATTTGTTGCATTCTTTCCTAAAGGATCTGGAACTGAGTCCATATTGCACCGCAGCACTTGGAAATGAGAAAAACTGGTGTGTTCAGGATCTGATAAGAGCTGATCTGAAGCCAGTTAGTCCACTCCTTGCTACACTTTCACCAGGCCATCAGACGACCAAAAAGGAATCACATACACTCAACATCCAAACAGCTGGCGTGAGAACAAGCAGCAGCTGTGCTAAGAGATTTAAGTGCACAGCTAAGAAGACGCTTCCCAGATACAGCTCCAATATGGAGGTAACCTACTTTTATTCCTAGAAAATCTAATGATACAGAAAGTTTGGCTGTGAATTCTTTAAAAAAAAATCTGACCTCTATCACATCAAGTTGTGCAGAAATCCACACAATCCAGGCTCAACCTCGATGGCTCGTCCTGTTGCTAAAGCAATGGCAGAACAAGGTCCTCCGGGGGAAACCATTCTGCAAAGGTCAGCTCTGCTGCAGGTAAAAAATAACATAACACCTGGTTTGACATCAGAACATGTCATTTTGATTTTAAAACCACTGAATAAATTCTTTCACGCTCTTTGTTAACAGGAGGAACTGAACAGCAGTGACTGTGGCTGGGCTCTGCTGGTCACTGAGTCGGATCCTCAGGTTCTCTGTTGTCTCTTGTGGACCTGGCTGGAGAAGTTGAGGGTTAGTGGCATCAAACAAGAGGCCATGATACCAGTAATGTCAAACTGTCCCAGGACTGTTTCAACCTCCCATACATGGTAAACATTTCTCTCTGAGTCCGATCTGCTTTCTACATCCAGGAGCCTGTTCTGAGTGCTGAGGATGTTGAAAGGTTGGGCGTTGGAGCGAACAACCGGAAGCCTCTCAGTGTGCTTAAGAAGGTAAGAAAACAGGCGATAATGTCATCTTTGTCTCTAATAAACCAGTTCACTCTCTATTTAAAATGTTACTTGCTCTATTACATCATTACAGCCACAGAGACACACCATCTATTGCGTGCTGAGCTGTGTGAGCACAGTGACCAGCTTGTGTCCACACAGAGAGGATGCAGTGCTCCAACGTCTGATGCGAGCACTAACGAGGGTAAAACACTAAGTAAATGCAGCAAACAAATTGCTTGTGTTAGCTTAAATGTGAAGGCCGCATACTAAGTTGCATATTTTTTGTTACCCAACAGCGCCCTCAAGAGGAACTAGGAAGTTTTGCACCTTTGATGAAAGTCCTGAAGACCAGTTTGAAAGAAACCCTCCACAACTACAGATATCTCACGAGGGCCTGCAGCACCAATGCTACACTTTGAAGAGCAGAGTCCTTATTATAGCAAAATCTAGTAGAGAAGACTTTTGCAAGTGGTGGAATTTAATCTTTGCACCCAAGAGTGCATAAGAGGCTTTTTTCACAGCAGACATTTTGACATGTAACAACAGTAAAAGCAAGGCTGAAAACAGTAAAATAGCTGACGGCTGAATTCCATTTAGCTGCTTCAGTTAAAGGATCCTGGTGCATGTTGATGCTCTGACACACTGTCAAACTGGGAAACTTAAACAGAATATAGCCAGTGGTAATGCTATTAGTGATACCTAGTAGCATCTGTTGTTTTCCTGCCATGACAAGTTAAAATTTCTGCTGCGAAAAATTCAGAGGATTTTTTTCTCTTCCTGGAGCCTCAGGTAACAGTGGGATGTGTCTCACTTCACATCCCACTGTTACTTACACTGATCAGTCACAACATTATGACCACTGACAGGTGAAGTGACTAACATTGGTCATATTGGTACTATGTGGTGTTCTGCTGGAAAACCTTGGATTTTAACATCCGTATTGATGAGACTTAGACACCCAAATAAACATTGTCCCACAACAAGCACACTCCCTCATGCAAATGAAAATCCCAAATGTCACTGGGCTACCCCCCACAGGAAAATGCACCCCACCACATGGCAACAACATCAAACAATCAGGAACATTTTGAGAAACATGACAATGACCCAACATGTTGATTTGGCCTCCAAACTTCCTACACCCCATTCTGATCAAGCATCAACAGGATGCAGTGGAACAAGTTTGATTGACAGAGGCCCCACTGTACAAGTCAAAGTATCCAAAGGATCCACTGCCAGTGTCCTGGTTCCAGACCCCATAGGACACCCTGAGAGGTCCTATTGTCCATGCCCAATGATTTAGAGCATTTTTGAGCACATAAGGGGGACCAACACAATATTAGGCAGGTGGTCATAATGTTATGCCTGATCGGTGTATCTTCCCCTTTTTACAAACATACAATAGATGTGTATTCAACACCAGCTGTCTTTATGTTTTTTGGAAATAGCAAATAAATTGCCAGTTATGAACTTCCTTCTGGTCTCAGCCTAAGTCATGTCAACTTTTTTTGGACTGCTTTCTCTGGCACTTATATACTGTGTTTGTGATGTTTTTGCTCAGACTTTTACACACTACCACTGTTTACATAAGGCAATTAATAGAGTGAAAATGTGCCTTATATAAACAGTGAGCATAAGATGACTCCTTGTAGACACAAAGTTGTAGGTTAAATCTTAGGACATATAATTTTATTTTAGTGAACAGCTAGTAAAAGGTAAATTGTTTGTGTTTACAGTGAATTCATATGATTAATTCCTCAGACGCAAACCCCCCTTACAATATCTACAAATTAGTAAGCTAGGACTTAAAAAAAATTAAAAACGAAACAAAGTGTGTACACTGAGTTGAGTGTGGAACCCTTGGCCTAATTCCTCTGTTCTATGGGCCAGTCCTTGAGAGAGTCCTGGATCTTTTGTTAAACTGTAATGAAATAACTGAATGGAAACAAAGCTGCCAAGTTAGAATTCAACAGTGACATTATTACAAAGTTTACTGTGTCACATTTTGTTAAGTATTTGCTTTGAATAGTATACAAACTGCTGTACCCAAGAATAGAACAGAATAGAATAGAATGGAACATACTTTATTCATCACTGAAGGGAAATTCAGCAGTACAAGCAGGTTAAGTCCAAACACTGTGTCCACAGTCTGACCCCGCGGCTGGTTACAGTATTTCATACCCAATAAATCATTTACAACATCTGCATAATGCATTTTATGTATTCACATTTTCAGAGTTCCTGCACAGTTCACACACAAATTCATACTCTGAATATTGTGTATGCCCATCAAAGAGTCATCTCCATGGCAACGTTGTCATAGCAAAGTTGACAAGTCTAAACAATCTGTGTTTGGGTTCAGTCCACATGCTGAGTTCCAGGGGTAAAGTCTGATGCAGAGACTCACTGCAGGATTGGAGCTTTAACATGGTAAAATCATTTGTCTTTTTATTTTGAGTCAGTAACTGAACTAAACTGAGAGCAGCCAGAGTTTGTAGGCACCTGCTAGACATCTTGTGGCTTTGTTACAGTTTACTTTGGGTGAATGACGCATGTGTTTACTGACTTTGGTGTGCAGCAGTACTTTCACTTTACAAACGATGAGTATACATCAGGTCTCTTTTGTAGCATATGGTATCAAGAATATACTTTAGAGGAATGCCATTGAAAAGCTGGAACTCATTAACACGGCATGCACTTGTTTTCACAAATCGTTTGAGCTCAGTGTTTTCCTTTTAAAGACGTTTTTACACCAGAGTTTATTCATTCTTAACTAAAGTTTTTAGTGATGTACATCCAGTTGAAGTGATCTACTATTTTTCAAAATGTAATTCTGGAGGTGTTTGGCAATGCTGCTGTTTATTGCACTTTATGTATGGAACAGTGATGGAATTTAACTAAATACATTTACTCAAGTACAGTACTTAGGTACGAGTTTCAGTGACTTGTACTTTACTTGTGTATTTCTATTTGATGCAACTTTATTTGTGTACTCACCTACATCTCAGAACAAATATACTTTTTATGACACTACATTTGTCTGACAGCTTCAGTTTACCACAGATCTCCAAATTTAATAATATTAATAATAATAATACATTTTATTTAAAGGCATCTTTCATGACGCTCAAGAACACCGTACAGATGAAAGCACAAAAATAATATAGAGAGACATGCAATAAAATGCGATAAAATGCAATTAAATAAAATGAAATACAATACTAAAAATATGGACTAGATCTATAAATATGGACTTCAAATAAATATTAAATAAATATGAACCTTAGTTCAGCATCAATCACCCACGTCACCTGTATGGTCATTCTCTCAGGCTCTCCCACTCACAGTGAATAGGAGAACCTGAACTGATGAGTTTTGAGTTGGAGTTGTTTAATAAATAGCACACACGATTTCCTTCAAATAAAAAAAAATAACAAAGCTCCCGGCATAACACAAAACCACAACAGAGAGGACACACAGAGCACGATATATGTGGAATAACAGGAGGGGTAGGAACTGGCGTGGATTTTATGATGGAAACAGGAGGAATTGGGATGGAGATGATGGGACTGGGACGATTACAAGGGACCTGATCAGACTTATTGGAGATAGAGAGAGGACTGCAACAGGAGGGAGGGACTGGGAACGATATGGTAGAGCGAGAAGGAGGATGGCCTGTGCACCTCCAGCCTCTTCACAGGGTCAGGCCTACATCCCTACAGGGAATCATATGACCTAATATCTTTTCAGTGATACAGTTCAATTCAATTAAGTTCAAAGGGATTCTACTGGTATGAAAGTTTCAAAAAACAATTGCTAAGGTATCCAAATATAATTTGCCCTAATATTGGCTATACACAATATATACAGTATATTCTTTGCATATATGTGTGTGTGTGCTGTGTGTATCTGGGTCAGTCACTGTCCCACAGGTTGTGGCACATTGATTTCATCATTGGCAGCTAGATATGCCCCGTCTCCTCTCCTCGGAGTATTCACTCACCTTGAACTTGTTAAAATGAATGTTCCTTATTTCACTGAATGCTTTTTTGAAAAGCATTCCTGTTCAATGTGTAACAGACCTGCTGGTCGACTGCATGCCAGTGTCAGGTTTTGACTTACCAAGGGGTGGAAAAACAGGTTTTCTGTGACAAATTGCAAAAAAAACATGGTAGAGTGGTTCCTTTTGGAGAACTAGGCACCAGCAAACTGCTTCCCCATCTTTTTTTTCCAAAACTGGCAAATTGCTGTTTGACAGACTCTAACCATAACCTTTTCTTGGACTGCTGTGCTGACTTACTTGCTCATTAGCTAGCTACCAAATGTAAGAAAGGAAAAAAAATCCTCCAGGACCATCTAGAGAGGCCAGGACTGGGGATCAAACCGTCAATTTTGTTGTTAGCGGATGAACCAGCCTACTGCAGAAGTCACAGCCAACAAGATGCTAAGAAAGTTAGTGTTGCTGACTAGGCCTAGTCACTATCCCATAGTTATTGTCCTGGTATATTTACCAAATTGTAATTAAAATATTTCAAGCACTAATCAGACCTGTTAGCATTTCTCATCAGAGTTAAATACTTAAAAAGTAATAATGACAATAATTTAATTTATTAATCCCCTTGGGAAAATTAAATTCTGCATTTAACCTATCCCACACACATTGGGTACTGGGAGAAGAGGGTTGCTGCGGTGCAGTGCCCAGGGAGCAGGCAGGGGTTGAGGGCCTTGCTCAGGCGACCAACAGTGGGGGTTCGATCCACCGATTTTCCGAGCGGTAGCCCAGGGTTTAACCCATTGTGCCACTACTGCCCCTAATAAAGTAAAGACATCATGAGAGGTCAAGCGTGCAAATATGCTTTAATGGGATATTTTTTAAGCATACATGTGAGTAACTTTGCAAGGCAACTGGATTTTTGCAAGATTTGTAAGGTCACAATCAATCAGACAAGAGAATCTCGCTGGGCTTTAAACAATGTGCTTATGAACGATCCACGGTGGATAACTCCAATCAGGTACTACTGGTAACTACAGCATGTTTAGCCATGAGTCAGCTTGTGATAAGCAGTGACAGGCAGATAGTTTACGTAATCACCTGCCAAAGACTTTTTAATGTGTCTGCCCTTTTCCAAACTGTTTCCAAGGACGACTTTAAGGATGGTTCTGTGTGGCCATCCATCTGGTACATCAGGTTAACACTTGAGTTCCTGGAATTACATTTTTTATGGCACAGCCTACCTTAGGATGAATGCTATTGTAACTTTTTAAAATTTGGTTTAAATTAATGTGTTTTTTATGGCTTAAAAGGGAATATATATCTTTCTGTTAAGGTAATGACAAGTGAGGAGCCTTGGGTTGGGACCTGGAGGCCCCACAAGCCAAGAGGGCCTATAGCTGCACTCTACGGTAGCCCTGGTCCAAAGTATGCACTGCCTGGACTCACAGGTATAGCTCAAATTGGTCATTTTTCACCACCAGCACCATTATTATTATTATTATTATCACTATCATTATCGTTGTCATTATTATTATCATTATTATTATTATTATGCCAAGTACCATGGTTTGTCTTTGTTTCTTGATAAAGGCAGTTCTATACACGACCCTACTCATTACAAAGCACCAATGTTCAGCTTTGGGACACGTCCAAGGGAGGCCACACCCACCTGCTCCCCTGGACCAAAATATCTAATCCCGTCCAACCTCACTAGACAGGGCAGAGAAGGAACTCCAGCATTTTCACTCTGCAGCCGCCCGAAGGAGCCAGAATTTTCCAAGGTTCCCGGACCAGGTCAGCAAAACCCCTAACTCATTAAAACAGATTTTGTAAACAAAGTGCTGCTCATCTCAGACACAAGCACTTTACTTTCCTCTGGTTGTTTCAGGCCACTACTCCCCAGAGCATTCAGGAAAGTCGATGTTCCGCTCGGCTCCAGCTTTTTCTCTATCTGGAAGGAGCAAAGACTGCTACAGTAGCCAAACACCAGGTAACATGCTCATTCTTTTTCAACTTTATACATGCTGTGAATTATAAAGTTTCACTGCACATGCTTTGTAAACTTTATCTGTTGTTCATGTTGCAGGTCCAGCCGCCTACAATCTGCCTCCAATACTGGGGAACAAATCTGGGATCACATCTTCATCTCCCTCCTATTCACTCTATGGCCGCAGCAAAACTGGAAGCTTCCATGAAGACCTGAAGAAGGTCCACATAAATAGTCACTAAAAACATTCAGAATTGAGACATCCTGATTTAATGTTGCTCTCAATACATTTTCCTTTCCTTTAGACTCCTGGCCCTGCTTCCTACAAAGTTGTGGACCCCTCTGTTTATAGCCAGAAACCTCCTGGGTACAGCATGATAGGCCGCAACTTTGCTCCTAGTGAAAGCTCAAAGAAACCTGGACCTGGTGCACACTATCCTGAGATGGTATGGAATTTCAGAATGTCTTGTTTGATTTCAAAGGCCCCAAATGTTAGCATTCATCAACTCTTTTTTTCTTCCTAGGTAACCATCACAAAAGCGAAAGCTCCAAGCTTCTCCTTTGGACTACGTCATTCCCAATACATCGCACCCCTTATTGAAAATGTGGATGACTAATGTCATGTAGGATTTCCTTTTTCACCTGGACATTCACACAGCAGTCTTGAAAAAAAAAGAATAAAAAAAAAGCTTCACCAGATTACTGAGATCAGATTTTATTGTCACAAGTATAGGATAGATTGTAGTGGTATGTGTGCCTATGAAATATGTGAAGTAAATTACACATTATTTGTGTGTTAATCAATATAAACATTCAACATTCAGTCCAGTTTTACTTTCAGTTTGGCTGTTTCTTGTGGGGTGGAGAAAAAAATGATTACTAAATATGTAAATTAGGTATTTGACTTGATCAGTGGGTATTTACAGTAAATTGAAAATGAATCATCTTAATTTAGACTCCTTTGCATTTTGGTCTTTCAGATACTGTGAAAAATGCAATGAAGTCATATCTCATATTATTAGATATGCCAAAAGCTTGTGGAGCTGGCAGATATACCACACTCACACTCACTAACGCCAAGCAGAGATGGAGCCATTCCACTTTCCTGGTTATTTTCAAGTAAGGATTCAATACCAGCACAGTGGACAAGCACCTCAACACAATCTCAAAAGAAGTGGGACATTTTGTAAAGCAGCCTTCAAATAATCCCCAGAAAGGAGTCTAAAGAGAAGGTAAAAGTATTGCCAGAAGAGTTTTAAGAATTTTGGTATTACCAAGAACAGAACAAGGATGGAAATACCTTTTAAATTCACCCAGTGGCAGGTATCTAACTGCTACTTGCCACTGAGTGGTATTTAGGTTTTTGGCACAGTCACATACTCTTTGTTGAGCTTCATGGCCTTTCTCAGTTCAGATGCTGGTTCTTCTCTTTCACATATGAAACACTCAGACTTTCGACCTTCACGACTGGTTCGTCGCTGCTTAGTGCGTCTTTCTCCTGACTCTGTACTCTGAGTAGCAGCCTTTCTTTTTCTTGCCCTCTCCAGTTTGGTGTTGTTGAACATTACACGGCAGCTCTGGTGATACTGTGTCTTGTTCTTTCTCAGTATTTGTTCTATGCCTTCACCCTCATCCAGTCTTGCTGGATTCAGAACAATTGGCATTTCATGAAGAGCATGGAACAGGGGATATTGGCTGCAACCACGGCGTAGCCATCATGTTTATTGGTGTATAACATGTTGGTGGAGATATCAGATCATCATCCTCCTTGTCCTCTTGACATAGGCAGCATTTGGTCAAATCAGTTTGCCATACTGATGATCCTGGTGTTAAACTTGCCATCTTGGATAAGGTAAGAGGCTGAGGGTTTATCCTTTTACCACCGTAATACCACAGTGTAAAAATGCACATTCAGGTATGGGATACAACTAGGTTCAAACATGATCACCTACATCTAGCCCGATTGTTTATCAAGTGCCATTTACATCCTGTGCGATCTGTACACCTTCCGGGTAACTACATTCAGTCATATAAAGCCCCATTACCCTTGGCTTGGCTCTCCTGCGCTGGCACATCTTGTCAGTTCAGATGCAGCCATCTAACTACAAGTGGGGCTTATATTAGATACCATTTGGGAGACTAATAGTACAAGAGGTAATACAAGAGGTTATGTATTATTTAGCCAACACTGAACCCCATGCTGAGTTTCACAGTAATGCAATGTCACCAGTGTGCCCTGATTATGCCTTGACATGCACTCTATTATTCTCTCTCCATTCCTTGGTGAATATGTGTCACTCTCCTCTTCCTTTGTAATTTTTTTTTGTCTCTTCTTCTATATTCCTTAGTGGAGGTGCAGTTCTCATCATAACTGAGAGGTATTCCACATTGGCCAGCTATGCATGAGTTCTTGTGTTGACTTCATGCATTTTGTGTCAGAGCCTGGCATGCTCCATCACACACAGAGGCCCTCTCTGTGTGCTACCCTCACCTAGTTAGCCTGTGAGCCAACATGGAGTACCGGGGTGTGGCCGTTGCCGTGTACTAGCAACTTCTTGGAGCCATATAGGTGAGAGTTAGGTAAGTGGTGAGGACTAGTGCCAGGAGTCCGTCTAAAGGATGTGGCTGACTGCTGAAACAAATTTGCTAACAAGTTATTTGTTTTCAAGTGACATTTTTTATTTTCAAGATTATTATTTTTTGCTTGAGTTAATTTTATTCTCTCTCAAATCCATTTTTTTGTTTGACTTTTAATAAGTTTTGCTTGAAGCTTTTGACACAAATCTGATTCCATTCTACAGAAGCCCAGGAAGCACAAACAAGGCAGAGTGCAGAGGGACAATTTCCACAGGCAAAATCAATAAAAGAATGGCAAATAAAAATAACTCACTGAGACAAAATTCACAAATACTCAACATAACATCAACAAACATGAATTGGAAATATTGATAAACAACAAGCATTTTTAACTTTGTTACACCCACATCGGCTGTGACGCCTAAGTCTTTGTAGACTGTTTATCACGCTGCATTAAGATGCATTAGTGGTGATAGATATTGGATTCATCACTGTAAGCTGTATGCTAACGTTGGCCCTCCTACTCTGTAAGGCATGATAGATTTTATAACTAAAATGCACTCGAGTGAGATGCAGACCCACACCGGATGCCTTCCTGGCAGGTAGCCCTGCAACCTTGACCTTTGACCTATTGCCCCCAAAATTAATGGGTTACCAGGATAGGTCAAGATCAACATCTGTGCTGTGTTTGATTATTCTGTCTCTATTTGTTCTCAACTTATAATGTGGACATAGCCACCAACCCACATACAGCCACCAACCCGCTTGTTGTTTATCAATATTTCCAATTCATGTTTGTACATACATGCAGACAGACAGACAGACATACAAACCCACCCAACCCACAGCCGATTCCGTCGGGTCAATACATAAGGCCCTTACAGTGTTTTTGACATCCCTTACATTACACCATTGCTGTCTTTTAATCTGGGCCCTTACCATACACCTTAAAAATAATACTAATTTTACAAAATAAGATGGAATGAGTTAAAATTAATGAAGACATTTTAAGCTTAATTTATTGCTGAAAAGGAACAATTCCGGGCATTCAACTGGGGGAGTCGTACAGTATTTTAGACAGGCACCTGTAAGGACAGCATGATAGAAAAGGAAGAGGTCCTGCGGGCGTCCCCGTTGCGTAGAAACCAAAATCGTCGGGGATGTCGTTCGTCTACAAACTTTTAGCCTCTTTTAAAGCTGGATAGTGAAGACAAACGTTTAGCTTTACTTTGTGCTACAGAGGAGAACTGTACACCCGACAGACAACGATATTAAATCGAGGTTAGCGATGAAACTAATTTCGTTAGCGGCTTGAAGCTTCTGGTAACTAGCAGCTCCTTCAGTTGTTCGGGGTGAACTGTGAAAGTGAAGGTACATTAACTCACAGGGGACCTTAGCTTAGAAAGACTACTGTGACTCTCAACCGTCTCTGAGCTGCTGTCGTTTATCGGTGAGCACCGGTTTTGTTGATGTAAGCGCCGACGAACCCGTGAAATTAGCAACTTAAACCCGAACTACACGATGTTGAAAGCGGCTAACCGACGGCGAGCTAGCTAACACTCCGTCCAATGCAGCCGTCCTTCAGGAGCTTAACCGGGCGTATTTCAGGTGTTTATAAAAGCTGTTTGGATCAGGGAGGAAGTAGAGAAAATGGCTAGCGACACTGGCATCCCTGAACTGGACCAAAAGAAATACGATGCGGACGAACAAGTGAAGATCATCTGCTTAGGAGACAGCGCAGTTGGGAAATCTAAGTGAGTATTAGCTGTTTGTGTTTGGCTTTGTGTTGAACTTTCCTTGGGTCATCTGTTGGGCTCAACGACTGTTTCTGCTTCTCTCATAGGCTGATGGAGAGGTTTTTAATGGACGAGTAGTATCCTTTACCTGCTCTGGATGTCTGAAACGAAATGTCATCTTTTTTCGAATATATATTATACACTGTATTACAGCCAATTTGTCTCTTACAAAGCAGAGTCCTGTAGACAAACAAAACAAAACACTGTAAAAAATATAATCTCCTAATCTCATAGGATATTTACACACAAGCACACACACAAAAGAAAATATTTGTGACATTACAGTACATTTACAAATGTATTTTACCAGGCTACCAGAGTTTACCAGAAAAAGAAAATTGAATCGAAATTTTATTGTTATTCATAAAAGAAAACTTTTTTCTTTTTTAACAGAGAAATGAAATAAAACAAAATCTTGTCTATTTATATAGTTGACCAAAGTGCTGCACGTTTTATAAGACAGGCAACAACAAAATATATGAAAAACATCAGTCGAAAAACTGGATGTAATTTCACCTTCTTCAATAAGATCGCCCTGTAAAACATCATAAATCTAAAACAAAAATCTAACAAAAAAAATAATACTTGCGTGAAATAGGATGGCAAGTTGCAGGTTTGAATTCTAAAACAAAATAAATATGGTATAGTGAAATATTGACAACAGCAAGAGCAACCAAAAGCCACTGAAAACATGTACCACGTGCACATCTTGAGATTTTTAATGAAAGTGTCAACAGAGAAATAACGTTTTATTTAAAAAAGAATCCTATTCCTTCCTTACTCACTAGCGTTGCTTGCGGAAAAGTTAAAGAAGCTGTTCTGAGGATCTAAGAGGCTTGGAGGTAGAGGTCGGCACAGATGGCTTTTGAAATGTGCCCACGTTCCAACCTTTGTATGGCTTTACAAACAAGTATAAGAACCTTAAAATCAATTCTGTGTTTAACAGATAGTCAGTGAGGGGCTTCTAGTACAGACGTATCAGTACTAATTAGGAATTTTACAGCAGCATTTGCATCAGCTGCAGATGAGGCAGTGAGGTGCAGAGAGCTGCAGTAATCTAGCCTAGAGGAGATTAATGCAGTAGTTATAGTCTTTATGTCATTTAAAGAGAAGATGGATTACAATTTGGCAATGGTCCTCAGTTGAAAGTAGCACCCCTTTATCACAGGGCTAATCTGTGTTTCCATTTCAGGATTTAAGATCCTTAACCCTTCCTTCAGTCGTCCCCAACAGTTATCAACCTATGCTTTGACTCTCTACAAACACACAGCCACTGTAGGAAACAAGACAGTAGCAGTCGGTATGTATTGTGCTTTTGTTCTTCTCTCAGTGATGACAGCAAATACTTGTACCCATTTGAAAAATCATTTCTTCATTTCACTGGAACAGTTTGTGCTTTTGTTCCACAGATTTCTGGGACACTGCTGGTCAGGAAAGGTTTCAGAACATGCATCCCTCATACTACCACAAAGCTCATGCATGCATCATGGTAAGACCTGGTGTCAAGGCAGTCTTGAAGTGTTTATTTAGCCAAACCTTTTACTTCCTGCGGGGAAATTAAATATGAACATCAAAAGACTATTAATAGTACTTTGAATTGTAATTAATTACATATTTCAAATGGACAACTTTGATGAGTTAGAAAACAGCGATTCGTGTACTACTTGAACTACCATGAAGGTGAACATTTTCTCACAGGGACTTCAAAGAATTGAAACTCTTTTGTAAGTCTTCTGTCTTTGTCTTAGGTTTTTGATGTCCAAAGGAAGATCACATATAAGAATTTAGCCAACTGGTACAAAGAGCTGAGAGAGTACAGGCCTGAGATACCCTGCTGTGTTGTTGCCAACAAAATTGATGGTGAGTCTTGTTGTGAAACTCCTCACAACAATTAATATTTACTTTATTAAATGCCTGCATGTGATCTTAACATTACTTAATTGTATTTTATTTTGCGTAAATATTTTTTATTGATTGTTTGACCAGCTGAGTTGACTCTAGATTTACAGATGTTTGCTTTTTCACATTTGCAGCCGACTTGAAGGTGACACAGAGAAGCTTTAACTTTGGGAAGAAGCAAGGGCTCCCATTTTACTTTGTATCAGCGGCCGACGGAACGAATGTAGTTAAGGTTCAAGTGTGCTGTTTTTATCCTGCAGTAATAATAATAATAGTGACTTTCTCATGCATTTAATGCTTACTAGTTCACAGTAAATTCCACAGCATGAGGATTCTACTGTATTCCCTTTATTAGCCAAAGTATCATTTTTTACAGCCTATAATCTCATAAATTGTACTGCCCCACATGCTTACAGTCCTGACTCTAACTCTCACATCAGATGTTCAGAGAGATGATCAAGAGAGCGGTGGACTACAAACAAAATCCCAGTGACTTCATGGATGAAGTAATGCAAGAATTAGAGGTATCCAGAGCACAGTCTGATTACCGTTGTTCTCATCTTTTAAGCACCCAGGCTCAGTATTTACTGCAAAGAATGAACAATGTTTTAATGTGCACTACTCGCTCTAAGAAAGCCCATAATTGGTTTATCATCTGCTATTGTTGTTTGTTAATAGACATTTTTCTAAATCTAAATGATTTGAACCATTAATATTCACTCCAACACAAATTACTTTTTTAAATTTGCTTTTTTTCATGTGGAAAAGGCTTCTTTTAATCTACTCTTTGTTGTCGCATTTAGCTGTACAAAAGCATTTCTGACTGTTCGCGCTGACGCCCCTCTGCCTCACTCCGCTTACAGAACTTTGACCTGGAGAAGAAAGAAGAAAATTCAGAGGCAGATGAGGACGGATTGAAAGCAGAGAGTCCAGAGTTGGATTGAAAGACTTCTACAGAGCATCCATTCCTTATGTCCTGCTTCTTTTAATATTATCTGTGAATGACAACATCAAGGGACACACTTGTTATATTTATGTAATTTTGGTGCTCTGCCTTTTAAATGATCAGATTGTATCTCTACTACTGGAGGACGGCAGACAGACAGTCAGGTTTTAAACGACTTCCCTCCATCTGTCCAGCGATACCAGCAGGGAAATAAACCCGATGGAATCATTAAGATATGTGTTGTTTACCAAATTTATTTAGCTGCTGTTTTAGCACCGTCATTCATACCCTGAACAATATCTACTATTATAATAGTAGAAACTGAATGTTTAAGTGTGAAAGAAAAAAAAGTACTTTGTGTCATGTATTAATAATGTGAAGTGACGAAATCTAACTCGCACAGAGCAAAGAGAACGTGTGATTATAAAGTGTATTTGCTGCTGTTCTCGATGTTTGTGTGTGGTGTTGTGTGCAGTGCCGGCAGGGAGCTGCATCTGTTGGCTGCTTTGGTTGCATTAATTTCATGATGTTAATTCTGTTTTTTTTTTAGCAACCTATAAATGAAAAGTTAATGTACCATGGAGCCAAACTGTTGTCATGTCTTTTTCCTACTTGCTGTGAACCGGCAGTAGTGCACCAATAAGTCAACTAAACATGAGCTGCCAGTTTTATATGAGTAGATGTATTGTGTGAAGGTTTCAGTCCAGCTGTGTCCTCCCTGCTGGATTGAATGTAGTTGTGTGTACATTTATTCATATTATCATGAAGCAGAAGCGGTACACTAAGAAAGGACCTTAATAATGTTTATATAATAATTTTGCTGTACACAGGAACTGTGTATGGATATTTTTAATTATACTGGACTGTTTTGTGTGGTATTTACAAGGAATAAATTGCACTGGAGCACTTGTACTAATGACACACTAAAGCAGGAGCAAGAATATGAGACACTTCATGTTTTAATTATAAATTTATTACATAATATAACAAACATATATCTCTGTGGTGGAGATATCCTAGGCAACATCTCAGATCTTGCCTCAACCTTTACTATCGCCCTTACTCTGTTTGCATGAGGAATACTAGGTAGCTTCTGGTTTCGCTTGTGTTTTGACTTGGGTTCTCGTGTATTAAAATGTCGGGGTGGGGGGGGGGATTCTGTAATACCCTAAGTGTCCGGAGGGAGAGAAGTCACAGATGAGTCGCCTGGTTGTTTGGATGCCGAGAAGGGGAAGTTCACCTGTGAGACAAGGCTGAGGCGTTGCAGTGATACGTCCACCGTTCTAAACTTCACAGTGCAAACAAGGAGAAAACCAACAATGAAAGAAAAAACCCCTTGGATGATAAGATCACTGGTTCCAGTGGGTCACCGGAGCCCAGTGGGTTTTTAAAAAGGTCACACTGCTCCCCCTACACTATGTAGATTGTGCTTTGTTGATTAGAAAATAAGACAAAGGTAACCCTTCACTTAACTTATTTGACCTAATGATGTGTATATCTGTTACACATTGCTTAGTTTGCATCTGCATTGGTAGTAAACTTGCACAACAATCCAAGCAGCGTTGATTCTTCCAGCCAGGCCAGCCTGCATCAGAGTTCAGACTGTACACGTTCACCTCTCAAGTGTTTTGTCTCTTAATTGTATTTATATGGGAACAGTAACCTTCAGCACAGTCAAATCAAGCAATTGTGTTACGTTATGTCTCAAAATTTAAATAGAAATGTTAATGTCAGTAGATATACACAGACTGTGTATGTATGTGTGTATATATATATATATATATATATATATATATATATATATATATATATATGTATATATATATACATGTATATATATGTATATATATGTATATAAACATATATAGCCTACTTCTTCAGAAAATAACAAAAATGACTGTACTTCCACCTGCAGGAAAATACAGAAAGATCTAACAAATGTCTGTTGTTCTCAAGATTTCCAGGAGATGGCACCATATTATCATATTATCTAACAGCTCAAGAACGCTGTAACTAAGATAGTCCTAAAGCAAAGACAAATATACATTTAAAAGTTAAGTTACTTTTTGGCACATTTTTCCTTTGTGTTGTTTGTTCCTCACTGGATCACCTCATATAGCATATCCAAAACTCAGAAACTGAAGGTCTGAAAAAGGAAAAAGGAGTGCTGCCAGACAGAGTGGAGGGTAAGGAGCGCAAATGCCATCTGGGAATGGGTGTACAAAACAGTGACACTGCATAAGGTGTACCGACGCAGTTACAAGGTGAGTTGTCTTGCAATATAAAATGTGACAGTGTGTTTTTTTTGTTTTTTCTAACCAATATTTCTCCTTCTCTGCCCGTCTCTGGGGCAGAGCAGTCCACCTTTTAAAGACGTCACACGGTACAAAACAATAATGCAGAACGATGGTGTTCAATCTTGAAATGAATGTGTGTATGTGTGTGTGCATTTTTCTGTTTGTGTGTGCATGTTTTGTGAATTTGTCTGTGTGTGTTTGTGTGACACAGCCACTGCCGGGAATCTCTGATGGTAATACAGTAAGGCTATAGTGGACTATAACTCCAAAGATGTAAACCCTAACAATTAACCACTCACTCTCTCACTGTCACATGCATTCTCATTATCTCGCTCCCCAACAAATACACAAAAAAATGGAAAGCATTAGCACGCATACACACACACCCAGCCATACGCACATGGTGAAGAGGAACGAGCACACAGAGAGATTCAGGGGAATCCAGATGCACGCATGCGCTTGGACGATGGGTGGCTTTTATGTTAGCACCTTGTCACCTTGTTTTGTGCAAATCATCCCCTAGTTCATAGTTCAGAGTTCAAAAGTTCAAGAGTTCATAGAAAGAATAAAATCTGCTCACCTTTTCCACAGGTGGTTAACTATGCATATATGCCAAACATTCATATATAGATCTATATACTTCTTGTTTTTCAAAAATTTATATGAAATCTATCATATATACATTGCTTGTGATTTTTTTAAAAAAGCAAATATTTGTAGTTTGTTCATTTTTTTTTACAAGTGTAAGTATGTTTAGAATGAACAGGATATTTTTTTCTCTTGTTTTGTCTGTCACTCTAAAATTCAAATGAGTGAAAGATTTAAGTATCATGTTCCACACGCTACAAAATCTACCCACAGTGTCCGAGGGTAACAAATCAACAACGACGACGACAAAATTAAAAAGAACTGTAAAAACAAAACAAAACAAAAAAAGAGGTCCAAATAAGTCTGAGGACATAACACTGGAGTCAAAAGTAAAATGATCAGTGAGGTCACAGTGAGGCAGTGAGTGCTATTCCTACAACCCAGATAACAACGTAAAATTCACCACCCGCTTTACAAACTGCTAGCAAAAAAAAGGGAAAAAAAAGTTGCACACAACTTTTCGCCAAGTAAAATCGTCGTGGCTTACTGACTGGATGCTGCTGATGTACAGAGGTTTTTAGTGTTAATACAGTTTCCTGGCATTCTGTCAGAGAAAAGCTATGCTAAAATGCTTTTTTTTTGTCGTTGCTTGAATAAAACTCACTGTTTCTCACTGCCAGCAGAAGCTACTCATGAGTACAATTGCAGATTTGTATTGTTAAAAGAAAATTCAGTGTCATTTTTTTTTTTTTTTTACAACCTGGGTCTTATTTTTAGAGTTCTGGCTGCCACCGTTTATATGATAAGACAATGGTAGAGATAGAGGGTAGCAGCGACGGTGCGAGACACTGCCAGGTTGTAAAAATACTGAATTTTCTTAAAGACCTTACAGAGGCTTTCCCATCCCCACAGCCTGAGGAACTACAGACATTTCCTGCAGTGGCATTTCAGAAGGGCACACACATCTAGCTCAATTAAGCTCGTATGGTGAGTTTGTCTTAGTTGCACTCCAAGTACAGGATTCTAAGGTAAACAATTATTTGCTTTATTTGTGCAGTTTAAGCGTAATTTGTCCCACACTTTGAACTTAAACTTGAACTCAAATCTGGCTCTTTATGATGTTCTCTTCTCCACTGGGATTAAAAAAAAAACATCCCAGTGTTTCCGTTATGATACTAGACCTTGTGCAACCTGGTCTGAGAAGCATCTTCAGGGGGTCACAGGGATGGAAATTTATACTAGCTTTCTAACATTTTTTGGACTGGCGGTTGTGTTGAATTGTCCTCAAATGTAACAATTTAAACAGATTGTATTTAAAAAGCCAACAACCTCTTCACACCAGTGCCCCAAACTTCCATCCCTGAGTGATAAACAGGCATAAGATGAAGAGCCCCCTTTAAAGCAATCAGCCGGCTCAGCGGGTGGCTCTCGCGGGTATTGTGGGTAAACCGGAGGCAGATCCACGGCAGCGAGAATGCGTAGCTGAAGCGGTAGGGATGGGTGTCAACTGGGGTCTCAGCCTCACATTACGGGATGCCCTTTAGTATGAAGGAAGACCGTAAGAAAATAAAAACAAACAACAAACTCGCTGTCCAAAAACATGATGCAACTCGTCATGCTACGGTTCAAGAAAGGGTGACCATAAGGAAGGTTGTATACCTATGACAAAAAATTTCATTTTTGTATCTATATACTTTTTTCTTTCAAATATATATATATATATTTATATATGTATGTATATAATTGGTAGAAATGAGTAAACTATTGGTGGAATAGATTTAAAGATTTCTCTCTGCCTTCTATACTAAAAACCAAAAACAGGCGCAGATTAATTTATTACATATCCTCTTTGCAACATTGTCTTTTCTTCTGAAAGCTATATTTAGATACATATATATTATATTATATAATACCTATATATAATATTCCCTTTGGAAAAACCAAAAAATTGATTATGAAAAAAGCCACGAGTGTTGGTTAAACATTCTCCAAATATAATAGATAGCACAGTCTGGGTACCAAGGCAGAGGGGCTTTCTCCCGTGGTTTACTTTGTGGAGCTCCACCTCTGGGCTCCAAAGTCTTCGGTTTTTAAAAACAACAGCAGGTATACAGAAGACACACCTTTTCAGAGCTGTGTCAGCGCTACGTCCATAGCACTGTGTTCATCATTGTTGATCTCTGTATAAATATTGTGAAAGGCAACTGAGCTTTTCTGTTTGGATCAAAAAAATCGTCATCCTCCTCCTTTACTCAAACTGCAAAAAGGCTTTTCAGAGGCCTAATAGATGGGGGGGATAGAGGTAGAGAGGAGAGGATGGAGTTGTGAGAGAGAACGCGTGGGTGTTACTAAGGAAACAACTGAACCTTTCACAAATCAAATGTTTTAATTGGAGCTCATGCGATTCTCCTCGGCAGAAAAAAGACCAGATATCATTTTGAGGTCTGATCTAATTGGCTGCAGCCAAGGAGGTGGGCAGACACTAAGGGCCGAGTAGAGAGGGACGAATGTATTCACTCCTCCTCTTCAGTGCAGTGCCAAGTGCAGGGTGTTAATGCAGAGTGGAAACGGAAAATGCCGTTAAGGGCCACAGGTAAACATTTGTGATGCCAAACATAAAAAAAGCAGCCAGAGTAAAAGAGGAGTGGTCCCTATTATTTTCTCTCATTCTCATCAGCTCTGTATCGTACTGGTTCTGTCTTCGTCTTTCTCCATCTGTTGCTGTGTCTCAGGGCAGGGGTCAGCTCTCCAGCAGCTGCTTTAGTGCTCGCTCAATGTTCATGCGGTGTCCAACTCGCGTCACTCCCAGCTCCGCAAAGTCATCCTTGGTTAGAGCTGGGAGGTGAGAGCCTTCGATCTCGTGTTCCTGAAACCCTGCTCTGTGCTCCCCCAGATTGATGCTCTCCAGCCAGTCTCCAACGTCGTACTTGTTCCAAAGGTGGAGGGGTTTTTGGTGGAAGGGCCGGAGGGCTAAAAGTGGTGACCCCAACCCAGGTGAGTGGGAAGGGGATGGGGAACGAGAGCGGGAACGGGCACTGGAGCTCCTCATTACAAAGCGGACCTCTTTAGGCTCCTGGGGTAGGCTGAGGCTCGAGGATTTGAGGATGGTTTGTGGGGGTGTAGTCGGTGAGGTTGGTAGGCCAAAGCCTGAGAATCGTCCGAGGGGGTCGCCCCGATCAGGTGAGCCTGAGCTTGGGCTGGGGGTGCGTCGGGTGACGGGGTAACGGCTGCCAGGGCGGATGGTGTATGTGGTTCCATAACTTCTCTGAGAAATGGTGTGGAGCTCGCCTAGGCTGCTGAAAAGTCTGGTAGAGACAGAAACAGAGAGGTTTTTAGAAATGCTGACAAAGAAAAAGAAGGTGAACAAAGTGAAAATAAAGTAGAAGAAAGAGATCAAGCTTTGGGTTATATGTGTCAACTGCTGTCAGGTATTTTAAAGATTTGAGTTAGTGTAGGATAGAAGTTAATGGCTGTTAGAGAGATCAAAGTAGCCTCAAAGCAGCAAGCTGCCATCACTGGTGGTCACAATATGAGTTTCAGACTTTATTTAGAGTTTTGAATAAAAATGTACTTATTTAATACACTCTGTCTATCTGACAAAAGTGAAAGTCTTTCCCCTGTAATGAATTTCATTAAAAGTTGCTTCCTCTGAAGTCATACCTCCCTTAAATGATTGTGAGCCACAAATGCAAGAGCTTTAAAAACAGATTAGAGATTTCCAGTGTCAAACAGACCTCAAAACTGCACATTTTAGATGTGGCAAGTTTAGTAGAAACACACACACACACACGCGCACACACACACACACTCACACACACACACACACTCACCTACATTTAGACAAAGAAGGCAGATCAAAAAGTAGAATAGTATATTTGGATTTCAGCTTTGTGTTGCACTACAGTTACAACTCATTCAAGAAAAAAATCGTTCAGTAAATGCGCCTTTGTATGACCTAGAAATAGTTTATAAAGAAAACAGATGACATATTTTTATGTCCTCAAACAGCTGTGAAAGGCCATGTGGGGACACACAAAGCTGTGTGTTTTCCAAAGCTTAGCTTCATTTAATCCAATAGATGTTTATTTACCTTGGAAGTACAGCTAACACTTAATTCAGTACAGTGCATCTACTATTTAGGGAATATAAGTGGCCAACCAACCCAGTCTTACCATCTGCTGCATGAGGATGAAGGATAGTACTAACACAGTCTGGCGATCATTCTTTAGTAGTAGAAATCTCCAGTTATTCTTACATGTCCAATAAACGCTGTTATGTCTACCTTTTTACATCTGACACTCTTTTGAGAAATATTTGAAGCAAAAATTGGTGAAGCTATTTAATCTACTAATCTAATGGAGGGAAGATGGTCAGGAAGAAAGATGGATTAGAGATTAATGCTAACATGAGAGTTTTGTCCATCTTGATGCAAGCAGGGAGAAGCAGAAAGGAGAGACCTGAATGTGAAAAAGAGTTACTACAGTTATGTCTGTTTTATTCATGCATGTTGGCATGTTTAAACTAAAAGATTTGACATGGGTGAGATTTGGATTAAAGAGTGTGATGGAACAAAGGTAGCTAGGCAGCACACAGGCTGGAAAAATGATCAGACTACAGGGAGCCGACGGATATGGGATGAGCTCCATGCGCACTTACACAGTCGTCCTGCCCTCCTGGGCGCACAGTCAGTTCTAGACCAATCAGATCAGAGCAGCAGGGCGGAGCATGCAAGGTGAGCAGAGAGAGAGCAATGGGAGAGAATGTTAGCATCACTCCATGAGACGCAGCCTGCCAACCAGACTTATAGTCTGCTTCAGCCGCCTCTGCTGTCTCCGACATGCTTCATGTGTGTGCTGTGCATGTTCATAGACATGTATTTGTGCAATTGTGAGCTTCTGTTAGCATGACAAAGACAGCAGAGCAGGTTTCAGCACCTGGATGGTCTGACCAGTGGGCCACATGAGAGAGAAATGAGCACACTATTCACATATCAAACACTGCACAAAGAAAAGCAAACAACGAAAGAAACAAAAAGGGAGGCACATGTCTCTTGACTTTCAAAGTTGATGTGCACCTAAAGAACTTCTTTTCATGCACATACATTTATATATGTGTTATGAAAGATGCTAATTCATATTTGTATGTGCTGCACTGTACATAGGTGAAGTCTGTGTTCTGTCATTTCAAGACATACAAATTTCACTATACTTTGCTCTGTTTTAGCATGGTTTAAAAAACCTACAGCGTCCAATAAGCAAGACAGTCAGGGACCATGGCCATCCTCAACACAAACACTGAAAAACAAAACAAAGTTATGCAATTTACATAAACAACAAAGAACAGAAAATCAAAGAGCACAAATAAAATTAAAGTTTCTAAACCACCCAAAGCTATGATACACAGCATGTGCACGAGGTGGATACAAGAGAGACAAAATACGGCTTTGTGGTGTTTGAAGGAGTTATAAATGGAGCACATAGTGGATGGGGTAAGTGACGGAGGTACATTACAGTTCAGAGAGCTGGGATGCCTATGTTATGTGAAAATGCTCCAGTAGGTGAGGGGAACAATGCAGATGCAGAGAGAGAGAGAGAGAGAGAGAGAGAGAGAGAAATAATGGTGTGCATGATCATCTATGTCACAGCCAATGGCATTCAACTGTCAGGATGGAGATGGGGGGGGGGGATGTCTTTGATTGCATAACCTCAGAAAAAGGTGAGCCCAATCAGAACTGGGTGTTACATGATATGCTGTATTTGATATCATGATCGCCTTTTTCATCCATGGATGTTGCTGTGGTACAGATCAATGATTAATGACTGAATTTGGCCCAATGTCAAATGGAGACTTCATATTTCATCTGTGTTCACCTGAACAATGTATTTTCTTATACAGCTAAGATGACTGAGCTTTTTAACCCAAACTCCTGTGCTAGCATATTACTATCATTAATATTAGTATGATACTGCTAAAAATATGGACTGCAAAACACATTTATCAGGTGTCTTCAACACAGAAATTTACAGTTTTAGATTTGTTGTTTTTTTTAAAAAAAAAAATCAATGCACTAAATGAATGAAAATTTTACATTTATGGAACTAAGTCCTGCCTCCTAGATGTCCTGAAATCAGCAACTAAATGTAGCAGCAAACTTCTGCAGACACCAAACTACACTTAGGCAACAGTTCCGATGTATTTCTGAGTACCAATGCTACCATGAAATGGCATTATTTCATAGCCCTTTGCTGATTAGTTCTAGAGAGACTTTTCACTATTTCTCATTGTAATTGATTACATTGACAAGAAGATGGAAACACAAAAGCGTGACACACAAGTTTCGGTTGTGTGGAGCTGAGCGGCTCCTCCCATCGATGTCACTATAATGAGAGGGTTGTGAAAGAGTCTATTATGACATCTTCTCAATCTAAGATGGTCTCTTCATGTCTTTCAGCTCCTCTTGATCAGCAGTGAAGTATGGTGGAAGCAAATTCTTCCATCCTCGTTATTCACATAAACAGAGATTAGGATGAGGGAAGAAGAAAAGAGAGGAGGAGCAAGGCTATAAAAGTCAAACTCAACTGCATCTGAAGAGTGATTACAAACTTCTGGGCTCTTTGTAAGACTGATGAATCATCTAATGATTATAATACTTTTAATTTAACATAGATTACTGTCAATGTCACGCCAAAGTAAAACTTCAACCAAGGACAACCAAGAAAGACAGCAAACATGAGATGTTCACTGCCAACCTGCCACGGCATAAAAACACAACCAGGCTGAGGCAGGTTGTTGTACATCTAAGCCGAACCCAGAGGAGATTAAAAGAGAAGATTCCACCACTTATTTGACAGTTATTCCACGTGACACTTAGGGACTTTTTACAAGGTTAGGACTTTGGTAATCTCGTCATTAACAAGGCTGTTAATGCCAAGGTCATGTGAGGATGGTTATAACATGACACACCATTATAGTTAAAAATACATCCTTAAATCTTTGAGGTTATCACTGATTACTTTAGGATGGGGGATGCTGATAAGAAGGAAACTGTAGTTTCTGATCTTATCAAATTCATATCAGTGATGACTGCAAAGAACTGCGGATATGAGGATGTATTGTGTATTATTGGAGCAAGGACTTTGGGAAATGCTCAAGGAAACGCTAGAAGGGAAGCTACTAGCAGGGTTATAGGTTAGAACCAAAAAGTGAGAGTGTGCAAGAGATGAGGAAAGGCTTTCAGGAAGTACATGCCTCCAAGCCCTGTTACCTTGTTTGCACCAACAGATAATCCACCACACACACATGCACACACTTGCACACACACACAAACACAAATTGCATAACACTAACTTATTGACTACTACCATCTACTGAACATTTAACAGGAGGCCAAGGAGTACAGCTGTAACTATGGAAACAAGGAGCAGCTTAGACCCGAGTCCAGAGTCAGCAACTGTAGTTCTAATATATATAAAACCAATAATATCTTACACACTGTATATTTTCATTTTCTTTATCAAATTAATCTTATTCTAAAAGATTCTGCTGGCAGCAGTGAAGAAATCAGATGATGCAAACAAGGTAACAAATAATACTTAAAGTAAAATACACGAAACAAAATGTATAGACGGGTTGTTCTCTTTCAATGGGCTTAGTTGATAAGCTTGTTATGAAAAATATATTTAAAAAAAGCTTTGGTTTACCCTAGGTCTATAACCTTAAGGTTTACTCTCTTCGGTGTCCTCAAATCTGCAGAAAAAAGGATTTCATTGCACTTTCAGGTATGGTGTGAAAAAAGAAACCCATAGATAACAGACAAACACACAGATAACACACACACCATTGTGCTTCAGATGCTTCAGATAACCCTAGAGATGCTCTGTGACAAGGCTTGTTTCGATCCCTCATGCACATTGTTCTTAATGAGGTTGAAACAAACTGTAGGACCCACAGATGGGTATAGCACATATTAACTGTGGTGCTACACTAATATTGTCATGGAAACTAATGTAAACAATGCTAATGATCTCTGATCTCATTACCACTTACCATAATGTTAGACTAGCTTAAATATATGTTAATGTGCATATTTTACAGTGTGAGTATGTCATGCACAACAGAAGTAAACAGGATTTTTTTCACAGTAGATAATGATCTAAATAAAGACTAATACAAAGTATTGACAAACAAGAGAAAATACCGTCTAACAAGTATGCAATTTTAATCTGTTTAAAAATCTTCTCGCTGAGGCTGATCACTGGAATTTCTTTTGCTCTCTGCCACCATTGAAGTAAAATATACAAATGAAACTTGAATCATTACTTTTATTATAGCCCTTTTTCTGTTATGCAGTGTTAAAATCAGTTTTGCAGCACATTTTCACTAGATATTCTCTTACCTGGCACCTGCCACAGGTGATTTCCTCCCTGGGTCAAGTGATGCTCCCAGTGGTTCCTCTCCCAGTGACCTAGTGTCTTTATTTAGCTGCTGTAGTCGTGAACTGAGCTCTCCCATAACAGATGGTTTTGCCCCCTCATCTGCACCTAGCCCCAGTCCCAGCCCACCAAGATTGCCCAAACTCCCAATACCTAGCCCCACCCCTGGTCCACGGGGCTCCACAGGGTCCCCCCACAGCTTGGACCTCCGCTGGAAGAGGTAGCGCGGCTTGGTGGGGGCTAGACCAGTCACTGAGGCCGAACCACCTGGGGGGAGCCCAGCTCCTCCAGCCGCAGCAGCAGCCAGGGCAGCAGCCTGTTGCTGTGATAGCAGCTCACTGTCAGAGCTCTGCTTTAGCAGAGGGTCCCTGAAGGTGACGGGGCCTTTACTGCCTCCTATCTGGGACTTGAGTCGGGGCTTAGGAGGCACTGGCGGCTTGTCGAGCACAAAAGTCTGCCCGTCGGCATAGGAGGTGTGCGTGGTGTGTGTGTCGGCAGGCTCGCCGCTTTCTGAGGACAATGTGGACATGCTGGAAACCGTGGAGACGGTGCTGGTGGTCTCAAGATGGTGGTCTCGCTCTCTCTCGCTAGAGCTGCGTGTGTCAGCCTCCTCCACGCCTGAGTCAGCCGCAGAGCCAGACTCACCCACCGGCGGGGGCTCCAGAGGGTCAGAGGGCTTCCCTGAGACAGCTGCTGCACTGGGTGGAGGTGGGGGCTGGGGAGGCTGAGGCTGTGTGGGGGTCACAATTGGGGTTGTTGGAGTTGAGGGAGTTTGGGGTGTTGGCGTTGTAGGTGTGGTGGGAGAGGTGGCAGGTTTAGCTGGGGACACGGCCCCCTGTGCCTGTGCCAGCAGCCCATTAGCAAACTCATCTGGTGGTGGAACAACTCCAATCTTACGTAGCTCCTCTCTTGTCTCCTCATCACTGGAGGATAACATGGCAGGAGGCAGGGTCACTGTGTACGGATCCACATCCTCCTCGGAGCTTCCCTGAGCCAGACTCTTCTCTTGGGCTGGACTGGCAGGACGCTGAGTTTGAGGCAAGGCCTGGGGCTGGGTCTGGAGCTGGGCCTGGGGCTGGGAGACAGTGGGGCTAGGGGATTTGGCCCGCGGACTTGGTGATTTGCTTGGCTCCATGGAAATTGGGGCGGGTGTCTTTTCTAGTTCTGAACCTACCCCAACAGCCTGGCCATTACTGGTAGCATGGACCATGATGAGCCCTGCTGTCTTCTGCTGTGATGTATCCATAATACTGATCAACATACTTTTTTTATCCTCTAATCGCTTCTCCTCCTTCCTCTCCTCTATTCTGGCCTCCATTTCTTGCCGGAATGATACAGGTGAAGGTGACGTAGCCCATTGTGGCTTGGTGGGCTGGGGAACTAAAATTGATGTTGGGGAGGGTCCAAGTCCATAACCCGCTGCCTTGGCGCTTTTAGGTGAAAAAGGGGGAGATGCAGGTATCCCTTCCCCATGTGGAGACTCTTTGGTCTGACTGTCAATGAATATTACACCCTGGCCTATTCGCTCTTGTTTAGTCCGAGGCTCTGGGCTGCTAGTTGGGGACTGGCTCTGGGAGGTAAGCGCCCTCTCCCTTGCGGCCAGCGCAAGAGCCAGTGGCGAATTAGGGTCCAGGGGCTTTCCTGTAAGTGGATGGATAAAGGTGGTCCCACTAGGTGAGGGGCTCAGAGCCAAGGCAGGGGGAGGCAGCTGTCCCAGCTCGCGGGTCAGCATCCGTTCATCGATTGAGTGAGACTGAGTCAGAGAGGGGGCATCAGAGCTGGTGGTAGATGCCCCCTCCATGGTCCCAACAGAAAGGAAGACAGTGGATTTCCTCCGTTCTTCTAGGCGACGCTCGCGATCTTTCACTGCTCCAGCAATTGCAGCAGCGAAGGGGCCCTTACCCTGAAACATCATCTCTCCTTGGACACGCATACGCTCTCGCTCAGCCATCAGCTGCTGCTGGTAGTAGTCTGCACGGCTGGTGTGTGTGTGCCCGTGGGTATGTGGGTGTCGTCCTGAGGGTGAGCTCTCTCGCGAGTGGGCAGCAGCTAAGGCCAAACTAGCTTTTTCTTGTGCATCTTCCACCTGCAGTAGACAGACAACAAAAAATTACATCAGGATCCAGGTCAAAGAGTACTTTTCATTATAGTACAAAATAAAAACTAAAAATAACCACCCCTCACACGCAATTTACCTGTAGCTGTTTCACCAGGGGGCTTTTCTTCCTTTGGGGCTTGGTGGGTGTGTATAGTCCAATGCTAAACTGACCCACATTAGCATAAGGGTTATCAATAATCCGACCCTTCCTTTTGATTCGCTCAGGTGGAGTAGCAGCAGAAGGTCGGGGAATTTCTGTAGGTTCTACAGGTAGATGAGAGGAGTCCTGCAAGATTATCATGGAGCGAGCTTTCTTCTGTCTCTCGATGTGTGTGGCCTGCCGCTGAGCAGCCTCATAAGGCAGGTCCAAGGACGAGGGCTTGAAGCTGGAACGTCCTCCAGGTTCATGGCCCTGACTCTGGGTCCTAGAGGGGGGTGGAGGAGGGCAGAAAGCTGGGGGAGGACCGGTGTCTAGGTAGTAGGGAGGAGGAGGAGGTGCCGTTTGTGGAGGTGGAGGGATGGGATGGGGCTGTGAGTGGTCTCGGAGGCTGTCTGTCATAGAGGAACTGCGGGGAAATCGGTGCTCGCCTGCAAGGGCCGACAACCGATCCTCCTCAGTGGCACCTGATGAGGGAAAAGCACAGATCATGTAGTGATTTGAAGTAAGTTTATACAAAAGGATCATTTTAAATGAGGCCAGCAGGTTGACTGCTGCTTCATAAAAAAAACACTGGAATGCATCCATCTATAAATCTGTCTACTCACACAGCTAATAATGTATCACATGTCTCAAATGCAGCAATTCAATATTTTAATAAAACATGTAATTCTAACTATTTTTGACTTACTGAACAATTAATTCAACATTCATTTAATGAGTGTGTTTGGGAAAAGGAAAAATGTTTAATAATACAGTTGAGTATTAATAATGTATGTGTATATCTACTTTTGAAACAAGCTCTGTCCTTGAACATCTGCTCTTTAAATCTGTTTCTGTGAATATCCAATGATTACATTTGCACATTTAGAACATTCAAAACGCCATGCAACAACGCATTTTTTAAAAAAAACTCTTTTAATTTTTAACATTTGGTAAAATCTGTCAAGGTTCGATTTGGGAAATAATTTCTTGTTGAGAGGAAGTTTATATGTGACAAGGATGCAGCTTTATTCTCAGTATTTTCAATTTGTTGTGCTGCCGTTCTTTGTGGATGTCGTGACACAATTTATGAAAACAGAGTGAAGCTTTCTCATCGTACAGTGTATTCTCTACTGTACATACAATTACACTATCGACTATCACACTATCAATATGTACAGAGTGGGTGGTTATTTTACCAAAAGACTTGGTCCTGGACATGCCCTTTGGTAGTTGCATGTGACCTCTCTCAATCCCAGGGTGAAGACCTCCATGTAGAGTCATCCCTTGTCTCTCAAACAGTGACTGCAGCACAAAATTCAGAATTTGTGGTGATATTAAAGACAGTTTCAACATCTTTAAAGCTTAAAAAAAACATGAATAAAGTAGAACTAAGGAGTGCGTGCATAAATGTGTGCAGTGCTGCATGTTGTGTAGGCCAGGTTTTTCTGAGTACGTCATGCGTCAGATTGAGTTTGCATGTCTGCCAGCATAGTCACATATGCTGTCTGCCAATGTGCTGTGTGTAGGTGCACTCACACTGATCTCTGCTGGTGTTATTCTCCTGCTGGTAGGCCGCTGCTTGACAGTGGCTGCTCTGTAATCTGCCTCCGAGGGCTGAGAACGCAACATAGACTCCTGGGATGCCAACATCTCATCTAGTCTCTCTGTTGGGAAGGAAATGAGCCAGAACTAAATACTGAGACATAACACCACAGAAATGTTGTGTCATCATTTCTGGCACTGATATTATAGGAGAAAATGCAAAAGCATTTCTAAAATGTAGCTATACACTACAGTGAGAAGTCATGCTCTGTGGTATTGTACAAAATCGCTACAATTTCTCAATGCAGTTTCATTGTGTTGTATTGATGATCACAAATGAGCAAGCATTAAGACTTCAAAGAGGACAAAGAGGGAAAAAGATAAAGTGTAGAAAGAAATCCACAAGTTTTCAGTGATCTTCTGCTCCTATTTCATAATCAAGAGTGCTTAAATTGACACAACAGTGATAAATCATCTTTATGACGTTCAGAGAGGTGTCAATTTCTTGCCTCAGACTCACCTCCTCTTCTCCTCCGAGCAGAAGCTTGGTGGGAAAAAGATAGCGTCAGCAGAGGAGGGAAAATGACAAGAACAAGCCAACAGAAGTGACTATTCTAAAAGTTAGGAGACACACCAAGTTTTAATGACAAAGCGAAAGCAGAAATATGACAGAAAAGGAGAAAGAGAGTGTTGAGTTTTCATGCCAGCTTTTTGGCACTCACCCAGTTCCTCCAGCTCAGCGGTCATAGACTTAGAGCGCAGTGTCAGGGTGGTACTAGGAGCTCTCTTGGGTGGTGGGGGAGCTGTGGAGAAAAGGCATGGTGTTGAGGATGAAGTTGCGGGGGATGAAAATCCTTTGGCTTTGCGGCTCAGCGCCCTCCTTGCCTCCCCCAGACGGCCAGCCCATCCCATCTTCGCTGCTTTCATTTGGTCAAAGTCAGATGAACTGGATGCCTCACACTTGGTCAGAACCTTGTTCAGGCTACGATTGGAGCCCAACTTCTTCATTATTTGCTCTCTCTTCGTCTGATGGCTTACAAATCTGTCAGTCTGTCTTCGAGACATTTAGTTTTTTAGTCTTTGTGCAGCAAGAATTCCTCTCTGTCCTCTCTGTAACATCCCTATCTCCCGGAATCCTCCCATTAAACACACAACAAAAGGATGTATTATCCGCCACAATAGGCAGAAGGAGCAAAATGCGTGTGGAAAGGAAAGGGAGAAAGTCGTCCATCTTACTTTTAATATGCTGCCTGTCTGGAATTTAGCAGATGTGCATCAGACAGACACGCACTAACACAGTGGCTTACACACACATGCATATCCTCCCACAGAGAAAACTCCTTGAGGGAGAACATAATGACAAGTGGGCTGACAGACAAAGAGATGACAGTAAATTCAACAGCTAAGGAAAATGATGCGCTGCAGACTTTATACCCCAAAGCTCATGGGAGCCTCCCAAACCTACTACACACACAAAGCAACTGGGCTGTTACCATCCCAGTCAAAGCGATAAATCCTGTCTACCAAATGTTAGGCTTCAAAAACAAACTGCAGAGTGACAGGTTTAAAAAAAAGGCTTGAAACAGACAATGCAATTAACCAAACAGAAATATTGCACTTATGTATTAAAGCATGTTAAATCTGCAACAACATCGTAATGCCATGCACTGTGATCATAAAGCCACACACAGCAGCAGTCTCTACATGCTCTAACCTCGCCAAGTTTCCTGACAATACCCCACAATAGAACTCGACCAGCTCTCTGTCTGAGATCGACCAGCCAACCCTCAATGCGCCACTGTACAGCGATTCATTTCTAAATCCCACAGATGCACTAATGCCTTACAAGAGCATAACTATCATGCTGTCGTCAGCAGCTGTAGATCTCGTGTACATACGCCATCCTGGGTATTGTCCATATCAAACATCTTCATTTCCTCACCAGCCTGCACATTCTGGTACAGGAGCAGAAGAGATGGAGGAGGAGGAGGAGGAGGAGGAGGAGGAGGAGGATGGAGGAAGAGAGAGGAACAGAGGCACACTCGCAGGGAGAGAGAGTTGCTGTTGCTGTAATGTAATGCTTAATTCAAACATGCAGTGTAGTCACCATGGCAACGGTGGCAGTAGTGAGGCCACGCATGGTGCAGAGAATGTGTGTCTGCTTGCGAGTCTGTGTGTGTCAGCATGTGTCTGTGCATTTGTGTTAAGGTGCAGCGCAATATGCAGACTAAGTCCAATTGGAGGAGTCACGCAGCAGAGGAGGGTGTTCAGCACAGATTAAGGTGCAAAAAAACCCAGACATTCGGTGGAAGTTTGAGACTGGAGTGAAGAATTTTGTTCTCTCTCTCTGGTCTAAAACAGCAGATAAACTCCATTTAGTCTGCACTGTCTGCACTTCAATCTGCTTGCCCATCTTTTCTTCGATTTACAGTAAATGAATCTTACCAGCGATTGTCTTTATAGTCTACCTCGATCAAATATCTGTGGTCTGAGCAGCTCAGACACAAGCAGAGATAAGCAAGCTTTAATGGGCAGAAAGCAACTTTAGAATACAACAAGATGAAAAGAAATGGGGAAAAAATGTGATTTTGTGTGTATATTTTCCTAAAATTCCAAAACGTACAACACAGTGGTGCTACATTGCACATATGCCTTCATGTACTGTGCTGAAAGGAAACAATAAATTCAATTACGTTATTAAAAATCTTTGGAATATACTCTCATTGCTTTCTTGCTAAGAACTGCATGAGAAAATCAATACCACTCTGACTTCTGTTTATTATAGATGAGGCTATATCGAGCAGCCAGTTAGCTTAGCACAAAGACTGGAAACAGGGGCAAACAGCTAGCCTGGCTCTGTTGAATGGTGACAAAATCCACCCATCAGCACTTCCAAAACTCACTAATTACCACTTTTAATATAGTTTTAATTTCAACGAAAATTAAAAATTACAATTTTCCTTTTCGCACCAGTTTCTATGACAAATAATTTCTTGATTGGGCCAGTAACTGAGAACTATGATCCAGCACACAATCTCCATGAAAAGACAAACTGGCATTTTTGTCAATAGCATGAGTAAGCTTTAGAGGTGCAGATGTGTTGTTTTTGTCACCTTTGGACAGAGCCAGGGAAGCTGTTTGCTTGTGTTTCCAGTCTTTGTGCAAAATTATGCTCACCAGTTGCAGGCTGCAGCCTCTTATTAAACATACAGACAGGAAGCGCATAAGCATCTCTCCCAAAACATTTAAGTTTTCTTTTCACTGAATTTTGACAATTGAAGTCAATGTGCAAAAGAAGCCATGACAATGACTTCAAAGAGTAAAAAAGGCTTATAAGCATTTAGTTTTTTGGTCAACACATGCTTATTCCTCTAACAGAGGAATCGTTTAACCGAGAGACTTATTTAAAAGTGACAAGCTTGAGGAACAATACAAACAAAACATGAGTGAGAGTAAGATGGATAGAAAGACAGAAAAGAAAGACCATAAAGCTCCAAGTATCAGGATTTAGCTGATACAGTAGCGTCCCAATGAAACTAGGTCAAACTCATTTATCACTGTCTCTGTATCGCAATAATCACAAAGGAGGTGCACACACTATTCCTCCCCGTATAAACACACACACACACACACACACAAGCACGCAACTGCAGCGTACACAGTCCTGAGGTCATTGTGCCAGGACTGTGTGGGAGCTGAGTAATGGCGAGCTCTGGTTGACATGGAAACTACATGAATTTACAGCAGGGAAACGTGGTACAAATCACCAAGACAACAGAAACACACATATCTTTCCCTGGACCCAAAACCAACTTACATGGCTCCATTACATCATAAAATTCATTATCAAATCACAGATAAGGATTCTTGTGAGAAATTACATGTGTTATGAAAAATAACTCAATGTACTTCATTCAGCCATAACTATATAATAAATTAGCATATTATATGCAAAATATTGTTCATATGAATGAATAAGCTTAATAATGGTGCAGCCAGTTCTTGCAAATTTCAAATGTAAAAATGTATACATACATACATACCCCCATACAGTGCCAAGAAAAAGTATTTGAAATGTTTTATTTTTGCATATTTATCGCACTTACATGTTTCAGCTTATCAAAGTGATTTTCATAAGGACAAAGATATCCAAATAAAAAACACAAAATGCAGTTTTTAGATGCTGATTTTATTTTTTGAAGAAAAAATGCAGCCCATCTGGCCTTATATGAAAAAGTAATTGCCCCCTGAGCTACCAATTGACCAAATGATCAAATTCATTTGGCAGTTGGGTTCAGTTTCACCAGCCATTCAAGTATGATCACTGCCAGGCTTGTTGAATCTAAACACCACTAAATACAACCTGCCTGGCATTGTGAAGTAGCTAAAGGGTCTCAAAAAGCAGCACATGATGCCACGTTCTAAAGAGATTCAAGAACAGATGCTAAACAAAGTCATTGACATTAATCAGTCTGGAAAGGGTTACAAAGCAATTGCTGAGGCACTGCGACTCCAGAGAACCACAGTGAGAGACATAATCCACAAATAGAGAAACATGGAACAGTGGTGAACCTTCCCAGGAGTGGCTGGCCTACCAAAATTTCTCCAAGAGTGTGTCAATATCTAATCCAGGAGTCACAAAAGAACCCAGATGGACATCAAAAGAACTACAGACCTCACTGGTCTCAGTTAAGGTCAATCTACATGTTGGGGCGAAAATGGTATCCATGGGAGGGCTGCAAAGCGTAAACCAGTCCTGAACAAAAAGAACATAAAGGCTCGTCTGGCATTTGCAAAAAAAATAAATAAATAAAAAATCTGGATGAGCCCCAAGACTTTTGGGATAACATCCTGTGGACTGATGAATCAAAGGTAGAACTTTTTGGAAGATATGAGTTCCCTTATATCTGGCGTAAAGCTAACACTGCATTCCACAAGAAGAACATCAAACCAACAGTGAAACATGGTAGTGGTAGTGCGATGGTTTGGGGCTTCTTTGCTTCCACAGGACCTGGACAACTTATCATAATTGATTGAGCCATAAATTCTGCTCTCTATCAGAAAATCCTCCTGGAGAATATCCATCAATCAGTTAATTACCTAAAGCTCAAGCGCAAATGGTTTATGCAGCATGACAATGACCCAAAGTGCACAAGCAAGTCCACCTCTGAGTGGCTCATAGAGAACAAAATTAAGGTTTTGGAGTGGTCGGTGTACAGACTTGAATCCAAATAAGATGCTTTGACAAGACCTTAAAAGGGTAGTTCATGCTTGAAAACCATCTAATGTGGCCAAATTAAAACTATAAATTCCTCCACGGCGATTTAAAAGACTGATCATAAGCTATTGCAAACATTTATCTGCAGTTGTTGCTGCCAAGAGTGGCCCAACCAGTTATTAGGTTTGGGGGGGTAATTACTTTTTCACAGTGGTGATGTAAGTTTTAAACAAATCTTTAATAAATCATCATTTAAAAACTGCATTTTGTGTTTTGTGGGTCATCTCTGTCTGATATTCAATAAATATAAATATTAGTTTGATGATCTGGAACATTTACGTGTGATAAATATGGAAAGATAGAAGATTTCTGCAACTGTACAGCACAGTATGTACATTATAAATAGGACATTTTTGCATCTGAAGTGTAATATTTGACTAATAAATTCAATATATGTGGTTTTCTTAAACAGGGAGGGAACAGAGGAGTTAATTCCATCCCTTTTGTCTTTACCTTTCTTTCGAACGACTTCTTCAGACTCAGGTTTGCGTGTGACAGAAACAACCTTCATCAGCAGTCTGTTGCCCCCTTGCCGGATCAAGGACACCACCTGCTTATGGCCAACCTTCACTACATTCACCCCGTTTACCTGAAACACAAACAAAGGTAGAATGAGGAACAAGACGCAAATGCAACCTTGACTTTTTACAGTGCTGCTGACATTAAAACGCCAAAGTCACCAAACTCTGCGCAGTCAGGATGGGACATTTTACACAATAAAACTTCACACAGGTTATTTGATGCAAATTAAATCTTCATGCATTAGTTTCAAATGAATTTATACAAACCCTTTTTGCAGAGACATGGAGAACAATATCTTATATCCATAACTGCAGCACAGGCTTGTACAGAATTCTGCAGTTGTTAGATTTTCTTCTTTTCCATTACCAGTTTGTTTAGCAGTTAGATAGACACAGATGAAGAAGCAAGTCAAGTTTTTTAATTACCTCGATGAGGAAGTCCCCTGTCCTCAGACCGGCCCTCCACGCCACTCCCTCCACATCCACAGACTCCAGATACTGCAGGGCAGGGAACGCTGGGGTGGGAGTGAACTCTTCAATGGGAGTCTCGGCTGAGAAGAAACACTGATATTTTAACTCTGCACAGGGCGGTAAATAAAATCTATAGCTTTTGATTCATTTTTCACTTCAGCAGTAAATTAGTTCCAGAAAATGTATTACAAAGACTATTTGAACTTCTGTGCTGGTTTAATTTCCTTGGAAGCAATAATACTTTCACTATTTTCTAAACTTCCCTTCTAGCTTTACTAAAATTATTTAATTGCCACTGTGTTTAGTTCTACTTGCTGGATAAAGATGTTTGAGTATATTAAACACTAATTGTGGTAGATCTGCCTGCTGCATCTAAACAATATCACTGATGCATATAGTCTGATACAAACCTACGCTCACTTTTGCACAACCGAACGCATGTTTCAACTAAAATGCACACATACAGTACACAAGCATACTTTGCTAAGTGAGTGCGCTATCACAAACTCCATTTAATCTTGGAGCGAATCCAACTAAATCACTGACACATGAGAGCTCTCAGAGGACCACTAAGTGAACTGCAGTGTGTGTGTGTGTGTGCACGCTCGCATGTGTGTGTGTTTGTGTGTTTAAGGGTACTGGGGAGTAAAAGACCGACTGAAAAAGAGAGTGGGGTGAGCCAAGATCCATGGTAGTGAGTGATGGAGCAGTAAAGCACACTCAGACTCCCGGCAAGGTGCCTGAGAAGGGGTTTCCATGGTAACCGGCCAGAGTAAGGGGGGGGGGGGAGCTGGCACGTGCATGAGTACAAATGAAATTGTGGTGATGGAGATGACTAGAGAGGCAATTTCGGTTGAAATGCAAAAAGTGTGACAATATTTGGAGAGGATAATGGACAGGAAGGATATGACAGAGGTGGAGGAGAGTGGAGAGGAGGCAAAAACTACGACCAACAGAGCAAAAATTAGAGAAAGAAAAGAGGAGAGGGGCAAAGACGGAGTGTGTCTCTACTAAAGCTCGACGCCATGTGCGGGGAACAGATGGGACAGCTAGCTGACAGCTCAGCCAAGGATGACGCCACCGAAGGGGCTACATGCACTCTCTCTCTGTCTCTCTCTCTCTCTGTCTCTCTCTCTCTCTCTCTCACACACACACACACACACACACACACACACACACACACACACACACACACACACACATCCACAAGCCTGAGTGCATCTGAGTATACAAGCTGAGTGTTGACCAAAGCTGGTTGTGTTATTGACTCACACAGCAACAATACCGACTGAGCTGTACTCAGTGACTCAGATCAACAATCTACTTCTCAGACGAAAGACACACACACACACACACACACACATTGAAAAACTGAGAAGGCAGTGAATGTTTTTGGGAAAAAGGTGTGTGTGTTTGTGTGTGTGTTTAGCCTCACCTTTGGCTCCCCGCAGGACAAAGCCAAACCCCTCATTTTCTTTCTTCTGTAAAACAGCATTCTTCTCCTCGATGATATAGTCGCTGTGAGGGAAGGAGCAGAGGGACAGCAGGTATGAGTCCAACACCATCCTCACACACACAAAGAGAAGAGGGCAGGGTAGTAAAGAGGGTTGGTTGGTGGGGGTTGAGAAGTGGGAGGAGGTGGAGGCACACACACACTCACACCACACACACTCGTGAGCACACATGCCTATATGTTCTTTCCCAATCAAGTTAAAAGCCAAGCAGGACACCACACAGCTCAGGATTCCCAGGAGTTGCACTAGCAATCACACACAGGTAGAGAGTGTGTGTGACAATGAGTAGAAAGAGAGAGCAAGAGAGAGAGAGAGAGAGAGTCCTCGTGATTTAAGTGTCTTTGGGTCTTTGGGATAAAACCTAAGAGTGAATCAATCTTCTGGCTGATCCTTCAGATGAGACTGCAGCTGAGAAGTGTGTTGAGGGCTTTTGTGAGAGAAACTGACAGAGATGGCTCAGATGCAATATTGTGCCCTGACTAATGACAGAGGAAATAGGATGCAAAAGTAAGTGAGCAGTTCATCACTGTCTGATTTTGCTCAGTGTTCGGGGGGTTGGAGGCTGGTAGGGAGCATTAACCTGAGGAGCTCTGAAAATATTTTAGCCTATTTTGTTTATTGTCTTTTCAGGCCGTGCATGTGTGCTCACAGCAGAGTTAACAAAGCAGTCTGTAGCAGCAACGCAAATATCAGCACTGTGGTTTGCTGTGTATGCAAAAGTCTCCAAGACCTTCTCCTCAAACCAATGAGGTTGGAATGGATCACATAAGAGGAAAGAATGACTTAGTCTATATTTATGATGTGGAAAAAAATGAAGCAGTAAATTAAAAATCATCCAAATCAAGCCAAATGCTGAACAATAAACTAAAAATTCTAAATGTAAAATAAAAAAGGTAATGGTAATACTTCTTAACCTAAATGTGCACGCAAACAGCAAATACATTGTGGCATATCTTTCAATGTTTTCACAAAACCCTTGACAGAGGGCGTCTGCTGCCACTTCACAGCCTCCACATAAGCCACGAGTTTTGTAGTATATTGAGCTTTATCAGTCATCCTCGCTGAGGCAGACGCTCATCCTAGTGTTCAGGTTGCAACTCAGTGGGTGGCTGCGGTGTCATTAGCTTAGTTACACTCCACTCTCACAGACTTACCAGGGGAACATAGAGCTCCTGCTGCCGGAGCCAGGAGACCCGTAACAAACCTTTCTGCAGGAGGGAGGTCAAAGGTTTGTTTTCATGAAAAGCTATCTATCCACTTTTGCATGATTATTATGCACAGAAAAATGATGTCGGTTAAGCACCACTAAGATACTGTGTTTCAGTCCAAAGCCTTTCATCCCCTATGCTTTCATCTCCGCTCTATGCCCCCAAAATGCTGCATTAATGCAATGCGCTTGCCGTCCTTGTTCAGAATCTCAATCCACTTATAGTACATAACACAATAAAAGAAAAAAAAAAAATCCCATGTGAGACTCGCATTTCAAAATGGTAAATGTTTCCTCTAAATAAACCTGTCCTTTGACATTTTGAGGTTCTTCTATTCCACAGACTGCAGCCCAGACCTGACATACTGCACAACATAACTCTAGTTAAGTTCCTGCCCTCATGCTGACATGTACAACTGGTATTTTATTCAGACATTCACAAGTGGCAACTTCCTCTCAAACCTCAGTATCATAGCTGTAAACTGCTGAGATTTTCAAGCAGCATTCATTTTTTTTACTGTGGAGATTCTGGAAAGTAGCAAGAAATTCACTTTAATTTCTGTTTCATCTGGATTTCTCAGCTTAAGTATATTTGGTTGCAGTTCATTTGTGCCACTGTAGAACAAAAACTATACACATGCCACACATTTATAGTTAATTCAACAAGCCTGAAGCTCCGGTAACAGAGGTGACATTTAATCTGGCTAAAATCTAGAATGCAAGAAGCTGACATTTTATGAAACACTGAGACAGTAGGAGGAAACAAAGCTCACACAGACCAACTGTGTCTCAAACTGATAAACTGTGGCATTAAATCAGCATCATAACAAAACCACATGTGGCTTGCTGCTCTACTCTCAGCTAACAGATCTGATTTAGAAGAGAGAGAGAACTCACACTCTCCACACGATAAATGTCATCTTGAGACATGGACAGGAAAACAGAGATTAAAAACTGAAGCCTTAGACAGACAGAGTAAGAGCAAATTATTAAAAATATGAAGCACAAATGCATGTTGTATACTTTCCATGCATGCAAAGCATACAACATGCTGGATCTGGATGCACAGTGCACACCTGTACATACAGACAATACTGAGCTATGCAATGTGCAACTGTGCATTGTAGGATCAGAGCTGAGTGCACTGGCATCCTCGTGCCTTTAGATGGCAGCAGCTACATGGCACTCTGTTACCTTTTCACATTGAGTACATTAACTCTGCTAACGTTTGATATGACCTGTAGAGTTTGTGTTGTACAGCATACATTGCTACACATCACCTGCACATTTGCTGTAGCATGCTAGCTGAGAGGTAGAGACTATACCTGTATGAGGTGAAGTTGTCGTACGATCCCACAGTGTAGTGTCTGAACAGTCTCTTAGTGCGGTCCTCTCGAGTCTCTGCAAAACAGATTAAAGGCCTTTTAATCTAATCAGACAACCCAGAATCTCCACATTTTGCATAATGTTATCCTATTACATCGTGAGCTCACCACAGAGTCTCAAGACATCATTAAAGGCTTAAAGACAAATAAATGTCTTTACATTTGGTTAAAATACTGCAGTGTATTCAAGTCTAAATAGCAACTACACTAGTCAGTTTAGTATGTGAAGGTACATCTGACTTTGGTCTTATGTAGGGTCATTTAAATACTGAGAAAAAGATGTATAACACATGTAAAACACTCCTGGTTTTGATTTGATTCTAATACACGCACACTGGTAAAAATCATTAGCCTGTGTCTACATTATTACTATGATTTAATGTCAGAGGTCCAGTGCTGAGAAGCAAAGTGCATTGTAGGGTCTTAAAAGCAAAGACAGTCACATTCGCCAGTGCCCCAGGAATACCTTATATAAATATGGTTTAGGAAATACACTGTTGATTTTCTGAATTACATTTAGTTCCGCCAGTGACGTTTTACAAATCTACAGAATTCCAAAACTGTCACGGCTGCCCCAGTTCTTAGCATGTTAGTATAAAAATGTCAGCAATAATCTAATTCAGTGAGCACAGAGAAGAATTAAGCCTCCACAGAGAAGTAATTATCATTAACATGCTTCATTTATCATAACCTACCAGAGTATAATTGTTCCATGGTAATTTTTTTTGCTTTTGAAACAGTAAAATGATTGCATAATTCTGCTTTTTAAAGTGTTTATTTTAAGGGCAAATGCATTAGGAATGGAGCTCAGTGACTATAGTGTTTGTGTACAGTACGTGTGGTTTCTGTCAGAATGTGGATTTATGCTACGCGAGTGCTGATCGAGATCGATGACCTCCCCACATCCCAATAATACACACTGCGTCTCCACTAAGCAGCAATCTGCTGACTGCACAACACATGACCCTTCGAGGCCTCACGGAAACTCCTAATTGGGGAAGTCATCGAGAGCAGGAGGTGTTGTAATGGTGATGTGAGACACACAACAAGTTGCCATGAGTCGCCTTGTAAACTTAGTCACCTGTCCTCCTGCCACTTTACTGCCTGCTGTCTAAAAAAGGCTACATATAAAGATCGATTAACAAGTTTATTTGATCATTAGATGTCAACATAAGGAGTAATTTGCTACAAATTTGCATGGCTCTCACATATTCTTGGGAACCCTGTACTGTATATATTTATATTATCATAAACAGTAACATATTCCCACAACAACAAACAAAACTAAAGTATTTGCCTGGAAAAACAGCACCAAAAGTCAATCATGGACATACACCGATCAGGCATAACATTATGACCACCTGCCTAAAACTATGTTGTCCCCCCTTATGTGCTCAAAAATGCTCTGAACCATTGGTCATGGACAAGAGGACCTCTCAGGGTGTCCTATGGGGTCTGGAACCAGGACGTTGGCACTGGATCCTTTGGGTTCTCTGGCTTGTGCAGTGGGGCCTCTGTCAGTCAAACTTGTTCCACTGCATCCTGTTGATGCTTGATCAGAATGGGGTGTAGGAAGTTTGGAGGTCAAATCAATATCTTGGGCCATTGTCATGTTCCTCAACATGTTCCTGATTGTTTGGTATTTTTCCCATGTGGTGGGGTGCATTTTCCTGCAGGGGTAGGCCGGTGACATTTGGGACTTCCATTTGAATGAGGTAGTGTGCTTGTTGTGGGACAATTTTTATTTGGGTGTCTAAGTCTCATCAACACAGATGCCAAAATCCAAGGTTTTCCAGCAGAACACCACATAGTACCAATATGATCAATGTTATTGACTTCACCTGTCAGTGGTTTTAATGTTGTGGCTGATTGGTGTAGGTGAGGAGGAGACATGTGAAGAGCAAAAAAGAAAAAGAAAAAAGAAAGAGATCAAAGTAAGTGTGTGGATCTGAAGTGGCTGGCATCCTCAGATCCACTTTATCTTGTCCATCTGACTGCATGTACGAGTGGCAGACTGTCAGCTGAGAACACCTCGAAGCTCTGATAACTGCATCCACGGACACTAGGTGACACAACAGGAAAAAAACTGAAAAAAGATTCAGCAGTCCACCCCTTTAAGTTCTTGATTTTGGTTAACATCGACTCATCAGCCTCCATTCTTCCTCTCTCACCCTCCATACTCATTTTCTTCATCTGCCTTTCCATTAAAATCTTGCTTGCCCGGGCACTGTTTTTCATTCTCCAGAAGCGCCGCTGTGGGAATCTCAATCACGCGGATTTTTACACAGTCATTTGTTTCAGCATGATTGCAAATGCGTAGCTTTCCTCCATTCCCTTACCAAACAATCCCCACTCACAGGAAGATGTGCCGGGACAAGTGAGCGCTCACCTGAATGTCTTTTTCAGCTCAAGTGAGGAATAAGAAAAAAACAAAAAAAGCTCAGTGGTGTCACGATGACTTCTTTCCAGTCAGACAGGTTTCTTTAGCTTTTTCTGATGCCAAAAGTAAGTACAGTCGGTTGTTTTCTACTTTGCTGTGTGACTGTATAGTCTGTGTACAGTGCAAAACCATAAACTAAAACTAAAAGTAAACACAGAGATAAATGAACACAATAGAAAGATGAGATTTCCTGTGTTTTTTATTGAGATTATCATCTATCAGTGAAAGTAAAGAGAAGATAAAGGTGAGAGTAAGCTGGATGGTATTTTGTGTGGGTTAGAAGGTTACTATGTGTCCAGCCTGGGAAGGAAAGACATGGCATTTTGTTAGTACTGGCTGTCAAAGGGAAGAAGTAATGAAAGAAGAGTTGGTATTTGCAAGGAAAGTTGTAGATGAGTCAGCACTCTTGCACATATAGAGTCTGTCTTTTACAGCTGTCACTCAAAAAGCCGTCACTTCCAGCCTGACGCTTGATAATTCTGGGATTTTTTAGTTGAGTGTGAATGTACACACTGGGAGCATTGTATGTGCATGTGTGTGTGTGTGTGGTATATGCATTAGTGTATGTACAGACACCATGTGATACCAGAAGCGGTCTAAAAGTGTGAAATGCAGCTCATTCATCACCACTGTCATGTATTTTGTAGAGCCCAGGAGCATCTAAAGGCAGGGCCCTGATAGCACCGATAACCTTAACTCCACTTCCATCTATCACATACACACACACACGGTAGGCAAAGGCTATGTGTGTGTGTGTTAGACATATATATGTACACACAGATGTATTAACATGTTGGTACCATGCTAAAAAAGGCAATCAGTTGGTTTTGCAGCGTGTGTCAGTGTTTGGAGATATTACTGATGTCCAGGTGAAGCAGTCTGTTCCTGTTGTCCTTCAAACTGTTAAGACCATGTTGAAAGGCCTGACAAAAATGCAGTGTCACGTCATAGTATTTGGAAAACACATAAAGAAAGAAAGAGAGGGAAGGAGGAAGGTCATTTCCCTCTGAGAACAATATAAAGGACAATTGCCTGAGAGTGCACATTAGGAGGTGGCTTCAGAATGTGGTTTAATAAGAGACATCTAGAGAAAATGGCATTTTTATTTGAACAATGTGCTGCATCTGGTGATAGAAACATAGGTGGCAGTAATGAAGTCCACACAAAAAGTATATGTAGCGCATGAAAACAGTAAAATTTGGCCAAAGTGGAAGTTTTTTTTAGCTGTGAGGCTGTTTTAGACGTAAGAAAAAATTTTAATTACTTGAGTCGTCCCACCTCTGTCACAAACCGATATGACTCAGCAGCACTCACTCCTACACCTAAGCTCATTAAAGCTTCCACGTGTTCCTTTCGAAACACCTGCTGTTTAGCTAATCTTTCCAAGAAGAAACTCTCTATTGCAACTGATGTGATGCATTTCACGTTCCCGACGGCTTACTAGTGTGACAATTGATAGACAGAAAAAGAAGCAAGTAATAGAAACTATGAGCAAACAGGTGGAAAAGTGTGTTATGAAACATTCACTCCAGCTTTCCAGCAACTTGTGTTGAGCATTTGAAGCTGCAGGAATACACTCTGGGCACCTGCTGGTCAAAGAATTTACTGCAGGCAAGTTGATTGAAAATTAAAGTTGTGTTTCTTATGCAGGTTGGTTCTAAAGAGGAATAAAAGAGATGCTTTATCAGTTTTTTGATTAAGTCCATTTAGGGTTCACACCTACTTATAAAAACAAGACCAAATCTCAAATAACTTGCGCATTACACAGTTTTTAGGGACTTTTCCTGCATATTCACAGCAGACTTGGAAGAAAATGGACCAAAAACTTCTAGAGTACTTATTTGATCCAAACAACAGTTCAGACGAACATCTAAACAAACCAGATTTCAACAGCAAATGCAATCAAGTTACTTTAAAGTTCTTTTAAACTGCTTCATGATCATCTGATTAACACTGCTGCAAAGTTAAAAATAACACTACTGGAGATTTGTAGAAAAAGGGACACTAGGTGAACTTGATGGCAGCACTAAAGGTGAAATAATATTTGCGTGCTTCAACTAAATAGTGACATTAAAGTGTAACTCATCAGAGGTGCTGAACACAGACTTTTGTGCTTGAAACCCAAAAGCTGAGAGGGACTCTCTTGCTTATTATTTTTGGGGACAATTATTTTCAAGAATCAAGGACTTTCCGAAAAGGTCCTTGAACGGCTCATCCAAAAAACAACTTAACCGAATCTAAAATGTGATACTTCCTATGTCTGTGTAAAAAACTGGCCCAAAATAAACAATTTACACTAACCATATTCTGTTTACAACTAAATATTCTACCTGACACAATTGGGCAGCTACAATGGATTGACGAGACCAAAACTCAGGAACTTTTTCGTTAAACTGGCCTGAACTGCAGGCTGTGTGAGTCACCATTTTTTCACAGTATTGGTAAACCTGTGAACACCTGGAAAGATGTACGTGTTGATTCCATTTTTTGCCACATGGGTGCAGGTTGCCAGCAGCAGTCGTGAGTTTGAGTCCGGCTCACAACCCTTTGCTGCATGTCTCTCTCCTCTCTACCCCCTTTCACTCTGTCTATCAATAAAACTTCAAAAATCCCCCCCCCCAAAAAATAATATTTAAAAAAAAGAAAACATATTTAGTACATCAAACTACATGTTGTGCTTCTCTTCCCTCTGTTAACATGCTACATGTCTGAGCAGTGGGGCCGTATGTGTCTCTTTCTTAGCCCCACAGTGCTTTTCCATTCTGGACAGATTGTAACACCTTAACTGTCCTTGTCTGAAGGACGCAAGAGCCACATCACACACACACAGAGACACACAGACACAGATGAATGAAAACACAAACCAACACAGACACACACACACACACACACACACAGTCTGTGAACCCTGCTGAATGAGAATTAACCTATGCTGTTTCAGCACTGATAAGAGCTGCACACAAACATGCACACACCTCCACACAAACATACACACTTATCAAGTGAGCCTCATTTACTTTTTAATTCTTTCCTTCCGCACCCCCACTCTTTCCTACTCTCCTTTTCTCTCTTTCTCTCTCTCCCTCTGGCTCCTCATTCATATTGTGTGTGTTAACCTCCTAAAACCCAGTGGATGCAGGACTACACAGGGGGGTGTAGTAAACTTACAGGGCTCCTTACACTTGAATACTAAAACTGCGTTTAATTTAATCAGAACAATGCTGGACTCTTTGGTGGAACAACTTCCAAAGAGGAGGAAGGGGAAACAGGAAAAAATAAAGGCACAATCATCTTTTCTTTCTTTTGTGCTGTCACACAATGTGTCTGTCGTTCCACAGATCCAACAGGGAGCTGCTGGAGCGTGCAGGTGGATACAAGGCTAACCCACCTCCATACAGCGCAGAGGACAGACCAGCATCTTCATTTTCTTTCCCCCCCTCTTCATCTTCCTGTGTCTAACCATGATTTTCTATTCCGCTACCTTCTTGAATGAGACTTTAATAGAAGGGTGAACTCTTTCTTTTCCATTACTGGATAAAATTAGTCATGCTCACAATATGACAGTGTGATAGAGGGGACACTGAAGGAAAAGAAAACTCAGTACAAAAGAGAGACTAAAAGCAGGCCCTGTATCAATTTAATCTTTTCCCATTCTGTACATATAGGGACTCCAAGTAAACCATGCACAGGGTTTGGAGCTTCAGGATGGTATTCAACATCAAAGGTGGCAAAAAATTAGCCCGTAAGAGCACGTACCTTTGATATTTGTGTGACATGCTACTAAATTTTTTCATCAAGCCACTTGTCTGCAGTACATGGACGTGATAAGAGGGATCTAGGTTATCTTAATTAACTGTGAAGTAGAGGGTGTCAGAACAAAAAGAGAGAGATGAGGATGAAAAGAGAAAAGCAAAGAATGTGAGAGTGGCAAGATGGGGTGGATCGATTAAATAGGAGACTAAAAGTGAGTAAAAAAGAGGGAGGGAGGGCAGCAGATAACAACAGACTGACAAACAGACCCAAAATAGTCCTTAACACTTATTTACCTCCTCATTTTCTGGTTCGCCATCAACATGGTTAAAACTATATTCCTCAACATTTTGAAATTTGATATTGACGCTATTATAGTCTGTACTTTGTATTAAGGAATAAATGCTGGATTCACGCTGCCTTTACACGCATGACAAAATCAGAGGGAAATGATGCATGCATGTAATCCAGAGAAATTTTATTTCATTCATAACAGCCTCACTGTTTATTGTTGTTTACTGCCGTCATTAACCTGTCAGAGTTGCAAGTTACTGCTAATGACTTCATTATACTGAGTTCCATCAGACCTCCAAACACACAGTTGCATGTGTTGCAAAAAAAAGCATCTACAAATCAGGATGATGGTAATTTTTAAGCAAGAATAAAACAGAAATCAGATGCATTTAATTTTGACTAAGTTCTTGAGAAGATACTGTGTCTGTCTGGCTGCACTGTGAACAGACATGTGTTGCTCTTTATGAGAAATACAGTAATAAATATGCTGTGACGTGTCCTGTGTGTGTAGCTTGATAAACTAGGAAAAAATCTTGAGTTCTTGAGTACTGCAGCATTAATAGAAGAATCATGGGCATGTTAGGGAATAACTGCTGGCATCTTTTAAAACTCTTTGATAGGAACTATAGTCTGACATGTCAAAATTACACATTTTGCCTTGATCTCTTGCTTATGAAACCTCATACTAATATAAACTATATCCAATTTTGGTTGTCAAGAAGGATAGTAAATATTTGCACATTCCCAAAAGGATATACACCCATCAGCCACAACATTATGACCACTGACAGGTGAAGTGAATAACATCGATCATATTGGTACTATGTGGTGTTCTGCTGGAAAATCTTGGATTTTGGCATCTGTGTTGATGAGACTTAGACACCCAAATCAACATTGTCCCACAACAAGCACACTTCCTCATGCAAATGGAAATCCCAAATGTCACTGGCCTACCTCCACAGGAAAATGCACCCCACCACATGGGAAAAACATCCAACAATCAGGAACATGTTAAAGACAATGTCCCAACATGTTGATTTGACCTCCAAACTTCCTACACCCCATTGTGATCAAGCATCAACAGGATGCAGTGGAACAAGTTTGATTGACTGAGGCCCCACTGCACAAGCCAGAGTAGCCAAAGGATCCAGTGCCAATGTCCTGGTGTCAGACCCCATAGGACACCCTGAGAGGTCCTTTTGTCAATGCTTAAAGGTTCAGAGCATTTTTGAGCACATAAGGGGGACCAACACAATATCAGGCAGGTGGTCATAATGTTATGCCTGATCTGTGCATGTCAGGATACACAAACCTAAGAAGTGGCTTGTGTTTGAATGATCAATCAGTATTGTTGTTTTCTGGTGAGGACAGCATCATTCTAAAGTTTGAACATTAGAAACACCAGGACTAACTTCCAAAAACTGTAGAAGCCAATACGAGAAAGGCAGAGACTGTTCCTGGATATTAACTCAACACCGTCTTTTTAGTATGGACAGTCTCGGTCTAACGAGGTGTTTGATCAAAGTACAGAATAAGACAATGACATTGCAAGTACTAGCAGTTTGTTAGGCAGACAAGCTTTTAATAAAATAGAATAGGAGATGAGATCTAATAACGCCAGCACTAAAGGGAACGAGTTCAAAGCTATCGAGTGTGAGAGCTGTACATTTTGCCTCGGCCCTACAAGTGAAAATGCCACATCTGCCCTCTCTTAGAAGGCTGCTTCAGTTTCAAAAAAGAGAAACACCAGTGAGAATCTAGAAATAGAACAAAACTAAAAAGCTTGAGCTGAGGTGGAGCTGAAATGAAGCAAGAACAAAGGAAAATTAGTCAAACTGCAAGACCTTCGATTATCACAGTGAGTGGACATTGAGAAGACCATTAATGAGTTCTTTTCTGTACAATATTTATCTGATGAACAGTCAAAAATGTTCCAATTACAGTGTGTTTCTTTTTATTGCCCTGAATCAAGCTCGCAGTCACAGCTAAAATGTGCAGTAGTGAACATCCTCCTCTTCTAAAAATGGAAACGTCTCCACGCTTGCATGCAGACGCTACTCTTCTACTACATTACCCCTTGTGCTGAGTCATGTTGCAAGTTTCTCACATTTATAAAAAGGGCTATATTAGATTCTACAAGACACCATTTGAACATTGCACGCACTGTGAGCCATCGAGTCAGTGTGCTGACATCAGACCGGTACAGAGCGTGGTGGGACTTACCCCAGTAGAAGTCATGACACGTGGAGTTGGTTTGCTCTGCCTTTACCACTGTTACTACTCCATCTATCCTGCTGCACATCACAGGCAGATCTGACACCATGACTGGGCAACAGTCCATTTTTCACCTCTATCTTAACGGACTCCTCTAAGATTTCAACAAGGAGGTTCTCTGTCCACCCTGCCACTTGTCCATCTCCCAGCTTGAATCACTGAGAGGAACTGGCTTCCTTCTCATCTTTGCCTCGGCATGACTGAAAAAACTCCTGAAAGATCCATTTCGAGCAGACGCCGATTCAAAACTCCTCATCCACGGTTTGATTTTCCTGTTAAAGAGCTCCCAGTTTTCCTCCTTTGAAGAGTGAAGTAAGACTTCCTGGACAAGCAACACTGCAACCGTGTGTCACTGTCTCTGGCCTTAATGTCCCGTTCGGTTTCAGCCTCAAGCGAACAACTCCAGCATATATTTCACATCTCTGCTTTTTCTGCTGTCTTTCTCCTCCTCCTCTCCCTCAGAATTGGTTGGCTTGCTGTTTGCTGAAGAGCCTTCAGAGAGCTTGTTGTTACTGTGTAAGTGTCAGAGGCAGAGACCAACGCCTATAAATACCTCCAGTTCTGTCAAAGTAGAAAAAGCCTTGAATAATTCAGTCAAATTCAGACAACAAGAAACAACTAAAGCACAAGGTCTTCAAACTCTACGATGGCTCCTCATGACACACCTCTGAGTCAAGGTCAAGACATGCAGAGATTCGCGAAAACAAACACAGACACGCATATTTTGGGAAAGAAGGGAAGCAGGAGATTCAGAGTGTTCAGTGTAGGAACACGTGTATCTTTAATACTGAATCCTCAAACTGAACTGAAGTGTAATGAATCTTCATGATCACTGATTGAATCAGTAGCTTTATGCATTAGTGTTTCCCTCAAGTAGTGACAGAAAGCATCACTGTCAGCTCAGCTGTGTGACATACAGTGTGCTACTTTCTGCTTCAGCGCTTAGTAAAACACAGCAAAAGATAGCACTGTGGTGGCTTAAGTCAGTGAAAAGTGGTGAGCTGATAAGAAAAAAAGCTTTTTCAATGGTCTTCAGCATATGCAGTTTCCAGATCATTATGAGATCAGAGTAGATGATGAAAAGAAATGACACAACAGCCTGGCTACTACAAAAATGACAAAATGGAAATACTCATCATAAAACGTAAAACAACATCTATGGCACAATTAACTCTCATCCATCACATTCACAGTGGCACAATCGTGTCAATCAAACAAAGCCAACAACTCATCAAGCTCCAGTGCATTGTTGTCACTGATAACAATATCCAGTATCACTGCTCTAAAACATGACAAAGTAGAAACAAGTGAAAGAATAGCATTCACAATGCTAGCTAAGCTAAAGATAATAAATTACCCCTATCTTTAGACGTTAAGTGAAACTGTCTTCTTGTTCCAATGCCACATGTTTTTTAATGTTAGAGAAAGAGTGAACAAGAGGTCATGGCTCATCCTAAGCACAAGGTTTAATTATCAATACGTGAAAACATATTACCATACCATTACCATATTACCATTCCAGTTATTTGGCACAGAACTGTAGCTGGGATTCACTGATGAAACATGTGGGTTGAGCCCTTTGTTCCATCTACAGTTAAGGGATACCTCAGCACAATGTACATCTGCTTCTTCTATATTTACATTATAATGCTTTTTTCCTATAGTACAAATAAACCTTTCTCACTTGTTGGTTAATATTTTTTGTTGGATTATTTTCCCCCTTTTTTTTTTCAAATATGCATTTTTTAAAAATGTGATGGGGACCAAATTGATAATTCCAAAATAACTGACACCTAAGTCTCTAGTGAGTCATACCATTCCTATTCCTATTCTTCCCTTATTTCCTGTAACTTCTTTATTGTCCAATTGTAAATAATCACAAAAAGAGTCATGTTGCACATGGGTGGCTAAGCTGTTACTTTAAGCACTGATTTATACAGGCAGAAATAAATTTAAACATTTAGTCACATTTTGCCCATGGAACTATATGTTCAAGGATCTTTAATCAACATTGGCTTGAGAATTTGTACCTAAGCTAATGAGCTTTACGATTACCAGCATTCCACTATGATGTGTGCAAAACCTCTTTCTCTTTCTCTCCATTGCTTACATAGGTTCAATTGTGTGAAGAACAAAACACTTTGAACCAGCAGAATCGATTGGAACCCTGTGCTGTAGATCGTTAAGAGTGTCATAACATGACAGTATCATGAACACTGATGTGACCGCTAACTGAGGTGTGTATTGACGTGCCTTAGGAAGCAACGATGGCTCAATTCAATTCTCTGATCACCAAAATGAGAATCTGAAACTGTAAAAATGGAAAGAATTCAACAAATTCAAAATTTAAGTTGTAAAATGTCTGTACAATGTAGAGTCATCATTTTTGGTAGCAGCTGTGGGCTCTTGGACAAATGTTGTACATGTTGATTCACTTTATAAATTTTTGTAAAATAACCACAGATATTGAACTTGACACTTCTGAGTTCTTTCTGCCTGTAAAAGTCCTGCACATGTGTTGTTTCCAAACAGGTGCAGGACTTCTTATTGCAGTGAAAAACGAGTCGACACAGCATAAAAATATGACAGGGGACAAAAAACGGCAAGAAACTGTTTGAGGTTCAGAGGATTAAAAGCCAAAAAAAAACCCAAAACTATATAGCAGCTACAAATCTTTAACTGAACAGAGATACTTTTTTTTAATTCAAGTGAAAAAAGATTGAGAGTTTTCATCATCCAGCTCTACAGAGGAGTGGGGGACAAAGAGGGATGGAGGAGAGCGAGAGCAAAACATGGAGGAGGAAAGAGGAAAACAAGGGTGGTGTAAAGATAGGTATGTGATTAGTCATGTCTGGTCTGAAGGGCTGTTTTCAAGCTGTAGCAGGTGAGCTGTGTATGTTTTTTAGATGTGACACCACACAACGGCGAAACATACTTGTTGTGAAGTCACAGCAGAGAAAATGTTGATGGAAACAAAGTTATTCAACTAACTGCATCTACATGTTACTTGAAAGAACTGCAAGTGAATAGTGGGTGAGAGCAGCCACGACACCGCGAAACAGACGTGGCGTTCAGAGAAATGCAGTAACCTGCCATGTGTGTGTGTGTGTGTGTGTGTGTGTGTGTGTGTGTGTGCTTGTTTATTTTTGTCTGTGCACAGGAGCGCGTGGCCTGCTGTCATCCAATGCAGCCCCTGTCAAATGTGATATGTCTCTGCTCCACCGTCAGACCTGCTTCAGCTTTGATTCATTGTTCAAATAGCATTGCCATCTATTATGATTTGATATGGATCTGTCCTCCAGAGAGAGAGAGATGGCTCAACACACTCGACTGACTTCTGATGAAAAGTACAGATAGTGGCCATCACTCTGCGGCGAACAAACAAACACCCACACATACACACAAACACACACAAACACAAGCACACACTCACACCTTGAGATATGTCACCGCAGGACACTTTGTGTAGATTTTTTTTTTACAGGGTTAAATGGCAGGACTCCTCTTGAACTGCCAGTCTATAACACTGACTCAGCTAAACTTTAATACCAAAGACATGTCTCCCAACCTGTGGTTTATTGTCTCTCTCCTCCTCTCCCTCTCCCTCCCTCTCTCTTTCTAATAAGATGGATTAGTTGGCTATGCTAATCTATCTGCTGACTCCACACAGAATATAGACAATAACTAAAGTGTGTGCGTGTGCATAAGCATACAAGTGCAAAAAAGCCTGTCCATTTGCATGCACACGCACTGCTCTGTCCTGTCAGCATTTGCATACTCATTCTGGATTTTACAAGTCGTCACTAGAGACTTACTGACTGAACTCACTATGCGATTTGCAATCTGGGCCTGTACAGACTAATTACTGAACCATGAGAGAAGTTAACTGAAAGTAGTTTGTCATTGAAGGGTAAACACTGTTCTGTTATTTTATGAGCTTTCTCAGTTTAACCTTCGGGAATGCTTAAACGTGGGATTGCTGCTATAATAAATCATAGCAGAAGATGCACAAAATGACCAAGAGAACCCAAGGAGGCTCGTTAACGGATGACGACGCACTGGAGGTTCAAAGCAGAATTTGTGAATATATTCAAACTCTATTTATAACAGATTTTGTCTTTAGCTTTCTGGTTTCCTTGTTTCCATGATCTTAGATTTCACTGTAATGCTTCAGAAAAATCTGAGGCAGTTTATCTTTTATATAACAACGATGAACAGTCAAAGCAGAGGAGTTTTTTTAGTTTGAACTATCCAGTCTACCAGATATAATGGTTGACTCACAAAATTGATTTTGTGAAAACACAGTTCTTTTTAAAAAACACAACACTGAAAAATTACAGTTATTTTAAATGTTAAACACAGTAGGCAGATGTTGCTTTCTAAAGCATGCAAGGTTACGCAGTCAGTTTTTCCGGCACTTCAAAGCCTCTGTTGGGGTGTCACTGAGCACTTCTCTTAAGCCCTAAACACACATGGTTTAGAAAAAGGTATAAAATAAAAGAGGAGCGCAGGAATAACAGTGATTTCCCGTCTCTTCCAGCGAGCCAGAGGGAAAGGTGTGATAAGAAAGAAGGTGTTACCAACATGTCTTCAGTGTGACTGGCCTTGTTAACGCACAAAAACATTCATATTCATCGTGTTAGGGTGACAGCCTGGGCATGAAAGGTGAAGATTGGACCTCTCCTTGAAATGCTGATAACATGACAAACTGAAAAGAGACACTGGAAAGGAGAGACTTGGAGATGAGAGAGGGGAGGAAAGAAGGTAAAGGGATAGTGGGGGGAAAGAAGGGGAAAGAAAGAAAAAGCTGCCAGGACAGTGCTGCGTTAGCAGACTAATCATAGCTTAAATTTTCCTTTTAACAATAAGACTTAATCACTTCCATACAAGGCTATACATACTGTGTGCATGCACTACATTTTGCCTTCTGCTTTTAATTTTAAGCCTTTCTAGAAAGATTCTGACATGTTAAAAATTCTGTTTAATTCTACTTGGAATATTGATACTTGCTTTATGAAAAGAAATCAAGTATAAGTGCTGACAGCAGCAAAACAGACGACAGGACATCTTTCTTAATAGAAAAAAAAGCTGATCAGCAGCCGATGTCCTTGACCTCCAACTACTCATTTTCATAGCAGAACGTTTAAAGTACAGGCTTTATGCTGCTGTTCGCTGGCTTCTTCCACCAAATGAAAAATGCAAACCTCTCCATTACAGAATTCGTATATAAGCTATTTGGTTCACATCAGACAAAATATGTTACGATGCACACACAGTCATTATTTAATTTTTCTTCCTTTTTTCCTTCCACAAGGACTATGAGAGCATCTTCTGGTTCTATTTCCTGAGCTGTCCTTCCTTCATCTCTTTGTCCTGATGCGCCAAGAACACTCATCTCCCAGACTGACATGATTCATTAATCATTGACTCGATCTATCTTTTCACATTCCATCAAGCTTTTGTATTTCACCTTTACCTTTCAGTCATGGACCATGTTGTTGCATGTGTACAGCATTGCCTGCCGATTCCCTTGGGGTTTTGCCCAGTCTATAACAGAATGGCTCTCTAATGAGGCACTGTCAGCATGTTTTTTCCAATGTAACACTAAAACATGGCATGTGTATTTCTGTTTCATACTAACATTTAGATAATACGCATCCAGTAAGCCAAATTGTATTTACAGCTGCACCATTACAGCACAGCCCTCAGAGCTAGTCTTTTAAGAAGACAAACCCGAAGTGAATTATACTGCATGGTCAAACAGTGTCATTTTTTACCACTGTCAATAAACAGGCTTGGATAATTACATAAATCCATCACTGGAGCAATTGACCTTGCACCTCTGACATGAGTGGGAAAAAAAAACGCGAAACAAACGGGAAACTATGTGAACAGTTTTGACCAGATGACTTCCTGTATGATGCCTCTCCAGTCCATTGCAGCATCTCCCTATCGCCGCTCACCTCCCTTCCCCTCCGTGCTGGTGCTCCGTTCATGTCAGTCTCAGCTGCCGCAGCAACACTGATGTTTAAGCATTCTAGGGGAGTGCAGACACACTCCAAAACTTCTTAATGGGCAGGCTAAAAATAGCTCAGGCTGGATCTGACTGGGCTGATTCATGCGGCTGTGAGTCATTCAACTGTGCCGCGATGTGAAGAGAGCAAGGGAATGGAGTGAATGAGCACAAAAAAGAAAAGAAAGAAAAGTTTGCACGCTTGTTAAGATATAAAGCCATTGAAATATTTAAGCTTTGCTTATCCCATCAATGAGAAAAATGTGCATTACTATCTTGTGTGTGTGTGCATGTGTAGCTCCTGGAGGACATTCAACACTACAGGGTGCTGAAAAAGAAAAATTAAGGCCATATAATGGAAATTATGGCAGGGTAAAAATATATTGCTGTTTCATTTACCATTAGGTGGAATTTGTCTATGTGGCTGCAGCATGTCGATTTCTTGTCAGGGGGGATAGCAGCATGGGGGGCGGGGTCTTTTGGCCAGAGGGCTGTAAGATCCCAACAGATTGTAGCCACCAGATTAACAGAACCATTGCTAAAAATGAGTGGCATGGCAATTTGTTTACATCATTAGAAAGGGAAGAGCAGTTCATACTCACATCATTATCCCCTCCATTACCACGGGTAAACATCTACTATTAACCCCCTGATAGAGGCCAGCGGCATGTGTGCTGAGCACATGTGTGGGAGGAAGTTGGCTGGTAGCAAACAGTCTCTATATTATAGATTATACATATGGGTTTAACAATTGTTTAAGTTTATAGAAATTATTCAGTAACCTGGAGAGCACAGTTCTGCTCTCAGCGATTCGTAGTAGCACACAGCTCACCCCGCCAACACATATCAGCAGTTCACCACTGCATCACTCATTGTGCTCTTAATGAATTCAATCAATAGCCTTTGATTTTCACCTTCATTTTCTCTACCAGTCGCTCACGTCCTCCTTGTTGCTATTTTTTTCTCTTTGTGCCTTTGACTTCTACACTTTGCCTTTGTCTCACCTCCCTCTCTCTGTCCCCCTGAGCACTGGTTGAAGATGAACTGTTGGCTGCAAGTAGCTCTGGCCGTGCTGAGAGAGAGAGTCGAGCAGTGTGGTGACAGATAACAGCCAGGAGTGTCGGTGATGGTTTAAACAGCCTCTTTCACATGGTCACCTGTTTCCTTTCTCTCACTCTCTCTCTCTCTCTCTCTCTCCCATCCCCTGTCTCACTATTGCTGCTTTCTACCTGCCTTTTCATGTTCCCTCTCCAAGACTGAAACTGCTTTTTTTCCATCAACCCCTTCCACCTTTCTTTTTTTGCTTTTCCCCTCCATCATTGCTCTTTAAAACCTGGCAGAGAAAAGAGATGGAGGCACAGATAGATAAAGAGAGATACCACTTTAAGAGTCATGATTCATGGGTGATGTAGACTGTCAGAGAGACAGAGAGAGAGAGGGAGAGAGAGAGAGAGAGAGAGAGAGAGAGAGAGAGAGAGAGAGAGAAAGAGAGAGAGAGAGAGCTTGCTCAATAGTATTTGGGTTACTTAATTGTAGACAAGGCTGTCTTTCCTGCTTCAGTAGGCTGAGACATATTGCCCTTACTGTCAGTGACGCCTCAATGCCTGCCTTCAAATAAACAATTCTGTGTGTAGTTTAGTGTGTCCTGGTGTGTATGTTATTGTATCATCCTGTGTTGTCGTATCACCGCTGATGAATCCAGGGATGAGAGTGAAATTAGCTCTGAAATGCCTCAGCAGATTCAGAAATGTGTATGTTAATCAATAATATATCAAATATATCGCATTGTATAATTCACTTTAATTTGGATCATTACAAGCGAATGTAATTGTGAGCACACAGAAAGAAAACTAACTGTGCACAGTGTCTGGAGAGGAAGGACAGAGGAGTTAGATTACACTTTTAATCCCTGAGAAATAGGCATCTGAGGGTTCTGAGTTTTTCAGGATTTATGAGTGAGTGGGGCTCAATATCAAACCCATCTCCCTCCCTCTTTTGCTCTCCACCTCTCTGAAAGACACGCTCTGCCATCTCCATTTTGCTGTCTTTTAGAGTATGCTCCACCATCCATCTCCCTTGCTATCTAGCCCTTTCTTTCCCACCATCCCCTATCTTTTTCTCACAATGCATTTAAATGGGGTATTTAGAGATTCCGGCCTTTCTCATCTCTTCACACCTACTCTGAGGTAACCTCAATCCCTCAACAGCCCTTTGAAAAGGGAAAATGCCCCAATTGCTCCAGAAATAGGTCCCAGGAGATGCATGACAAACACAAAAGGAAGGGGGTGATATTTATGACAAAAAAAATGCCCTTGTCCCATTTCCAGTATATGTACCTACTGCAGGATCTTGCTATACTTTTTTCCACACAATGACCAGATGGTTTTGGTGATACTTGTTTATGATGCTGCTGCACAGAGTTTAAATCTCAGTGTCAGAGCTGCTCATGTTGTTGCCCCTGAGACCACAGCAAACAAAATGTGCCATCTGCTAATTTAAATGACAGTTTAAACAGGGACGTGGCCACATTAACGTGATGTCCTCACAGTTGTTTACAAAGTTTCAGATGTTTACGTCGAAATCCATCACTGTTTTATTGGATCATCATGGTCAGCATATATTTATGATGCACGTAGAATAGCATGCAATTTTATCGCTAGTCTGGGCCTGTTTTGTTGTTTAGTGGTGTTCTCTTTTGGATTTGTTTTTATTCTAGGTTGCGTACTTTTGGCGTTGTCAGTATCAAACTCAGTCATCTTACTGCAGCAATGGTTCATTCTGCTGGTAAACTACTTTTCAGTTTTTTAAAACATCAGGGATTAATGTCACAGCCAGTTTTGCCAGCCTGATGATGTCTTTTTATTCAATCAAAATATAGCAAAAATCTATTGCCAAAAGGACAGATGTGTAAATTCTCAGTTTAAAAAGCATGAATAAATAAAATAAAATACAATAAAGTGAAATAAAACAAAATAAGTAAAATTAAATTAAATTAAAAAATAACAATAAAATAAATATAAAATAAATTAATATTATGAGACTAGTCTGATTTTTCTGGCAAAAACAAAAACAAAAACAAAGCAAAAAAATGCTCCTCTGCTTATATCTCGTAAGCATGCTTGCTTTATTCGCTATCATAAAACATCTGAAACTCACATTCAGGCACATTCTCTCTTGACTCTTGACAGACATCGTGTGGAATAATCTGATGCAGAAGTTGAAGAGACAAGGTACTGCCAATGAGGTTACAGCAAAATGTAATTTACAAAATGTCGTGACATAATTCCTGGAATGCTCACAGACCGATGATGCCATATATAACAGTGTGGGTGGATTTGAGGACGATGTTTCCTTTTGACTTGCGGGTTTATTAGGTTAAAAAACATAACAGGTAAACTCTTCACATTGCAATTTACTGGACCGTTAATAGTAAAGTGTGTGTGTGAGTGTGTGTGTGTGTGTGTGTGTGAGACCTTGATACCACACCAGCTGTTTTATACTGCAAGTTTTTAATTATCAGAGATTTAAAACACCAAAAAAGATAATTTTTTAATTACAAAAACAAACAAGAGAATTCTGAAAGTGTTTACTAGCAGTTTGCAGTTAAATTTCCTGAATAATGGCCCTTGATGCAAGCCCTGTCTACATGTTTTTAAGACAGAGTAAACTGTTCGACCTTTCCAGCACACCTGCATTTAATTAGGCTCTAATGAAGTGCCCCTAAAAGCTTGACAATCTTTGGTGGAAAACTCAACACCGTCAGAAGTCAGCATGGGAGGGAAATGTCAACTAATGAAGAAGGAAAGACTGGCTTTAAACACTCTGGGGAAAACAAACAGCTGTAAGTCTCTTATACACCAACCAGCCACTGACAGATGAAGTAAATAACATTGATCATATTGGTACTATGTGTTGTTCTGCTGGAAAACTTTGGATTTTGCCATCCATGTTGATGAGACTTAGACACCCAGATAAACATTGTCCCTGAACAAGCACACTTCCTCATGCAAATTGAAATCCCAAATGTCACTGGTCTACAACTGCAGGAAAATGCACCCCACCACATGGAAAAAACACCAAACAATCAGGAACATGTTGAGGAACATGACAATGACCCAACATGTTGATTTGACCTCCAAACTTCCTACACCCCATTGTGATCAAGCATCAACAGGATGCAGTGGAACAAGTTGGATTGACAGAGGCCCCACCACACAAGTCAGAGTACCCAAAGGATCCAGTGACAACGTCCTGGTACCAGACCCCATAGGACACCCTGAGAGGTCCTCTTGTCCATGCCCAATGGTTCAGAGCATTTTTGAGTACATAAGGGGGACCAACACAATATTAGGCAGGTGGTCAAAATGTTTTGTCTGATCGGTGTATGTGCATGATCTACTGTTGCTGATGTTTATCCAGGCAAATAGTTTACTTCGTTTGTTGTTGTGGGAATATGGTACTGTTAATGATAAAACAGCTGAATATACAGTACAGGGTTCCCAAGAATATGTGAGAGCCATGCAAATTTGTAGCAAGTTGCTCCTTATGCTGACATTTAATGATCAAATAAAACTGTTAATTGATCGTTTTTCAATGTTTTAAGAATTAACCTGGGCTTTTTGCAGCTAATAGATATGTATTAGAGTAACTTACTTGAGGGATAAGTTATCCAAAATCATTTTGTGCAACTAAGAAGCTTTTCTTGAAGCCATCAAGCTACCTTTAAACCATCTGAAGAAAATTTTCTGTCTTACTTTTTGCATTTATTTAGAAAGTACAGTAGCAGCAACTGTTTGACCTCACCAGCCGCCGAACAATGAACTGGCTGCTGCAGGCGTTTTAACAGCCGAACTACTCAAACATCAAGTTACCCTGCCTCTGACTCATTGAAAAATAAGACTACATCTGCGTTGCCAGAGGGGAGATGCATGCATATTCTGTACACTTTATGTAGATAAAATTTCAAGATAATATTCAAAAGTCCTGGGGATGTACACATGTCGTTGCCATTTTCGGCTTTGTTGTTTAATATTTTCCTGATGATTAAAATCCCTTCTCAGAATTCATCATTAAAATCTATATTTAATTTCATGTAGCAGGGGACGACCAGAGAACTTCAGTAACTGACACAGGTGGCTAATTAAAAAGATAGAAAATTGAAAATTCTTTTGAAAATCTAAACACTGATCAGGGCAAAGCCGGTTCACAATAAAATATAAAGTAAGCAGTTCGCATACTTATTGTGTATTTTCATAATTACAGCTACATCCCTAGAGGCACAAACATAACAGTTCAAATATTTTGGCTTCAGCAAGACTTACTTCAGCACCAAGGACAGCACTCTGGCCAAGCACAAGTGCAACACATCACAGTACAATCAAGGCTTGTGACAATATGAGTGTATAGTACGCACATGTATGCGTGTGTCAGTGTGCATGTAGATGTCTTACCTAGCCGTGGGTCATACTGTCTCATCTGAACCTCTTCCACACAGTCTGCGGGGAACCATCCTGTCCTCCCTTTGACCGTGCCTTCCCAGAAACCTCCTTCCCCTATGCTCAGCACTGACAGAGAGAGAAAGAATGGGGTCTAAATCAGTCAAACATTGTCATAAAACAAGCCGAGCTGCTGTCACGGTGAGCTTGTGGAGTCTGTGGAGTCTTGGAAAAGAGACCAAAAAGTACAAAGGCCCATATAACACAGTGAGGTATTTAGGTTTTTATGTTCTTGGGTTATAAATTATACAATGGAGCGTGCACACAGGGAGAAGCAAGAAAGGGCAAGAGCAAAAGATTTAGTTTTACAAAAATACACACAAAAAGAGCAGTGATACAAAGGTGGAGACATTGCAAGATGAAAATATTGGTCTGGAACTAATGTACCGTACCAAGGTGTTTGGGCAGACACATTTTCATATACTTTAAAACAGGAAAAAAATCATAGAAAGAGAGACAGAGATTTTAAAAGTAGAGGGAAAAAAGTCATAGAAAGACAGTGGGTGGTAATGACAGAAAGAAAAAAACACTAAGGAGAGCTGGTGAACGAGAGCAAGAGGGCAGGGAGGAGAAAGAGAGAGATCCCTTCTAAGTTCCGCTGTGGTAATTAGAGATGAATGTATAGTTGATATTGATCTTCCCTGCAGGACTGAGCCAGCACGCTCATTTCTACAACACTCATCTATTATCCCGCCGAGCTAACAGACACAGAATACACACACGTGGACACACACTCACACTCCTCAGAGATCACCAGCTGGAACTGAAGCTTTGCCTGAGCGAGCCCTTCTTCTAAACTGGTTGCTAGGATACGCCAGTATGATGTTGCAGCCGGCAGACAGCCTGCTAAATGATGTAGTCTACTTCCTCCAAACTATATTCCACCCTGGCATGGGGACATGTCACAGTGTAACCTGGGGCACTATGAGAAGCAGCCAACTGGACTTCATTTGCAGTGAAACGATAGTAAACACTCCAATATCAGCAATTCACAGGATTCCTCGCTGTGTTGCGTAACAAATACATAATTTCTCAAGGAATTACTGCTGCACCTGGCCCACAATGAACTTCCCCTGAAATTCAGGGCCATCTACATTCTGTACAGAAACACACATGTTGAGTAGCAGAGTGTCTTTTAGAGGATATTTTTTCCCCGGATGGTTTTTCTCTCCTGGCATATTGTGTAATTATTGTCAAACAGAATGCTTATTGATGAATAAAACAGAAAAAACATCTCTTTGGTGGCTATCACGGCCACATAAACAATTTACTACAAAGGTCATCCTAAGTACACGGTATTTTTTTTAAAATCTGGATATTCACTTCCACACTCCACAGCTTGTCTATGCCAGGATGAACACTTGCTCACAAGAGAGAAGTGGTGTGTGAGAGGGAAGAAGAACGGCAGTTTATCGACTCCCTGCTGCAAAAAACATGACACTCAGCACACAGAGGATACATGGACTGATCCCCCTCTCTGATCTCAGCTTAACACAACTTTAGCGTGCCTGTCTCCTGAGAACAGACTCCCTCCGTCTCTTTTATTCCATGTTTAAACCCTTTATTTTCCCTCTACGCCACGAGTCGGTGTTTCTGAATGATTTCCCGGTCATCGCCTCCATCCCCCTCTTTGTCTCTGTCAGTGTGTCCATCTATACTGTAATGGTGTCCCTGCAGTAGACAGGTGCTGGCTGTGCTCTCTGTCCCCCATTGACAGAAATGAAAGAAAAGGTGAGACCTCTGATTGATCTTCCAGCTTGCCCTCGCTTACTTCTCTCACTCCCTTATCCTCAACTACTAATCTATTCCTGGTCCCTGACACCAACACCTGAAAACGTGGACAGAATCGACCGCTGAGTGTCTGAGAATGCAAGAAAAATTCACAAATTTAAACATAAAGAATATCCAAGCACACCTGTGTGTTCCACAGGCTGTTGTTTTTCCACATATATACAGACTTCCTCTTTAATTGACTTTAATCACACCCCAGGCACACTGAAATCTGAAGTCAAGCCAACTGATTGCTTGTCAGTAAAATCAAGAGCACACACACACACACAAGCATAGAAGTATTTTAATACATAACATGCTTGATAATCATCACAATGCCTTCAGCGTTTAAGAGTAAACACAAAGTGAGAAACAAACGCTGTAAACAAAATCTCATTATCTTTTTAGCACTCTTAATAAGTTCTTAATCATAATAGCGATGGTTATTATTTGGATGTATTACAGTGTTAAATGATCCTATATATTTTCGGCAAAGCTGTAACAAATAGTGGAGTTTCCACATTTTTTGAATTTTATTTACATCTTGTTAAAGATGTGTGTGTATTATAGAATGCAAACACAGCTAAAAGACATCCATGGACAGTATGTATGTGCCCTGAAATGTACCTTAAGAGTTCCCTGCCATGTGAATAGCCTCTACCTCTCACTGTCGCTCTGTTTTGTGGCTTGCCAACATTGGCATGACAGCTGTCCCTGTGAATCAGATGTGGGCTCACAAGAGCCAACAGGAACAGGAAGGGATTCAAACAGTGCATATCTGTGCAGGAGGATTTACAATATGTGTGCTGTCGTCCAACCAGACTGCTCTGGGACGCTGCCATGTGGACAACACCAGTTATAGACAGTAGTGGGAAAAAAGGGTGCTTTCTGGACAGTCGGGTTTTAGAAAAGACTGAAGAGTTTTTGCAACAAGGAGACACACTCCATAACACGTCAGCTAAACTCATGAACCCAAAAAACTCACCAGCAGGTTTAAAAGCTTTTTTCTTTTTTGAAATACCAAATTTACCAAATGTATCCTATAAGTAATGTTTCAACTTTCCAAAAGTCCTTAAACTAACCATGTGTAACTTTATTTCTGTCTGGATATTGCATCATTATGACTTTGTTCTACATGTCTCATTTAAGATTTTGCCAAAAATGTACAGTTTGTAGTGACCACATCCTGTAAAAAAAAAAAAAAAAAAATTCTGAACTCTGCGTTGCAACTGAGAAGCAATACAATTGATTCTAGGGTCCTCCATATCAGACCATATTCACACAATGAGTAATCTGATCAAATTTTAAAACACTGTCCTGCTTTGTCTAAAGGTCTGTTTGGGGTCATCTAAACAACAGCTCACTACGTCAGGCAATCAACACCTCAGCTGGACATCAGCTGTGCGGCACGATAAGAGGTCAGTCCTATCTGCCCTGCTTCCCTACAAGCCGTGACCTGTCACGCTGACTCATAATCACCTCCACAGGTAAATTAGTGTGAGCACAGTCACAGCATATGTTGGCAAACATTCAAACACAGTCACACATGAACACACATGCACCACCACACACATGGCTTTATACTGAGTGGGCAGTGTCGTGTCAGGCTACAACTGTACACCTGTAAGGTGCTGGATGCGTTATGTAGGAATATTTTACAACATGAAGTTGAGGGTGTTGGGTTGTTGCTGTGTTTCAACAGGTACATGGTCATTGTGAAACTAAGAGTGTAAATCACAGGTTTTACCACCAAAACTGCAATATAATATCAATTCTTTCAACACAATGATACATAAAATGATACAGTATTTGCAGATATCACAAAGTCTGCACTGATGCGATTTTGATTCAGTTCAGTTTAGTGGCCTGTGATCAGCATTAGATGATATCAGTGGAATTTATATCAGCTCACAAAAACCAATAAAATATGAATTCAGTTTTATTTCTGAACTCTTAAACAATCTACACTTTTTAAAAAAAGAGAAAGAAGACATGTTTTCACAATTAATTGCCACATTTAGATGCAAATGATTCTGATCAGTTCACTTAAAGGTGATGACGTAGATTGATGTTTTAACTTTGACACTCCTATGGGACCTTTGATTATTGAATCCATATATCCAGATCAATGGATCAAGACAGTCGGAATTGAAACCTGCGACGTCCATCCCAAAGGTACCAAGTACAGTTTAGGTTCAGGAACTGCGACCTGCTCTCATGTTCCTCAAATCACTTGATAAAAACTCTTAACACTGTACAAGATCATACTGGAGATATGTATCAACTGACTGAGGTTTACTGTTACTACATCTCCTTATCTGACAACATAAGCGTGTTTTAGCTGGGCTATAAACCATATTCATTTAATTACTAACATTTGGAATTCCTTACCTTTTCATCTTTGCATATTTTACAATTTTAAATAAACTATTTGGATTCTGGCTGCATGGTGGCTCATTTGTTAGCAGCGTTGCCTCTCAGCTAGAAGATCCCCAGTTCATGTCCCGGTTAGGACACCTGGGATCTTTCTGTGTGGAGTTTGCATGTTCTCCCTGTGCTGCGTGGGTTCTCACTGGGTACTCCGGCTCCCTCCCACATTCCAAAGACATGCTGAGGTCAATTGATTATTCTAAATTGTCTGTAGGTGTGAATGTGAGTGTGCTTGGTTGTCTGTCTCTATGTGTAGCCAGGCAGGAGACCTGTCCAGGATGTCCCCAGCCTTTGCCCGAGTCGGTTTGGATAGGCTCCAGCCCCCCGCGACCCTACAGAGGATTTGACCCTCTGACCCACAATCTGCTGTTGTCCACTGGAATACTCCTCAGATTAAAAAGTCACTCAAATAAAAATTGAGAATGAAAGAAATTGTGATCCGCCTCATTTTTCCAAAAAGTTATTTGATGAATGTCAAATTTCTATGAAAATAAAAGTACTGTAACTATCTACATACTCACTGACTTTTAGCAATACCATTTTCTATGACTTTTTCATTAAATGAACAAATTTCGAGATTGACAACCAAACACAGCTCAGGTGCAATGCACAATGAGATATTGTGTAGTCTGTCACTCTTTCCAACTTACTGTATTTAAAGACCTTGCAGAAATTCACTGCATGTTGCCACTGCAGATTGTAAAGCATCTCACTGGACCATTAATGAAAATTCTAAGCTTTTATAGAAACAACATACAGAACGAAGCCTGAAGTGTGACCAGAAAGGAGAGTAGCATAATAGAGAGCCCCTGAGAATGAAACAAAGCGAAAGAATGTGACAGAAAGAGGCTTGCATTCAGCAATGACAAAGAGAGATGGGAGCCAGCTAAAGACAGACACAAGCTGACAAAAGGAAAGAGCTATGTTTCAACAGACGCCGAGTTATTCATGACTGTCCAAGAAGTCTGCCGTCTGGTGAAAAGTCGTGTACAGTATTGTTCTGTTTTTGTGCATGTTGCTTCTGTGTTTTGCCCTCAGTAAAGTCAGTCACGACTCCTAGTTTAAAAATAGCATCAGTGAAGATGCAGAGCTATTTATACTCTTCACACACCCTGCCTGCAGGCTTCAATGCATCCCCGCTCAAGTACGTGTGTGTTTGTGTGTTTCTGCCTGTGTGTGTCTGAAGACCGACTGAGCTCATTTTAATTCTTGCTTTGCTTTGTTCTATTGCTTTGAGCTGAGTCATTCATTTTGTTTCTCCTTCTCTCATCGTCTTTGTTCCTCTGTACACCAAGCAGCCACACAAACACACAATCATGCACACACACACATGAGCTCCGGAGGGTAACTGTCGTCAATGAATGAGTGACAGCTGTTGAGAACAGGAGTAGACTTTCCAAAACACACACACACTAACATATTTTCCCAGGTAACAGTGAATGCGTCAAACTCCTGTATTTGCCTGCAGAAACAGACAATAAAGGATGCAGCTGTGCTGAGATCTGCTGATGGCATTCTGCCACTGATGCACTCACACTGATGCAGACAGAAATGCCATGGATGATTTGCCAAAGCCAGAATACACCTTGATTTCCCTTTAAATGCCACGATAGGATTTCTGCATGTTGGATTTGCTCCAAGAAACAGGAAAACTCTGATGTCACTATTACTACATAACCCACTCTGGGAGATAATTAACTAGCTTGTGCAACTATTTAATTCCTAACTGTTGGTTTAAAGGTAGTCGTGATGCTTCATGGTACCAATTTGAATAGTTTAAACAACCTGCTTCCTCAATTTGTCCCTCTAAATGCTGCATAATATTCGTAATGCTTTCTATTAACTACTCTATAAAATGATCTGTCACTCACTTTCATTTTCCTAGTCTACATTTATTAACTGTGGTCTCTGGGGAGACATAAATTAGTGCAGTTCCATATCTTACAGTATCACGTTTAAAGTGGTGGGCTGTACATTTTCTGCATCCAATTTTCCACAGCTGCATTATGCAGATATATTAGAACAGCTAAACAGTGGGACAGAGTAAGGAGATGCCAACAATTAGCTATCTGCTCAGTAGATACACCTGGTAGACTGTCGTCACCTTGTTTGACTGTTGATAGCAGCCACTTGAAGACACATTTAAACTGTTGCAACCAGGAGGTTTCTGATGAAACACAAGATATTGTCATTTTTTTTCACCATTCTGTTGCTGCTCCCTGCTGTTCACTTGATGAGCAGTGCTCCACTTCTCTGTTTCCTCTCAAGCATAATAACTAACAAACAAAGAATGCATTCTTACAACCAGTGTTGAAAGGTGTTAGCACCTGAGACAAAAAAACAAAACTTCAAGTGACTGTAACAGATTCAAACATGAGGCTTCAGTTAAATGACAGGAAGATGTTAGGCTTGATTGGAATAGATGCCAGTGTATTCGAATTATATTTAGTTATAACTTAAAAAAATGCATCACTATTACTCCACCTCTGATCCTGACCATCAGATGAGCTCTGACAACCAGTGTAAGAATCCCACTGTTACCCATTTAAAAACACTGATATGAGGCAGTTTATCATGGTCTTTGTATGCATACAGTGACGGTTAAGCAATGTGAAAAGGGGACTTGCTGAGTAAGGCCAATGTGAATAAAGAGTAACTATATATCTGAACCTACACAATAGTGTGTGGATAAGCGTGCACGTGTCTATGTGTGTGTGAAACAAAGTGTGTGAAGGTGAGCGAGAGCATTCCAATAAGCAGAGAGCTGCTGTTATTAGATTTGGATCCCTGCAGTCTTTATTAAACCTCAGCTCAATTCAGTGTAATAGAGAGAGAGCAGAGTTGCATCTTTATGAAACAAGGGGGACACTGGCAGAGACATGCTAATACATGTCTACACACACAAACACACACACACACAAGGAAGAGCAGAGGGGACTATGTGCAGCAGTGCAACAGTGATGGTCATCATTGCCTATATGAGAGGGAGAATATATGTTGATGCTCTGCAGGCAGAACATAGAGCACATAGAACCATGTAGACTGAGTTGTAAACAGCAAAATCAGTTACAAAAGCTAAAAAAGAGGAGAATGAGAAAGGAAATTAGGTTTAATGAAAAGGATGAAGGTGGACACAGAAAAGGAACAGAGGTGGCAAGCAATTGAGAAGGTGGTGTGGAAAAGGGCAAGTGGGCCCCAGAGTAGATACAAGACTGAATGAAGTGCAGAGCCAATAAATAACAAGGAAGAGGGATAGTCACACTGCTCTGAGGCAAACGTGTGTTGTGGTTTTCTGCGTGTTCATCCTCACAGGAGTTCTTTTGCTTAGAAGAGGGTGAGAGAGTGGTGCAGTCTCTGGCTCATCAGTATTCCACAGAGAGAGAGGGAGACATAGAGATAGAGGGGAGAGAGAGAGAGAGAGAGAGAGAGAGAGAGAGAGAGAGAGAGAGAGAGAACCTAAATGAAATGAAGACTTGACGAGCGTAAGAAAAAAAGAAGAAAGAAATATGGAAACAATGAGAAAGCTTTTTGTGAATGACAGCAGAGACAGAAGAAGGAGTGGAGCAAAAAAGGAAGAAGGGTGCAGAAAAAAAGGAAAAGCGAGGAGGGCGGGAGTGTTGTAAATTATAGTGGGAGGAGGAGGAGGAGGAAGGGAGGTGGGAGGAAAACTCCAAGGCTGACTCAGAGGGATCCCTCTTCACTTCTCATCTCGTCTCCTCCCTCCCTGCCTCCCTCACAGGCTTGAAGGGAGCTACATGACACTTCTCTTCTTTCATTCTCATTTGCTTTGTATTCCATCTCTCTTTCTTTCTCTCGGTCTGTATCAGGTGGACACAAAAATAGAACAGGCTGCCTAATAGTTTCCCTTTTTCTAACTCCTGGGCAAACTGACATAAAAGCCTGACACAGAAATAGTTATTTATCTTTAATATGCAAATATCCAAACATGATATGAAGAAATCATCACTGTCCGGATCACCTGATACACTGACAAGAGAGGAACAAAAATGTAGAGGAATCCTCTGTCAGTATATGCAAGTGATTGATTAGCTGTAGACCAACCATTGATTGTCTGTTGATTGTTAATAGATCAGAGATAGATTGTTTGTTGTTGAGTCATTAATCATGCAGCTAATCGTTTGATTGACCAGTCGGGGTGTCACATAAATGATGGTGTTTATGCGGTGATAAATGAACATGCCGTAATGAGCTGACCAGCGACCATGGTGCAGCCAAGGCAACACTTTATTACATGACAAAAAAGCCCGTTGCTGATTGAAATTGCATGCGAGTTGCGTTGGCGAGTGGACATGAAGATGAAAACAAGGACATCAGTAATAAGTGCAGACAAAACCTTCAGTTTCTCCTTGAAGGGATGGTTTGGTGTTTTTTTGGGGGGGGGGGGTGGGGGGGTTGTATGAGGTATTTACACCAATTAGGGGTATAACATGATGACCACCTGCCTAATATTGTGTTGGTCCCCCTTCTGTATTCAAAAATGCTCTGAACAATTGGGCATGGACAAGAGGACCACTCAGGGTGTCCTATGGGCTCTGGCACCAGGACATTGGCACTGGATCCTTTGGGTACTCTGGCTTATGCAGTGGGGCCTCTGTCAATCAAACTTGTTCCACTGCATCCTGTTGATGCTTGATCAGAATGTTTGGAGGTCAAATCAACATCTGTCATCTGTCATCATCCGTCTGTGGTCATAATGTTGTTGCTGATCGGTATATACTATTCAGTGTAGTACCTACAGTAGATGACAGTCAGTATTTACCCCAGTTTGGAGAAGCCGAAAGGAGGTCTGGCAATGGGCTAAACAATAAAAAACTGTAGACAGGGTCAGCAGCAAAATTTATTTTAGCCACCTAAATAAAGGCCCAACTAAAAGAATTTCAACCAATTTAAATCTTAAGATTGTCCGTGTTGTTGCTGTGACTTTAACACATTAGTTCAGATCTTAAACCCCAAGGTCACACCAGGTAGATTAGCTACTGCTACTGTTTGTCAAAGGATCCTGTGGCTTTGAAGAGAGCACAGAGCAATATAAAAACTCCAGTTCCCAATCCGAAAGCCTTGTCTGAAAGCAAGGTAAAGCAGTGAAAATATTCTAAATGTAGGTTTAACTAAAACTATTATTGATTGTGGGCCATTTTTAAGTGGCTAAAATACATTTTGCTGCAATTCCATCCATAGCAGTAGCTTCTGTGTAGGTCGTCCCTTCTGCTTCTCCAAACTGGGGGTAAACAAACTTTCATCTATTGTAGGTAAAACACTGGCTATTGATAAGTACCTTATACAACCCCTCCTTCAATGAAACCAAACCTTTCTCATTTTACACAATCTTTTTCATGTTATAAAAAGATCACAAAACTTTCTTGTGTGAAAAAGAAAAGTTCTGTTAAAACGTCTTAAAAAATAAATGTACACCATCAAACATCTGTGGCCTGGCATCTGTACACTGCATTGACCAATATCAAGTTGCACACTAGTCAGACAAACACAGTACTGATAACAAAGACATACACAACTAATTGCACATATACGCACAAACAAAACAAATGAAACACCTTAGTAATGCATAAAACACCCAGCCACATGTTAGGCTACATGTTTGTCAGTCATGTTATATGACCGCTCTGTGTTACAGTGTCTCTTAAGCACAATGATGTATGGAATTAAATTTGTGTCAGTATAACTCAACAAATCCTCTTAAATATAAAATAAAAATAAAAATTAGAAGGAGAACTTCTGAAGCAAAAAATTAAAAATCACACATGTAAAACACAAAAACTGTTCAGTTAATGGGGAGGCAACCAAGAAAAACCCCACCTGTCACAAAGGGTTTTGTGTCAGAATTACAGAGGAAAATCAGTGATAACAAAGAAGAGAGAAGTGTATACCGAAGGATATACTATCAGAAATGTCAAAGACCGATAGTTCGGCTTTAGTGAGTTTTATTCTATACTAAATTCTAATTTTTGTTTTATATTTAGTAACTTTTGTTTGAATATATTGGAAGAAATATGTTGCCATAAAGATGGATTTTTTTTGTATCAATATAATGTGGATTTTTTTTAAACATACCAACATTCACAACAGAATGAAAGAAAACGGAATAGGTGGCTTGTTTTCTATCATAAACAGAAGACAACTCTTTCTATTTTAGTGCCAGAAATATGGTGCAATAAAACACAGTTTATTCCTGTTTGTTTGTATTAAATTTTAGGGAGGTCTGCATGCATTAGGAAAAAAAGCTCTACAAGAAAAGGTCAAGACACCAGGTTTTTCTAAAATTTGCTAGAAGTTACTCAAACTGACATCGCCAGGTAAGGACATGACCTTTTCATGCACATTTTCAGGTCCACCACAGCAAAGTAGGTTGTAACTATGCAGGACAGAAAACGCCTATTGCTTACAACCATCTGGTGTCAGCCCCAACTCAAACAATGTGCGTCACACTGTACATGATAGAGCGATTGTTAGTCAAAAGAATATCAGTGTTACTGTTGAATATTTATCTGTATCAGTCAATGGCTCCTGTTTATGCAGCAGTGTTGCTGTTCATGTTTATTCATACACTGATTAACTCTGCAAATGCTGTTTCTGCTGTGTTTCTAATTAGCATTTTGTACGAGGCTACATCCCAGTAAGTTAGATGTATGCTAGGCAAGCATGGCTTTTAATTTCAATGAGAGGGTAAGTGTGGGACGATCCTGTCAGCCAGGGTGCGCCATATGGGGATGTTTGGAAAACAAACAAACTAAAAAAAATCAAAAACAAAAGGGATGAGAGTGTAATAGGAGGACAGGTGGTGTGTTCAGCAGGGAGCAGGTAGGTGCGTGGGCAGGACTTTGCACCCCGCTGTTACTCTGATTGGACAGCAACGTCCTTGCCTTAGGCTTGTGACCCTGTCCAGTATCAATAACACACACACACGGAGCTTGGAACATTATGAATGACCAACGAGTGAAATCTGTTAATAAACTTGCTTCAGGACCATTTTGTGATAACATTAATTGCTCCTGAGAAACACTGGGCACAAACCCCTCATCCCCAACACACTTTTTCCTTAAATGTCCCCACACACATGACACCACTCTATTAAATTTCTTTGTAGCTCTCTCAGGCTTTCCTTTTGGGGCTTGCAAACATACTATCAATGGATATTAATCTAATTTTAAAAAATGCTTTTTAAGTATAATACATTTTATTCCTCTCTGTTGTAGCTACACTTCTCCCTTCTAGTCAGATCTAACACAAATGAAACATTTGCCTAATGGGGTGTAGCTGGCTGGTAGGAAGCTCCTGTAATCAGTGATAATTTCTCCAAGGGATTAAAGTAATGACGCTTCTGGATAAGCTCACAAATGTAAGGACATGTATGAAAAGGATTCTATCGATGGCTTAACCTTAAAACACAGCACACAGGGGGGATGTCAATTTTTGCCAGTGCAAGCAGCTACCCTTCTTTACAGTTTTTCCTGTCTGGTATCAGAGTGTAAAATCCTTGGTAAATACAAGTGATTCTTGGTTCTCTGGGGTTTTAGTTAATCTTTTATTATCTAAAGAGGTGAGAGCAAACATAGTTCGGCAATCGATATATTTTACTTTCTGACACTACTAAGAGAGACTTTCACAGACATTTAATAGAACACGATATTCAGAAAATGATGTGATCATTGTCAAGATCACATCTACAGCAATTTTCCTTGCATGAATAACTCTCTTTACTATTATAGTGGTGTAATAATGACTTAATAATATTTTTTCTGTACCTGCCCAGGGACAACAGATGCAAAAAAAAAGCTACAAGCTAACTTTGGTGTCAGTTACTTTTATTTGTGCGCTGTCCCTGCAAAATCAACATCATACAAAAAAAAATCACACATGCTGGAAGGTCAGCAGGCCACATACAGGTGGTAGATATGCCTCAAAGTGCTGTCAGATTGTATAGTAACTTTGAACACATTCATTACAGTGATATGAGCTTCTTGTATGAGTCTGTTTAAGCTATGTGCAGTGAAAGACACACAAAAAGGTTTGCAGAGTGTTAACTGCAAAATAAAAGATCAAAAAGCATAATGCACAAGTGCTACTCATAAAAAATTAATTGTATATTGTGTATACATATGTATGTGTTCAAAGGTACACAAGAGGTAGGAAAGCAGAGAGGAACAGAATAAGAGAACAAGGGCAGAGAGAAAGAAAGACAGAGAGAGAGACATTTCTTCCATATGTGCCTCGGATATTAGGACAGCTGGTTGCTGAATACTTGAAGGATGCTGTTTATCTAACTTGTGGGAGGCAATTACTTACACTATGCTGCACAAAGACAAGCACACAGGCAGACAACACATTGATACACACATGTGTGCCGCACACGCACGTCACGCTGAAAACAACAATGGAGAGATGCTCATACTTGCACATGCACAGAAACACATACACACCCTTCATGCTACTAGTAGACAGAGATAAAGTCTAATTAATTCACCCCAAGCTCACTGTGGGAAGCTAACAATGGTATTTAGTCTAAATTCAACACTTAGAACACAGGCTTTCATCCCGCCTGATTTGCAGATACGAGAAAATGGAAGAATATTTCTTAAAATTAAAGAAAAATGCATTTAAAAGAAAATATTGTCTTTCGGTATTCAATGGATTTTTTTTAAAACTACACTAAAGGCATAATTTTATCAGTTTTATTTCTGCCTTAAAATGACATGTCAGAGCTGGAAAATGCACTTAGTACTTGTTGCTTGGTAACGGACAGATGCATATGCATTTTAGTGTAACAATAGCAAGCTGTGTAATCAAAAATATGATGCATTGTGCACCGTTTCATTTGTGTAATCGACCGGCTTTTAGTCTTGTCCAGAACACACATGCACAACAGTGTGTATGCATGTGTAGCTATTGTTGGGAAGAATTAGGTACAAGACAAGCATACTATCAGAGAATGGGTTCAACTGAAGGTGTCTGCAGTTCTATGGCAGTGATCAGCACGCCTGCTTTACTGAATGGCTAAGCTGCTGTGTCTGTTCCCACAGATCACAACTGCAGTAACAGATGCTTTCTGAGCCTGTGTAAAGGTAGACCGAGAGTAATCCATTAAAAGCCACTATATGGGTACATATTTGTGTATTTTTGTCCCTATAGCTGGTCCAGGTATCCTCCATTGCCCACAGCAATGTTAATATTCTGCACACACTGGGTGCGGCCAAACCCCATTAATCATGTTTGTGAATGTCTAATCTCAACATTACTTGCACTGGTTTCATTTTCATGGCTGTCTGCAAGATTTATAATGGCGTTTGGAGAAGGTGTATGTGGTGTGCGTGTGTGTGTGTGTGTGTGTGTGTGCAAGAGATGTAATACACTGTTACGGAAGCATGCTCTTAAGTGTGTCACCTTGTTGAGGAGAAGAATGTCCTGAACGTGCAGTTAATGCTCCCTGTGTGTGTGTGTTTGTTTGTGCATGGGGTGGGGGAGGCATGTTGACACACACATCTGTTCCTTTAAAGTGGAAATATCATGCTCATTTCCGGCTCTATATTTTTGTTCTTGGACTCTACTGGAGTAGCTTTACATGATTTACAGTTGCAGCTCCTCATGTTTTGAGTTTGCCTAAAACAGGCGATAATAGCTACAGGCTCTCGTTAAAGGCCCACTTTCTTTTGATTGGCTGGCTTTGCAGAAGCCTTTGCTTGTGAGCATCACTCTCTTGCCAGTTTGTGAGTTCTGAAAAGAAGCTTTGAACCTACAGAGCAACATAGTTTCTCACGCTTGGCTAGAAATAGCAACTTCTCAAATCCATCTGTAGATGTTTTAGCCCAAATCCAACCTGTAAGTAAACAACACGAACATCTGCAGAAACAAAAATTACAGCAGGAGATCTCTATCATCTTTCAGTCATAAACTGAATATACATTTTTTTCCATATAATCCCTGTTAACAGGTGTACATATGCAATATATGCTAAAATGCCAAATGAAATAGAAACCATTTGCATCAGGAAATACGAAAAGAAATGTAGCTTATAAAATATTATTCTACTGTCGCCAGATAACTGCATAGTATCTCCCTACAATGTTGTTTTTTTTACAGACTGCCTATAATGCTACTGTTTCATGGACATATATTAATCAAGAAGTCCGTAGTTTAACTTTGTGTGTAGTGTGTATCATGATATACATAAAACAGAAAATGTGTGAATGTATAAAATGTCCCCCTCAAAATTGTTTTTGTGTTCCTGTGTGAACTATGTGTTTATTTTGCACAGTCACACGTTTGTATCTGTGTGTGTGTGTGTGTGTGTGTGTGTGTGTGTGTGTGTGTGTGTGTGTGTGTGTGTGTGTGTGAACACAAGTGTGCAAAAAGCTTGACCTGGTTATGGTGGCATGTTTCCCCATTCGTTACCATGGTGACAATAAGTGGCCTTTCAAGAGATGTCCATCCGGATGATGGGATCAGATTACATCAATGAAGGGAAAGAGCAAAAACAAACACTGGGGTGAGCGAGGGAATGAGTGCAGAGAGGGGATACAGAGGGTGTGGGGATGGACCATGGGGGCCTATAAATGGAGTGTACCAGTGTTATCAAACACAAACACACACATACAGCATAGCCAAATGCACATGTACACATCTGTACACACAGGCAGACCATAAAATCTGATAATCTCGGAACCACACATTTCTTCAAACTGCTATCACTGACACAAGATCAAATACACACCCTCAAACATAATATGATCTCAAGCATATGCTGTTTTTGCAAGTAAAGTAAATAAATGTATTTATGGGGTTCTTTTTACCGACAAAAGTCACAAGGTACTTGACAAGAGCCATTATACAGCATAAATCCTGGAATTAAATGCCAACAGAAATTCAAAACACAAGAGGTAAATGCAATACCAAAATCAAAAATTGCGGTCCAGTGATACTTGGTGAGTGAAGAAGGATAAAGGATCTCATTACGTAGGAATAACAGCCTGCTTGGAGAGCTGGATGTGGATGACCCTGCTAAATGGTGGACAGCGGGACTGTTTGTCTAGACGAAGGCTGTCAGGGACATTGATCGCAGACAACAGACCAATAGACTGACAATCACAGACTGAAGACTGGGAGTTTTTCCAAGCAATTCTTCATAATAGATAAGAAACTAGTCGGATAAAACATGGGCTCCAGAGACTTGAGCATTTGATTCAGACTGTGGGACTAAGCACACATTAAAGGCTCATCAACTGTTGCACATGGGAGCTAGATGTGCATTTATTAGGGCAAATGTATATAAAGGATGAAAAAGTGGAATTGTGTCACTTTTGAGAGACTGTTTTTACATTTTTTTTAAAAATCTTTCAACAGTCACATAATTTATTTGCGGTAACAGAATTGTAGACAATTGCGTCTACTAAAGGATTTAGAGTTCAAATCACTTTGTCATCCTTCTTTCAAAATAAGAAAATAAAACATTTTTACCTTGATGTTCATCAGAATCATCATCACTGTCATTAGTGTAATCGTCAGCATCCTCATCACATTCGCTGTCAGCTATAAGGCATTACATGTGTTAACACATAACTGATAAATATGTAGCTTCAGCACTGTTAATGGTACAAATAAACATATTAATAACACCACAATGCTCAAAGCTATTGAGTGGCTACAGGTAGGTTCTGAACACTATCAAACCACAATATTTACCACTGCATGTTACTGCAGCAGTATGGACTTTATTGGGAATCTTACCAGGACGTAGCACAAAGTTTAACATTTTAGTTAGTAATTGCACACTGCCAGAAAAATGTCATGCTGTACAAAAACAATAAATAACTGAGAATGTCCCTTCACTGAAACTAAAATGGGGGTTTGAATTTAAAAACACTCTTTGGCCGCAAAAAGATACTGGTTAAATGACTTTCTTTCAATTAGTATTTCATTCGACTTATTCCACTAAATTTGAGATGAAATCTTGCAGTGAGCAAAAACTAGTTACCACAACACGATGACTTTCATGTTAAGACGAAGGTATCGGTTAAGTGACATGATACAGCTGTGGGTTTTTACTTAAAAGGACGTGCTATAGGAGGTGTTGCTATAAAGGTCTACTGTATTTACCATCTGAGTCCAGACTGACATTTCTCACTTCAAGTAAAAGTAGAAAAACAAGAAATTGTTATTTTTAAGAATTCTATTTTCACAATAGATAAAAGCAACTTGACAGGAAACATACTACCTTCTACTGCTGAGAACTACAAAATAATCGGGTCTTCATAAAGCAAAATAACATTTCAAAAAGTCTACCTCTCTCTATAACATTCAGTATTCAGTGCCATAACAGGCCAACAATCTGTCCAACCAACAGGTGAGGTAGCAAAAGTTAAACTACAAATCTAAGCATCTAACTCTAGTCACACACACTGACACTCACAGACGCATCATTCAGTGAGATTTACCCAGTCTGATCTCATCGTAGACATTCTCCTCTGGTGTAGCTAGTGATTAACAAGGGTGTGCAGACATTAACAAGAAGACAAAGATGAATGTATAAACGTCTGTGTGTGTTTGGGGGGCTGGGTCGGGCGGGCTAATTATCTAACTATAACTGAATCACCATGTTTCAGTATCAGTTAGCTTCAGGGCACAAATAATGCTGCTGATTACTTCACATATATGAAGTATACAAATGCAAATATATAAAAGCAAACACACACAAACTAGCTTTGATTTGGAGCTTATCAACAGCCCTGAGGATGTATATGTTTTGACTTGTTTGGCACTGTAGTCAGGAGGGTGAGACAAGAAAAGAGAAAAAAAATTATATCCTCCTCCTTCTCTTTTACTCACCTTACCTCCTTTTGTCCTCCATTGCCAAAGAGCCCTATTACTATTAGCAACTCACCCATTTATGAATGCAGATTAGATGAAATGCATTATATATCAAACCAAGGGTCATCCATCTCTAAAGAAAGTGTCTCTAAAGAAAGAGCCTTCCTGTGCACCATGAGGGTTGGTCTTTACCTTCTATGAGTATAAAAAATGAACTAAAGAGAAAAGACAGCCAGGGCTGTTCAACGACCAGCTGACGTCACTGACGTATTTCTCAATTTATATCCCAAAACTACAGAAGCACAGCAAATGCAACACAGTAATGGTTATGATGGTCAGTGTTGCATAACAGAGCCAGATGGTTTACTTGGCTGGGTTATGGTGCTGGCAGCCATATGACTGTAAGCTTGTTTCCTGCATGGCCAACATGAAAGAACGGCAAAACACTGAGTGTTCACATTAGTGGCAGGGTTATGGATTCAGTTGCACCAACAGAAAAGCCAGTGAAAGCAGATCCATACAGTAGACGGAGGCGTGTGAGGCTGCTGTTGAGTCATCACATTTACAAAAACATTTGTGTCAACATCAGTATGCATCGCACTCTCAGACAATGCCCTATCATTCAGTTTTCATCAACAAAAACAGTCATCATCTGTTTGTTATTCCCGTGCAAATAAACAGCAGTGTTTCCATAAAACAGACACAACACTATAAAGATGAGGCATCACAGCATACAGGAGGAGGTCTGCTAATAAAAGTTTGTAAGGTCAAAGAAGGAGGAAGACAGAAGACATTAAGGGAGAGGTGGGAATACTTGAGTTCACATCCAGGCAGAGAGAAGGGGTCTTGGCACTGGATTTTGACTAATATTTGTGAGTAGTTTGCTACTGAATATTTTTTTTAAAGGAGTGAGAGATGAGTGTGTGTGTGTGTGTGTGTGTGTGTGTGTGTGTGTGTGTGTGTGTGTGTGTGTGTGTGTGTGCGTGTTGTGGTTGTACACAATCCAAATTGAAATTACAAATTGACCCTTAATCTGTACTTCCTGTAGCTCTGTAGATCTGAAAGGAACATAAGAGGTCTCAGCATGAGTGCAGCCCCTCTCTCTCTGGCCCTTCTAAGGACATGAGGGAACTGTTTCCATTAAGCTAATGTGGGTTTGATCCACGGTGATATATGTGAAGTGGCAGGATGTAGGGTGTGGGGTCAATGTGGAGCTGGGTGTCTGTGGACAGGTGATAAGAGGAGGTAGAAAAGCAGTTGTGTGTTCAGGGGGGGAAGCACTCTCAGAGAGGAGCAAGAACACAGTATATGTATGCATACCAACAACCAAAAGCACACGGGACCTGTTTGAATTTGCATGCCCTCTCCTTGAAGTAATCACAGATTTATACTGAGATTGTACACATATCTCAAGTGGATTCAAACAGGGCCAAGAACTAATTGCTTCACTGTAGGTGGAAGGGTTGACACACTGAGGTGTGTGGGAGAGATACAAGGGTGAGAAGAATATTATGGAGTTTACCTTCTACGTCATTACAGTCATAGTCTGGAGTGAAGCATGGATGGAGACAAAAGCACACACACACAAACACATGAAAGCAAAGCCACCACACCTCTGTGTAAAGCAGAAAACAGCACATTTAAAAGTCAGTGAAGTGTGAATTCACAATGTCAAGCTCAAACTTCGCTGACATGACTTCCAGGTTGAGAGGTTACATAACAACAGCCAAAAACCTAGTGTAATAATGACGTGTTTTGTGTCTGAGAAGTATGACAGCATCGTAATGTTTGCTTTTTGGATTCTGCAACAAACCCAACTTTGACACTCATGCAAGCCACATGTAGTCATGGACTTCCCAGGAGATCCTAAACCTCACAAGTGGTGATGATGGAAAGATGCTGACACGATATGAAATACAGAATATAAACAGCAGTAATGTCAAGTGTTAGTAGTTACAGTAGTAGGTTAAGTGAGGCAAAAAACATAAAGCAGCACAAATGATAGCAGACAACCTACCTTTGACCCTTTCTCCACGGTTGAGTTGTATCTCCCCCTCCCCCTGTGGCGAGTAGGGCTTGACCACAATGAAAGTACGTCCTGGGACAGCACTGTAGAGTTTTCGTTTGGGCCCGCGGGGGCCGGCCAGTGCTGGAGGGGTGTGATGAGGTGGGCTTGGGTCTCGCTGCACTGAACCGGGGCTGTAAACAAACACATATGTTACTGTGGTGATTCCAGGGAGCTGGTAACTGAAGCCCGTGGTCACCGACATGGTCGTCAGTGGGACAGCAACCTGGTGACACCCCCTGGTTGTTATGGTGGACAAGGAGTGATTCATAAACAAGCCCCTGTGCCTGCCAATCAACAGTCAATAGTCAGTGTTCCATGGGAGAGTCATGAGAGGAGAGTACACTCCTCCCAACCACTCTCTCCCTTTCCTCTTCTTATTCTCTCTCTTCCTTCCTTAATAGCAAAGACAGTATCCTTCTTGCTCTCTTTTACCTTCTATCTCTCCCCTCTCCCTCGCATCCTAATCAAGGCAGAAGCAGAAATATACAAGAGTAAAAGGAACTGCACTGTTTCCTTTTCTGTGCAGGTCTGTCCGATCCGTCTGTAAGCCCCCCTTTAGTCAAACACATCCTGAGTTTGGGCTCCAGCAGAAGTCTCCTCCAGAGAGAGACAGAAATCCCCCGCGTGTCCCCTGATCCAGATGCTCCAGCCTGGGCTACAGATCTTGCCTCGTCCTTGGGTCCTGGTTCTCCTGCTGTGGAGGAGAGAGGCTGGGTCTGCTCCCCAACTCCCGCTCCCTCTCCCGGGAGTCCCGCCGCGTCTGCCTCTCCTCTCCCCTCCACCCCTCACACATACACGCTCGCTCACACACACTCACACACACTCTGGCAATGCTGCTGCTGCTGCTGTTGCTGCTGCTGCTGCTGCTGCTGTGCTCCGTGGCTCCCCTCCCCTTTGACAGCTCGCTCACACTCACACGCCACAAGCCCTCTATGTGCATTCTAGCTGTGCGCACAGGCACATACACAGGCAGCCCCCTCCACTCCTGCTAACATTGCACCTCCACTAGCATGGCATACGCCGCCACCAGCATGTCACCAACACGCCGCCGACACACATGCACACTAGTCCCAGAACACGATTGATCTCCTCCTGCCTGTCTGCCCGAGAGCGTGCATGCGCCATGGCTCCCCGAGGCAGGCGCTGAGAGAGTGTGTATGTGTGCGTGTGTGTGTGCTTGTGTGCAGTGGGGCGGGGGGAAAAAGCTCCAGCCCATTTGGTTTAATTGTTGCTCCTCCCTCTTTCCCTTCGCCTCGAATCCCCTCCTTCTCTCTCTCATTCTTTCGCTTCCATTTCTCCCTCATCTCTCCCTCCTCAACATTTCTTCGCACTGCATCTTCATTCTCTCTCTTTCTCTCTCTCTCTCTCTTTCCTCCTCCTCCTCCTCTCTCTCTGGTGGTGAATTCTAATACAGCAGCAGCAGAGCTCCGCCTAGTCTTCATTCATCACTACTTTGCTACTGCTGTGTAAGTTACATTCAGCATCATTCTACCGCTTGAGTTGTCACAGCTTTCTCTCAAGCATTTTTCAACTTGTACTAAAACACACACGTAATACCTGTACATTAATCAAATGTAAATCTCAATTTGCTTGCATGTATGCTTGTGTCTAATGCAAACACAAACAGTATGTTGTTTGTTTCTGTAACAAGTGACTTGATGTTGCCCTGAACTGGGACATTGATGCTATTCTCTGCAACGTTTACTTAAAAGACTAGAAATCCTTAAACCCCTTCATCCCTGTCTATCATCCTTTAAATCTCTTCCCCTCTCTTGCCATTCCTCCCTCAGCATATTGTATCAGTCACTTTATAGCCTTCATTTTTTCATTCCCCTGATTCCATCCTCCTGTGCCCTTTCCCCTTCTTTCTCGCTCCCTCCATCTACCCCCTTCCTCATTGCAAGCCTCCTTCCCGCCCCGGCTCTCTATTGCTTTTCCTGCTCTCCTCATCTCATCCAGTCTCTCCTTCTCTGTCCCCCTCTCTATCGAAACAACGGCTTGCTGACGGCTTTCCAATTACCGCAGGGACTGAGGGGCTGGGATGGCTGCCGCATGTTAATGCCTGAGCCCCGGCACTGAAACATCAGCATCGCACATAGCGGAGGGGGTGGGAGGGCTGGAAAAGCAAGGAGATGAGGCTATGTCAAAATGACACAGATGTCACCAAACGGATTTCGTAAAGGATACCAAATTCAAAGACTCAAATCTGCCTCTTCTACTCACATGCTTTCCTCACACACCACACACCTACTGTAAGGTTACGCACACAGCCTGACCCCAGCTGCTCCCTGCAATTGAGATAATGATAGCCGGGTAGACATATGTTATCTATGTGTCGGACAGAGAGAAAAGGGCGGAGCTGGTTTCTGCTCTCTTCCTGCCTTTAATGACTTGTTTTTGTTTCACAGAATGAAGCTAAAACTGCACTTAAGCATGTCAGATTAAAATACTGGATGAGACTTTAATGACCATAGATGAGAAATTCAAAACCTCCCACGATGCCCTTATTTGACACATCTAAATCTCTTTTATCGAGTTTTATTTTCAACCATTTTCTGCTGTTTTAAAATTTTTGATGTAAGATTTTAACATTTTTCACTAGAAAGCAATTTGTTTTGGATGTGTTTTCTATATGGTCTGAGTTACCGCTGCAAGAATTGGTATCATGACATATGTATGTCTTAGATTATTCAATATCCTCTCTGGCTGGAAGAATCTGATGAGAAACTTCATTAAGTCATTTTGAAATAACACCTAATGAAAGCATGTTGTTCTACTGACAAGGAAGCTTTAAAAAATCGGTTGAAGGTTTTCTAATTTATTTCTCATCAGCTCTCCCGTGAGATGTGTCAAATAGTGTCTCTGCCTTTTGCCAGACTAATATGTATTTTGTTTCTTAATTTCTTTTGCTATTCATAAGCAACTGTTCATATAAAATAGTGGTCTATGCATCTATATATCAATATTATTTCAGCAGGTTGTTTATTCTTTTTTCCTTATACATAAGAAATCTGATGTCCAGTATTTAGGTTTTAAACATGCTGCTCTTTCAGTGCATTCAGATGGCGATATTATTAACCGTTCTTACATGTAAACCTGTGCTGCTGCCAGCTCTGTTTCATTGTATCTGTCTCTTTCCTTCTGTTTCTCTGTGCCTCATTAAGAGTGGCCTCAACAAGATACAGATGTAGGATCCATTACATGCACACACAAGTACACACATATACACAAAGTTCTAATGCAGTCCATTACAAAAGCTCCATCGTTTCCTAGGACACCAGCCCTGCCTCTGTAACGATGGCAACTGTCAATAAAAGGAAAGAAAATACAGCCGACAAATGTGCTGATAAGTCAATAATATGAACTTGGATCTCTATAATAGTGAATTTGTCATAAATTATTTCCCTTAACATACGTGGACGACTGTCCTGATTGACTATTTTTTCTCCCTCCATTGTCATTTCACACATTCACGTACTCCCATTGAAGAAAAAAACACTGTGTGCTGCAGTTATTGAATGCGTTAAGACTATTTCAGCACACAGATCACTGTGACCTAGACTCCACGTATTATTTTATTTTCACACTAATACAATAAACGGATATTAGATAGAATAAGATGCAAAAATACATTCCAAGCTGTGGGTTCCAATTTTGTCTGAAAAGTGGTATAATGACTATAAATAGTGTCTTTGAAATATGATTGTGCTGCTTGTGTTTAGCAAAACACATGCAATTTTTAAAGCATAAGTAAAAATGGGGTAAATGAAATTAGAAATAGAAATTTTAAGATGTAAATTGTTCAAAGCAATGAGAACAAACATTATGGGTGAGCTTCTTTAGGGGTATTGTTTTAAAATCAAGAGCAAATATTTGCATGCCAATTATCAGTTACGTAATTAGAATCAATGAGCCCACTAAAAACAGGTTAACATTTGGACAGCTTGATATTAAGCCTAGCTACAATGGTTTGGCTGTTTGTATGAAATGCCTACATAACTCTGAAGATGCGACTGCAAATGTCATTCAATGCCATTTTCGCAGATGCCATCAAACTAAGCTGCTTCACTGTAGCATTTTCTCACATGACTGCCTTGTCTTCTCAAGTAAATGGCTTTTTTCCTCAAATAGCCCAGCTCTCTAAGGTGAGGTGAGCTCATTATAAACACAGTCATAATCAGCATTACACTTTGCATCCTAATGATCATCAGTCTGTCCTTGCTTTACTACACATGAATGGATATGTGCTCTCTCATTCTTTCTTGCCCAACGTGGGAGTGTTTTTGGCTATCAAGGAGGAAGTAGAATGTGGACTCTGCTCATTGGGCAGAACATATTAAGGTCGTGAACAGGAAATCTGTTTGTACATAGACAGCTTATGCTCCACAGAGGCTTTACCATTAAGCTAAATTAGAAGTAAGGGTCAACCGGTCTGATCAACACATTACTTTAAACTATGCCTCAATTTGAAACAGGGGAGGGGTTCAGCTTAACAAACCACTTAGCTCATATTGGAGCAGTGCTTTCAATACATTATTCACACACTAAAATAGTTGACTTTTCTACATGTACATTTGTCCTGTTTTACTGCATTACAAAATTTAATTAAGTGTATGATGTCAAGGACGTGTAATTTAATGACCACACTAAAGTCTTATGGCATGGGCCACACTCCTTGTCTTTATGTTAGCAACAGGGCCAGTATCTGCAGATTCTTAAAAAGGTGTTTGAAGTGGCTGCAGCGACAAAAGGCTCTGTGCGTTTTGAACTTCAAGAAGATTTTCGGACAAAGTCCCTTAGGGGTGTTCCAGTGCAGAGCCAAAGCCTCATTCTGAGCCACATCGCTCCTTGAATACAGCTACATGAGATGTTCAACAATTCCCTCCCAGCGGAAACAAAAGAATTTAAGTATCTTGTGGCCTTGTTCACAAGTGAGTCTAGGACAGCATGAGAGAGCAACAGTTGTTATCGATGTGGCACCTGCTGTGATGTAGGTGTTGTACCAGAACGCCATGGCAAAAAGGGACCTGAGTGTGAAAGCAAGGTTCTCATTTGATCAGCGTTCCAACTCTCACCTGCGGTCATGAGCTCTGGGAACTGACAGAAAACAAGAAGCCAAAATTAGTTTCCTTCACAGAGTTTCTGGGCTCACCCTCGGGGACAAAGTGAACGACTAAGATATGCTGAAGGAGCGTGGAGTAAAACCTTTCGGGCACATCAAACCGGAGGAGACCTGGGGGCATAGCCAGAACATGCTGGAGGGATTACATGTCCAATCTGACCTGGGGATGCCTCATAATCCCCCAGGAAGAGCTGGAGGATGTGGCTGGCAAGAAAAACATCAAGGCTACCATAGTTACTAAACTGCTACCACGAGTCACACCAGAAGGAGTGTCAGAGGATGCTGAAGACTGGTTAAGGTACTTAAGCTACTGGTTTGTCTGCGGGTCTGCAACCTCTGAACCACATTTACATTGTTCAGTGCCTTCTAAGTCTGATAAACACTTCAAATAACTGCACATTTAGTAATACTCTATGTTGCATGAAGATATTGTATTGTTGATTTATAGTGTGTAGCCATGCTTGTCCAGACAGCATTAGTGCTTTAAGCCAATGGACCAGGGTTAGATCCCTGTTACTGATCAATACCCCTCCACTGTGTCCTCCTTTGAGGTTAAATTCTTTACAGGTAAAGCAGAAGAAGCTCAAATGTCCATCTTCTGCCAGCATTTTACCCTATTCTTGTCTTCTCCATGTACCTCAGCCCAAAGATTCCACGAATAATCATCCCATCAACAATCACTAGTGACTATTGAAATGAAAGGAGGAAAAGAGGGGAGAAGAACAGTAACACATACCTGAAAAGTGAAGGGAACAGGACATCCCTTGGTTAGTTTTTGCCATTATATGTAGGTTATATAACACAAGGGGTCATGATTCGGCACATCAGCAGGTAATGGCACTGCCTCTCTCACTGACAATGCCTTGGAAAAACATTTTCATTCAGAATAAAGATTTAGTCCCATGCATTTTTTAGAAAACCCTACACCTTGCTTTACCTTACATTCTAAACTTTATCCCCTCAATGCCCTGGATGGGAATTTAACAGAATTTGTGCTGGTGGTGCTTTAATAAACTCAGCTCCTAGAAAACTGTATAAATTAATCTCTGATTCAAACTAGTCAGGAGGCATGTCATCGTTTTTACCTGTGCAATAAAAAATCTGCAATCTATAATAATCTAAAACTGATGACCACATTAGTTAGTCATGTCTTCCTGTGTGTTTTTCACACTCACTCAGGAAAGTCTATGTAGACTTTACCATTTACTGGAGTGAAGGGTGTCACAACCTGATGCAATCTGCTGCCCTAGGTGATTATATAAATGTATGGACCACCACCTCACAGCCTGACCACTGCTGATCTCAGCACAAATGAACTAAAGACACACTGGATGAACCAAAAATAATAAGCTGGGTCTCTGCCAGTTTCTTGTGACCCCTGCAGTCCATCAGGCCTGAGCTGATCCCCAGCCAGATCTAAGCATTGGGTAAGCTGTTTTTTAAACTTAAGTTGCAGTTGGGTGGCTCAGTTGGAAACAGGGAGAATACCCAATATTGTCAGCTCCACCAGGTCAGTAATATTAACATAGAGCCCCCCATCCTCAGTAACTTAGGAGTCTAGCTTAATGTACAGTCTGTTGCTGGCCCATGACAAAAAAGACATTGGGCCACAGTAATGTACTGGCTATCAGACCGTCAAAATATCCATAAAGTGTGCCTTGTGTGACTGTCTTTCAGGGTACACATGAGAGTGTGCTGTGTGGATATTCTAGGACTGAGCTCACTGGCATTTTCCGCTGGTTTTAACAACTTTTCAACATGATATAATTAAGCCGGGTATTGAAAATTGTAGTGTTGTAGCAACAATTGAAGCTAAATCACAAAATCATACATATAGTAGGCCTGCATTACAAAGTACACAATGAGCATAATTATTGTCAGTTAGTCTATGTTTAAAACCACCTAGAGCTAAATTTAAAACCTGATTGCGAAATAAGAGGGACTAAGTCACTGTGCAATTCATAATTCAGATAGTTGATTATTTGTGTCAGTAATTGATAGACTATTCAACCATCAAAACAGTTGTTAGTTGCGGCACTAATAAACTCCTGGTGAAACACCCATTTCAATATCTGAACTGCAATGAAAGTTGATTGAAGAAAGTGATGTTCGCCTTTCCTTGCTAAAACACTGGGAGTCAAATAAATAAAAGTGACTGTCTTCTGCTCAGCAATATAATATACTCTAACTCCTTCATAAAATGTGTCCATCTGGCAGCTTGATGGCTTTTCTTCCAAATCAAGATGTATAACTAAGAACTAAAGGTGCACAGTTAAATATCTCAATTTCTGCGACTGCTGCTGTCTAGCCAATGTCCACTTGATGAATAATAATCCCTCTGTATTGACATCACATCATAGTAAGTAGCCAATAAACCTCTTACGACACGGCAAAATTGCTTTCTTTTGATAAAATTCTGCCATATTATGATAAAACCCAGCATTATGTCTAATTATACTGTCTACTGCATCTGCTGGAGTCAATGTTGTCTGATCTAGTGAGCTTTGTTTGTTATTCTGCTGTGATCTAGTTTAAAGACACCTCTATGACCTATCCTGTCTATTGTCACAATCTGCTGAATGCCGGCCAAGCTTTGGAAACCCTGGCAGCTCTGCACACCTCCACGAAGGAGGAAGTGATGGTGAGTTCCACAGGAACTTGCTGGAGTCTGCCGTTGGGCGGGCTGTTGACCGGCCAAGCTAATTTCACACTCCCCTGGCACCCATAATGCCTCTAGAGTTACCATGGGCATAAACAGAAGGTCAGAAAGAGACACAGAGAGAGGGAGGGAGAAATATTACTGAAAAATATTCAAGGACAGCATCAGTCTCACTTGGGTGCAGGTTCTGGCCATGGAGACCAGCTGCTCATTCTGGGCTTTTCATACATTCCCCTCACTTTAATACATGGTATAAGGGGAATGCACACTGAAGAACAAGGTCTCAACTCCCTGTGTACAGAAGGCCATTTAGGCCAGGACACAGCAGACACACTGCTATCTCTTTGTTTTTTCACTTCTTTTTCACTTTCTTTTTTACTCTGTAATCAACCTTGTACACAGTGAGCACAGATACAGTGCGGTGAGTATCTCTGTGAATGTTAATTCCAAACCATATATATCACAGGAAGATGCGCATAATTTGTACCCATTGTAGGACACAACATGTTTGATAGAAAGAGTGTTGTGCAGTTTAATAAAGGAGTGTGAATATTAATTATTTCATATAATTCACTTTGATTAGTTTCACTTTATTTGATTCTTGGATAATTTAGAGCATGCATATGCCTTAGCTTTAGTTTCCTGTGATGTAGGAGTGTGTTTTAATGTGACCTAAAGGATGTTGACTGCTCTCTGGCTGCACACCATAGACTGATGGCACAGTGTTTACATGTGTGTGTATAAATGACAGAATAAGAGGTAAAAAGTGTGTGCACATACATGAGAGAGAGTATTTGATGGATGGAGTGACAAGAGAGTATTAGAGGAGAGGGGAGTACAGCTGGAGCTGTGTCCGTAATGCAATTCCCCTGTCAGACATCAGACTGTTTCCCACACACACACACACACACACACATTCACACACCGTGTGTTGCACTGAGAAATCCATTAGGTGTGTGCTGTACGTAGGTGATCTTGCGCTGACATATGATCATAATAAAAAGCTTAACAAACCAAGTGTCTGTAAACCAGTTTAATCTTTCGCTCCGAGATGTGATCAGAGCCCCGGTTTACTGTGCAGTTGGACTAATGGTTCAGCGTACGAGGGAGGAGATTTGTTCCAGCACCCATCAGAGCAGCTACATCTGTGGATTTATGTATCAGTCCGCTGACAAGCTGTTTTGAACTGAGCGGCTTGTCCAATGACGTTACTAACATGGCTCTAATTTCAGAACGTATCTGCTGTCTCTCGCTCAATCTCTCTCACACAAACTGACATCCGTACACACTCACAGAATGGCAGTTTTCAATTGGTCCCAATGGTGATAATTATTAGTACCTTTCCATCTGTCTATCTCCAAACTGTGCAAGCACCTATGTATGCACACAGTCATCTGCACGTGGCATACATGTATACAAGTATAGAAACACAAAAACATTAGTTTGAAGTATGTTATTTGCCCTCTGTCCTCCCAGCAGGACCAATGCTGCATTTTAGCCAATCTTGCTACTTAAACAGGGCTGTTGTTTATGCCTGGTACACATTATGCCACTGATCATACACTAATATGCTGACAGGAGCACGGGCCTCACAACAGCTACACCAAACGCAATTATAACAGTCCTCATCCAGTTCTGTGTTTCAGTCTGTCACTATAAATGTGATACCAATTTATTAACATACATTTTCAGTTTCAACTCACACTTTCTGTCTGATATAGATGACTTTTCTGGGCAGGCTGCAAGAACAGTTTTGACAGTAAACCAACTTTCATATGTGCCAAGGATTGATGCATGAATAAATAAACAAGATTCTGCACTGACTGATGTTATGTCATGTTTATCACCAGCAGCAGACGGTAGCAGATGGAATAAGATGCAGAGTGCTGCCTGGTGACTAACAAGTGAGTCAGACACATCACATGGGGCTTTTTGATTTTTGAAATTAGGTTTAAATATCAAAATAGGTGCATAATCACAAGGTCAGTTACAGATTATCTGTTTAAACTGAGCAGCTGCCAACACTGGTAAGTGTTTAACATGAATTAGGAACAGGAACAAAGATTTATTTGTTTATGAGGCTGTCTAAGAATGTGTTTAGCAGAGTATTACTACAAATGAAGTTGAAATGTCAAAGTTAATCCCACAGACCTGAGTCTTCCACGAGGGCCGTGTCCGTGAGGATAGCCATGGCTGTGGGAGCGTCTGGGAACAGGCTTGTCCTCTTCATGCATGTGATGTAGTGAAGGCGAGCGGGAATGGGAGGATCTGGAGCTGCCGGTACTCTGGAGACTGCTGTCAGGGATCTCTCCATGACGACTCTGACATCGAAAAGAAGAATAGAGGAGCATTATATAAAGAATATGACTATCCTGAACATAACAAGAAATGGATTACATCAGCGACATTATATCAAATCGTCTCTCCAAGTTATGCCTTTGCTAGATTCTTCTAACCTCATACATGAATCTCTAATAAAATTTCACACCCATTCAGCCTGACTGACCTCTCCAAGGCTGCTGTGCTGTTGCCCGAATGCTGGCAGACTGCGCAGCGAAGGGACAGGGGAGTGACCCTGGCGACCACGGATTTCTCGGGGGGCCTGACTGTGGATGTGATCATGGTCCCCGTTCAGGTTGTTGTCACTCGCAGAGCGGAGCAAGGACCGTGGTGAGGGCAAGGGGCCAGGCATCACACGTCGACGGTTGGTGTAGGAGGGGGTCTCCCTGAAAGGCACTGAGAAGAAAGAGAGACATATGCTGCTGACTTAAAAGCACATTTTAAGGCAGAATCCAGAATGAGTGGAATGCTTTGATGGTTAAAAAAATGCAACTCTACAGATTTCAATGTGGCTCACGTTTTTTAAAAAGCTTGTTGCTTGGTTGCACTAATCCCGGTCGGCTTTGAGAATGTGTATTTAGGCACATGTGCAAACTTTTATAGGAGGATCGAATTATGCAATGAATCTGGTACTGATGGTTCTGCAGAAAAGCCTTGGAGTCGAGTTTACTAATCCAGAGTACTGCCATATTAGTCTTTGCAATTATTCTATTTGTTTATTGAAGAAAAAGGATCAAATACAGAATAAGAAGAAAAGCAAATTGATAATGGGATCACTGGATTGTTAAAAGGCATGTGGATTTAAATACCATCATGAAAAACTTATGTGTTTGAGTTCACACTAACAACATCAGCACATTGGCTGGGTATAATAATATGTATCTATAGTGTAATGATGGAGTGGTAATGAATTCAACACATTAGATATGATTCCTGTTTTACTCTGTTGATTGCTACAGGGAATCAAACACATGGATACCACTGTTTCTCAATATAAAGGGTGGGATATTACCTCCTGTCCACACCAGATGGCAGAGTTTTCCTTTATGTTACTTTACAGAGAAACTGCTCAACTCAGCAGGGATCCAATAATCCCCTGAAACCTTCTGTGAATCCTTTACATTTCCATCTCCTTTATTTTTTTTTTTCGTCTACCGCTGTTTTTAGACTCTGATCACTTTCCAAGAGCTTCTGTCTACATTAACGTGATACACTGGGGGAGCTACATGACCACTGCTGTCAACTTACCAACATCTGATGCTTTGTGGACCTTAATGATTTCTGCCAGATCAAAGTTTCCAGCTATAATCGCCACCTGGAGGAGGAAAAGGACAGCAGCAAAATGTTACTCTGTTAAGCAAGAAAAACACAAACAACTCACAATAATTACATGAATACAGATGCATCCCATTTTGTCATTTTTTTCTCATCCACACTGTCCTAATAAATATTTCACACACTTAGCTCTTTGTTGTAGTAGATGTTTAAAATTCATGCATGTGGCAGTATATTGGACGCTGTACGAACCAGCTTACCACTGTACCACTGCCTTGTATTCAAACAAATTAAGTTTGATTTACACAGGAAATCTGTGTCAGTGTCAATTTAATATGGACTTCATCACCCAGAAAGGCTGGACCACAACTGTAACTGTCAGCGTGGGTGGGAGCCATAAGGCTGCCTACGTTTTTAATTGCAGTGAATTTATTCAGTGCACCAACATCAGGCTGTGTATTTTCATTAATTGAACTCTGGCATGTCAGCATTGTGAGGTATAACACTCACAGTAACTTACCTGAAAAGCAGTCTGGCTGTTGTAGTTCTTTATCTCTTTATTGGCCCCACGGAATAGGAGAACTCGTGCACAGCTATCCTGAATGACAACAGAGAGATTTATGTGTTTGGCTACTAGTATTATAGGTCACCGTATTTGGTTTTTACCGTATCTAACTACCTACACACACAAAGAAATGCACATATTCATTCTTAAAGAGAGACAAACAAGCACACATGCAGTCAGGCACCTACACAAGGTGATGTATAGGGCTCCTGTGGGTGCCACTGCAAAGCTTCTAATTGGCCTCTCTATTAGAGGTGGGCAGTATAAAAAGCACAAGTAATGTGCCATGAAACAGATTTATCTATACTGTTTGTATTTAAGAAGGATCTTAAATGTCACATCAGATAAAGAGCACTTGAGCTTTAAATCAACTCACAAAGTATTAACCAGTGCAGCTAACAAAATATGACTTTATATTTCTAAAACAAATGCAGTACTGCATAAAAAGAAAAAAAGCAAGGCGAAGACATGGACATCCCATGTTGCCACAGAGGCAGGACTAAATGATTTCTAAACTGTTAGAAGAAGCCAAATGAATGCAATTTGGACATGGTTTTAAAAGTCAAATATCTAGTGGAGTATGACAATTTGTGTGCTATGCACTGTGACAGATGTTGCCAGAGGCAGTATTACAAACAACCTCTTTGATCACCTCTAAAAGAAACAGGCTCACAAGACTGTTTGAGGATGACTCTGACAGAGTTTAAAAAGAATAAGGATGTCTCTTGGGAAATCCTCATGGCTAAACATGAATGTCTGGAATTGAGAAAAGAGGCCAGGTTCGTAAGGTGCTTCGCATTTACAATCTAGACATCTTTTCTTGTGTCACTGATAACTAGTCACCATCTAATGATAAGAAAAGCCAGTGGTGGAAAAATATTACATCAATGGCAACTGTGAATTTACACAAAGGCATGATTCCAATCCAAAATGCAGCATGTAGTACCAATCTGCAAACTTTTCACCCAAAGCACATCAACCCTTGAGCAAAAAACCGAACACACACATGCACGCGCACGCGCGCGCGCGCGCGCGCGCACACACACACACACACACACACACAGTCAAGTTTCCATGACTTGAGATGTCATTGTACTGACTTCTGTACATTAATTTCCTCAAGCGTTAATTTTAAACCAAGTCCTCACCATTCATTTAATGATTTATGTTATGTGGACTTGCTTTTCAACCCCAAAAGCTAGGTGGGTCTCCATAGTGTGAAGGTGTAAAACACACTCATGCACAACATTAGCTACACAGGAAAAAGCTGTTAACTCTCAACATGTATATAAACAAAAAGACTTCCAGGTATAATTTTAGCTCTTTCCAAGAGTTGTGTACTATACAGTATATGCTGATATAAACTGTAACTCTCCCAACTTCAGTTAGCCCTGCCACGGAAATTGTAGCTCATACCATCACTTCGTAGTTTCTACTGAGATACATATTTTATGGTACTTCCAGATTAGGTATAATTAATTTGTACCATGCCTGAGACACCTGCAAACTTTTCCGCTGGCCAGCTTTCATATTAATGATGTGACATATGCTCACAGCACCATCCATGAGACACTTCTACACACTGTAAACTCAGAAGAGTTCCTACAGTGAACTTTACAGCAGAGTATTACATGATCTTGTTGCAGCTTTAGTTTTGGATGCACAGACGAGGATGGACATTCCAAATACTGATTTTTGCATGGTTCATTCTAACCAAATATCTAGTAAACATTCAATTTAATCCTGAGACCAGAACGATGCTTTACCCGTGGCTATGTTTGAAAACGTGACAGTTGAGTAATGTTGACTTAATCAGGAGGAGGCTACACTTTCTGATTTTGGGATAGCTTGCTTTTATACCTGATGTGTTCCACACTGAATACACCTGATTTGGACCAATGTCAATCCAAACAGACCATTGCAGGGATCACTGCACTGTGAACAGATACAATGTACAAAATTCAGACAAAGTGATGGATTTTGGGTTTAAATGTACTCAAGTACGGTGCTGAATAGCAAGTGTGGAAGTGTCCTTATTTAGAGTAAACACAAAGAAAGAGTTAGAATTAAATAAAAGTCACAGAGATGGATGGTCTTTACAAAACGACTCAAACATGCCCTGCAAAAACCCTGTGAATGAAAATGTGCAAGAGAGTGTAGAAAGACAATAGTTACAAAAGGCATTCAGCATATTAAAGCCAGTTTGCAAAGCAATGGATTAACCAGAACTAAAAAAAATGTGGGTATAAAACATGGGCTTAAACTGGTTTAATACAAGGAACACATTTCATCCAGTGTAAAACAGACATGGTGATTAGTTCACAACCACACGTTTCTCTTTCTCATGTGTAAGATAACTGCCATACATTGTTCTGTGTGTAAATGAGCACAGCCCCCCTGGCAAAAAAGTCAAACTGTGGATTGATAGACAGGGTTGTGTGTCCACGTGCTGGCTGTCAGAGGGTCGATATGTAATTTAGCACAGAGGGCTGAATTAATAGGACTAGCCTTTCTTTACAATCAGCACAATGACTCTGGTGACTCCGGTCACCACTGAGTCATACATTCAGGGACACGCATGAACAGATTAACTGAGTGTGTTGTTCAGTTAATGCTAGTCCATGTGGTTTCAGCCAACAGGGTGGGCATATCTGACCCACTCTTGTATGCACTGCAGCACCCTCTTCTGGATAACAAATTAAAGAAAAAAATTCACTCTTGACCCCTACTGTGAGGTCATCTGGTGGCTCTGATATGGCACGCTTTGTCCTTGGCAGCCACCAGATCTCATCCCAAATGAACACCTATGAGAGATTTTGGGCCAAAAGGGATTTTGGATGGTGGTAGACAGATAGTCCTCTCGACAACCATCACCATAACACCAAATGAAGGAAAATATCTTTTCAAAAAATGGTCTTCCATCCCTCAAGTAAAAATCCAGAGACTTGGAGAATCTCTGTCAGGGTGGCTTAAAGTGTTCTGTTGGCATATGGTGAACCAACACCTTAGTAAAATGCGTTGGCTTAATTTTTCCTTTAACTTGGCTGTGACTCATTCCGCCGTTAGCTGAGCTGCACAGTGACCAGGGTGTCAACTGAAACACAACAAGCTGCAAAATCCATGTAAACATAGATGGGATATTTATAAATGGAGCAGGTATTATGAATAATGTATGATTACTTCGCTAATAGCCAAAACCCACACACTCTAAGACTTTAAAACTGCTAAAAACCTATATAGATAAAGGCCTACAGCAGTTAGATTAGCTGATCACCCATAGATTATGCAGTTGCACGAACAACCATGTGCACACACACACACACACACACACACACACACACAGGTAAACACACAGAGTTTGCAGTGTAAAGGGTCATAATGATCAACATTTTCAGAGCAATTCAAATAATATGCAGGGAGTGAAGTGTCTGTGACCTTGGACAATGTATTTTATTCAGGCAGATCTGTGTGTTTATGGAACATGTCCATGCATTATTTCTACTTCATCTCTTTGCTGTCAAAACAGTGAAAAACATAGAGTCCATCAAGGTTTGAGAGACGTGTAAAAGATGTAGAATTGTAATCAGAGACCTGACATGTAAAAGAATAGATAAAGGTACAAAGACATACATTTTGGTGAAGAACAATAGCTACAATGCAAATCATTTTCTTTTTCATTTTCTTAACCTGTATTTCCAGAGGCCGTTTCTAAAGTATGACATCTACCTTCGTCTATCCTTGTATAATGCAATGTGTTGCGCAACTGTTCCTCAAGCTGTAGATCATGCCGGTCATGTTCACTGAGGTGAGTGAATAAAAAAATTAAATTGTTGCTGTTACAAAAGTCTGTACATCAAGCTGAGGAGATAGAAAAAACGGGTAGTATGTGTCACGAACAGTACCAACCTAGCAGACCAAATCTTGCCATTTGCATGCATGTTATAAGATATTGACCTCTGTCTGCTGTGTCTGTCTTACAATTAAATATATGAGGGTGTGAGGTGTGCTGTAATTCAACAGTGGAACCTTTTAATTTGTGCAATCTGATGTGTTCCTACATGCTTTTTTTTCCACAGATGCATATAATACAAAGATAAACACAGTGGCCAATTAAAATGTGACCCATCTGTTTTATTTTATTCTTGAAGGTTTACAATGGGGTCCTCTAATAAACCATTCTAGCCCTCAACATGGTTTGCTAGCAGTGATTACTTTTGGTACATAGGAATGCATACAGTAAGGAGTTAAGTAATTTACACTAATGACTAAAGTCAGTCATGTGTGAGGGTGTGACAGATGGCTTCTCTCACAGCCATGTTTATACGTTTGAGGATTCTTTCTGTCATTAGAGCTAAAGCAGCAGATTTGGCATCCTCCACTGAATATAGAGCTTGCTTTTTATATTAGATAGTGACTAAAATTTAAAGTGTATAAGATGCTTGATTTAAAACAGAAACTTAAAATAAGAATTGTTCCTCATTGTGCACAACAACAGTATAATACAAACTCTACAGCATGAAATGCAGTGGTACTCCCTTCAGATAGCTTATTATAGAGTTGTCCCAAGATTTCATTTGTTTGACCGGTTTGGGCAGGTCTGTGTGTGTTTTGTGCCAACTCTCTTTCATTTTGCTCATCAGTGCTGCCCCCCCTTGCTATTTCCAACAGCACTGTGTCTTTACTCATTCATTGAACCTCCTCTTGTGGATCTGTCAGCCAGGCAGGAGACTCCTACCTTGCCTTTATTCACTGTTCCTGGTCACATGTGCAAAACTAAAAAAAAAACAGAATGAAAATGGTAATGACCAGCCAGACCCAAGGAAGTGGATTTTTAAGAGCAAGCTTATTCTGTCCATGATTACTCTATGATATTTTGTCATTCATCCTCTCTTGCCCAGATTCATTTGTCCGTCCCTTTTTCTGACACTCTCCTTTCTTTCTCCGTATGGATCTATTGATCTTGCTACGTGGCTACTTGTTTCTCAGTCAATTCTACCAGCCCATTCCTTACTTTGATTGTACATAATCATCCAGGGCAGGCTTGCTTTGGGCCTGCTAGAACCCTGCTAAGATGGGCTGTTTTTGGGATCAATCAGCTCAACATGGTGTTCGGTCTCCACTGGCAGGATAACAGCCATCTTCATCAAAGGGAACAGACAAGACCTGGGACATGGTCCATTACCAAACTGAAAACTTACAAGAAGCTGTACAAGTAACTGTAAATTAAACTATTCATCCATTCTGTCTTTGATTACATTCCCTCTCTCCACAGACACACACACAGTCCTTTTTCCATCACTTCAGTAGACATTACATTGACTCTGCAGTGACATTAATTTCTTGAAGACATACACCAACTACTACTTCCCTAAGCCTAACCTGAATGTGACCTTATACCAAGATTTCACTCTAAAATTGAATGATTTAAGTTATGTGGACTAGCTGCTCAACAACTGAGGTACACATACACATGCATGCACACACACTTACACACTAGCTGTCCCTCCTTTGAGAAAGTGAAAATGGAATGACTGAAGTCACGTGGATGTGATACAAAACAGCTTGCATTAAGTATTGATGCTGCGCTTACCAAATACACACACACACACACACACACACACACACACACACACACACACACACACACACACACACACACACACACACACTCCCTCTCTCGTGAGACTATGGTGTTCCAGTCCAATTGAAGCAGGTCATTCATCATGACTGAAATTAGCTGAGCAGCACATGGCCAAAATCACAACACACAAACACACATGCATGTACACATTTTTCCCTTGTTTATGAGAGAAAGAGGGAGACAGATAGGGAAAGAGACAGAGAAAGGAGAAAAGCGCTCATTTAATGTTCATAAACTGAGCAGCACTCTCTATTTCCCAAGAAAGTAACAGAAAAGCCTCTTCCAGAGTCCTCAGTCACATCTTCCTCTTCGTGCAGCCTCAAACCAAACAACTCATTGGCCTACAGTCCTGCATGTTACAACCTAAGCTGTACTGTTATGACCAGAATACTATTTTTTATATCAATATTGACATCACAATTGTTAATCATAATTATTAATTCATTTTAGGAACAAAATATCTTTATTATACTTTCACATTTAAATAAACACAGCACAGCTCTCAACTCAAATATGACCCTAAAATAAGGTTTTTCTTCACCTAATTTCAGGACATTTCCTCAAGACAAAATATGAATGAAAGGGTACCTAAAAAACTCACTTGCTAAACATCTGCTTACAGTAGACACCACAACTTACTAATGTTCCATAAGCACCTTACATGCGGGATATGGTAGCTAACTAAGCAGCTGCAGCACCATACACAGAAATGTTCCTGTGTACCTCCTCAGTAACAGCAGCTCAGACGGGTGTGTGGCAACAAATTACTGCAAAAAGGAATGAAATAAGGGCAGTCCTATTGTTAGGTTTTCATTGCCCTCATGCCCCCGTGTTCTGTTGCACTTCTCCTGATACAGAACACATTCATTCATATTTTAAGGGGACGTATCATACAAAATCCAGCGTTTCATTTATTTATTGTTATTCCACCATGACTGTGTAACCCTTTATTTTAGGGATGTTCTAAAAACTATTTTTGCTATGAAAACCAGTGAGCTGCTGCTGTTCTTCAGGGGAAAAATCAGCTGTCAACCACAGTTTAATCTGGACAACTATTGGATAGTTAAATGTTAAATAGCACCTGGGTCAGATGACCCACTGGCTTGTACAGCTTGGATGCTATCTAGTTGTGTGAGGGCTTGGGGAATGAAAGAAAGCAAACACTTTCATATCTTAACAGCTTTAATTTTACATTTCCAAGTTTACAACAATCACAAAAAACAATAAAATGGATTTTTAAATTTTTTTTTACCATATGGGACCTTTAAAGCTACAGACACTGAAACAGCCTGTTGGGAAAAGGGCTAACACCAGAGATGGTATCGGGCTAAAACTAGGAGTTATAGGCATAGGTATATGCATGGTAGAATTAACAATCTGTGCGGTATTTGGAGCTGAAACTTAAAATGTGTATTCTGCAGACAAGTGAGACATTACATTAACCTTTAATATTTAACAAACTCTATGTATTTTATTCTGTTACCATGACTACAAAAGAACCTAAAATTAGATTATTTTATTCTAACATACCAACATCTGAAACTGCCTTCATTTTGGGACTGCAAAGTATGCAAGTCTGCAAAACCTGTGCACCCAAAGTTCCTCTATGGGGAATCAGGTTTGTAACGATTTTTGTACAGACTATTACAACAAATCCTAAAAGACTAAAACTAATAGAAAAATTTATCCTGTAAACAAATCTGTCTTTTGAAGCCTCATATACCTTATTCCACTGTACCACAGAGATTCAAGGTTTTCCAAAAAACAGTACTACAATAATCATATTGGAGTGGGTGACATTTAAGTCCATGGACATGGGCACTGTAGTTTATTTAACATCAGTAGAGAATAACATTGTTGATGAGAGTGCCAAACGCGTGCCAATTTTCAGCCAAAAATATTCCCCAATGAATGCACCATTTCCTGTTTGAAATAGAGTACGTAGCTAAGTGTGCCTAGCATTTCTATTTTAAAAATAAAACTATAAATTTATGCAGGTTTTTTCCTTAACATGGCCATCTTTAGTATGAGCAACATGGGCTTAGAGAGATTTGTTGATTGGAAACAAAAATATAGAGTAACACTAGCCTTATCCTTTAAGACATGCTGTGAAAAAATGATAAATTGCTGTAAATACAGAACAAGGTACGATCATTAGCATGTGTCAATTGTAAATTATCAAGTGCAGTTCCACACAATCACAGTCTAGCACCAATCGTCTTTAAGGCATCAGTTACAGATGAATACAAAGCATGGAAAAATAGGAAATTATAACAAAACAATGTTTTCTGCTTTCTTCCAAATTGCATTTATGACCCATATGGGAGAAATATGACTAATCTCTTGGCCATTTCAGTGCCATACTCCCACTTGAACCAATTCTCTTCAATCTTTCAGTCCTTTATCACAACATATTCCAAATGCAGTGGTGAGAAAGGATGGCAGTGCTTGAGACTGCCACTAAAATACACATGCAGATGTACATGCACACACACAGTAAGAGGCAAAGCATGATGTGAAGGCTATTCTGCAAATCTGAACCTTTAGCAAGACAGCAACACCCCACCAGGTTTAGTATTGCAACACATTCAATGATCCTATAACTTCTGGAGGACGAACACAAACAAGTGCTTACACATGCACACTGTTACCAAACTAATTGGACATATTTTGCATATGTAGCAAAACACAGATGCATATTAATGGTCCCACAATCCAGTATGTGTGTCAGGACAAGGCAAGACTATAAAAACCAAGTATGGTGAGGCATAGATCAGGATGAGTGTATGAAACCATTCCTTAAGTGTTGCCAGGAGCACAATAGCCTTGATAATTGTGAAATGAAAGAGGTTTTGAACCTCCACGACTCCTCCTAGAGCCTGGCCAAACTGAATAAATGAGTGGGGCGGACCTTTGTCAGGTAGGTGACCAAGAACCTCACAGTTACTCTGACAGAACGACAGTTTCTCTCATCTCTTCAGAGGATTTCTGTCCTCTATTAGTCTCTCAATTAGGCCTTTATGGTAGAGTAGCCAGCCAGAAGTTTCTTTGATTAGAAGGCGTGACAGTCTAGTTGAACTATTTTAAAGGACTCTGAGAGCACAAGGAGAAAGATTCTCTCACCTGATGAGACAAAAAAAACCTTTTTGTGCAGACCTTCAGTGACTATGTCTGATGAACACCAGGCACTGCTCATCACCTGGTTAATACTATGCCTAAATTAAAGCAAAGTGGTGGCAGCATCATGCTGTGGGGTGCTTCACAGCAGCAGGGACAGAGAGACTAGTCAGAACTGAATGGAGCATGAATGCAGTCAAATATAGAGAGGTCCTTGAGGAAAATCTTTTGAAAAATGCAACAATGCGAGTACTGCTGTGCTGATGGGTAAATCGTCAAGACAACACTGGAGTGATTTGAGGACAGGTTTCTGACTGTCCTCGAGTGGCCCACCAAACAACAGACTTTAACCCCATAGAACATCTGCGGAGAGACCTGAAGATTGCAGTTCACAGATGCTTCCATTCCAAAATGACAGAAATTGACAGCATCTCCCAGGAAGAATGGGATAAACTGTCCAAATCCGGGAGTGCAAAGCCTTTAGAGACTTACCCAGGAAGACTCAAAACTGTAATTGCTGCCAAAATGGCTTCTGCAAATTACTGAACAAAGGGTCTGATTACTTTAAGTTTATTAAATCTAGAGAACCAACACATTCTCAGACTGGACACAGGCCCTGACCCCAGTTTAGAAGGTAAACGCCTCACATTGCTGTTTACCTCCATGACCTCTAACTCTCACCCTGCTTTGTGAACATAACACTTCCTTCTGCATTGGCAATGAACCTTGCACAGCCTTTCAGTACGAATGAAGTGCTGCAGAAGTATGACCTATCTCTTTTCCCCTAAGCACACAAGCCATAACAAGTTGTTTTTGTGAATAATACCTGGTTGTAGAGAGCACACACATGCAGGGCGGTGTTTCCAGATGCATTCTGGGCGCTCATGTCGGCTCCATAGAACAGCAGATGTTCCAAATGCTGCACGTGACCATAGCGGCATGCCTAAAGGAAGAGATTAACACATTTACTGTTTTTGAAAATGTAAACCTTATTTACTTACAAAGTCAAAAGGAAGCAACTGCTGAGAAAAGAATGAGAAAAATTAGTGAAACAGCCTGTTTTCCAGTCATATTTGTTGAGGAATAAGGTGTGGTAACAAAGGCCATGCTGCCTGTGTTCTCCTGCATATAGTCTGTGTACATCGTGTCTTTGTACAGTATGTGTTTTTATATTTTCTGTGTTTTACATCGACCTGCCAGGGGGTCTACAGATGGAAATTAGCCCTGGGCTATAATCTGGCATATTTACATTTGACAATGAATTTTACAATGAATGAATGAAATAACAGATAGATAGATAGATAGATAGATAGATAGATAGATAGATAGATAGATAGATAGATAGATAGATAGATAGATAGATAGATAGATAGATAGATAGATAGATAGATAGATAGATAGATAGATAGATAGATAGATAGATAGATAGATAAATGCAAGAATGTAGCCAAATTAGTCAACAGCACATTGTATTTTTGTGAACTAACTGATCACAGTAAACAAAAATTGCCTAAATAATCTAGATTTTGGCTGCAGAAACCCTCCGGCTCTACCTGTTTTGCCAAAAGCAGCAGAAAAACTCTTCTCTTTGCCATGGCCAAACAAATGTAATGCTTCTATAACCTACCACTTTGCCACAGAATACAGTTGGGATTACAGTTTAAAAGCTTGAATGTGCTCAAATACAAAATGTAGCCCAAATTCTGGAACATGTAAACCTCAAAAATTATAAAACTACCTAATCTATAGCCCAAGCTTCTCCTTGGGCTACTTCCTTTTGTGAAATTCTCCTCGCCCATGTTGCTAACTGTCTTTAAAAGGAAGGGAAAAATCTTGCTTGTATCACCTGAGGCGAAATGTAAATCTGTGAAGTTATTCTGGCAAGAGTTATTCCTTTTAACTGCTTCTTTGCTTCACATAACACGGAGCAATAAACATTTCATCTAATCTCTATCTTCTTTTCTCTGTTTTTTTTCTCCTCCTACTCTGTGGTTTTTGTCCTGTGTCATTGACAAAGGAGCACACAACTCTTCCCAGAAATTGTTCTCTCACTCCTGTGTTCTGTCTCGCTAAGAGTGTGCGACAGCAGTGAGACAGCGCACAAATGATGCTGGGATTGTTGTTAGTTATCAGCCCTTCTGCAGTGTATCCTATGTACACAACATATACCGCAAGAATGCTAATGCTGGAAAGGACACAGAAAAAGGGGACAGACAAGGAGGAGGAGTGAAAGGAATGAAATGGGATAAAAATGTGTAAGGCTCAAGGACTATTGGATTTACCATGCATAAACAACGAATCGTGATCTGGTTCGACTTTGAACCTGCACTCCTTCCATTTAAACCCCTTACAGAATCTGCATGTTAAAGGGACACACACATGGAAAACAACCTCTTTTCATCGGATCTTGCTTTGTGTGTATCACTGCTTTCTACGGCAGCATAGGAGAATTACAAAAACCAATCATTCTAAAACATCACTCTTCTTCTTTAAAGTCTATTACTTTATGTAAGATTTGTTTATATGATTGTTCCAAGCTGGATTCACTCACTTAATTCCACAAACTTGTATGGAATTGCCAGTTGTTGCTTGTTAGGCTCATGAATGCCATCCATTCATGAAAAGGGGTGTTCATGAGATTTGTTCAGTAGCATAATCAGTACTATTGACTTACAAGGTTACCTGCTTCATTCCATGTAATGTGGTCAAATTTAGTTTAAAAATCTGAAAAATGTAATAGACTAAAAGAGCAAAAATAAGAAATTTCTACTGCTAACTTTTAAAACCTGCAGGAATCAGAAGAAAAAACAGAAATGTTACAGTGCCAGTGGTCACACTAGATAACCAGATAATAATGACATTACTGCTAACAATAATATGTCATCAGAGCAGCGCTATGTTGTGACATAAAAGAGCGATTGGTTTGAAAAGAAGTCAGAAGCTAAAAATGTTTTATAAAACAAGGTGGTCAAAGAGATGACACTCTCAAGACATATTAGTAAAAACAGTAATATAGCCTACAGCAGGTGATGTTACGCTGTTGGGTGCAACAGAAGATGCTGTTGGACAGCGACCTGACTAAGAGCCTGAGGCAACTGTCAGAGTGAGAGAATTTACCTATCAGCTACTGAAATGCAGAACTCTGGTGAAAGTCACAACATCTCTAACTTGCTTGTTCATATCACTTTGTACAAGTGACTGGTTCATGCATGAGGTTCATTGTCTTTAAAATACAGAGCTTTTAAACCAACACATCTACAGTTGTAAACAAATGTTCACATACACTTGTAAAGACCGTGATAAATGGTAAATGGTCTGCACTTATATAGTGCTTTTTCTCTACCTTAGTGGTATCCAAAGCGCTTTACAATGTGTTTCGCATTCACCCATTCACACACACATTCACATACCAGTGGTGATAGAGCTGCCATGCAAGGCGCTAATCTACCATTGGGAGCAACTTGGGGTTCAGTGTCTTGCCCAAGGACACTTCGGCATGCGGAGGGGCCAGGGATCGAACCGCCAACCTTGCAATCAGTGGACAACCCGCTCTACCACCGGAGCCACAGCCGCCCACCATGTATATAATGACAGTGTTTCAATCATTCTATCATAGAAATTAAGAGTTGCAGGAGTCATTGAAAACTCAAGACTGATGATATCTATGGTCTCTACAAATGTATGTAAACTTTGGTTCAAGTGTATATGAGTCACTATTGAGCTGGCATACTCAATGAAACACTCCACAACACAACAGTTACCTTCGTTCACAAATAGCCGACAGGTTCCATGCAGACTTTTTGTTAATTTTGTGTCTTATCCTCGAACACAATGTTCTTCTTTTTGTTCCCAGCTCATCACAGGAAACAAAAAACAACTCTGAATATTTCATCTTGTTCATAAATGTCTCACAATAATAATAAAAGGAAGACCTTCAGATGAACTTCAGGAGGGTGACATTGTGTAATTAACGAGAGGAAAGAGAAAAACATACAGTTCAGGGGACAGTCAGTGAGAACATTTGAACCATGAAACACTAGTGCAGGAGTTTGTTTTTAACTGAGTTTTTCTCCTTTCCTCCTATGAGTTAATATATTTCCAGTGGCAGCATATAAACTAGTAAAGATAAACTGCTATTATCAATACATTTATCATCTCTTTTGATAAATGTATTGATAAAAAATTGTTCTAAAGAAAAATGTTTGTATTCAAATACACCACTTTTTTTTTGTTTGTTTGTTTTACATATGATTAGCTTAATTCCCCTACTGTCATTACAGAAAAATGTCATTGCCATTCAACATTTCCTCTGCCCTTATCACATACAGTGTCAGCAACAGCAGAGGCGAATCCCACAGCTGTCTGTTTGGTTCCATTTACAGTACAGGAACCCTCAGACCTCCAGTGTCTTTCTGCCACAACTGAGATATAAGCCAAAAAGCCCTGACACAAACAAAAACACCATGTAGGCACTAGCCTCCATTATGTTTACAGAGCGGGGCATGCCTTGAGGCTCTCTGAGTGTAAAATGCATACAATATGCTGTGTTTGCTCTTCGTCAGTCCAGAAAATATTTCTATGCTTAACTCAGGCAGACACTACCACTTGGACTGCCAGACAGGGGAGGCAATGGCTTGAACACAGATGCAGTTACAATAGAAAGATTAACTTTTAAGGGGTTGACGAACTCTGGAACTGCTCTTCTGCAGACTTCCAATCTACTAAGTGTAGAAACACATGCACAGTAATGACATTTTAGTAGATATCAGTGTTGGTGATTATGTACTGCATATCTCATCATTCAAAATATGTGCAAATATGTACATATTTGTGTACTGTCTTCATGTACGGTAGTACTCAGCTGCCAGCTGGTCCATTATAGGGCCAAAGATGATTCTTGGCAGCTCTTGGATGGGTCTCTGCTCTGCACTTGTCTGGTTTGAGATCCTCCTTGATGATATAGTGACATCCAGTGCCACCGTCTTAATGCTTGTCAGCACCATGTGTGGAAGCCAGCAGTGCTTTATCTATCCACCAGGAGGTGATTCACATCAGTTTACTACCACGAGAATGCTGCAGCACAGTCAGTTCTGGCTAGTAAAGTTATGTATTTTCATTGACCCAGGTCACTTGAACTTAGTTGTTCTGATCATCATATGCATGAAGGAGTGTAGTTCCCTCACGGAGCATATTTTTGTTTTGTAAAATTCTTGGTATACAGTACAGGGATATTTTTGTCACATGTTAGATTTAATGTTGAATTTACAAGATGATAGGAATTCCTTGTACACTACATTTTACAAGTATATAATGTTCTCCCCAACCTGACAAGTCCAAAAACTGTGAAATTTTGAAAAAAATCTGGAGCTCATGGCCAACAGGCGCACATATGGTGGCACAAAGTAGACGCAAGCAGAGGAGTGACGCTCCACAGTTCTTCAACATATCAGTATTTCATAGTCACTGAAAAAATCATCAGCTGGCAGTCCAAGGAAATAAACAGCACGCGTTAAAACAACCAAAATACAGATGGCTGGTTAAAATGTCCTAAATATAGTACTTATTCAGCATCCTGAAGTCTGATGCAAAAGTGAGGAAAATGTTAAACATTGTTTATTCATGGCACGTATGTGCACATGCAGACCTGCAGCCTGTCTTGGAAATCGTGACTACTGGCTGTATGCAAGGTTTAAACTGGGCATTGAATACAGACACAGCTTCACACTGATCAAACTAATTAAACAGATACGGCCAGCAGCATATTTAATATTCATCTCAAAACTGCAGGATGGTCTGTGTACTACTTGCACAGTTGCCACAGCAGTGCTAATAATTAAAATCTTCTGATCCGCCATTGTTGTCTCATAGGTATTAACCTAAATGCTACCCTGCACAGGAAACAGGTGAGATGTCACACAAAGATTTAGTTTCACAGTATAAAATTACTGGGGACAAAGCAGCCATGAAAAGGATGAGTCCAGCATCATAGCTGAACTAAAGGAAAGTTTAAGTGTTGACAAATCATGCATATTTACCGTCATATGCTGCTATTTGCTAGATCATTTGAAGAATAAGAGTAGACAAGAACTCAAAACCTCATTTTGTTTAGAGATTTAAGGATGGCTTAACTATGGCTATGTTAAGTTTCGTTGCCATTGAGTGGAAAAGGACATATGCCTTTATTCAGGCTTCTTATATATGGAGAGGAGAAGCAGAGCCAGGCGCAACGTTTACTTTATTTTAATATGATGAAAATTGTGTCAGCATCTCAATCCAAACCAACCACAATTTGGACAGGTTTGACAATAATTGAGGAGACTGAGGGGCATCATCTATAGAGCCAGACATTTTAAATCATGACAATCTGCAAAGCAGTAAAAAGTATTGTGTGCTGATAAATTTCATCGACCATTTACAAAACAATGTTAATGATGTCTGGGCTTGTGTGATATCCAGAGGAGTTACATAAACAAAAGGGGTAAAGTACTTTTGTTTGCACTTAATTGGCCATCGGTGGGTCATTCTAACGGGTCTTCCAGCTGCCACAATTTAAATTGCCACACTGAGAGCATGTCCACATTAGGCTGCTAAAATTGGTAAAAGCATATTTTTCTGTTCATTTCAGACACTCTGTCCAGACTAAAACAGTGGCTTTGTGAATTGCTGGTTAACAGGTAGCGTTCATGAGCCAATGATTATCAGATATCAGATAAATATGTATATGAGAACTATATTATGAATATGGTTGCGTTAAACGAGCGTCTGTGTCATTTAGCTGCTGCTTCAAAGTCCCCAGCATTAGATCTCAGCAGAGTGGATTCCTCTCACAGCTCTGACACCTGAGGGCTGTCTTCTGAGGTTGTGCAGAACAAAGAAGGGCAAAGTGGAAATTGAACAAACTTCCAACAATCCACACACACACACACGCCCCAAAGGAATAGCACTGCCGTTCTAAAATGTGTTAATGCACATTAAGCTGTCAAGTTTATTCCTTCTTGCTTCTTACCGTGTTTGCAAAATAAAGCAAAACACATTACTTTTCACAAGAGCATTCCTCTGCTTTGTCTAAGATCAGACTCACTGAGTCTTTCTAGTTTATGTCTTGTTTATGAGTGTTTTGGAAGTGGTTTGTCGGCTATTAAAAAACTATCAGCACCACGGACAGCTTCAGGAGAAGGGACAGAAAAAGCAAGATGCCCTCCTCACTTAGTGCACCGTGCATTCTGAAATAAGAGATACATCTCTGCAAAAAAAAGCCAGACAGATTAACTTGAATACGAGTGACAGTGGTGAATACGTTTTTATATCTTGGATACGCAACTTCTTTAAAGACTGACCCAAATAAATGCAAAGATAAAGCTGCTAAAAGAAAAACACACAACTGACTGGTATGGTAGGTAGGGGTTTAGATTATTAGATTTGCTAGAATTTTTTTAAGATGAACAATCGTTTTAGGGGTTAACTTGCGTCAAATTGTCCACACCCTTTACATAAGTTCTTGTGAATCTCTCCTTGCATGTGTGCAGCAGCTATGTGTTGTCTGACATTTGTACCCACTTCACACCTTCATTGGTGAGCTGTGCAGAGGCATTGTGCTTATCTCTCTAGCTCTTGTTTTTTCATCTGTTACTATCTGTGGCACTGTTCATGTGAACAGCTGAGGTCTCCGCTACGAATGTCTCCCAGAAACACAGTCATAAAATGTGTAGAGTTATCCCCATATCTTAACAATATCGCACTCCTGTCACTACTGTGGTTAGAGTTCATAAAACAGTAAAGGTGTCGACTTGTTCATTACCTTGAATAGGAGGAGGAGAGGTGAAAATACGTACAGGGTTTTTCATTGCATAATGGAGATTCAATATGCACGGCTTGTAAACATGAGTAGTCCACATACAGTAAAGGCAATAAATCTTAATTACATTATCTGACAGAGATCAGATCTATGCAGTCTCCTTTTATTTCTGACCATTTGATAAACAAAATGTCTATTATTCTTGAGCAAAAGAAAAAACCCAGCTGACAAAAAAGTGATAAAAAAATGTCATTCTCTGCTGATTTTCCTTTAGTGCTGAGTAAAACCTCTTTGGGTCTGCCAAAATTGAATCTATGCAGGTGGCTATGCAAGTTGGCTCAACAACAGTTAGTAGTCTGCATTAGTGATGAGCCCTAACTACCGATGTACATATTACTTTTGTTTAACAGATTATCTTATTCAATATTTGACACAAGAGACGCTGTGAGACACTGTCACAGTGGCCACATGATGCTCTGTATCAGTCCTAGTTTTTCACATAAAGAATTTATTAGAAGCCAACTCACATTAATTAAAAAGCACACTTTAAATGTATATGTCTATTTCAAAAGCATCCTCCAAGGTTCAGCTTAACATGCAAACAGATTGAAAAATCTGCCAAAATGGTTCATTTTTGGGCAGGAGAATTATTTTCTTCACCCCCCCTGGATTTCCAGTCAGTACATGACCACCTCAAAGGGGTTAAGCTACTATAAAGAAACTCTCAAATTGAGCAAAAAAACAACAACAACAAAAAAATCTATTCAGTGAAACCAGGGAAGACATTTTACCCTGCCCCTGTATTGGTATTCTGCACACAACCCATCACTGCTGTTATCTATGTGTTGGTGTTTGTACTTTGAGTTTTTAAACACTGGAGTGAGGACATTGCAGGAAAATGAGGACCTTCAGGCCAGTCCTCAGTTTCTCACACCCCTGCATAGGGCTGTTTGAGGATTAAGACTTGGTTTTAGGATTAAAGACATTTAGTTAGTTGGCATATTTAGATAGGCAGCATGTGCCAGATTCGCTCCTAATGCCCCTTCTCCTCCCATCGCTCCTCCCCCTCCACCTGTGCACAACGTGAACAAGCACTGAACACACTGGAACAGTGTTTTGTGGATCAATCCAAGCTACTTTATTAGTTTCCCATTTACAGATTTGGTGTATAGAACAATTCAAGTCTGAAACCACTGCAGTTTAGTGTTTTCGACATACCAAAATTATGACGTCAATACTATATCCGTTGAAACATATCAATAGTGATACTGAAATGGTAACACAGGTCTAACAAATGTCAAACATCAGGAAAAGCAATGTAGTATTAGGTGAAAGAAGATGTGTTCTAAAATGTGTTGTTTTTTATTAGTTATAATAGAAAACATTGCCAAAAACATTTCGACAATGTCAATGCAAGACAGTGAAGGATGAAAAAACACCTATACCACAACAGGATTGAAATATTGCACTACAGTGTGTTGGCAGTATTAATAGTTACCATTGTCCTTAACTGCCTCATCAAACTCTGGTAGCTGCACAACAAAGGTCACCCGTTTGACTATTATTTGTGGAAACGGGCATGCTATCCATTACTTCTGCCAACCTGTAACTCTATTTGAACAAGCTGGCATGTTGTGCAAGATGTTTAACCAATTTGGACATGTAAAACATTGGAACTGCCCTAATTGTAGTTTGCGAAATAATGCCATATTGTGCTTTGTGGACACTCTGTGGACGGTTGTTCAAAAGCACTTATGTGTGAAGCCATGCCTCAATTTGTCACTATAAAAGCTGCAGTGTGCTTGTTAGAGAAAAAGAAGGCGGTCGGCGTGCCCACTACACCTGCAGAGAGTGGCTGCACACACAAACTGTCCAGCTAACGCACAGCAAGGCAACTCACAGAAATCATAGTAAGGCTATTTTTGCAATTTCCAAGACTTGATTTCAAGGTTACGGTTAGTGGTATGTTTGGGTTAAAGATAGGGAAAGGGTTGGACTTAGACATTTAGCTGTGATGGTTCTGCTATAGTAAGGGACTAGTCCTGTTCTCAGAGAGACAAAAAGGTGTCACAGTGTCTGTGTGTATGTCACAGTGTATTACCTGATGTATCTCCTGCCAGCCATTCTCATCCACACAGCCGACCTGTGCATGATCATGCAGCAGTAGTTCACAGCAATAGGGGTCTCCTCCTACCATTGAACTGTGGTAGAGAGGAGTTAGCCCCCTGCTGTCTTTATAGTCAGGAGACGCTCCCAAATCCAACAGCGTCTGGTGGGCAAAGAAGCAGATTAATGGTGTTCAGTCTCAGCTCTGTTTGTCATCAACAGGCAATGTGAAGGTCAAAGAGACACGGACATGTTATTATCACCAAACATCACAAATGCTGTCTCAAGGAAAAAATCCATAAACCTCAACAAAGCTAAGTGGTAGTTCTGATGAAATCAACCACACCTTGGCAAATGTAGTTTTGAGCCTTGCTGTACTGGATTCTAAATATTCGACAATATTTGATTATTTGAGGAAACTATTGGAGCATGACATTTAATAGGCTAACTATATCCACAGCAGCAACATCTTATGTATGTTTAACGGCCCGGTGACATTGAATATTTGGATAATGACAATGATGAAACCGAGCACAAATAACAAATTCCAATTTCAACAGTTCTGGCTCAACAGGGAATCAATCAAATGACTCACAAAGACCCTTTCATTTAGGTTACAAGCCTCCTCCAACCGCACACATACAAGGCCATTCGGTGGTTATGCCAGCCCATTCAAAGAGGGCACGTTAAGCCTCACATATTTAGTAATTGCTCAAGCACCCTCTGTACTCAGTTGCTCAAGCACCTGCTGCCAGAGATTACCAGCCGTCAAACTCTGGTTTTCCAGAGAGAAACTTTGAGCAAACGTAGAGCAAAAGGAATAAAGGAAGATGAGTCAGCTTGTGTGTGTTCTACTCACTATAAGAGCTGTATGGTTTTTGCTGCGCACGGCCTTGTGTAGGGCAGTAATGCCATCTTTTGTTCTGAAGTCCAGATGCGCCCCTCCACTTTTCAGCACCTTGATGAGCTCTGCACATCCCTCCAGCTGTGCTGCCAGCGTGAGAGGACATTCTGTAAAACCCAAGAATACGCAAGCAAACCATATCAAAAATCAATGTATATTTCCAATGACAATCTTTTCAGAAAATGATCATCCAACATTTGAAACTGTTAAATAATTGATAACAAAACTGTCCATTACAGTTATTAAATGTGCAGCTTTTCATTTTCAGTGACTCTGCATTTGGAAAACTGCCTTCACTGCTGTGATTTTCACCCTCCGTCCTGCCTAAGTGGCTGCTTCCTGTTGGTGTTAAACCAAACTATTCTCGTGTTCCCCCTCGCTTCGCAGCTCATCTGCCAGACTACAGGTCACCCAGCAGAGAAATCTCCTCTATGGCTGGACAAACATTTGCATATACATGAGGAGATTAGCAAAGAGAATAATCCAGCTTTAGCCAACATGCAGAAGGCTTATTTCAGAAAATCCATACATGGTCATTTGTGGCGAAGACAGAAGGAGAGAAGTACAAGAGAAAAGACGAGTCAAGGTTGGATAAAGACAATAAATTACCTAATGTAGAATAGAGATGGGATATTTCAGAGCACAGACTTGCTTACCTCCTGAGTCTGGATCATGGAAGTTAGGGTCCAGACCTTTTTCCAGGAACCTTGAGACCTTTTCGATGTTCCTCTGCTGCGCAAACTCCATAAACTTCTTCAGGTTTGCCTAATGGAGGGAGACAAGGGAACAGGGAGAAGGGAAAGCAGAGGAAGAGACAGCTGTGATTGGGTGATGTCAGACTTATGTGGATAGGGATGTTTAATAATGCAGTCCAGAGATGAAAGCTAAAGTCGCTGTTCTCTCCTTCTGTGTTGGAAGGTTTTATTTCTGTTCTGTCATGCCAAGCAAATGGACCATGTGCAGGCAATATATAGGCTATCATAGGACAGACCAAAAAAAGGCAGAGTAAGGGCTGTAAAGCCACTTAAACAAAGACCTTTCCTTTGGAGATTACTACAAAAAAAAAAATAAAATCCAGAGGCTTACGTCATACTTTGAGTTCAAATGTAATGGTTATAATGTTGTACAGTCCCTGAGAGCAACACTTACACATCACTGGGTCGAACATTGATGTTTAAATAAAACATGTGACTGTGCTTGTTTTACGAAACAAGCACAGACACATGCACAAACCCAATGCATATCCTACCTACCCTAAAACACACACACACACACACAAACATTCTTAATTTCCTTTGTGACTTCTGATTAAAAATATCCATCACCTCTACTAAAGCGGGTGTGAGCCAACAGAGTATAAAGTGAAAAATTAAGCTGTGCAACAAAAACACACACACACACACACACACAACTAACACTTCAAAATAGATTAAAACAGTCTGAAGAATCAGGGCAACAATCAAGAGTTGACTATCTGAGATGCGACACCGTAGCCCAGAATGAATCTAATGAATATGCACTGTATACAGAAGACAGAAAGGAGTTACTGAAAGAATTTTACAATGATATATTTTAATATTAAAACATAAAATGTCAATGAAAACATGGATGACAGCCTATTAGCCCCAATATGTATCTTCAGGATGTAATTATACAGTATCTGCAGTCTCCCAAATGAGATTCACAGAGAACTTTCATTACTCTTGCATTTTCTCAAGGCTTTTCAGCCTTAGTCATTACATAACGTCAACATGTGCAAAAGTCTCCAGACCCACATACACACACTACATTCCACACAACTTAATGAAGGCATGTAACATAACAAACGCACACCTACAAACATGTACGCTCACGTGCAAGAGTGAGAACAGAATGCAGCAGCTGCTTAACACTCACCATGTGCGGCATCATATACTGTAAATCCCTCGTTCTGAGAAGTTGCACTCCACAACACTTTCCAAAATTTCACATCACACACGCCTTTCTCTCTTCACACCGAGTCATCTGCAGCCCGCTTGCCTCTACAAGCCCGCTTCTTGTTCACACACCACACCGACATGCTGCGAGAAGCTGCTGACTGCTACTCTCACCATCTCCAAGTCAAACTGAGTGAGAGAAATTCACTTTGGCTTTTTCCTTTTTTTCCCCTCAGATGTTCCGTGAGGCAGTTGTTATGGTGATGGGATACAAAGACAGCTCTGGCAGCCAATGTACACATGAGTGGGAAGAGCACCGAGGTTGTGCTTGTGAGCATGTCTGTGTGTGAGCGAGCGCGCTTGTGTGTCCTGCATAATACCTCGGATAATGCCTTGGAGAGGCTCAGGGATGATTCGTCAGTGATCAGCTGGATCTGATGTGTGTTTTATTGCCTGTTGGACAGAGGACTGGCAAATTAAGGCTTATAATGATTTATCTGCTTTGGTGAGAATCCTAATAAACTCTTACTATTTCCCCCTTCTTGCTATCTTTCTCTCTCTCTGTAATAAACCTCGCACAATCGTACACTTGTTCAAAGAACCAAAAAGCATTAATTTTCCAAGCTATTCTGACACACTGACAATTGACTAAATATTCTGAGAATAATCAAAAAGATGACAGTCTGTCATACATCAGATTTCAAAGCCAAAGCTCGGTGCAGAACTGAAGTGACTACACACAATCTGCATTACTTGTGAGACGAATAATTTGCCATTAAACTGACAAAGAAATGATCACATATCACTAGTGTGTATCAATAATTCTACAATTAAAACAGAAGTCAAAAGAATTTTATTTCAGCCAATCTAAAATATCTGTTACATACCAAAGAGTCGTTTTCCTTTATTTCCAACTTAACTACATACAGTTTGTACATAAAGCTGTGATAGTGAAGTGAAGTGCCAAGAATTACATGACTTGCTCAAGTTAACTGATTGCCAAAACTTAATGCACAACCATGTTTTAATTAAATAGGTAAGACAGTTTTATATTGCATACTCAAAGCTGAAAAACATTTGCAAAATTGCCCTGATTTTGTCTTTTGGCAAAAATGAAAAAATCATCCTAACTTTAATCTCTGCCCCTCTTTCATGTCTCCTTCTTTAGATACAGCAATTCTCTTTCTTCCTGACTTAGTCAAAAACTCCCTGTCATGTTCCCAGCTTGAACAAAATACTGCGGAAAAGCCTCAGTGGATAGAAAGAGATGAGTGTGGATAATTTTATTTCAACCATCTGTGCAATCATTACCTCTTACTTTTAGTAGCAACCACTTAATAGTAGGCAGGTCTATTTTGCACTTTCATTTCCATTTATCGTGCAAGCGTGTGCATGCACACACACCAAGGCCTGGAAAAGATTGGCAAGTGGGATGAAATCCTCCTCCACAGTAGTGGCCCAGTCTGTTCACATTACATTGGATCATTTGCCAAGTTTCATTCACATGTGAATGTGGCTACTCTGACTCATTGGCTTTCATTCATCCATTCATTCATTCATCCATAGCCATAGGTTATCCATCACAGCCTTGATGTGTCATTCTTGTCATTGTTATGCAGGAAGAACAAAAACATTTTTGGAATATTATAATGGCAGGTTACATAGCCTGAAGGAGCAATCTAAATCATGCACACAGCAGTAGGTGAAAACATTGCTCCCATAAAAAACACAATGTCAGCAAAAATACATCAAATATTGTAAAAACAACCCCACAGCTGAGGAGGAGGTGATGCAGTGGTTAGTGTGTTGAATAAAATAATACAATCTTAATTTCCAGGGTCAGGAAGGAGCAACAGGCCCAGTAATACCATTCCTTATCAACGCAAATATAACAAAAAGCAAAGGAAACACTTGTACCGAGGAAGTAGAGCCATATCACTTTACTTTAAAATGTGCTGTTGCTTCATCTGACATATTTACCACATAATGGTGTAGAAATGGACTCGGAACATCCGAAGATACCTTGAAAATGAATTACTAAAAACTGCATTCTGTTCTCTTATCAGAACTAGGCTGCCTGCTTATGTGTCGAAAAGCATGTCATCCAGCAGGAATTACATTGTTTGTTGGTTTTATTTTTTAAAATGTGGCAGACCGAATCCACTGTAGCATCTTTAAAAGGTGCATAGAGGCAAAACGTTTTGTATGTATGGTAGTTAACTATGTCACAGCATGACAGCCTGTCTGAAACCAATGAATTAACTGCTTTAGGAAGTCATAACCCACTGACACAGAAATGCCAATCAATCACATTAGTGGGAGCTACGATTGAGCTCACTGTTGAGGAAGTGGATGTGTAGGAACACTGGTGACACCATATTGCAGGCAACAATTTCCAGATGAAAGCACAATTATGGCTTGGGAAAAGTCACTCAATGTACAATGCATGTGCCTGATATTGTGAAGTACAAATCCATTTTTTTTTTCTATTACCAGCCTTAAATTTGGCAGGTTGCTTTTGTAGCTCAGGTGGTAGCTGCAAGTACTCTCAGGTCCACAATGAACTTAATAGATAAAACTGATCCATGTATGCTCCACTATGAAGTACCCAGCAGCTAATTACTTCTTTTCATCTGTTCTCTATATGATTAGAAATTACAATTATGCCACTTAATTTGCAGCTTCTTTCATAAGAACATTATGTTTGTGGTACCTAGGCTAGTCTATACATGAGCCATGTATACATCCATCACCCACAACTCACAGAGGAGCAAATGAAATAAAATTGACAAATGTGGTACATTGTGGTGTTCAGCCTAACACATACAAACAATATCATACAAAGGCTTGAGGCATTTTAGATACCTCTCCATCACTCACTACCATCAGAGAAGTGTCCCATTGGTCCCACATTTATTCTGCATAATTATAGCAACCAAAGCTACATCTGGAATCTCAAAGAACAAATCTATCTTCAGCAACAAGAAAAACAAGAAGTGCTGCAGCTGATGGTATGAGCCCCACAGAGCCTAGATGTCAACATAATTGTGTCAGTGTTGCATCAAAGACAGAGGCAATTGAGCCAGTCTAGACAAAATACTCCAAACCTGCAGAGAACCTCGAAAAACTGTGCATGTGTCTAAGAAAAATATTTTTAAAGGGAAAAATGTGGTCACCAAATACTCATGTGATTCAGTCTTCTTCTGTTGCACTTTGTATTCAAACACATGTAGTAAACGCTTTTAATTGCATATTTTCAAAGGCACTCTACTTTTAATGTTTTAAACTGGTATAAAGTACTGTATGTAGGTATGTGGACATGTACACCGATCAGCCACAACATTATGACCACACAATATGAGGCAGGTGGTCATAATGTTTATATATATAAATGTAATCACATATTGCCTTAATGTACTACCTCACAGATATAAGGAAGAAGCTGTACACACTTTCTGTTGTCCTTTAGAAGAAAAGATATTCACTCAGTCATGTCATACAACATTTTGGCCAATGAGCAGACAGTTCTCTTTTCAATAGCCATTCAATACTGATCACCAACACAGCAGAAAGATCTTGGGCACAACTCATCTGTCACTTTGAAACAGTTGTCATAGTAAGCAGCTCATCTTTAAAGGCTTAGACAGTCTCACAATGTCTCACCTCAGCTGCGACTTGAATCTCACACTTCATTCTAAGTGATAAGTGCTTTGGCCTGGTGTGAGAACAGTAGCAGTACTGAAATTAAACTGTAAGACTATTGAGGCAACAACAAATAGCATGTTCAGACAGCCAAAATGGATGGTTTACTAAAAAACTGCTGCAATGTAAACAAGGTCATGACCAAGCTGGTGATGTATTGCTTAGTCCATTACCTGCTATTGGTCTGTAATGTTTCTTGATTAGTGGCTTTCCCCTCTCATAGTATTTTGTTTACATCCCATTACATGTGTGTCAATTCTCCTTCTGCCATGATTTCTCAGTTTAAGACTAACGGCTAAAACAGTATATTCTGCTTCAATGGCGATGAGAGCACAGATTTACAGATACAGATATTTACTCCTTAGCAGCAGTTGTCTCGAAAGCTTGTCTGGTGTTCTATGTAGTTTTTCTACATACACTACAGCCATGAGGATGGAGAGCCCCTGCTGTGCTGGTTTAAGAAAAAGAGAGAGGGAAGAAAAACAAAGAAAAAAGAAAAAGAGTGGAACAGGGAAATGAAAGATAGTGTCTCATCTCAGTGCAGCAGAGCAAGAAACAGCAGCAATAATCAACTCTGAGAATCTATGGCAATTTACCAATGTGTTAAAGCAACAAAATGGCCTGCAGTGTCAGTTTGATGCCCGGGACAAGGTGTCCTCGCCTGCCCTCCATATGATTAGAAATTACTTTTCAAATGCAGCGCTGGATTTGTACTGTCTTTGATATGAATGTGTTTTTTTTGTCATATTTTCAGAAAAGCCTATTAACATTTGGAAATTTCCATAAAATAACCTGATAAAGACATATCATTCATAAAAGTAATCTAAAATTGCAAGGTTATAAATTCAATTAATGAGACTCAAAGCACTAATATTCACTTTGAGTTGATGTTCATTTAGTAACCTGTGTATGTATCCAAAGACATTACTTCACCACGGGACGATGGCAACCGACTATTGTGGTTTTTCCACTGTGGTTTGATTAGTTGCATTGGACCCTGCTGTGACCATCCATTATTGGTCAAATTACTGATACAAATGATAAGTAAAGGGGGAAATAGGGCCGATATGTAAACGTACAATCAGGGACATGAGAGTTGAACTAAAACTGAAGCAGACATTTAGGTAGAAGCACTGAAAGAGAGAGACAGCACAGATTAGGTGTTGAGGATGGCACATGGCTTTGCTGTGGTCTGTCCTGTTAGTGAGCAGGACCTTAGTGAACCTTATATTAAGCCAGAGTTTAGAGAAACTTCTGGTTATTAAGGCTCAGTTTTGTTACTCCTAACCCTACTAAGTTTAAGAACAATGAATTACAGGGAGCTGTTCCTGATGAATTCAGTTTTCTAAAGACTGAACACATTTTTGTAAGTTGTGACTTTTTATGGAGTCACCAATTCATGGCATGAAGTGAGTAGAAGAGATAATCCAGCTACATGGAAAAAAGATGTTCCTTCTTCTCCTTCAGAACCCTGAGGAGGTTCTCATCTCCTCCACCACTAAGAGGGGATTATCTGCCACTACCTGATAAAAGCCTGGGTTGGAGGCCAGAAATTATGGAGACAACACTAGTCCCCTTGTTCAGCTATTCTCCCTTTGTCTTTTGACTCCTTTTAAAAAGTGTTTTCACCATAGCTTCATAAAAGGAAGTGTTCACACTTATTGCCCCGTTCGATAGCTCATGTGCATCCATGTGTGATCCTTACAACACCGAGGCACAGATTTAACACAGGCTGTACCTATGTGTGTCAGACGCTTTCACTGCCCTATATTTACACTCATTACCACATGGCTACATATCCCCTGGTCCCTCACAGCTGGCCTACAACACGCTTTGCCATGGATGAGTAGCAATTACAATGCTCACCAATGCGATACTTATTTGGGAGGATCATATACTGTCCTAATGTGAGCTGGCCCATAAAATACACACATGCTCTGAAACGTCACAACTGCTTAGGCAACAGACACGGTGAGTCAGTGTAGTGGGTCGTGGGGATGCTCTGGGGATAGTGAGGCATCAGGATGATCGGAGTGCAGCCTAAACAGTTGGGAAAGAACGCGGGCCTCGAGCGGACATGGAAGTAATGCTTTATCCCATCAAACGATGAGCTTTGATGTTAGTTCTAGCGATATCATGAAGGCAAGCATATGGTTACCGTCAAAGATATTCCCACATTCCCTTCAAGGCTGTTTGCCAATGAATTCATACGACATATACCCACGTGTTTAAAGTTCATTGGAAGAAGCTCAGACTGCATTGTGTAAAGAACAGTTGCATTTTCACTGACAGCAACAAACCAGACTGTTAAGACTGTCACCGATCATATTGTAGCTACTGCACAACTGACTCATATGCAGCTGCTTCATGCTTCCAACTTATCAGGTATACCTTGTCAGCATGGAGTCGTCATAGCGATTCTTCCTGACTGACACTGACACGGAAAATGCTCATGACAGTGACTGAGAGTCGGATAAATTCAACCCAACAGTGTCACCGAGATTTTCGGATGAGCGAAACAGCCGAAACTGCAGCGGTTAATTTGATTTAATTCATTATTGTGAGCGCTCTCTTAACAAGCCATTCAGTTGGAGATTAATTGCAAATATACAATATAAAAAGCACGAAAGCAGGAGAATTAGCTGTCTTTGAATCAGATGTACTCTTTCTACAAATTGTGGCATCAACACACACATTAAAGAGGACAACTGCTTTTTATTTGTGTGTAGTCACGTCAGCAAACACAAACACTCTTACCTGGCACAGAGTGTTCCTGATTCTCTGTCTGTCTACTCTTTGTTGACAGTCACTTATATAAAGGCTGGAGCAAGAGCAGGCAGGCCTTGACCCCTGTCTCCCAGATGCTTTGTACAGAGGCCATCCTGCTGCAGGGGTACTGCATTTTAATCAGACACACAAACAGACACAACTTCATACAGAATCTGGCTCCACTCTCATCCCCCTACTCACACAACAGGTTTTTACCAGCAGTAGGAAAGTAATTTACACCTCTGCTTTGTGATGCACTTCTTCTAAAAAGCAGTATTTGTCACACTAAGTGATTTTTCAGTTTTGTTTTTCTTATGTATTTGTGTGTCACACTTTTTTTGCATTTTTTTTTTTTGTCAAAAACAACCAAAACTGAAGTGACAATGGCTTTAAATGAAGGTACTTAAGCATTGTAATACAAATTAACAAAAATATTTCAATATTTGACCTCAGAGTAGTACATGTAGAGGTGAGGGCTATAAAGACTTTGTTGAGACAGGATTTTCTTTTCATTGTTGAATAAAAGGCATACTCTATGGCAGTCTGATGATAAAACAGTGCTGGAGTGAGTCATAAGTGGTAAAAAAGAGGACATGATGAATAAGAAAAGATAAGGTTCAACTAATTTGTTAAGTAAGCAGGGGAAAAGAGGTTTTTAAAATGCAAAGCACATTTAATAAAAAAAATACAGGGATGAGAAATTACCGCCTCACTGTAGAGCTGATGCAGTTTAACAAAAATGGGTTTTGTTGACCGTGTAGCACAAAATATGGACTTATTGATTTAAGACAGCAACTGAAAATAATGGGAAGCAAACAGCGTATGTTTTCAGCACCCTACTAAGATGGACGTCAAGTTTCTGGCAAAACCACAGCAAACAGAGTAGAGACAGTATAGTGAAGCAGTCACTGGTCTACTGCAGCTTCTATTTGACTCAGGTTCACTATCAAAACAGAAGCTCCTCTTTCTAAACCTCTACTCATCACAAGGAGGAAAAAAAAACAGTCCAATGGCTTAGCTAGTTTTATTTGTCAGTTTATTCTATAATTCATGGATTTATTGCAGAGTATGACGATCTAGAAGCATGTTCCTATTAAAAATGCAACACAATGACGTTGTGTGGCAGAAACAGAAGAAAATGGAATCACGTGAGAGGAGGGAATGGAAGAGAGTAGTACAAGACATGATGAGGGAAGAGAGAAGGGGTGAGGAGAGATGACAATAGGGCAAAGCAGCGTTCTACTTTCAATAGAGCTTTAGTCTTCTTCTTCTGTGTGACATTTTCTTTTGAGTCTTACAGCTAATAAAAGACACTGTAAGGCTGTTTTGATGAACACATCCTACTGATTACACGTAGAGGCAACGTGTCCTCTTCATTTACTGTTGTAGATGTCAAAATATGCATTTCTTTGTTATCAAACAATAAAAGGTGAATCTTTTTGATTATAAATCTAATAGACTCTGCTGAGATCAGTGCAGGGTTAGATTTACATTTTCTTTTTTCCTTTCAGTCCATCCCAAGTTCTTTGAAGGTCTTTCTTTTTGAAGTATTATAGGATTACATTTGTACCATAATGAATGAACAAAGTTTCCAAGAATCAAAAAAGGAATAAACCTAGAATACAGTTACTGAAAAGAGCTACATCTGACCTTAATAATCTTACCTTTGTTTCACTGACTGAAATTTCTTTTCTGAGTCACTCCTTTCAGTTTTGTTTCAGTTCTAAATCTTTCTTAGTTTCAGATCTCATGTGGGCAAGAATTAAAAGCACTACACTCTCACTGACTAGATACTTTGGCAGAAACAAGTTAATGGACCAGAAATGCTACAACTAAGATTTCCATTATCCCCCCCAAAAAATCACGATACAAGATAAGAACCTTCTGAATTTCTCTTAGATTATTATTAGTGATTAGGAAAAAACATATATAAATGTTTGCCAAAGAATACAAGTAAGTAATGTGACATCATGATGTGACATTTGCTGTTTGTTTTGGCCTGAATCGGCTGTATACTATCTAAATCTGTTGATACATCGGCCATTTTGTCGTAGCAAAGCAAAAGAGGAAGCTCCATTAGCAACACTAAGATTCCTATTTTGAGATTAATAGTATGTTAGCTTTAGTTTGCCTGCAGCCGATTCATGTATCACTATTATAAGTGACTGAGTATTCATGTTTGCGAATACCATGGACATGTGGTTCATTCCCACTGGACTTAACATTAACCACAGTTTTTTCCTCTCAAGTCGAAACATGATACAGACCCATGATCAGATCAGACTGTACATTTGACATGACAAGTGACGGGTGGATCTCACCTGGGAACTTGAGGACACTATGCAAGGCAACACTGTAGCAATCTCTCAGGTACAATGTAGCCCAGCCTACAGCATAGCCTACTTTACCATTCTTGTCCTCTGTACAGGACCAGACTTTACAAAATGGACACTGTGCTGTATTGAAGTATTATATCGTATCATGTCAAGCAATATTCACTTCATTAATACAGTAGGAAAACTGTTCAATGGACTGTAAGATCCTAGGTCATTCAAAGAAGCGCAATAACTATACATTATATCAATGAAATAAAAATAAAAAATTGTGATAGACTTTTCTGCTATATTGCTCAGCCCTAATTGACACCATAAGTGATTAATGAAGTAACAAATCAAGGGAGATGTAGTGTCATTTTCTCATAGATTTCTATGCCATCTGACTTATTTTTGCAACCAGAGCAGTCGCGCCCTGCTGGCCGTAAAAATGTAGGTTTCGGAATAAGGGGCTACGGTGTATGGCTGAAATTACAACTCTCAATCCACTTTTTCACCTACCTTTGTAACTTTGCTACAATAAGAATGCTAGCAACAAACTGAGGCTGTGTACTCAGCAGTGTTTTGGCATGGTAAGCCGCAATAATGAGTAGGGTTAGTGTTAGGATGGGCAAAACAGTGCATGGATGGGCAACAAAGGACAAAGAATTGGCCCAAGAGCGGTTTGAAAAGTTTCTATGGATGTTCCGGGGCAACATTGTTCACCTCACTGCAAGAAAGTTCTGGATTCAATTTGATTCGTAGGTTAACTAGTGATTCTGAATTGGCTGTAAATATGAGTGTGAATAGTTGTTTGTCTCTTCGTGTTAAGCAGCAACCTGTCCAGGGTGTATCCCACCTCTTACCCAGTGTGACTGACTCCAGCGCCCCTGTGACCTTCTACAGAATAAAGCAGGTATGTCTAATTGATGTGGATGGATTTTGATACTTGTTTTATGCAGTGAATCTAAAAGGCTACAAGGCTGACTACAACTGTTATCCTTCAAAAGCGACCAACTTTTCAAAGACACTTCTCACGCCTTCATCGAATGATTGTTTGATCCTCGAAACAAAGCTTTTCAGTGGCTTACTCCTTTAAAATAAGAACACATATTGACTGTTAGGTAATACATTTAATATTTTATCTTGCTGGTGGATTTAATAAAGCCTCCCATTAAAAGAACATATTAATTAACCTTCTTGGTTTAATGTGGGTGTTTTAAACTCCCTGGAGACAAAGAGCTGCAACACACTCCTTTATGTCTGTTGGTGCAGAGTGTTTTATCTGTGTGTCTTTAAGTTCTGCACTTCTGCCTGTATATATGTCTGTTTGGGCCTCTGCCCACAGTATGTTTGTCTGAGAGACTCAATGCTGCAGTAATCTCCAATATCCATACCTAACAGGCTTAAAGTGTAATGCTCTCAGCTACAAAAAGACCAATATACAGTATGACAGAGCGTGGATTTGATCCCAAGGAAGAGGATTTTCTGAGAGGGGAATCTTCAACCTTTACTGTACAGCAGTAAAATAAATCGCTGAGTAATTTGATACATCCTTAAGCTTTTTTTGGGGGGGGCAACAGCACAAAAAAAGCACAGAAGGTTTAAGGATAAAATTTATTGGACACATTCACACTCATATGTGCACACACACACACGCACACACACACACACACATAAAATACATGCACTGATTCATAATTTAGCACACTAAACACACACATTTTATTCATGAAGTATGAGTGCAGTAAAAAGCCTACACTCAGAGACAGTGATGGTGTGCTGTTACTATAGCAACAGCAAACACATCTTTGACTGTAAATGTTTCAGCCAAACACGCAATTCACTTTTACACCTCTCTGGTGAAGATTTAGCCAAAGTCCAATCTCTTCTCACAGCCTGCTTGGTTCACATGAGACGGAGTCATTATCATTATAATCTCAATACCTGTTCTAAACAACGTGCTCCCTCCAGTGTTCCTCTGGCTTCTTAGACATTTAGTATTTTAGAGTCCTTTAACTGAGATTTACTTCTCTGTGTCTAGTCTATGTAGGGGGGCTCTGGTCTTTTTATTGGTGTTTTTGAAGGAAATAAAGGACAACAAGGAAAAGAGACAAAGACAGAGGAGTAAAATAATCCTCTGCATTTTTTTTTTTATCTGGAACCAGGCTATCTGCTGACACTGCATGCACATACTAGCATGGTTGCCCTATTATGTGACCTATTGCCACTTTCAGCAAGAAATAAAAACTGAAATGGGACACAACAAGACAAATGCAGCGCAATTATTCTGACATAAAATATATGAAATCAGTCATTTCCTGATCACATAAACATACGTAATTCCTTCACAGAACATAGTAAGTAGGTGGCTGTCAAATGAATTACACTTAAAAGCCAAAATTTAAATTTAAATTAGATTTCCTTGTAAAATAACACATGGTTTACTGTGCACAACACACTGCACGCCTGGACACAAACTTTAAATTGGAGGCTCATAAAAGCTAAAAGCTGACAAATAAACAAACTGCTACACACCAAACTACTGTGCATGTTGCTTCATATTATGAAAATTTAAATAAAAACGATCATTTTTGCAGTAAAGTGTTGTGTCTAACCTCTATGGCCCGGCTCCTGGTTGCTCTCTCTGAACGTAACAGCATGGTGCCTCGTGAGTAATCCTTTCCAGAAGAACTGGAGTAATATATTTCCGCTTCGTATAATATCTAATATTCCTCTTGATGGAGTACAGTTTGGGCATGCGGGACACTGAGAGATATCTGAAAGGGTTGGCTAAAAGCTAGAACAAAGCAGGGTAAAGCCACAGCCTGTTTCCCACTCAACAACACAGTCACAAAGTTGCAGAGCACAGGCTTATTGTACGGGACCCCCCAAAACATTCTGTTGTACACTCAACCGCAACCAATTCCACCCACCCTCCTGGCCACATTGGCAGCATAGCTTTGTCCAGCATTGTCTATTCCACCAGGACAACTGAGCTTGGGCTTACTTGCCAACTGATTAATAAAAAAAAAGAAGGCAAAAGCATAAACAGGAACACACAAATATGAGTGTGTAGGCCTCTGTTTAACACTACACTGAGACAGATACGCAGGAAAAATCTGTATGAAAGGCAGCTGATTCATAAGTGTTCTGTAGAAATACACCACCCACAGTCTATATTTGAAAATGAAACACTCATGTCAGCTGGTAATGTGGCTACATTCACAGAAATCTCAAATGAATAGCAATTAAAACCAAGTGGCAGACACTATAACGTGCAAATTACAGATGCATCCAATTGTGTGGTAGGCAATGTTGAGGACTGAGATGTAATGACGCATCAAGTCACATTTGAGCACAAATATAACTGTTTGCAAAATACCAAGCACACAGATGGACAATGGAGAATTTGATTATGGCTTAAGAAGATTCTCTGGATAATCACACATTTCCTCAACTATTTAAAATCCATTGCAACACAATGGTTGCAAGCTGACCATGTGTAGATGAAACTATATTTTTCAAGTACGTTTACAGGAGAAATTGGCTTCGTATCCAATCTAAGTGACAGTTCATTAATTCTGTCACATAAAATATGACAGCAGAGCTCTGCTGTTGTTTGTATGCATGACTGTCATTTTGTGTGTTTGTGTTTTGTAAGCAGGATGGGCAGAGAGGATGAGGGGAATGCATGCTGTCATCAGAATCAAAGAGTCCAGAGAAAGAAAAAGCTGAATCAGGTCCAGTCATGTGCTGCCACCAGGACACAGGCAGGCAGACAGCAGGGGGACAGAGCCAGAGGATGAAACACAACTAAACAGACCAGAGGTAAGCTGGAACTCAGTCAAGTAAAACTTATGTCAAAATAAAGCTGAAAATATCACAATAAAAGATCTTCCCCTACATTTAAACCGTGGCTGCAAACAGGCCTACGGGCTATAGAGAGAGAACAGACAAGGCCAGCAAGGAAGCTCCAGGCTGAGACAGAGGGCATGTGGGAAGTGTTTTTGTTCAACCCGATAATTATTAGAACTCTATTGTTACTTTATGCCTCTGGCATCCTATTTTGCAGTCATCTATTCAAACACCCTGACCTAGAATGAAGAGTCTCCAGTTAGTGGAATGTACGATGTTCTATTTTCTCATTGTGAAATCGACTTGGGAAATGAGGTGTAAAGACCAAGACTAAACAAAAAGTCCAATTTCAATCAAGATAGATGGATGGATGGATGAATGGATGGATGAATACAAAATACATAATACTTCCACTCAATGTCAGAAACATCAGTGATGATAAGTGTGGTCCGATATATACCATTAGACATAGATGCAGTTAAGTTCAAAATTATTCATACCCATACCAAATTGTAAACTATAGTGAATATTGACAATTAGGTTTCTTTTGGCTGGAAATGACATAAACAAGTAACAAAAGACAGTAGGACATTGTGTTAGAGATGCTAATGAAGAATTCTAAATATATTTTTTTATAAAAAATACCATGTTGAAAACTATCCATACCCTTAGGTCTTTATTTACAACAGTAATCAAATTATTATTGACCGCTAACAAGCTTTTTGCACGCCTCTGCTGGGATTTTCGGACCACTTCGCACCAGGTTATTGAGGCTGGAAGGCTTCCTTGCCATCACTCTGGTCTTTATGTTCCTTCCACAGATTCACAAGGATTCAGATCTGGATTCTGGCTAGCCCACTGTAAAATGTCGATACTGTTTTGTCTTACCCATGTCTTGACTACTTTGGTTCTAAGCTTCAGTTCATTGTCTTGTTTGGAAGGTATGATGCTGCCCAAGACCAAGTTCTTCTACATACTGCAAGATGTTTTCCTCTTGAATCTTAATGTTTCCTCTTCTCTCATGATGCCATGGACTTTGACAAGGTGCCCTGGCCCACTCACACTCAAAAAGCATTACATTCCCACCACCATGCTTGACTTTGAAGATGGTGTTCTTGGAGTTCATTGCTTCTCCTTTCTTATGCCAAGTGAAAGCCATGCTCTGTATCCAACAACTCCATTTTCGTCTCATTTGACCACAGAACTGATGACCAAAAGCTTCCACTGAAGTCAAGTGACCACTGAAGTGTCTACTTGAGATGTTGGTACCAGAATTGCTCAGATTCATCAGGATAGCCTTGGCGATGATCCTTGGATTGTTTTTGGCCTCTCCCACAACCATTATTGCCAGCAGAGGGGTCACTTTTGGCTTCCTGAAGACTTTTCACAGTATGAACCTCCTTGTTCCCTCTGATTACGCTGTGCACTGTGGCCACTGGCACTCCAAAACACTTGAATATGGCTTTATAGCCTTTCGCCATCTATGAGCAGCCACAATGCACAGCTCTCTCTCAGTGATGGACCCCAACAGGAAGCTCTTGAAGCTCTTTGGTTTTAGCTATGGCTAGCAATTGACTAGTAACTGATTAGAGAACTACCAAAACACCAGCTGTTCTCAATTTACAGTGTATTAGAAAGTCTAGAACATGGTAGAAATTACTAGGACAATGTAGATGTAAAGAAGCTTGCATTTCTCAAAACTTTACATCTATTTCAACGGGTATGAATGAGTTTGGACATTTCTGGTGGAAATTGAAAAAAAACAATCAAAAAAGAAAAAAAGAAAAAAGAAGATTATAGTAAATGGAAGAAATAGTTAAAATTCATCATTAACATCTTCAATAAAGTGTCTTACCATATTTTATCACGTGTTGTTTTGTCATTTCCAGTCAGAAGAAAACTACTGGTAAAACAAAATTAACAATATATCAAAATTTGGCATGAGTATGACTAATTTATGAACTTACTTTAGGCTTAAAATGATCTATAAATAGGAAAGATTACATACATTTTCCATTTGAACAGTGTACCCATGTGGCTGTGGTATCTTTTATTTGTAACTACACAGAAATGTCTCCTCACTGTGAGACATAATACACAGAGTGGGGGATGTATAGGTGACTGCATCATCTATACTGTGGGATAGAGTTACTAGTGGACAGTAAACTAAGAAAATGTTGGATCTTACCAATTTGTGTTTGTCTCATTGCCTGGTGTCACTAGACCTTTTCATATATTAGTGACAAAATTCTTCCAGAAGCTATTTTATTATGATTTATTGTAAATACTGTAAGGTTTCATCTGACAGTGCCACAATACAAAGTACATTAGTGAAAAACTAAAGGGATGCTATGGACAACAGCACTGACGCTCTATAATTGATTTTAATAACACAACAGAGCCCGAAGACTTAACATTAGCAGTACCTACAAGCAGAGACCCACATAGAGCTTACTAGGGTGTATTATAAACAGCCCAAGGCAACAGTTTCTACATGGCCTGGTTTCAGAGCATACTGAACAAAACAGAATCAATTTCTTTTCTTTTTTTTCATTCTGTCTAATCACTGTCCCTTTCATACACACTACATAGACACACAAAATGAAAAATTGAGATGGGAGGTGAGGTACTCTTCTAGTAGTACAGTGCTGCATTTTCTCTAGGAAGAACTTGCACACATGCTAAGAGGCCAGCGACACACAGATGACACAAACACATTTGGGGTTGGAGCAGCATCCCAGTATATAGAGCATAATTAGGTATCTGTAATGTTAATTTAGACTGTCTCTCCACAATCGGGGACCAAAACAACACAAAACAAATCACACTATAGTGGAGTGTGTAGCTTAAATTGCTGTTACTTACACCAGCCTAATTTGTAAGCTTATGGAAAACAAAGTCTCAAAACAACAGATAGGACATGATGCTAAGCTCTAAATAAGAGTTATTTCTAACTGATAAATTCTGTACAGACTGAATCAATAATAGACCCAATGGGAAGAAGGAAGATATGCTTGTGTGGGAGATTTTGTGGTGTAGGTCAGGCTGCCCATATGCGCAGTAGCTGAAGTCCTGCTGCCCGCAGGGCGTCCTGTTGACAGCCGCCACCTGCTGAACCCTCACTGTCTGAGACTGACAGCTCAGAGACTCTCAGTAAGGGTTCACAGAAAAACAGCATGTGACCGTTACATAGCTTAAGTTCCTCCACACTGCCCCAACTATTGTGCTATTTTTTAACTACTTTGCACCTTTGTCCCTATTAGACAGAAACATACACGTTGCAAGATCATCTCCATCAGAGAGCATCGGTGGCACGTTAACATAGTAATGTGACACAATCAGAGCATCATTACTGGAAACAGTCAAGACCATAAGACAGATTTTGTCCGGAGAAGATGCACTGGCAAATCCTAGTGCACACATGCTCTCACATATGCACAAACACACACTTGCATACGCGATTGTCTGTCACATACAGAGTCATAAAAATGTGCATGCATGCTTACTCCAAGATCCAAAAGCAAAACACAACCACTGACACTGGTCACAGCTAGACACATTCACACAGCCTCTACCATCACAGGCGCAAACACACATATATAGAAATGCACACACGGATCCAAGCCCACCATGAGTAACTGAACCAGTGCAGAGAAAAACATTAGCATTCTGTCAGGGTTTCAGACAAGACTGCACCAGCTCCTCACACAGCCAACATGCAGCAGAGCATAACAACAGAACGAAAGCCAGAATGAAAGCCAGAGAAGGAGAGAACGCAAGAGCATAGACAGGTAGTCAGGGATGGGTTGGGGAGTGGTGGAGATAGGAAGTATGAAAAAACAGAGCAACAGAGCTACAAAAAGATGTTTACTCTAGAGGAAATGGCAAAATTAAAGAGATGATGAGAGCAATTGGGGTACCTTACTATTGAGCCTGGCCTTCCTGGCTTCCTTAATTTTTCTTTCCTTTTTGTCAGCTGGTTGTCTTCTGCCCAGAGCGGATCCCATCTCACACACACATGGACACACTCCCCCGTCTCACACGTAGTACCGTAGGTCAGCTACAGTTCGAATGCCAAAACATCCTCCACATGGCCATATCCAGCCCCCCTGCTGCTCCTCGTCTACTCTCCTCTGGTTCCCTCTCCTTCTCCTTCACTACCTTTCGTCTTGTCAAAGGAGCACATGCAGTCTCACATGGTCACTCACACAAATGCTCAACCGAACCAGGATGCAAACACTTACTCCTGTGCATGCACAGACAGACGGAGAGATGGCAAGGGGTGATTTTGCAGGATGCTGGAGAGAACAGAGGGAGAGTGGGGAAAAAGAGAGCCAGAGAAGAGGGAGGGAAAACAGAGGGAGGAGAGAAAGTGTAAGATAGAGGGAGGGAAAACCAAATGAAAAAAACAGAGGGACAGTGGGTGGGGTATGGAATCAAGGGTAAATATGGATATTCAAAGTGAAAGGAAACACAGAGAATAATGAGAAGAGGAACATAGACATATTGTAGGGAGCTGGCACAATCTCCATTATTTCAGCAATGTGCTAAACCAAGCGTTACATGACAGTGGGAGCTTTGTGACTATTGACTAATGCTCTTGTTTTTGTACCTTAGTATTCTTGAAAATATGGGAATATGTAAATCCGCAAACTGTTTGTATACACAATCCCGTTCTCAATGTATGTGCATGCACAGATTGTACACCGTCACACATCAAAAAACACGGAGACAAATACAGTATCTCAAATTACAAACGATTCAAAACATTTCAGCTGAACTGTCTACAACTGGGGACATGTTTTTAAAAATCCCAAGTTCAATATCTATATTTGTTTGTTAGTGTGTGTTCGAATAAGTTGTGAGAGTTGCTGTTTCCAAACAGATATGTCTCTACTTTCTTCAAAGCACTACAATTCACATCTTTTTATGGGATTATCCATAAGGGGAGCTTTGTGTGTGTGAAGGATTCCCCATTGGAAATATCCTCTCATCCTGTGCCATGCAGCTGTGTGTGTTTATGTGTGTGTTTAAGTGGAAATCCTACGTCAAATTTAGTATTAGCCGCAGTCGCAATAACACTGCATTGACAGGAGGGTTTAGGCTTTATCCAAATGCTCTGTGGGATCTGGAATCTCAAAACAATATGACACATATATTCTCTGTGTAGTGTTATTATAAATTGAAAAACATGCAGGAATCCTCATTCATAAATACAATAAGCTGCTAACAACAATCCAAAGCTTCAGTGAAGGAGGAATAGCATTACTCTGCTATACATTTTATGAGGGGGTCCTTTGTGAATTATACTTTCCCACAGTTGTACATTAACAATGATGTGGCAAATAGTTTAGCAAGTGAATCATGCTGGACAAGTCCAAACATTTTTCTCCAAAGAGCGAGCACATTTAATACTTTGATATTGCATACCATTTCACAATGCATTTATGATAATAGCAGAAAAGAAATGCACTCACTCTGGCATTGTGCTCTTTGGCATCCATGACCACATTATCAAATAGTGCGTTACTAAATGCTCTCCAGTACCATTTTGCCTCTAGCTCCTTCTAACCCCCAACCTCATTTATCATCTCTGTAGCTATGATGCCCAAAGCTTTCATTCATAATTGTATACATATGGCAAAGCTATCCATCTATCTATACATCCAACTATTTGATTTTACATTCTTCGTGTTTATATCTTTTATTGGAGGCTAAGATATAAATTCGCTTCAGCCTAACACACAAGTTGCTCTCAAAATTACATACATCTACATAAATGAATCCCTAGGGCAAACTAAATGATTAGCATTCTGCTTCTAATAAATAAGACACCAAGCAGTAGGTGTAACCTCGGAGAACATCAAGCAGAAAATTAAGTTTCTGATGCCACACAATTATTGAGTCAGTTTGAGTAAGTTGTTTAAAAGACTACTGATAAAAAAGTTTTCTCTCTATCACTGGAAGCTCTTTGTCACATTACAAGAAAGCTACCCATTCTGAAGCAGCCCACACCAAACACCCACACACACATGCACTCTTTTTTTCTGAAAGTATACTATGTAAATTTTCCATGAAGCCACCATGCATGGTTAACCAGGACAGTTACGGAATGACGAGGTCTGATTCGGCTGGGCAAAGGGAAAATGAATGGGAAAATCCTATCAACTATGACCTAATTTTAAACTTTAGCCGGCGGCTAATGAACTCCATGATAGCAAAGTAGGCTAATGCTTGACCTCTGCCTTGCAGGGCAGCTCGCTGCAGGATGAATGGTGAGCATAGAGACTGCCAAGGCTGCAAGAGTCACCCATAACAGGATTTCCCTCCTTAACTTTTAAGTAATTATGCAACAAAAGCAAATTTGCCGTTAAGAAAAAAGACAGAGGGATATAAACGTCAATGTTCCATTACTGTGTGACATCCTTTCTTTAAAGCTAATTTTCACTCATGCAAGCACAGGAGACTTGTTTTCATTACTATTGCCAAGACAGAGATCTGCAAAAAGCCTTTAACATTCAGTCTAAATGAATAATTGACAACTGTGATGCATCTGCAAATATTAAGCCTATCCATTCTTCTGAAGTGCAGAAAATATGACAAAGGCAGAGTTAGCTGCTATCTAATTTGGATAATGCAATCGATAAGCACCCAAGCTTTATACATTGCTTTTACTGGGAAAGCACTGGATGCTGTTGCAGCCAGTTACCATTAGATCTTTCCAATCATTCAAAATGTGAATCTGTGTAAAATATTTTGCACACAAATACGCACCAGTAGTTTAGATACACCAAAAGTGACCTGCCTGATATCTTGTAGGCATCCTCGTGCTGCCAAAACAGCTCTGACCCATCTGTCAATAGACAAAGGATTCTGTGGATTGTGGGGTAGGGCCTCCATGAATCAGGCTTGTTCCGTTGCATCCCAAGGATGCTCGACTAGATTGGAATCTTTGGAGTTTGAAAGCTGGATCAACACTTCAGACTCTTTATCGTGTTCCTCGAGCTGTTCCTGAGCAGTTTTGCTGTGTGACAGGGTGCATTGCTCTGCTGTAGGATTCCACTGACCTAAGGGAGTGTCGTTGCCATGGGGTCGTGTGCTTGGTCTGCAACAGTGTTAAGGTAGGTGATACATGTCAAGTAACATCCACATGAATATCAAGGTTTCCCAGCAGAATGACCCTAACCCTAACCCATTAAAATGAGACGATCAGTGTCATTCACTAGTTTTAATGTTGTGGTTGATCAGTGTTTGCATGCACTATGCTTAATGTTTGACCCATTATCTGCTACAATGACTAGTGTGTCTGTGTTAAGATGTCTCAGTGTTGAGAGAAAATTAATTATGGCAATTTCAGGAGTGGTAGAGCAAAATTACCACCCACAGCTGTCCTCAATAACTCACTACTAAAAAATAGGTAGCTCAAACAACACACTGGCTTTCACACCTCATTTACACATTCAGGTTTCTACTCTGTGCGGCAGTATTAGACGCCGGGAGATGAACACTCTCTTTCTCTATTTGAGAATTTTACCAGTTCCACTTCCACTGACCTGTGAGGCAGGCCAATCACAACAAATTCTATCGTTATAGATGATTTATTGTGTGAAATTACCGCGTAAATTGAAGCAGGGCAGAAATTGATCTTGGCTGAGTATGTCATTTGAGTCCCACTCACTCATAGTTTGTCATAGCAATGTACTGTAGCAAAGAAGCAGACGGAAGCAGCTCACACCAGACTGGTTAGACAAAAGAACATTCGCAAGCATGATTAATCTTTCTCATCACCGCTTTCCCGCATCTTCATCTCATTTAGTAATTCACATTCCCTCTCTGTCTCTGACACTCTCAACAATAGTGCACAACAGAGCACAATCACTGGCCATGAATAATCAGCGGAGGGCAAAATAGCATGAAAAACCCAACAATGAACTCAAAGGTCCCCCTTCTATCAAAGCAAACATTTTCAGTGACATTTTAAAAGTCCCCAACGCTCAACGTTTTCCATTTGCGTACGTTGGGTGTTGCAAAATCCCAGACGTAGCAATGAATTCTCCAAACCTCAGGATAAATCCTGACAGGTTACATTTTGGCATCTATTTTCTTGATGTTCAACTAAATGCTATAAAGTCTCTAATGAGGAATTGGACCCTGATAAACAAATGCAAACTGTATATGTTCACACAGAATTGTTACGTCTGGGACAACCTTACACACTGTTGTCCGGAAACATACAGTAGAAGCAAAAACAGTTGCATTTATTATTGGAACAAATATTCAGGTGGTAGATACTGATACCAATACTGCAATAACACAAAATGTATAGCCTCTAAGAACCTTTTAGTACCATTAGAACAAAAAAGGAAAACACAGCTGTTTGCCAATCAACAGTCTTGAAAATTGAACCATTCGATGTTCGCCAGGCTGTTGGTTTTGTTCGTCAAACCATGATTGTGAGGATTAACTATATAATCAAATTTCCTCATGAGATATACATGAATCTCACTACAAAGCTAAATCAGTCATAAGCCACTAAACTGTTCTCACAAGTGTAGCATTAGTCTATTAATTGTAGGAAAAGCACATCTAAGTACATTAGTCACACACGAGGGCTAATAGGCTTATTTTATCGTCTTATTTTATGGTATTTTTTTCATTATTATGTGAGACAGCATATTTCAGTGCATTTCCACAATGTTTGATTACAAAACAGCATGTAAAGAATAACTACCGTACCATTTTCTAATTTAAGTTTAGTGAAAATTGTTTTTTTTTTTTTTGCATGAGTGAAAAGAACTGACTGAGTCACAATTGATCAAAACTGCAGTTTCCTAATTTCTACACAACAGCAATTCTCAACTATAGCCCTTTCTCTAACAGACAAAAACACAGGGGACAGAGTCCACACTATAAATTCTCCCCAGTGTAAATCTGCCATCTGATGGGGTCTGATGCAAATGCATTCAGTTCTCACTGCTCCGTTCCATTCATCACACCCACTTACAGTACAGACATGCACACACAGGCACAAGCACACACTATAAAGCACACATTCAGGGTCGACTATTATCTACCAGTACATCTCTAACAACTGGACTATTTTGGGAAAAAAGTTAAACTTTCACACATTCTATATTCATTACATGTAAAAGGAAACATTTTTTGTGTTTTAATTTTGAGGATAATGGACAAGAAATCCAGTATCTTACATTATTAGAGTATTTTCTAAAATGAAAAAAAAAGATTTACAATACACACATGTCCAACTTCTGAAAAGTGTGTACATTTAAGCACTCAGTACTTTACAAATTACTGCATCAGTGTGACATAACATGGAGGTGACCTGCCTTTGAGTGGTTATTGAAGCCCACGTTGCTTTGATAGCGGCCTTCAGCTTGTCTGTATTTTTGTGTTTCTCATCTTCCTCTTGACAGTACCTATAGAATTCTATTGGGTTCATATCTGGTGAGCCGGCTGGCCAATCAAGCACAAATCAGCATCTGCGACAAGCTTGTCAGCATGAAGTCCTCTAAAATCTCCTGATAGCTACATTGACTTTGGACTTAAAACTTCACCCTGGACTTCAAGCACCTTGGATTCTGTGTCTCCACATCCTTCCTCCAGGCTCTAGGACCTTGATTTCCAAATGGAACGCAAAATGTATTTTCACCTATAAAGAGGACTATGCACCACTGAGCAAAAGTCAACTTCTTTTTCTCCTCAGCCCAGGTAAGATCTTCTGGGGTTGTCTCTGGTTCAGAAGTGTCTTGCTCCTATGAATGTGACAGTTGGAGCTTCTTTCCTGAAGACACCTGAAGATGGTGGCTCTTGATTCACTGACACCAGCCTCAGTCCACTCCTTGTGAAGCTTACTCAAGTTCTTAAATCAACTTCAATCCTCTCAAAACTGTAGTCATTCCTGTTGACTGTGCACCATTTCCCACCACACTTTTCCCTTCCAGTCCAGTTTCCATTAATGTGCTTTGATACAGCTCTCTGCCAACAGCCAGTCTTTTCAGCAATGAAATTCTGTGACTCCTTATGGAGGCTGTTGATGATCGTCTTCTGGACTACTTTCAAGCCAGCAGTCCTCTCCATAATTGTTGTTGTGTGTGCTGAACTACACCTGAGAGGTACACGGTATTTTTTACTGTTTGAACAGTAATTTTCACTTTCTTAAATAACTGATGGAAAATGCTAAACTTTTCACAATATTTTATTTGTTTGAGATGCACTAGTACTTACAAACATCTCCTGTTATATCCGACCTGCCATTCTACACCTGTCCACCAGTTGTCCCACTAAGTTCCTGCTTCATCTTATTACATAATCAGTCACCTGCCTGCACACTTGTTCCCCATCTCTTCAGCAGTCACAGTTTATACTGAGCCCAGCCAACAGTCACACTCTGCCAGATTGTCTAAGCTGCCAAGCAGACTTAGCATGCCAGTTTGAATCCTATTCTGTCTCTCTGTATCTGCATTTGTGACCACCTGCCTGCCCCTCACCACTGTCTGCCAGCCCTTTGGTTCTATTTGCCAGTTGGGAATGCCTTTTTTTGATACTGTCTAAAAGCATTCTAATCCACCAAGTGGAGGCTGAGTTTTCTGAAACTGTGGTCTGTATTCTGTGGTCTGTTTACAGCCGGTCAGAAAGACACAAACATCCAATACACATATTCATATGGAAATCATCATATATGTAGAGGAATGTTGTACTTTAATTATTACACATTTGACATTTGCCTTAAACATCCATTAAGGCTTCCTTTCACAAAAAAACATTCGGGTGTTGGTGTTCAAAAGACAGAAAATAATGTATCATGTTGTGTTCCATCGTAGTTTTAATGACTGATTGAATTATCAACATTATTAGGTCAAAAAGAACAAAAACTGCAGGAGAAACTATTTTGACAAAAACAGGTTCAAATGACTGGCGAAGAATTGGGATGATACACATGGCTGGATACAACTGAAGTCGCAATGACCTTAATTTTCACCTGCTCATTTTAACATGAGATAGCAGCACAAAACAGACCTGGTTCATGTTTTTGTGGCCATGCTGCCTTGTGTATGAGCACACATTGTCCTTATACAAGGCTCTTAGTGGTCTGCATGGCCTAGAAAGAGAGTACTTCAATTACACATGAATGAACCAACAAATACTCAGAGCAGAGCTTTCTACTCTGGGCCTCTTTTTAGGATCTCATAAAAATTAGAGAGTAAAACTAAAGCAGAGCCTCACGGATGCAAAAAACTTGCCGACTGTTACAAATACACAAATACTCTAATGCTATGTTCAGGCTGCTGGAAAAAGTAGGCCACATCTGTTTTTTGGGGGTTTTTTGCTCACATGTGTCATATATGTGAACAGCACACATCACCATCTGATCTTTTCATTTCTGATTTGGGTCACTTTCATATATGGTCCCAAATCAAATACAAATCAGATTTTTTTTGCGTAGCGACTTCAGGCAGAAGAATCAAATTAGAATTCATGCGACTTCCCCGAACAGAGTGCCTTTTCATGAGAATTTTTTGGAAAAGTGCTGACAGATTTAGTAGAAAGTAGTCCCTGATATGCAGAACTGTTTGTCTCCAACACTGTATCCATACACACCTCTATACAAAAGCAGCAGCCATTCCCTCAGAAAAAGCCATAATTAAAATTTTGATTCTCTGTCTCTTCATTCTCCTTATCCAATAACTAATTTGCTGGCTTTCACTGCATTTTAACTTAGAAATGATATTTCAGCAGCCTTTTTGTGTACCTACATACAGCAGAGTGCTGCGTGTGATATCTTTGCCATTGTTCTTTTGTGCACATGGGTCAGGTCGAACTGTGACCAGTTTAAGCTGGAATCTGATACTGGTCACGTTTGTTTAAAATAATATTAACAGCTCAACAAAAGAAATGGATCTGAGCAATAAATCAAATTGAGCAGCAATGCTTGCAGTGTGAACGGGCCTCGGTCATGTGGAATCCCTAAGAGAATGCAGCTAAAAAACAGTAAATAGAGTTGCATTTCACCTTGTATTTTACCTGTAGAGATGCTTCCAACTTCCAACGTTCTCGATGCAAAAATTCCAGATTATCAATCAAGTGAATGTATTTCAACATCAACCATGTTTGCTAACACACACACTGTTAAATTTTTACAAACTGAATGGTAGTGATGTAGCCTACCAACATTCTCAGCAGCACACAGATTCTGAAGGCATGTTGTTAATTAAGTCTTACTAGCCGAAAGTTTGTCAGCTTTAGCAACGTGTACATATCCGGATACCTTTCTTTGAGTTGCTTAGATAAGTGGCTCACATCTTTTATTCAAAATGCATACTGACTTTGGGCTGTCTTTAACTTGTTTCTGATCACCTAAATCAAACACAAACTATTTAAATGCTACATCTCCATTTTCCACTAGTCATACTGTAGTAACTGCACCTGCATTTGTTGCCGACATTCTGTGCATTGTTGCTATTGTCCAGTATCTCCAGTACTTATCTACAATACTTTTGGTATTGTGCAAAAAAAAAAGTAGTCACATTTTCAGAATTTTTGCATTGACTTGGTACAGAAGCATGTTCTTGTGATGTTGCCTAGTGTGTACAGATCGGTGAATAAATGGAAAAAGGTAAAATATACAAGCTGGAGAAAACACAAGTTATCACTGAATGGTGTCAATATGAAAATGATGCTTGGCCTTTTATTGTCACCTGATCTTAACAAAAAACCTACACATGCAAACCAACAACACAGACAGCACTCTCTACCACCTCCATCAGTATCAAACACCAAACAAGGGAATTTCTTCTGAACCAGTGGTGTTCATTCCTCCAGTTGGGAGACGTTGATAATCAATGCCAAGGATTACTGAAGCTGTTAGAGGCTTAAAGTGGCCCGACTCTTTACTAAGGCATGACGGCACCACGCTATTCAAGATATGGGCGAACAGAGTTTTATGTACTGCATTTCATTTGTGCACAGTTTACAAAGTTGCCTAAACAAAAAGCTCTTTAGATGCCAGAATGACGGAGTTTACAGCTGTTTGGTCTTACCTTGGTGTGGAGCTTAGACAACTGCTTTTCATCCAGGTAGGTCTGAGTGTAGACACGTCTTTTATAGCGGAACTGAAACAAAAGAACAAACGGTAAGAGGCTGGGCGGCTTTCATCATCTCTTCCTGTTTGTGTCATAACTGCTTAACAAGGATATTAGACACAAAAATAAATAATTAAAGTGTTAATTAAAGTAATTCTGAAATAAATTTGTCACGTGTCGTCAGCTCCTTAGACATAACTGTGCAAAATAATTTCATTTTTATTAGTTTGTCCAATGAGTGCGAAAGCACAAGAGAGGAGATACGGAGACATAAAGTTTGAGTCATTTAATAACTTTTCAGTGTCGTTAGGGGACCAAATACCTCGCTGTATACGGCTGTCATCTCTCTGCAGCGCTTCTGCTTGTCATCTTTTCAACATATTACATTTTGCTTGAAAACCCACTTCCTTGAAGCTTGAGTCTAAAATATAAATTGCAAAACAAAACCAAAAAAAGTTTCCAATTTCTACTAGATGAATGCGCAGGAAAAGTACTGGGTTTGACAGATCACACAACAAGTGAATTAATTTATTAAAGAGAGTGTTTTTCCCCAATTTCAGTTAAAAAAAATCTCCTCTTCAACTGGGAATATGAATTTATCATGTGAAAAAGTTAAACAAAACAGAAGCTGGTATACTCCGGTGGACAGACATTAATTGGATTTTACTGATTTAAACATCACGGCATATATGAAAAATAAAACAGTAATGTGCAGGAGGGCACAGCTATTATCTGCTTTTGTAGCTTAAATGAGGTTGATATGACCAAAACTCAGCAACTCAGGAAATTAGGCCATATAAAACTGTGACACTGTGGAGCTATAAATCAGTCCTATCATGTAGGTTGTGGTCAAATAGTCTTTTTTCTGCTTTCGGAGTGTCTCCTCTAACTGAGCAAAATGACCCAGAAGTATCTAAGTGGCAAACATGATAAGAGCTGGTCGAATTCTCCAAATGTTAAGAAAAAGGTGCCTCAGAGCTTCATTTCTTATCTCCTTTAGCAAAGGATACACTGGACCATTCTTTACTAAATAAAAGGAGATAAAGCCATCCCACAGCACCTTTCGGCATTGCCATTCAAAGCACAATCAATTTAGCATATCAAGGTGCTGTGTTGGTTCTTAAGCTATTATACGCATATTATACTCAAATCAGATTCCACACATCAACCATAACATATGAGGCATTTTAGGCCAAATGCTGTTTTTAATTCAACACGTTCAAAACTTATGAATGTTATGTCCAGTAGTATCTGTACATAGTATTCCTATATGGCATAAAAGCAACAATTATTTTCTGCCAGTCAAACTAATTGGGATTTAGGCTGATTAATATGACTGAACGGGAGAGTGATGATGTAATAGTTTTTACTGGGTTATCCGCATTTAGCCCGCTTATAACCTGCATGAAAAACCACTAAGAACAGACCAACCAAAGTTAAGATGTGCTTTTAGCAGTCTGTCTTTGGACCATTGTAGTTTCACCACAGACCCATGTTAGCCACATCTTCTGTTGCATAAATATGTAGTTCAGTTTAACTACATTTGGATTCCTTGCAGCGCCATGATTATCTTTTTCGAAGTCTCTGTGAATTCTACTTCACGTCTTTCCTTGACCTCGAAAAAAATTTCCATCAATGTCAAGGGAAAGTGTTTAGCAAAAGACATAGTAATGTTATATCATCAGTGCAAACCCATGTGTTAATTCACTACACTGAACAAGGTGCATTTACATACAGAGTAAAGTAAACAACCTGAAAATGTTTAACTTTAACTTAACCCTAACCCTTAACTTTTGGCAACAAGGAATTTGATGAGAGAAAAAGCTGCGGCTCTAATGATCATATAGAATGAAACTAAATCATGTTGTATTTGTGTTGCTTAAACTCTAATTAATACTGTTTAACAATAAATGTACTACTAATGTGGTGTTGCAGTATCAGGGTTTGTAAAAGAGATCGCTGTGGACAGAAATCCTGACTTGTTTGTTTGTAATTATAAGTATGGAATGTGCCTTCTCCCACTGAGCCATATTCATGAAATTCCTTAAAATTTTAGTATGCAGTAAATGTATTTATTTGTATTTGACGTATTCGTATTTTATCCATCATAATATTTTTCAAATGCTTGTACATATTGAAACATCACATTAGTTCTAACAGCTATTTAAAAAGACGTTTGCAGCTTTATTATGATGGTTACACAAAGGACCAAAAAACTACTTGTGCTACTTCTGCTTTCATTAATATGAAATAATTTGTCAAGGTTCTTGATTCTCTGCCATGCACCTCTGGTCTGTCACCACTACCCGACTTGTCAAAAGTCAGTCATTAATTAGGTGTGTTGCAAACTGCTTGTTTAGTAGAAGGTTTCACTCAACACTGACAGCTTATAATAGCTTTAAAACTTCTGTAACTTTCACTGCCCAGGACTCGCCACATATTTCAGATGTGTGTGCGTTTGTGTGTGCATGTGCGCGTGCATGTCTGTTTCTCTACTGATGCGTGGTGTTCACCAACAGGGTAAATCCACGACAGAACAGAGGATTTTGAGCTGCTAATCCAAACCTGTCAATCATCTCTACACACCACAGGCCTGAGGGAATAACTGCAGGTCAATCAATGACACACACAGCGCTCCCGCAGAGTAGTAGCAGGCACTTGTGCACACACAAACTGATCGGAGTCAACTCCCTATTCAGCTAGATTGCACGCTTGTGCAAGTACAGCCGTACCTTGAAAGGCAGATAAAATAAAGCAAAGTTTAAATTAAACAGGGATTGGAAGACAGTAAATAATGCATAATCATTTAATAGTGACAGAATTTATATATGTATATATTTTGGCTGTTGTTGTAGTGGTGTATACTTGTGCTGCTCTACTAGCATAATGTTACGTCAGCAGTCCTATAAATGGCACCCATATTCCTGACATTTAAAACTTCTCAGAGACGCCCTTGAAAAACCAGTGTACTGCTGATACGAATACGTAAACATCAAAATTTGACACACCAAGCTTTACATGCAGCGAGGATCTAGCAAAGTATCATATCTTCTTTCAAACCGAAATGCTCCAATAATTTTAAACACCCAAGGGAAGGCTTTTGTGTCTCCTAAATCTTTATCAAGCTCCCTGTCTCTTGGCGCATCATTAAAAATCCCTGAAAACCAACATGGCCAGTCTGAAATTCAGCCGACATCTTTACACCGCCGTCTGTAAAAGCGACACATCTTTATACGCCTGCAGTTCTCTCAGATCAAAAAAACGTGATGGACAAGCGCTACAATTATCTCTGAGAGATGACAGCTGCTGCAGACAACACACTGTCACTGAGCACAGCATTATTGCTTCCTCGGTTTGACTGACACATCAGCACAGAGAAAAAAAACATACATTGCAGTCTAAATGATGCACACACCCACAACTGAATGCTTTGCACAACCCTTTGTGTGTCTGGGAAGTACACACACAGACACACAAACACACACACACAGACACACACACACACACACACTGTCAGAAAGACTTCAACAGACAATCTGCAATAACTATAAACCATAAGATGATTGACAGACAACAACAGGAATCATGTGGTTAGTCTACAGTATATCAAGAACATGACCTCAGACACCAGTATTTTGACATGATTTAAAAAGGTTCACTCCTCTATTTTTTCACATCTTTTCCCTCTCTTTCTCTCTGGATTACTAGCTTGGCAAAGCAGCACCACAGATGAGAGATGCTGTATGTCCCTTGTCTCAAACAGTGAAAACACTCAGAAACCAAGAAACCCAGCATTACCCGTGTCACTGCACAGCTGCAAGTCTTACAGAATGAAACAGGACATTGACTTACTTATTTTATTCAACTGTTCACAGATGATAGGAAGTTTCATAAAGTGGTCTGGCTGTTTCCTACTGTTAATATCTGGGTGCTCAGCTTTTGCTAACATTAGTCTTACTGATGATGTGTTTAGTATTCATGAGATACCTTAGCTATACCTTGCAAAGTTAATTATTAACACAGTAAATCTAAAATTCACCCAAATGCTTGCCTTTTAGTTTGTGTGTGTGTGCGTGTGTGTGTGTGTGTGTGTGTGTGTGTGTGTGTGTGTGTGTGTGTGTCTGTGCCCACTGCACCCTCCTGTTATCAATGACTTAAAAAAATAGTTTTGGAATCTGAGAATCAATGCAGAATTCTAAAAGAGGAAAAGCATAGCAATTTCCCCCCCTGGCAAATAGGGATTATTGAGAGGATGATAGAGTCCATAGAGGGATGTTATTTATGGTGCAGAGGCATGTAAAGCCTCTTTTTTCGACCTCTTGCACTCCTCTGCTTAGACTCCTTAATGCCTTATACATACACATGATCCACACCTACCTCCAGGTAAGGTACAGGAGCAATGGATGGGAAGGGGTATTCCCTTAGCTGTCTCTCCTCATCCAGGAACTTGCCAGCTTTGCCATTGTAAGCAGGTTGAAATAGGCCATAGTTGAGTACATCCTTCAGGCTCTGGTTGAGAGTACACAGGATCCGCTGCTTGGACAGCCAGATTGGAGCATCCACATTGAATTTCATACATTTCTGCAGAGACAAGTGCAAAAGAGGGGTAAAGGTTAACCACATGTCATTTTCTACATGTAATATATTGCACTTTAGTTAGCAAAACTCAGAGAATGAAGAGTGATATTTTACTGATTTGCATTTTAGTAACATGGTGGTGGAAAATGTGGTAGTACATCAGACATACAAGGACCTGTTTCATCTGAGAGGTATGTATTGAACTTTAATGTCACACTTGGGGTAAAGGTGAGGCCTGTTATTATAATGAACAACTCACATGGGTATGGTAGCATTACTTTTCACCAAAGGTCATCATAAGAGCCAGTGGTGGTTGCCGTAATAAAGTAAACAAAGCTATATTATAAGGAGAAGCTCTTACAGAAAGCTCTTACTCTGCTGACACCAATGTTGCAGCAACATAGATTTGTGCCTACATGTAACTGTGCATTATTCATTCCTGGAAAATTAAGCAAAGCAATATGAAACTGCTACACCGATAGCAGCAGTAGCTCTGTCTTTAGTCATAAATGCCAAGGTTTAAAGGTAAAATTGCCTGAGGGAGAAATGTGAAAAATGGAATCCACTCAGTTAAATTTTGCATTCTAATAAACAACTGCGCATAAAATGTAATACAAGGACTAAAATCCGCCTTTAACATTTAACCCCAGTGGTGCTTCTACTATCTATAAACGACGGATGCAAACAAATAACATCAAGGTTGGTTAACTGCTAACTGAACCTCACACACTGAGTACATCATGCTAAATTTAACACTTAAATTACCACGCTGCGTTACACTAGAGGCTTTCTCCGGTGTGTAAATGGCAGTAATGATTGTGAACAGGCAGAGCACTTCCCTCCAGTTACCACATTGTGGAGCCTCAGCTACAGATGGCAGAGAGAGGGAGAGAACGAGCAGAGAGAGAGAGTGCAAAACCCACAAGTAATAAATCAATCACTGCTGCCTGCAATATCGACTCGGAACCTCAACTCTACCCTATTCAGCACCACTGTGTTTCTGACACCTAGATACAACTGTGGACAAACCGCATGTTCTCACAGCTATACAACACACATAATAACCACATGCAAATGTCCTGGTTAGCCTAGTTAAATTTATTTATTTTTTAATCAGTAGCTATAGGTGCAAAGACATAAAACCATGTATAATTCTCACAGTATCACACAGCGAAATGGGAATGAGATGTATGAATTTGAAGGTGTTACTTTACTTTAACACGTGGACACACTAAGGTAGATGTAATTTTCAGGTAAAGGCGCAAAGGATTGCAGTATTTGAAGGTGCCATACTGTCTTAGGCTGCTGCATAGTGGGCTCAGCAACAGCAGTGCAGAACCTGCCCCTGTATCAGAAATATTATTGCTAGAGCATTGCTAGATGTTTTTTAATTTATGTGACTTTTGAGGATTTTTTTGTCCTCAGGGGCAATGACTATGTCTCCTTAAGCAGCAATTAAAAACAAGACATTTCAAAATGGCACAGGTCCAGAAGGAGGAGAGTTGGTATTGCACATTAACATGCAGATTAGGTCAGCAGCCCCTATTACGTCTCTTGAAAGTCTCATAGGGATAATGTCAAGAGGACTAGATGATGATCTTATGTATCCATATTATCATTAAGTTATATCAGCCTAAAGCGTATGCTAAGGTGCCATTACCCTCGATATTATCAATCCTATTGATAGAAAGAATGATAGACAGCTTGCTCCTTTAGCTAGGTAGCAGACGCTGATAATGGGAGTTTATAGAGCCAGCGAGACATGCTATCATCTAAATGTTTATTGATGGGTTGGTAAGTATCTGACTGAGCTAAATCGGTTCTTCGGTAGCCGCTTCCTCACTTAGATCTCTTAATGAAAGCCAAGCTTGTTAGTTGCAGACTGGCTGTGTGAGGCTATCAAATCCAGTCATTACTAAAATTTATTTCCCTCCAGCCTTCCACAAAGCTGTGCTGTTCACTGTACGCCGTAAACGCTCAGATTCTTTAGCATTCTGTTGGGAGGTCTCTATCTGAGCTGCTCGGGCTGCAGTGGAAATTCTAAAAATCGATTACATAATTTTAACTTTTACACCGTTACTGCCTATGAAAGTTTTTTGACTAGAAAAAAAGGCTGTGGAAAATAATCAGGTTTATAGTTATAGCTCCTTTAGGCTGCATACATTTCCTCCATCAGTTTTGACAAGTCACAATAAGACAAAGACATGGTAATAAGCTTGTTTTCCAAATAGTCAGACTTCATATCAGCTCACTAGCTGTATCGATGCTTTTTAATATAAAAGCCCACTGCTTTCCTTTTGACAGCCATTTTATTTATCTCTTAAAGTACAGTTTACATTGATTTATTATTTCTTCTTCTTATATGGAGAAATAAATCTACCGAAAAAGCAAATTCCAATCCTCCACTTGCTGGCTTTCTAATGTACAATCACTATCAACTTGAAACCCTGGAGAACACAAGGAATAGGAATATTTTTTTTTTCTGCCAGTGTAGCAAAACTAACATCAAATATAGCTTTGAAAAGCTGCATCTTGACTTAGAGATAGGTTGTCTTTTTCATTACTTCGTGAGCTTTGAGGAGACGGAAAGCTTAAGATTAAGAAAGCCACTTGGGACAGACTTATCCAAACGGGAAGATGTTGCCACGTAGAAACGGCAACAAATGAATGAAGACAGAGACACAAACAAAAGAGAAATAATTTTACATGTCAATGAAAATCTGATCACCTTTTGTGCCTGAATGAATCTCAATTTGCATCTTTCAGCGCATGTGTGTATATGCACTGATCAGCCACAACATTATAACCACTGACAGGTGAAGTAAATAGCATTGATCATATTGGTACTATGTGGTGTTCTGATGGAAAACCTTGAATTTTGGCATCCTAATAAACATTGTCCCACAACAAGCACACTCCCTCATGCAAACAGAAATCCCAAATTTCACTAACCTACCCCTGCAGGAAAATGCACCCCACCACATGGAAAAACATCAAACAATCAGGAACATGATTAACAACATGTCAATCGCCCAAGATGTTGATTTGACCTCCAAAATTCCTAGAGCCCATTCTGATCAAACATCAACAGGATGCAGTGGAACAAGTTTGATTGACAGAGGCCCCACTGCACAAGTCAGAGTACTCAAAGGATCCACTACCAACGTCCTGGTGCCAGACTCCACAGGGCACCTTGAGAGGTCCTCTTGTCCATGTCCAATGGTTCAGACCACATAAGGGGGACCAACACAATATTAGGCAGGTGGTCATAATGTTATGCCTGATCAGTGGACTGTTGACTCAACATTTGCTTCATGTGTGTTTTCAGTGCCAGGGCTTCCAATTTTAACCAGAGCTATTTCTTTCTCTGACAGCCAATATCTAATTACTAGAGGTTCATTCTAAAAAAAAAAAAAAAGGTTATAACTGAAACATACAAAAAAAACAGTTTGCCACCATGGAGACTATTAAATCACTTATCAGAGTGAACAGTATTGCAAACAGTAAAAAAATCTGAGGTGCCATACACAACTGCTGTTCTGCCTCTACTTTTCCTCTTGTGATTTACAAAACAAAATGTATATAACCTTTTCAGACACTGATAAACTACTGACTGGTGATGAGCAGGCTAAAAATATTTCTGGAGGCTTGTTTGCTGCAAAGATTTAGAATGTCAGCCGGTTTGTGAGGCAGACACAAGTCAAAAGGACTTCTCACACAGCTTCTAATAAAACAGTTAGACAGAGAAACTAGAACATTTTTTTAAACAAAGAAAGGAGAACTGTGACCAGAGGTTGTACTGAGACATTCCGTTGTCATTCATTGTGTAAAATAACCTTGATTTTAGTTCTCGAGATGGTGGCACAAAATACACATTTATGAATTTTCTGTCCTTCAGTCTGCGTGCATCGTTTGTCCGTGCTAACACAACATGTCTTTGACCGTGTCTCCTTGTCCAAGCCGAGTTTGCTTGAATCCACATAAAAACCACAACTGACGCAGAATTAAACTGACACTTCACGCCACCCGTACGCTGCATCACGTCTCCGTTCTTGCCACCACCACCACCTCCTCCTACATGTTTGTTGCAGTGCCGACAATGTATTCAATGGCGCATCAGCAGTAAAAGTTTATTTGAGGGCATAACCCCAATTACCATTTCATAGAGGAACTACTTCAGAGCTTAATACTAAAACCAATGGCTGTAATTACCATTTATGACCAGCTCATCTGTAATTTTAAAATCAAGACAAGGCAGTTAAATTGCACAACTGTACTTGATTGATTTAACGTATTTGCCCAATTTTCTCAGGCTTAATTAACACCTACTTACAAAATCTACTGTAATTTATATGTGGCTAACATGTGGTGCACAGTGCTAGGTGTAAACTCATCCAACGGCAAAATGCTTTCCAATCTAGTTTTTAGGCCTAACATTAAATCAGTGCAATACTTAAGGACAGGTTTTTAATTATTTTTGCCTGATTAGACCGCTTCTTAGGCCATTATTCACATCTCCCTCGCTGTGCGTTTATTGCATTTTGTAGGGGAGAATAACATACACCTTAATAATACTTACAAGAGCACAGTTTGGTGGCTTCATCCAACTAATCAGCAAGAATTATGAACAAACCCAGGGACTCTCACCCCAAAGAAACTAAGTACAGCCACTGCATTAACTGTGTTCATTGAAATTTGGACTGTAGATAGCATATCACAGGCTTTACATTTCATTTTTTAGCAGACACAAGTGATTTAACTGTGAATGCAACTCAAATATTCTGTTTATACAGGTATGATGGCCTGTCCCACTCCCCATCGCCAAGCACTGAGAACTGAAAATCAATACATTTATGCAATTATTTTTAGCTGTGATTTATTCAGTATGCAGTAGCAGAATCCCCTGGTCTCTCATACCACTGAGAATGAAAAACATACTGTAGTGCTGTAGCTTTAGACTGTCAGCGTTTTTTCAAAGCTCTCTGATTTGTTACAGATGAAAGGGCCCCATCCTCGCATGTTTCTGTGTTGTTTCAGTAGAGTTACATTGTTTTTTTCCAGACACATCAGACAAGTACCCACAAAAGAACTATCCGTCTGACCAAAAAGCCAGGTTTGTGTCTTTACACTATTTGGGTGAACTTCCTGGATGACTTCCTTTGACACTGTGTACTTTGGACAGTTGTGTAATGATTCTGCCTCATTGATCACCGTGATCTTAAACTTGGCACCACAGCTTCCCCCTGAAGTCTCAGTTTACTCAGCCTACTTTTGAGCCTCTCTTCTCAAGACAATCACCATAACTCTCCATCTGCCGTCCCTAGCACTGGAAATGTCAAGTGACTTGCTCTTGTCAGACAGGAATGTTTGTTTCATGGGCAAAATCTTCTGTTGTAAATTCATGAAGATATTTAAATGTCTACTTCTTAAGACAACCCTGCTTTTCAACCTCCGGTTCAAGTCAGTACAGTAGATTCTACACAGTCCAGTCATTCCATTAACATTTTAATGAGTATGCTACAGCAAAAGCCGGAGCAAACCAAATTCAATCAGCTCATGACTTCAGTTTAAGGATGTTCCACTGACTGTTTTTATTGCTTCACAAATTATCGAGAAAGCCATGAGGTATAACTATACCTCGTTTTTACATGTAATGGTTGCGACTAACACACAAGCTGAGCAGTAATTGTTCAAAGACAAACACCCTCTATCACACACTGGCCTGATTTTATCTGATTGATAAGATCAGGCCAGGCTGTGCGCATAAAACCTGGAAATTAGACATTATTTTCACCTTGTCTTTAAAGGACCAACTTCATTCACAGTGATAAAGGAGTTTCTGATAACTAGAACAAAAAGGTCTACATCAAATGAGTACGAGTGCAGTGAAGAAAATGGCAGGAGGATATTTGCTAGATTATATATCAAAAATTTATACTAAATTAAAATATTTAAGGATGTAAAGAACAAGAACAGAACAATTTAGAACATTGGAAGTAGCATACTTGAGTCTTTAGTGGTTGCAAATTGAAAGAAAACACTAAATACAGTAAATCCATGCGATGGATGACTTGATCAATATTCCAATCACCAAAAGAGAATCCCACTAACTGTAGTCAAGGGTAGAACACTGTTTATTTGGACTCCACATGTATTGCATGACATTATGTTAAGAACACACTTTTGAAGCAGCAGTACAAACACTATTTTGGTTGTTGACTGTTTTCTGTTGACTAAATGATTATTTTTTTCCTTTTTTCTCAAAGTCAAAAGAGTCATTAGCTTTATTAGGTATCGACTGAAATACCAATTGTGTTCACAAAAAATAGTCTTTGAGGTTTAACAGCAACTGTTACTCTGGAAGATGTTAATAAAGAGACAATCTGTGCTCAGTGGATCTGCCACATGTAACTGAGGCATCTTTTAAATAAAAAGGCTTAAATCTCCCTCTTTTGTTGGAGTCCTCCACAGACGCACACGCACACACACACACACACACACACACACACACACACACACACACACACACACACACACACACACAGAGAGAGAGGGAGAGAGAGAGAGAGGGAGGGAGGGAGGGAGAGAATGAATTGTCAAGTCTTTCATTGTTCAGCTGTTCCTGGGTGCCACCAAAAACAAGGGTCTTCCCTCAAAGTGTCCCAGAGGTCAGAGAAGGCAGTGAATGAACTGCATTGCAGAGTCAGACTGGATATAACATTCAAAGCATGAAAGCAAAAGAAAGAGTGTCAGTGCAGTAGAAAGGAGATAAACAACTGGTAACTGAATTAGGGAGGAAGGAAGAAAAGAGCAGGGTAGCAAAAAGGGCCTTTGAACACCAAGAAGCACAGTGTGTAATTAAGTATATGCTACTGTGTTTGTGTGGTCGCCTGCAAGTTTATCAAGGGCTTGTTTTGATGCCACGATCACAACAACCTTTGGAAAGAATTAGATAGAAGAAAATATGAGACATCAATGTCCAGAAAATAGACTGCCATTTTCATCTTAGAAAGACTTTAGCCACTGGGGATTTGGCATTAAAAGAAAGAATTAGAGCTATAACATGTATTAAGATTTATTTCTTATATAGTTTCCCCACAACCTGCAGCACATATGGAAGCTGATGTCATGCCAAATAGGATTATGACAAGGATAACCAAGTCAACTGATGTTTTAGAATGGTTTAGATGAAAGGGCTGAAATGATATGTCACCTACTTATTATTCAAAAATATGACAGAATCTGTAGTTAAACCATTTATCTGCCTCATTGCCATTTATGTATGAAGACGTCCAATCATTTTGAAAAAAAATGTTAATAAAGACCGAAATAGACGTACTACTAATACTATTATTTTGCACATTAAAACCACTACAGGTGAGGGGAATGACATTGATTACCTCATTACAATGGTGCTTAGCAAGAGGTGGTATATTGGGCACTAAGTAAACAGTCAGTTCTTGGAGGGGATGTGGAAGCAGAAATAATGGAATAAGGACCTGAGCGAGTTTGACAAGGGTCAAATTGTGATTTCTCTTTGATGGGGTCAGAGGATTTACAAAACAGCAGGTCTTTTTGAATGTCTCTAGTATACAGTGGTTAGTACCAACCAAAAGTAAATCAAGGAGGGACAACCAGTGAACCAGCGGCAGGATCATGGGTGCCCAAAGATCTTTAATATGATGTGTCTGGGACATAAAGCCTGCGTAGTTCAGAACTTCCTTCCTACAGAAGAACTACAGCACAAACGAAATGCTGGCTTTGATAGAAAGGTGTCAGAACTCACAATGTACCACTGGTTGCTGCAAACAAGGCTCCGCAGCCAAACATTACTCAGAGTGCCAATGCTGACCCCAGTGCCCTGCAGAAAGAACCTACAACAGGGACATCAGTGTTAGAACTGAGCCTGGAGCAATGAAGGAAGGTGACCTTGTCTAATGAATCATGTTTTGTTTTACATCAAGTAGGTGTGAGAACCAGGTATGGGGGCGTCATTTACCTGGGGAAGAATGAGCAGCAGGATGCACTATGGGAAAAAAGGCAAGCTGGCGAAGGCAGTGTGTTGGTCTGATCAGTGGTCTGCTGGGAAACCCTGGGTCCTGGCATTTAAGTGGATGTTACCTTGACAAATACCAACAAACTAAACATTAATGCAGAACGCCTATACCCCTTCAGGCAATAGTCTTTCTTGGCAGCAAGAGTAGCCTCTTTTTCACCAGGGTGATGCACCCTGCAACACTGCAAAAATTGCTCAGAAATGGTTTGAGGAATATGACGTGGCCTCCAAATTTTCCAAATGTGCTGGAAAAACACGTCTAATCCATGGAGGCTCCACCTTGCAACTTCCAGGATTTAAAGGAGCGAATGCTAATGTCTTAGTGCCACAGGACATGGTGACACATTTTTTGCTATTTTCATTCTCTGATGTCAGAAACTGTGTGACACACAGTCATTTGCTGCACCAGCCTTAAGTAACAATGTTTGAACTTTTTCAGCTTACTGTTATAGACTGAATTGTGACAACATCAACCACTGAAAACACACCAAAGCAAAGAACGCAGGATCGAGCTAACAGAAAACAACTTTACATTATCTGGTTTTGGCTAAAAATCTATTCTTATCATGTTAATTAGTTATACTTATACCATATCACAGGTAGCTGCTATGTTGGAAAGTGACAAATTAAGCGTTTGAGACTTAATGCCTCAAAAACCTCTTAAGTGCATCTAAGTAGACACACTAGCACTTGTGTCAGATCCTCACTGTAATGGTCAGTGCGTGATCATCCACTCTAGCGTGCCATGTTCAGTCATGTGTAACTACATTCCCCTACTGTAAATCCCTAGTCTTGGGGATATTAGAGCAGAAGAATAAGATATAGCAGAAAGCATATGTTCCAGCGGGGAGAGAGAGTCATGTAAGGTGTTTCTCTACACTACAGAAATGTGGCTTGTCAAAACACTTAAGCTGCAAAATAAAGACGCGGAATCACAATCTTGTGCCAAAGCAAACGTGTCGATCGTGTTCTCATTTTTGTACACATGCAGCCAGGGTGGCCTTGTGTGTTTATCAATGTGCCTCCATGTCAAACTCATTCACACTCTGGTTGAGATCAGACACCCTGGGGTATAACATTCTTCTCTTTGGTCTCCCTCTTGTCTTCACACTCTTTCATCAAAGGCTGAGCCTTGATCTTTTGTCTGGTTAAATTAGAGACATTAAGTGAAGGATGATTGGACAGGAGAATGTGGGCTTGAAGGAAGAGATGAGACACAAACTGTAGGTCACACTTGTGGAGCATGGTGGGACAATGAACACAGGAAGCGTGAAACAAGACAGACAAGGCAGCATGATTTCAATTAATCTTTGTATTAGATGGCCTAAAGCTAGACATGGATCACTGGACAGTTAGAGGTTAAAGCTAACTAAGTTTAAAAGGTGTTCGCGCCTCTCTATGCCTCTAGGAATTACAAAAAAAATGTCTGAGATTATAATTATAAAGTGGTGCTGAAGGAAGAACACTGCAATTTGTATTATGTGATATGAATGAAAACCTCCTATACAGGCAACTCTGCACCCACCTAACCAGGTGACTTTACAGGAATGTATTGAAAGGCAAAGACAAAATATAATTAACTGCACAAATACAGAGCAAAAACAGCTAAAAAAAATGGTAATGAGTAGTGACAGCTTATATGTGATTAACAAGTCTGGTGTAAAAGTTCAGTCAATCAATGTACACAATAATATACTATATTCTGTTTCTGTAATGCCACAGAAGTGAGGCAATTATGCATCACATCCAGAGAATTTTTCAAATAGGGTTATGGGTTGAGTGACTTTATTTAGTAGGGAAAAAATACATATACAAATGTGGACTTAAGTTCAAGTAAGTATAAACAGGTTGACTAAGTGTAAACAAACACACATTACATCATTCCACATATGAATCTAAAACACAGCCCAAGAGTGTCTTACTAATTGAAAAGTATTGTTAGTGTGTATTTGTTCGTGATTATGCGAGCAGGGATGATGCATGGAGCAGGACGTGACTATAGTATCTCTAAAGGCACAGATGGCATCCAGTTTCAATACCACGAGACAAGCATTGTTGTTGCCTTTTAGCGCAAAGTGATGTATCGACAGAGGAGAGAAAGAAGAGTGAAGCGTAGTGGCGAAGTCAAGTGAAAGAAGATGAGACTAGCGCTGAGATGATGGAGTGTAATGACTCTCACACAGCCCTGTCCCCATCTCCCAAGACCTCTGGCTGTTGCTGCTCAGATGACATATGCACTAATTAATGCTGCTGAGCTTTCTCCTGGATGTTGGGGGGAGCTACGAGTGCTAAACCAATGCCCCAAAGAGATACAGCAACACAGATCACTTGCATAACAAACATTTAACTAGACACATACAGTGTCCAGTCACTAGATTCCACTGTATGGTACATACACTGATAAACCATAACATTATAACCACTGACAGGTGAAGTAAATAACATTGATCATATTAGTACTATGTGGTGTTCTGATGGAAAACCTTGGATTTTGGCATCCGTGATGATGAGACACCCAAATAAACATTGTCCCACAACAAGCACACTCCCTCATGCAAATGGAAATCCCAAATGTCACTACCCTACCCCTGCAGAAAAATGCACCCCACCACATGGAAAAAAAATCCAACAATCAGGAACATGTTGAGGAACATGACAATGGCCCAACATGTTGATTTGACCTCCAAACTTCGTAGACCCCATTCTGATCAAGCATCAACAGGAAGCAGTGGAAGAAGTTTGAGTAACAGAGTCCCACTGCACAAGCCAGAGTACCCAAAGGATCCATTCCCAACTTTCTGGTTCCAGACCCTGAGACACCCTGAGAGGTCCTCTTGTCCATGCCCAATGGTTCAGAGCATTTCTGAGCACATAAGGGGGGCCAACACAATATTAGGCAGGTGGTCATAATGTTATGTCTGATCTGTGTATGTGTGCTCATTATGCATCCAATACAGACAAGCTTGGGATTATTTACGGACTAATTGAAATGCTTCTGTCTGGTCCCTAAATCCTCCACTGGCTCGCTGCTCTTTGGGTTACCTTCTGTTTGGCCAGAGTCCAGTTCCCTAACAGGTGTATGATTTTTTGTCTCAATCTAAGGGTCCTGTAGGAGTAGATACAATATACTGGATATAAACTAACATTGTTAAATCTTTCAGCCCTCCATATTTTATGACATAGTTGAAGCAGTTGTTTATAATATTATATATATATATTAAGATGCAATATAAGTTAGTGCCTGTCAAGTGAATGACTTGCTCACAGTCTCTTCTAACCTCTTAATGTCAGCTCTTCTGTCTCTTTCACTCTACAGTATGTTACTAATATAGATGATAGAAAAGCAAAACTTTCGAAAACATTTACATGTAGCCCTCTGCATCTGCATGTATCTACACTACCTGTTTCATGGCTTTGAAGAAGTCCTGCAGTCCGATGAGGTGTTTTCTTACGTGACTCAGTAAACAAACAGCCAATCTGAATCAACTCTAAAAAGGCAGCAGCAGCTCACAGGAATATTAAAGTTCAGGTAGCAATCAATTAGACAAACCTCTTAGAAAATGTGAAACCAAAGAGAGCTCATCTTACAGTCCTGTCAGAAGAGTACCAGAGTGCAGCAAGAGACAAACACCATGCGATATTAAACATGACATCAGTGGCATCGGGGTACCCATTACATTCACTTTAATACGGGAGACCTGGCATGCAATTTCACATCAAACAGATGTGTCACAGCGCAAAGACGAGAATGAACTGAGAAGCCTACACATCACCCACAGAAGTAGTCCCTGCTCAAGGTAGCCTCCTGTTTCATTAGGGAATGGTTTCATATTCTGTGAGTTGTATTATGACTAACGTCCAATTTTCTTTAAGGAGATCCAATAGCTTCTTCTTAATTATAGAGTTAATGAAATCAATCATTAGTGGAATGAACTCGGCCATTAGTTTGTTGGGCAGAGAAGAGTTTTCTCAACCTTGATGTTACGTTGATGAACTCCATCACAACAAGTGTGAAGTGGTAACAAAGTGACTCTCTAACAAGCCGAGTTCTTTATATGAAGTGACAAATTGCAATGGGGAATAGAAATCAGTCGCAGTTTAGGCAGTGGAATCAGCTGCAACAACGGCAGAAACTCAAGTTTGTTAGGTGTTCACAGGTGTGTGTCAATACCAATACAAGTCCTTTCTTCTCTGTTTGGCTTTGTTACCTACATGCTAAAGAGCTGAGCAATTAATCACTGTCAAACTGTTCCATCCATTGCAACGCTGGAAGGAAAACATACCTTTTCTTACACAAGTGGTTTTTAGGTATTTCTAGTGATACCACCAGCTCTGTAACATGAACATTTCCTAATGCAACAGCAATATTTTCTAATTAATACAAATCAATATGAAAAATATTAGCAAAGATTAAAAAACCATTTATTGAAGCATACCAAAATCAAGCTCAACTTCCAATAAAAATGCGACAATGAGCGTCTGTGTTGGATCAGTGAAATACGTTCAGGCAACACAAAGGCCATCTTTTTTCTCATCCTCCCATCACTGCATGTGACAAGTCGACCATGAAACATTGCTGCTACAAGTGAACACGTCATGAGGCCACATCTGGCTACGGACAAACTAATAAAAACACAGCACGTCTCCATTTGTGTCTATCACGGTCCGCATCCACACACATTTGTTGTGGAGTGAGATAGTCTGACCCCTTTTGGTAATCACGTGCTACAACTGAGCTCATGCTTTGCTGTTTAATATTGATTATTGTGAAAATAGTAAATACAATGAAAAAGCCTCTCTTAATCTTAAGCCTTACTGGCTATAGGAAACTATCTGGGGATCTATACACTTTTGTGCATCTTTAAATCCCATAGCATGGAATGAACACACCACCCAAGGGTTCACATCTGAACTATTACTATTCTATGCCTCTGAGACAAAGAGGGGAAGCGGCATTGATTCAATTAACTCGGATTAATGGGCTACCATCAAGATTCAGACACCTTGAAAGACACTGCGTGAACACACACTGCGCTTTCTGTTCACACAGAAAATGCTGAGGCTGGACTTTCCCTAATTATGGACAATAGCGCGTGATTCGTGCTGTCCATTTGATACGAATAGTTGGGTTTAATTTGTGTTGAAGTGGCACGCTGTCAAGGAAACTAGAGCAGAAAGCAAAGGTGTGTGCTGGTAATCTATGCTTAATGCTATAGTGGTGGTGCAAGAAGAATATCTGTTCCAAAGAAGGTATTTTAGACCAATTTTATGTGCATTATCTGCAGACAAAGAATTTACTATCTACAAAGACAGCAAAACTTTCTGCAGTTCCACCAAATATGTGTAACAATTTTAGCCTGGCACCATTTCATAGCCTGCTGACAGAAGAGATAGATAAAAATTCGGGCAACCAATATGATGATTGGCATGTGTATCTGAATCTCTTAAGGGTCTGGCTCTTCCTGTTCTCATTCTGCAGGCAAGTGTTGCATATAATTACATAGCAGGATGCCTCCAGGTCTAAACGCCATCCACCCAAAACCAGGGCATATACACAAATGTGCACAAACTTTTAGCCTCTAATAAGTTCTAAAAATGATGCTACAGATGGATAACTAACTCTGACTCTCTCACTTCCTGGAACAGACAATTAACCTCATAGAAAGTACGAAATCAATATCTGTTATGACTACCCTTTTAAAACAGCTCAGTTCCCCTAAATACACTTGGTGGTTTTTAAGGTGCTGGGCAGGAAGCTTGTTCCAAGAATCCTGTAGAACTTGCTTTGTCTTCTTTTATGGATTCAGGCAGTCTCCATTTCTTTTCTTGTTATATAACCACAGACTGACGTGAATTCAGGGGAAGGAGAGAGGTGCCATTTGATAAAGAGAGGAGGTGAGAGAAAGACAGAGAAAGAGTACTTTTATGAAGGAGTGGCAATGTGTATGCATGTAAGAGCTCAGACAGAAAATCAGAGGGAGAGTATTAGTAAGAGTGCCAGCCAGGGGAAGATAGATGTGTAGTTCTAACAACTTGAAATTGAGCAGCTTTAAATGCTGAGACTCAGAGGAACCTTATTTTTTTTTATCTGCAAAGAACCCTGGACCTGAATTTGTAACGAGATAGCAGGCTGTAATCTCCAGTCAGTGGCCACTAGCAGCCACTTCAAATTCAGCATTGGGTCTCCTTTGTGCTGCAAATTCTCCTTTTACTAGTACCAGTTGACCGTAAATACTTCTTGACCTCTCCTTTCTGAACTTCAATTAATTTCAGCTGGTAAATCCAGTATGTTTCTGAGCAATAATGCAGTGTTTGTCTTTTATCATCACTATTATCCTGACACAGAAATGTTCTTTTAAAGACTTTAGGTTAAATTAATAAAGACCGTCAAAAAGCACACATGATGTACAGCACAACACACACACACACAGACAAATGTACAGTACTTAGGAACAGGTGCAGCAGCAGAAATATTCTTCAGCCGCTTCCTCTGCCACTTTCTCTGTCTGCCTCAGTCTCTTACACACACTGCATTTTAAATGTACACTTTACTTCTCTGCATCCTCCACAGAAGCACGACACAGAGGACTGCCCTGCATCTTAACAATCACATCAGGCTGCTGTAGCACAACACTGCCTGCAGTCAGTAAACACAATATAAACTTACAGAATACATTTGAATATACAGATTTTTAATGAAGCAAACTATTTTTTTTCATTGGGACAGATTTCTCCAAACTCCTATCCTTTCTTTTTTTTTCTTCACTTTAGTTTATTGTTTCCTTAAATTTGCACATCATCAGTCGCTTACTTTCAGGGTGTTCCAAGTAGCAGTGCACCCTCGCTGGTTGCCAAGGAAACTTACCAACTGCCCAGTAGGGTTTGCTGGTTAAAGCTTTTTCAGCATTAAGATTTCTTCAGTAAGACACACACTCCTCAAAACATCTGTCCATTAGTGGAACAATGAAACAGATCATTTCATTATAGATGATTCTTCCATTTAAAAGGGCAAAATAATTAGTGCTTCATACTTGACTTTTTTTTTAAAAGCAGCATCTGTCTCTGAGTTTCTTCTATTTTTCAAACTCAGAATTGCTATCAACTGACAACATCACACATTGTTACCTGTCCAATGTTGCCGTAGACCAGTCAAATCTGTAATGATGAGATTTTCAGCTGGATTTCTTTCTCAGATGCAAATTCTAAAGACGTGTCTGAACTCATGCCATGATTCAACACCTGCCAATATCCATTGTGTGCTTTGTATCAAGTCTAAGCTTTTTTGCAAATTTAATTCATTCCTGCCTTTCCTACAGGTCAGAAGCATCACTGCATTGATGGCTTGCCTTTGGACAGCTGAACCTGTTCCCAAAGATTTAAAATTTTCACATGCTTGGCACAACTGTTGTGAAAAAGCATCACCTCGAAAGATGCTGGGCAGAGATTGCATGGGCCAGTTGTACCCCACAAAGGGCAATTTCACACATATTTTTCCATATTGGGAGGGCTAGTTGATACATTCTCCAACCTGATCTGTGACACAACTGTTCTTTTGGCACATGCAACCAAGGTGGGGCCATCAACTTTTGCGAAGAGTACATTTTCTTGTTCCTAACCAGCAAGTTCGGTTCATTTGTGTTGGCCAAAGTTCAGTACTAATGAGAGCCTTTTCCTCTCCCCAGAGGGTGGACAACATTCTCAGCTGCATCTCTCACTTTTCGAGAAACATGAAGCTAACATAATGCAGATTCTCCTGGTTGCTTGGCAAACTGGCAGCGGGAAAAGCAGTCATCCCTCTAAGGCAACGTTCATTTAGTGTTAACCAAAGAAGGCATGACAGCAGAGTCGTGACAGTCTTAAGCCAGTGCCTTTGGTCTCTAAAGACCTGGAGAAATATCAACACACTGTCCACAGTGGTTCTCCCTGTCAGAAACAAGTCCAGTTCTGCAGGATGCGTCGGCACATCTCAGGCCAGACTGCTTCCTGTATGCCTTCCATCTGGTTCCACTCCTCATTCAAACACTTCATTCTAACAGGTCACTTTCACCAAGGTCGCACATGTCTTTTTTTATATAAAGTTGGGACAGGGAATTCACAAAACCTTCTTTCAGTCTTTGTGAGGCGGCTGAGACTAGATGCATTTGCAGCTTTTAGATGAAACAGGTACGTGACCACACCATGGAGAGTTCAATCATCTATGTGTCTAGCCCGCATCGGATAATTGAGCCAGTCACTGATTTAATACAGTAAAAGAATCAAAGGTCAGACTCATTATATTTTAAATTCAAATGGTAATAACATAAGATAGAATTAAAAAATGCAAAACTACAAAGAGTAAAGAACTTCATGAAAGAGGGTTACCACTTAAAGTGACCCTTCACCTTTCCACCTTTAAAAATCTACATATACAGTATAAATAGGTAATGCATTTGGATGTGATTTTACATTCCTAGACTCACTTTCTAACATCTTCAACCAGAAATGAGTTTGACAAATTTAAAATTCACGACTGATGTACATTTAACATAATGATTGCCTCGACACACAGAAAATGTGCTGCTGCTGGAGTAAAAAGAGGGCTTAATATAGATCTGTGTAATCACATGTACAACTGAATAGACGCATTAGTTTGCATCCGAAAGCTCTCCTGGGAAGTGTCTTACATACAGCATGCAAATATTCAACACACACATACAAAATCCAATTTACCAAGACTTCTAGTGAGAATGTAAAGAATAACCTTTACATCTGTATGCTTATATAGCTCATGTAGCTAAAACTAAATATGCCAACACAACAGGATTGTAAATAAATCCATTATCATATTCATCCACGTAAACTACATCAGTGAGTCTAAATCAAATCAAAATAATCTCCTCTGTAAATCAGCTTTGACAATAACTCAACATTACAACTTCAGGAAAAGTAAGATCTATTGTAAGGCTGTTGTATTTGACTGCATTAGGTTGAGCTAGGTGTGCCTAACAGCTGAGCACATAGCCAGGTTTCAGTGAACATTTGAATTCCTCTCACTGCATCACACACAAACTCACATTTTTGAGCTACAGTGGCAGGTTCATTCATGCAGCACAAAGTCACGACATATACACACACACACACACATATCACACACACAGGTGTTACTGCTCAGCCGTTCCTCACACTGGCCACAGGATCCACTTGAGCAATCAATCTTGCCTATAATTACTGCACAAATTCACACACAGTTTTGCACACAGATGGGCACACTCACACACACAGTATCTTATACAGCAATGAGTTGAGTTGACTGCAAACAACGTGATACAAGAGGGCACAACCAGAGTGGTGTCAACCAGAATTAGAGGTGAGATAGTGAGTGACAAGCTGCTCTTCTGCTGCTCGTCGAGATTTACTTCAAAAGTGACTCCAAGGGAAATGCAACAGAAGCTACAATGCGGAAGAAGCACATGAATATGTCAGCACATACGTCAATGCATTACCAGTCTGGTTTAATATACTTAACATACGTCAGAGGTGAAGGTCAAGCTCTTGTTCCGACCTTCCGCTGCCTTACTGCCCTACTCTGACACTATGTGTCTTTCTGTATGCATAAACAGACACAGACGCACACTCGTACACACAACAAATATTGATTAAAGTCCTCTTTTCCATTACTGTTGACAGGCGAGACTGAATATGCCAACAAGATTTACAGTTAACGTCAGTCAGCAGTGAGATATGAACACTCATAAAGACACACACACAACCATAAAGACACACATATTCACACACGTAGGCACACACAGATTTGCACAAAAATGAAGTTTACTAGTACTTATTACTCACATGGAATATTTTTTTGCATTTCAGAAAGCTATAATTATTAAGAGATATTTAGAAACAACATTTTTTAATATTCACAATATAAATTACGTGAACTAAGTTGCAGTAAAATGCTTCATTCTATTTTCCTCTAAATGCCAAACTGTGGTTTATAAAGCTTTTCCATACCACAGGACTATACTTCTATCTGAGTGCTCAATGAGCATCCATGTGATCAAATCACATGGATGCTCAGTCATACTGAAGACGCAGCCAGCTCCAGTGGAAAGGATAACATTTCGTACATCATCTCTTGAAAACTGTGGCACTGTGCTAAAACAACAATTAGAGAGAAGAACCATCCTCCTGTGGCTGAACATTAACATGTTAAAGATCCTGAATGTAGATCATCATAATTTAAAACCGAGTTATGACCAACAGCTGTGATTGGTTCTTTGCAGTGAGAGCTTTTGTCAGGAATTAACTACGTCCAAAACTAATTAACTCATAATTATTTTATTGTGGATCACAATAAGACTGAGAGAGTGAAAAGCACACCTTTGAGCTGCTAAGAGATTCATTCCACGACGGAATAAACAGTAGAGACGGATCTCCCCCGCTGTGAAGAGGAACGTAGCAGAGCACTATTGTAGTGTAGGTTATTGGAAGTGTGTACATTGCCCGGGGGTCTCCCTTTTCCATTGGCAGCAGAATAGAGAGTTCAGAATTACTGTATTGACTTCAAGGATTGTATTCCATTTCAGAGAGAGCGCTTGCTACTGTACATACTATTTCATTTCAGTTGCATAGTCCGACAGCTGAAGGCTCATAAAATATTACTCAATGAGATGATTTTGTCTCGGATTGGAGGACACTCCAGTCGATTAATGGTTAGAAATCACATATTAAAATCTACTGTCCTCTCCTTTATGGTTATAGATATTACATTAGAACGGAGAGAGGTGTTCTCCTTGTGCAAACACAATTAATATCTAGATCAGACCTGTAACAAAAGGTCATTCTGACTGGGCTTATATTAATGTCTCCATATATTCCCAGGCTTCCTTCAGACTAGACACATAGAAAGGTGAAGGAAAACAAAGAAAATAACAGCGAAGAAGGGAGCAAAAAAGAACAAAGGACAAAAAAGAATAGAAACTATGTAACGGCGCTAACTCAAAAGGTGAACAGATCAATAAACCAATCACTTGTTAAATGAGAATTAGCTATCCTCTAGTGAACATTAATAGACAACAATAATAATATTAAAACTTGTTCATACAGCACTTCAAAAATGTTACAAGGGCTTTATATAGCTAGGATCGAATCATATCAAGAAAGCAATTGAAGCATGCAATTAAAATAATACAAAAATAAAATGGGACAAGATAGCCAAAAATATATAATAACACTAAAACACTGCTGATAATGATTTTTTTAAAGTCTCTTAAAAGGAGGATTCTCATTCTGCAACCTCAGACCTTCAAGTAGGGAGTTCCAGAGCTAAAGGAACCTGAACGCAAAAGACCAGTCGCCTATAGTTTTGACTGAGGCTTAACAACAGCCAGAAGAGCTCTGCCTGAAAAGACTGAACCAGTGTGTGGCATTTTCTGATACCAACCCAGTTTTCAAGGTGATCCAAGAGATATAAAGCCAATGAGCTGCTGTTAAGAATCAGACCAGCATTAGGTGAAATGAGGATAGTTTCTCCCCTTATATGAACAAAAATCTGACTGAAATATGCCATATATTTTAATAAGCAAGGTTTCATGAGAAATGGTTGCACTACCTTGTGCTGAAGGCAGAGAGGAACACGGCCAGTGGAAGGAGAACAGTATACAAGAACAGTTGGTCCAACGCTGTTAAAACCCTTAATTTATTTGTCATGGCTGAACATTTAAAGAACTTTATGAAGGCTTCAGTTTGGCACCTGTGTCCTCTAAAGTGCTCAATGAAAATGTCTGAAAGACTAAGAAAAGCTGAGAGCTTTCAGAGTAGAGATGGCTCACCGGTGATGTGGCCAATCTGCAGTTTGATGTCATTGATTTTGTTAGTGAAGAGAGGCAGACGTTGCTCACAGATCTAGACCGAATGCTCAATTTGTTGCCTATGACGAGTGTTTAAGGAATCAATGGTTCTGACAACTACTTGTGTGTTATTTTGTTGTGTAGTTGTTGCAATGATGTCAGATAAGTAGGATGACATGAGTTTCTTTTTTTGTGTTTCTTTTCTAAGTTTACTTTCTCTTTTCCGTAATACAAAACTAGTCAAGACAAGACTCAAGAAAGAACAAGTCAGCAGATAGCCAAGTATGAAAGTAGGAAAGTCCACAACTGGGAATCATAGTGGTCTGTTTTGTGTCATACTGGTACAGAGTGCTTTTTCCATCCTGTTCCCTCTATCTGCTTTCTCTCTTTGGGCAGGACCTTGTGGACAGATGGAGCGGAGCAAGGGAGGAAGAGGGATGAATGGGAAGTGAGACGAGAATAAGGGGAAGGGGTGTTACACAGGGTCATCTCTATCCGTATCACTCTCTCTCTGTCCCTTGCTCCCTTGATGGATGTTGTGACCAGATGGAGGTAGGAATATGCTAGCCACGTCTTGTGCCCCTGCTGCCACTGTGAATGACGCTAAAAATAGCAACATGGGACCATGTGAGGCTTTCCAGAAAGATGCCCAGCAATCACTGATACAACATTTCACATGTCAATCTGTGTGTGACTGAGAGTGTATTCAGAGGAACTGCCTAACCACTGTTGTGTATCAGAGTTGAGACAGTAGCAGGGAGACAAAGAGGTGAATGGTGAATGAAAGAAAGGGTGAAAGGAGGCAACACAGACAGAGAAGGCAAAGAGAAAGAAACACAAAGTCAGGAATGTTATAATATTAATCAAAGTAAAGTGAGTTAAAAGTGGCAGACAAACAGAGGATGAAGAAAATGCATGAAGGAATGCACATATGAAATGTACATACAGAGAAACATACTGTAAGGTCCAAGTGAAAACTTTGGACACACCTCATTCAAGGGTTTTTTCATGAGTTTACTATTATCTACACTGAAGGACAAAACAGAGGCTACCAAAACTATTAAACAACACGCTTGGATGTACTTAGTAAATTATTATAAATTTTAGATTCATTTTCGGCAACCAGCTTCATGAGGTGGCCTGCTGAAGCTTTTACAGCAATCGTGAAGTTGGTTCCTCATATGCTGGGCACTGCTTTTCCTTCACTATGCCTTCCAACTTCTTCCAAACCATCTCAATTCATTTAAGGTCAGGTGATTGTGGAGGCCAGGTCCTCTGAGCAGCAGCTCCATCACTCTTTTTCTTGGTCAACTAGCTATTACAGAGCCTAGAGGCAAGTTGTGGGTCACTGTCCTGTTGAAAGACGATGATGGTCCTGCTAAGTGCAAACAAGATGGGATGCTGTGTCACTGCAGGATGTGGTAGAAGCCATGCTAATTAAGCATTGTCTTGACTTCTGAATAAATACCCACACATCGTCACCAGCAAAGCGTCCTCACACCATCCCATTCCATGCTTTATGGTGCCTCAACAAATTTAGGCATCAAAACACCAAAGTACAGATTTCCACTGCTCTAACATCAATTCGTTGTTGTTCTTGGCCCAAGCAATTCTCTTCTTTTTATTGGTCTCCCTCAGGAGTGATTTCTTTACAGTAATTCAACCGTGATTGCCTGACTCATACAGCCTCATACGAACAGTTGATGTTGAAAAGTGTCTGCTACTTGAACCATGAGAAGCATTGATGTGGGCTCTAATCGGAGGTGCCTACTGGTTGTTTCTGAGGCTGCTAACTCTAATGAACTTCACTGCAGCAGAGGGAATTCTTGGTCTGCCCTTCCTGGGGCGGTCCTCAAGAGAGTCAGTTTCATCACAGCGTTTGATGCCTTTCACAACTGCAGTTTTGAAGTTTTCTTAAATGACTAACCGTCATGTCTCAAAGTAATGGTGATATCATGGCTATAATAAGGATTACTACAGTAATCGAATTCGTATTCGGTTATTTTCTATATAGAAACACTAACTTTTCACAGTTTAACTGGTGGATTTGCATTTGTGTAATTTCATAGTTCTCAAGACTTTAGTACTATTCTAAAGTGCAGAAAAGAGTAAAAATAAAGAAAAACCCTTGAATGCGTAATGTGTCCAAACTGCTGATTTGAGCTTTAAATATACAACGTATTTAAACAAACTATTCATGTGCAGAGAACAGAATGAGACTATATTACAATGCTAGTAAGACAGAATGAAAGGAAAGACAATAACATATGCAGAAACAATGGAAAACATAGCAGTACAAAATAGAGATGTCAGCACACTATTGGCAGCCAAACAGGTAGTTTAGTTCTCTTTCTAAACATATTCTATTAAGGTAACATTTTAATCTACAAGACCTTTTTGTCTTGCACCTTAATATTCTCTTCTCCGAAGAAATACACTCTGAACATGAACTAATCAAAAAGTTAGTGACTCAATAGTTACACATTGGCCAGTGTTTTTAATTCTGAGTAGAATGTGTCACAAACCTTGCTACCCCTACACCAAAAACAATGTGTTTGTCGCCCACAAGATCAGTTAGGTAAGATATACGCATGTAAGATATAACTTTTAAGGATTTGGGGGTTTAAGGATGAAGAACAGGTCTTGGCTGCAGGCCTGGATCCACAGCCCATAACCGGGGCCCCGGAGACTGTTGAACAAAAGGTTCACAATGCTGGCAGCCAGACTACGGAAACAAACAGAACCAGAGACGCAAAGGCCAATACGATAAATGGTCTGATGTAAAAAGAACAATCTTCCGTGTAATACCATTGGCAAGGCAGCAGTAGCTGCAGTGCAGTACTATGGCAAGAAAAGACCCAACAAGCATTGAAAGTAAACAGTGCTGGAGAAGAATATGGGAGAAACAACCCCATTGGTGGGAAAACCACCAACGCTAAGTGAGTAACAGATCTGAAAGCAGGTCACTGTTTTCTTTCACAGTAGGACCAGTCACCATGCAAGCAGCAGAAATACAACAACAGAAACACAAGGGACTGGATAGAATTAACACTTGCGTTGCGTCAGACCTGCTTCTTAAAAAAAGTTCTAAAGGTCCTGGATGGTGACTAGTTTCTATGGCTGTCCTCAAGCAGGAAGGATATTAGAAAAAATTCTAATGTGTCCATTTATAATTAAGCAAAGAAGCCTCAGTCTGACTGAGAAATGATCAATGCAGCCACTGCAGTTATGTTTTCATTTCCTAATATATGCAATTCTATTTTAGTTTTGCCTGTCCATGGCATTTCCTAAATGTGTTCATTATTATCCATCAAGTTTAAAAGCTATATAATAAAAGACAAGAGTAATTTCATGTCTTCCTTTCTTCCCAAGTACAGTTTCAACTGCTGATCATTCAATTAAAAGCCTGTGTTGTAAAAGTATTATTATTTGTTTGTTTAGATAGGGAAAAAGGCAAAATGGCAATAATCAATGTGAAATTGTTAAAGGGAACAGCTGTATTGAAAACTGGAGTCTGCAGCTCCCCTGGGTTTTATGGAGCATTATAGGAAATTTTGGCTTATCGTTTAGCTGTACAGCTGCAAGTTTGCTGTTCTGGCCCACTCTCACATCTTACTGCTTATTTTCAGTTAATACAAGCAGCTTTTTCACCTTCTCAGCACCAAAAAGTATACATATACACTTAACAAATAGCATGTTAACATGGTGGTGCATTTTGCAGCTAGTGAGCTGAATATTTCCCTTGGGAGTTGGTAGAGACCAAAATCATAAGTAAAAGAAGAGTGAATATTGGACTGACAATTTGCAAAGCAGCCGGCAACACAAATCCAAATGAATGATACTGTTGCTCAGTATTCGCTAGATGTGTACACAGGTTTGTCAACAAGGTCAATACTTTGCCTCAGAAAGTTGTTCATGTTGCCCTATTGGCCAAAAAAACATTCAATTTTGGCCTGTTGCAAACCAATGGGTAGGGCTAGTATATTGCAATACTTAGAACATTTCATGCGCCAGTGTTATATGAAATACAAAGTACAATCTCATTGTTTTGTTGTCTTATTAACTTCTTAACTGGATTTCCAAAAAAGTCCCACATTAGAATATACATATATATATATAGCAATGTCCTCATCAGTTTTTGGGGCCTGATCCCTATCTGAGTCCTTAAATACTGGGCTTCTCCAATACAGAGCTTCTATTTTAGCACCTTATTTTTCAAAAGCTTTTTACTGAGGTTTGAGTTCAAAATTCTTAACGTGATAGCTTAAATTACATTGATATGAAAAAAGTTTAACTGAAAGAACTCTACAAACTGATGTGATGCAATCAGCTAGAGAGACGACAAACAGTGCACAGCAGTGTGATAGAGTAATGCTTCTCTTACAATAAAAACAATCTTTGGCAGTGTATGGACTTCAAAGAGCCTACAAACCTAGTAATAGGAAAGTCTTATTTTATATTTGGCTTGTTATCAAGTTACTCACAGAATTACTGTTAATTAGCAACAACTGATACGAGCTGCCAGTGGCAATGGTTTTTTCTTATTACTTTTTTTTTTTTTTTTTGCCTAAATGATGTCTTAAAGGCAACCTAATAATCAAGTGGTTAGGATTCATAACACACAAGGAGTTCTAGGTTTGATTCCTGTCCATCCCCTTCCTGCATATTTTATCTTGGTTAGAAGGTATGAACTTGTACGGCACCTCAGGTCCTTGGGCATAAGTCTGTTAGTTGTTCCAAATTACAGGAGTAAAACCTGTGTTGATGCAGCTTTTAGCGTTTATGCTTCAAGCTGCTGGTTAAGTCTGCCCAAGGACCAGAGAGCAGCTGGAAGTGTTAAAATCTTTAAACACAAACTTAAAACCTCTGCGTGGCTTTTGACTAAGTAGGGTTCGTAGACATTTCTTACCTTATTTTATTCATTCATTTTTTTTTGTTTTTACATTCAGTTTAGTGACCAAACAGGGCCACCTACACCAGCAGCACAGACTACATACTAACAGCAGGCTAGAAAAGCAAAACAACATTTTCACCCCAGACTGCAAACTGACAGTGTAAGCAAATGATGGTTGAGTATAAAAAAGAATAACTGGGACTAAATGGATCAAACTACCAGAAACTAGAGAGTAGGTACCAGACACAGGAGTGCCTCTAGAGCAGGGGTGTCAAACTCCAGTCCTCGAGGGCCACTATCCTGCAAACTTTAGATTTTTCTCTCTTCCAACACACCTGATTCAAATGATCAGCTCATCATCAAGCTGATAACGATCCTGTTGTTTTAATCAGGTGTGTTGGAAGAGGGAAACATCTAAAACATGCAGGATAGCGGCCCTCGAGGACTGGAGTTTGACACCCCTGCTCTAGAGGGTGAGATTCCACAAGTGACTACAGTAGTTTTACCTAGTTTTACTCAACAGTGCAGTTCTTACTTCTAGTTTATCAGTTCAGTGATAAGATTTAGAAGATTCATAGCCATCACGAAAGATCTGTCATCAGATATTCATTTGATAAGGTATCCAAGAGAACACATAGAAGCTGATGGCATCAGGACTAACAAACCAGAAACAGAATTTTTTATCCAGCTAGTTGTATAACAACTTAGTCAGTAGCAGATCCACAGCTGTAAGGCCACTAGATAAAGGACACTTGGGATTATTTTGAATTACAGTATGTCTTTTTGTCCACCATCACCAGGTCAGAGTGAGCCTCCAACAATGAGTCAGTGACACTGATGTTATTGAAGCTTCTCTTCAAATTCTCAACTGCAAATCTACCAAACTGACGTCATGAAATGAAGCACTATGATGCTGCATCCATTTCAGTCATGGCAGTACTATGCAGCCTCAGCCATTCCGCGTTCAGCAATCATCAAAAAATGGCATCAGGTTGCATTTTAATAAGAGGTACAGCCTGGTTCTGGTAATGGGATCTCCAGGGTGGAAAGGGCTAAAACTTATGCCTTGTATAACTGAAGCGCTTCTCAAATATGCTCTTTCTCCAAATGAGTTTTAATTTAAGTTTCTCTTGCTTGTAGGCACTACTTTCTGTAAGACTAGTTGGGTGGTTTATAACTTAGAGGTCGGTTTAAATTCAGTACCATTAAATAACATCTTCTCATTACCACCAGAAGCTTGTCAGAATTCACAGAGAATTTTGTCTAAATTCTATCAACCAGAGACTGTATTTGAGATGGAGCTAGAGAGAGAGAGGAGCTTAGCAAGTGACAAGGCTAGTGTATCCTGAATGAAACATGAAGCATCCATGAGTACGTAAGTAAAATGGCTCCTGGAAATAAACTACTCAGACGATATCTAAAGACAGGGAGAATGTTTGCAGAGCTTGCACAATACCTTAGAAACCCAAGTCCCTGCAATTGCATTATGGGCAGACAGAAAAGGTTGCAAATAACCAAAAAATAATACGAAGGACAGAAAAGACTAAAAGCACATCTACAGTGCAAAGTTCAGCGGTAAGTGTAAAGGTGTAAAATGCAATCAGGAACAACACATTCTGAATCCTACATCCAAATACTTTATAAATATGCACAGGAAAATATGCACCTGCTCCTCCAAGCCCTCTATTTTGGTTTTTCCCCAATAAGAGTCACCAAAAACAGAGAATAAAGAGCTAAGACTTGGGACAACCAGTCAAACAAATGGTTCTCCAAAGAGGGCTTCTCTTCCCCATATACAATGTAAGTTTTATTTTCCTTTACTAGACTAATTATCACCACGTTGTAATAAGCCTGACAGCAAAATACCTTCTGTGAATGAATAAAATAAGAGATTGCACTGAAAGAGGCAACAAGAGAACCAAATGGAGAATATGGATTAAAGCAGGTAGAGAAAGGTGGGACAGACTATTTATGTCTGTGTCTCACTCTCCTCTGTTGAAGAGATGAATGACACCCATTAGCAGTATTGGGAAGGTGTCTCTTTTTGCTCCCGTCATAGAAATAGAGTTTTGGTGGAGCTGGATATGATGAATGGCAAATGATACCTGATACCATGATCCGAAAAAAGCGCAATCTTTACAAATCTGCCCAACAGCCTGACTGAACAAATGGTGGTAACCAGTTGCTAATGCAACTTCTCAGTGATCCTTGTTAAGACAATGCTTAGTTAAAGTTGCACCGAGGGCTTAGCAACACTTATGTAATAGTGGACTTGGCTTAGCCTGACTTCAGGTTTGCACACTCACAGGACTACCGCTGTTTATTCCTCTTCAGCACCTCATCAACTCGACGAAGAATACATTTAACAGAGACAGTATTTCACCTTTGGGATCTCATTTGAAGTGGTATTTCCAGTTTCTACTGGAAACAACATGCACAACAGCTCACCTCCAAAAATAGGACCAAGAATAATACGGATACTTCAGACTAATTAGGGAGCGAAAATATTGGCAACTCAACAGGCCAGAGATTGAAAAAGGAAGAATGAGAATTAAACCATGTTATACTTTGGCTTTTTTCCCCGCATGATACCTCACTCCTCCCTCCTTTCCTGCTGAAAAGGAAAAGTGCTGCCCGGTGTGATCTTTGCATGGTGCTTCATTCTCCTGATCCAGGCTTCAAACACAGCAGGAGATGTGTAATCCTACTTCAGGCAGACTATTCTAGTGTAATCTCCTGCTCACTCAGAGTACACACAAGTCACTTTTGACTGCTCCATAAAAGATTCAAACTGTCAGAATCTGGCCATCTGTCATCTGCCTCAATGTTTGTCTGTCAGACTTTCAGACACTCTCTCTGTTTGTCTTTCTGTCTGACGCTATGTCACACCATATGTGTTCTTGCTTTTTTGTCCATATACCGGACCAAATGTGACTGCTTGAAAGCGAAACTAATGATCTGTTGAGCATCTTTATATTACATAAGCACATTAAGGTAAGTCCCTTGGCAATGGGATTAGGACCTTTGGGTATGTGTGTGTCTTCGTGTGTAAAGGTGTGTGGGTTCATACAGTACATCTCTGTGTGTCTATGTGTGTGTATGCTTGAACGTGTGTGTTGGTTTGTGTGTGTGTTTCCGTGCGCATGAGTTCAGGCTTGACTGAAAAAAAAAACATTTTTGTTCACAGAGAGCCATTCTGCAGCACCTTTAGGGAATTCTCTGCTTTCTTTTCAACTGCCCTCCTTTTATTTCCTGTCTTTATTCCGGCCATACAGTGCCAGAGCCTCGCTAAGATACAATGGGTCATTTCAGCCAACAACAATGAAGTAATCAACAATAACAAACACAAAGCCAGTCTCCTGCCTTTGCCATCAATGTCTGGAAAAGGAATTTAAAAAAAGCACACTTAAATAGAACCTCCCATTAAAAAAAAAACAACAAAACAACTGAGCCTGAGTATGCAGTGACTGGCTGTAAAGGTTTAATCTGCATTTTGCTATACCATTATTAGAGAACATCTCCCGCGGCAAAGTGAGAGAAGGGGTGAGTTGATAAGTGTTGACACAGAGGCACATTAGTAATAAAAAGCTCAATTATGTTACTCCATAGAAAATGTCACATGATGTCTCTCTAATAGTGCAATCTTATGTGCGCTACTGACGTGGAGAGAGAGAACATTACTTTATTATGTTCTACAGCCAGTAAGGGGTGAAATGTTTCATCCCTACGTTTTTCTGCAGTTTGAGGCAAACCCCTTCTGCTCACCGTCTTTTTTACCTGTAACTTGTAATGGCCATTTTAATGGGAAAGAAGCACGTAGCTACTAGTTGAATGAAACACTACAATATCAGTTCATTAAGAATGGCTGTTAAACACAACAGAACAGCTATTGCTAAATCCATACAAATTAAAATAGCAGAGTTGGGCAAAATGAATGAAATGAACTCATTTTGGACGTTTGTCCTGTTCCAGACCACCTCCTGCAGCAAAATACAGACACACTTGATCACAGTGATTTTGTGAACAGAGTGTGCACCGAAATTTGGAATATAAAGGGAAGAAACGATCAATGTCACAGTCTAATGGTTCTGTATTTTTTTTTTCCAGTGGCTGCAATAATACACAGGTACAGGCTCCATCTTCAGGGAAACGGCTGCTTTATTAAGGAGAACGTACAATTGTATCTGCTATTCCGTCTGGGCGCAGAGCGACGACAGAAGGAAGGAGACAGCTCGAGGTAAAGTTTCACAGTTGAGCTGTAACTATCACGATTCTCTACTTTGTGTCTTCCTGTGGATTTGCGGCGCCTCTCACAGCCTTCTTTATCCCTGACGCCTTTTCTCTCCCTCTTCCTTCCCTCCCTCTCCCGCTCTCACCCTAAGTGGCCAGTTGTCAAAGTCAGCTGAAGCCCAGTTAATGAAGAGGTAGATTTATTAGCGAGGCATCAGTGCAATAGGCGGTGTGTGGGGGGAGTGGAACCCCTAGAAGCCAGCGAGCAAATACAGCCACGAAGTGTGCATACCAAAAAACAGAAAGAGAGGGAAAATGAGAAAGAGAGGGATAGATAAGAGAAAGGATGATAAAGAAAGACAGAAAAAGGATGTTGAAAAGAAATAAAGAACAATCTACAGAGCAAACAGAAAAGAGGCAGTCAGAGAGGAAGGGGGAGAAGCAGCTTGCCTCTCTCTTTTACTCTCTCCAGCAGTGGCTACAGAACAAGCTCTTACCGTCTGTTGTAGGTCTGGGATTCCAATGCGGATGACCACGGTGTTGCCTGTCGGCTCCTCCATGGGTGCTCTTGCACTGTGGCTACGCTCTGCGCCGGGACGGAAAGCCGGAACGCCGTAAGGAATGGGAACACCACTGTCCTCTTCCCGGGAGCTGTTGCTGTCAGTGCTGGCCCCCTGGCTGCCGTTTGCTGCGTGTGTGTGAGGGTGTGTGAGTGTGTGTGAGTGTGTGTGTGTGTGCTGCTGCTGCTGCTGGTCCTGCCGTGGAGGGCTGGGTGGCTCATGTTTGCCGGCTGCCGGACGCAGAGGCATGCTCCGTGTTAGGGGCTCGGTCTATGTCTCTCTCTCTCTCTCTGCACACACACACACACACACACAAACACATACACACACACCACACACACACTCAAACACACAGGCAGGCGAGCGCACGCATACACCGATGGCTCTCGCTCACACTACACGCACACACTGTTTGCAGCATGCATCACTCGCCTGGGAGAGAAAAAAGAGGGAGGGAGAGAGAGGCAGGGAAGGAGGGTGGCAGGGAGGGAATGGGAAAAAAGGAGGGGGTAATGGGAGATTACAGAGAGATAGAGGGTAAAAACACAAAGAGGAGATAAGTGCCGAGGAAACTTGAAACTAAAATTCACAAGAAATGCAGAGATAACGCAAAAGAAATTACATTCATGGAATGGTGTAAAAAATTTTTATTTCTATCTGTGATTAACAAAAAAGATAATCCTTAATGCCATTAGCAAAAGAAAGAGGCACATTTCGTCTTAAAATAGAACAACATAGATAAAACAAATACTGAAGACAATAAGCAGAATGGAGATCTGCATTAAAATATATGGATATTTCATATTAACTGCAGCATTGCCAATTAATGTGCCTAATGAACTGTGCACATGTTGACGCTGCAGTGTTCATGATGTGACACAGCCGCTGCCACACACTGTTGCTGTAGTGTAACAACACTGTGGTGACATCAGGACAGCACAAGTGGGTGTTTGTTCAGATCAATGTGGGGCAGGATTTGGCCTTCATGCTTCACTTTATCTGCAGGGGGTGTCACTGATCAAAAGCCTGCCTGTTAAACATCGACGAGCAGACAGAGCAAACTGCTATAAATTTAGATGAGGCTTTCGTGGGAGTTTTTCTCATTGAGTTTCATTCTCATAGAGGGGGGGATTTTTTGATTTACTGTTTCATCACGGAGGCCCTGCGGAGCCCTGAGACCGGGACTGTGACTAAGGGCTAAACAAATAATGTCAATCTGACCTTGATTTCCATCTAAACTCATTGTAAACCAGACATCCCAAAGCGATTTCATAGTCTGAGTGACTGTCATGATTTATGAAGAGAGATGTCTTGTTTTTATGTTGACCTAACACAGTGCTTAAGGTACTGGCTTATTCTGTTCATGCACTCACATTCAACTGAGCTCAGAACTGAGGATAACAGCAGAAAAACTTATCAGAGGAGACTATTGCGTGGCCTTAATCTGGTGTGGATGACAAATAATTAAAGGACCAATATGTAGGATTAAGGAGCTTGGAATGAAGATATCTATCGCTGGATGTACAGAGGACCTTTCACATTTTTGCGTTGAAGTGGCAACCAACGTCAGTTCTCCTACAAGTTGAAACATATTTAGTCGGTTATGACCTGCAACCTGACTATTAGATGCCACTAAATATTACACCTCGGTCCTTTAAGGGCTTCAATATTACCAAATACACAACCCACCACTTGAGCAAGTGAGCTTCTCATGCAAGGAAAATGTGCCATAAAACATTTGTGGCAGGTCTGTAAATTATTAATCATGATCTTAAGTCAGTGTTATGCTCCATTGTGTTCTCAGTGCCATCCTTGTTCATGCTGACCCGACAGCACCAAGAAAGCATTTCATTATTAGGTGGAGTTTAAAGAAAGTACTTCAATGAGAAAGTGATGAAAGCAAGCAGCTGTTACACAAGATAATGTGAGCAACTGAGCTGAAACACACATGCACTTACACCGATCCGCCACAACATTAAGACCACTGACAGATGAAGTGAATAACATTGATCATATTGGTACTATGTGCTGTTCTGCTGGAAAATCTTGGATTTAAACATCCATGTTGATGAAACTTAGACACCCAAATAAACATTGTCCCAGAAGAAGCACATTCCCTCATGCAAATGGAAATCTCAGATGTCACTGGCCTACCCCTGCAGGAAAATACACCCCACCACATGGAAAAACATCAAACAATCAGGAACATGTTGAGGAACATGACAGTGGCCCAACATGTTGATTTGACTTCTAAACTTCCTACACCCCATTCTGATCAAGCATCAACAGGATGCAGTGGAACAAGTTTGATGGACAGACGCCCCACTGCACAAGCCAGAGTACCCAAAGGATCCAGTGCCAGCGTCCTGGTTCCAGACCCCATAAGACACCCTGAGAGGTCCTCTTGTCTATGCCCAATGGTTCAGAGAATTTTTGAGCACATAATGGGGACCAGCACAATATTAGGCAGGTGGTCATAATCTTACACCTGAGCAGTGTATACAATACTGAGCACTTTAGGGGTTTTAATTCTTATCCATCGTGCAATAGCATCATAAAGGAGTCCTATCAGTCTTAAATTCTGCAACACCTCAACAATCCTGAACACACAGCCAGAGTCATAAAGACATATCTTCAGTAACAGGAAGCACAGGGGGTCCTGCAACAGATGGTGTTGTCCACACAGAGCATTGATCTACACATCATTGACTCAGTCTGGGAGAGAAGAGCCAGAAGACATGGCGACAGCCTACATCAACACAAATAATATGGCAAGTTGTCCAGTATACTTGGAACAACCTACCTGCCATGTATCTTGAAAGACCACACAAGCAAATCTTGGAGAACTGGTGCTGTTGTAATGCGTAGTCCCACTAAAAATGACTTAGTTCTATCTAGTCTATCTTTTTCTGTTTACTACCCTTTAAATGAAGTTAGTTAATTATTCATGGGACTATTTTTGGAGGCATCCTCACTTAACTTTGAGTCCTGAAATCTCTGCATAGTAGCCACCTGTACAGTAAATGCACCTACATATGCAAAAAAAACCCACTACATGCTCTGTGTCATCTGCAACAAGTCTGTGTTGGTCTCACAATTCACGTAGATATTTGTATTTTATTAAATCAGAAAAAGGTGCTGAGGTGTTAGGTTAATTAAAGGCAAGACAAGAGCAAGATTAAATGCCATCATAACAAATAAGCTCTACCAATCTTCAGACACCTGGATGATATCTTAAAGACTTAGAAGATAACAATGATGATAACAATGTTATGAGATAGCAAATAGTGTTGCGTGATTGAAGGGGGAGACGTGTGAGACAGAAAAAAGGGAGGGGATAGAGTTTCTGCGAGTCGTTCTTAATCTTGTAAAGTTTTAGTTTGTCTCACTGGATTTCCTGTGATGGAAGATTTAGCCAAAATATCACCTCATTAAATAAGAGAAGTCTCTGATTCCTTCAGAGAGCTTCCCAGAGAATAGAATTTAAAACTTAATCCCGCTCTTGTCCTATATGCGTAGCAACACTGTTGAAAGACTAAACTGACAGGAGAGTCTCACAGCAGACATCACTGTGCCAATTTGGAGGTTTGCTTGCAACTGATGTAAAACACAAAATAAGCCCATTTGCAAGCTTGAATAAATACGGACTTATGTCATTCACATATTTTCATCTCATTGGATATTGCTGTGTGCAGGTTCACCAAGCACCCACCACTACCGAGTCTTGCATGTGAGTGCAAGAGCCACTGCTAGACACTCCACACTATGTAATCCCATTAGCACTGAAGAAAGAGCATGGCAGAGGATTTAGCAGGTAACTCTGACTCCACATGCTTTCAGCCTGTTAGGTCTTAGACTATGGACAATTGATAAGGCTAAATCTTGTGACTTAGCTCAATATTCACATTTAATAATGCAATTCTATACTCTTGAAGGACTGGGTCAGGTGGGTCCTGTTGTATTTTAAACATTACACATAAGTACCAACACAAAGAATATATCACGTAAATTGTTCAAAACGACAATCTGAGTACAGTAACTTCACCGTACATAGAAGCAGATCACACAGTAAACTCTGTGAGTGTGGCAAAGGGACCTAAGATGGCTTGCCAATAAGCAATGATTCCCCTAGATAGCTGGGGAAGAGCCATGCAGGGATTTCATCCTACTTGCATCATGCAAGGATAAACTGTGTGGGCAACAGCACTTGAAGAGATCTACATACAAGGAACAAGTTATCTGGTTGAATAGATGGCAAGAGAAAAAGACAGCGAACAAAGAATTGGAGGTAGTAAGCGGTGCACTTTTTTATTTAACTTGCTTCAAACACTGTCCTCCCCAGTTTTAGAGGCTTCCAAGTCTGTTAAGATTTCAATGATGTCTGTTGTATATGACAACATGGATGTAAATCTACAACTGGTCAACTAAAAGGATTGGAGGACAGAATATACATTCATCGCAACTTTGACTATCATTTAATTGTTTGAGTAATAAGCAAGCCAAATACCAAAGATTCACTGGTTCCAGCTTCTCAGAATTTAATAGTTTTAGTTTTGGACCATTTGTCTGACAGCATAAGCTATTTAAAACATCCAGGGTTTTCCCTAGGCTTTCAGAGGGCTTAGCTGTTTTACTTTTTTCATTTCAACAAATAACATCTTGTGCATATTGGAAAAACAAACCTGTTGCATCAACAATAATTTATGGTGTAAAACTGGATGGGTCCAAAAAGTTTCTGGGTGCTGTTTAGTGTTCGGTCACTAGAAAAACCAGTTTGTTATTTCATGTTAACTCTGGGTCAGTATGAGTTATGATTACAAAGGTCTCCCACAAGTGCATTTTGGAATAGTGTTCTTCGGCATGTTCTTTTTTTGAAAAAAATGTTTTGAGCAGCATGTGAACACTGAATGCTGTCTAGCTACAAAGCAACTTTAGATACTCGGTCAGTCGCGATATCTTTATATTATGTCAGCTAGCTGCGCTGGTTAAAATAATGCAGGGCATGAATACATATGCAGCCAGGGAAGCAATTTCTTTAGTTTTAAACCAGGCTACACTGGTTATCAGTTTATTCATTGTTGAAGCTTACTTTGAATGACTTGCAACTTCCTTATCTTATCTGCGTCAATAACTGTAACTACCATTTAAAGTTGACAGTAGAGAGAAATATCTAATCAGCTGTTTGATCACCTTGGCAACAGGAATCCATCGCATACAAGTCACACAAACATTCACACAAACTAATTCCCATTGCTGCTTATGCTTCCATTGGAGATCAAGACACCTCCATTTTTGTTCTTTTGTCAGTAAACAGAAATTTAGTTATTTTGCAGTATATATCGCCTATATGTATTTTTACGTTGATTCAGCTAAATGTGCTCTGTAAAAACAGTCAGGCATTACCTGACACCACCTAAAATTTGAATGATTGTTTCCCACAATGTAATCTGATTAGTGTATGAATAAGGAAAGCAAGTACTGAATAGAGCAACAGTGAAAATAACTTGCTGCACTACCTATGTCAATGTTTAACACACTGTGTACCATATTAATAATCTTTGCAGAAACACATTTTCCCACACACACACACACACACAAGTTTAACTCCAAGCTACACCACAGATAAAAGCATAAATTCAATAAATGATAAGTACTTGGCACTGGTTCAACTGCTTAATGAAATAGCTGGACCTTGAATCTGGCCGGAAAAAAAAAGAAAAAAAGACATTGGCATACCTAGAGCTGAATAATTCAGTGTTATGATTTATCATCTTTTCCTACAATTGTACAGTGACAAAATTCACCTTGCATCTCTAATAGCGTGTGTAGTGTAGTATGATGATATCTCATCCCTGTTAAAACACTTCGCTCGGAACAGAGCTACCTGAAAAATATATGGGAGCCTATAGGATAACACTGTAGTCAAGATTCTCTATCTCACTCCCATTGCTTGGGAACATTAAGAGAGTGGACTAGAATTATAAGAAGGCTAGCTCCTATGCCTCAGCTAACAGCTACTGCCTCTTCTCTCCTCAGCTCAGATCTCTTTCACCCCACCCCCTCTCACCCCATCTCTTGCGCTCCAGTCCATTGAAAACAAAGTGAATAATTCATGACCATACAGAGCAGTGTGTGCATGGATCCCGTGCAATGTATGTGCATATCTGCTAGGGCTTTAAAAGTCCTTGCCATGGAGCTATACATGAGGACATTCACAAGATCACCTGAAAAATCACTTCATTCAAGCCATCAGCCAGTCCTACCTGCTCCCCTCTAAAACATCCACACTGGAAAAAAAATGGAGGCGGAGGCAGAGGGAGGGAGAAAGATAAAGGTAAGCAGTTGGCTGAGGTAGCATGAAGCAGAGTGGGTCAGAGAGAATGAGGCTGAAACAGTCAGTGGGCCAAGAAAAAAGTAGCGGAGGGAAAGAGAGCGTGGAAGAAAATGGGAAGTTTGCAGAGTAACGACAGAAAAAAGGGGGTGGGAGAGCCAGCAAGAGGGTGGGAGAGAGGGAGGGAGAGATTACATACAGTCAGCTTTGACAAACCAGCCACATAGCCCATGGCCTGGAGTAAATGTGATAACTGTTCACAGACCCCATCAGAGTCTGCTTCACGCTCCTCTACACCTGGTAAAGCAAATGTCATGGCCACTCACAAACTGAAGTCACCCAGGGCCACATTTATTCACACACATACACTCACACATTCACACATGCACTTTATCTCTTTGTCCCATAACACATTTTCTTCAGTTTTATTCATTTGATCGTCCATTTTTACCTCAGTACCTCACTCTCTTTCATACTGAATTTGAATGAAGGTAATTCATTGGTAAGACCGAGGAGCATCAAACAAAAAAAATGAAGAATGTGGGTCTAGCCGTCTGTTATTCTGTTCTGTACTGTCTGCGAGATATTGGGGGGGGGTGATGACATTGCCATACATTGTTTTGCTGCGGCGATATGAAAAAACTACAGGGATTTACTTTTCCTTTCTGCAGTTGAAATATTTCATTCAGGTGATGTTGCGTTTCTTCTTGCAGTCTTCCTTTTCAGTGTTTCTCTCCTGTTCTTCGCTCATTTCGCAGTGCACATGTGGACCTGCATGTCAACAAACTCTGTGTCTGGAAAATAAAGCTGCAAAACAAAACACTCGGTGTATATAAGAACCCTTAAATCAAAGTAAGTTTTGAGACAGGCCTTCATTTGTAGATTAGTTGGGGAGATTGAGAACTCAAATTTTCTTTTAGTATCAAGCAGCAAAAAAGTTGTAGCCTGATGTCTTTCAGCTAATTTGCTAAGTACTATGCACATGTGCACATTGCAATGTCTGCACTGAACAATATATTGTTAAATCCTGCTGACATTATTATGTAAAAACTTTTTTTCAAACTACCAAAGTGTAATCTTTCAGTGGAGCTGACCTCAAAGGAGAGCCCATAATTGTAAAATAAATAGAATAAATAAATAAATTCTTCAGATGTTCACACCATGTAGGACTTAAATTAGCATAAGAAATCTGATAACAATGGGTGATAACATATTTAGATTTATTGAATTTCATTATGATTTGTTGGTTTTTTTTTCCAACTTTTTTTGCTGTTATTGTGTCTGTCACTTTTTACTCTTTAACTCTTTAGGGCAATGGTGGATCTCTCCGCATCATGAGAATGATTTTGAAAGCAGTGTGTCATTTTATAGAGCAATTGAAGACTAAGTCAGGCCACCAATAGATGCTTAAAGTCAAAGTCTATAATATCTTGTCATGTGCAGCACATACAAAAAAATAGAAATACCGTCTCTCAGAGTCCCACAGTGTACAAACTGGGAAAGGCACTCCAGTGTGGGACAGTAACCTAGTGGTTTCCAACGACAGGACTGTTTAGGGTAAACCTGACTTTAGCTGGGTAACATTCTAGGAGCTGGGAGGTTGTAGCTGAGGCATTAGAAGCAATGTTGCCAAAACAAAAGTTGCTGTTCTCTGGGCTCCTGTATGGCAGATTTATTGTTAATAGCAGTTTATTGGCTCAGTGCCTTTGGCATCATCTGATTATGCTAACAATCTCTAACAGTGGCCTAATGGACACTGAGGGGAAGCTGGTGGATTTTCTTTGGTCTTGACATTAACGACTAATGACAGCAGCTTTCCTCTATGAGTCCACCAGGCAGGTTGTAGTTGATTGAAGAAAAACGTCTGCTACAGAGAAAAAAAAGGGAGTGCTCATGGAGGACATTTCTGTAAATCAATGTGTAAATGTTTTCACACCCCAAAAACAGGAACGTATGACAAAAGAGCCAGTCCCCCTTTTCAAAACTTGGTAACATTAAAGATTTGATTAATAGCCTGGACTGTTGGAGACCATCCATCCTCTACTTCAAGTGTGATTTTTGAAGAAGCGTTGTATACAGCATCCCTTGAAGCACATTACTGAACGCTGCTGGCAAAACACATTGAGAGAGGGCTACCACAGGATAGATGGATGAGCAACTTGGGAAGATATGTTAGCTAATATATATTTTCTAGAGATTACAATCCAGGCCTGCTTCAGAGTAATATATACACCGATTAAGCATAACATTATGACCATCTGCCTAATATTGTGTTGGTCTCCCTTATGTGCTAAAAAAAATGCTCTGAACCATTGGGCCTGAACAAGAGGACCTCTCAAGGTGTCCTGTGGGGTCTGAAACCAGGATGTTGTCACTGGATCCTTTGGCTACTCTGGCTTGAGCAGCAACTTTTTCCACTGCATCCTGTTGATGCTTGATCACAATGGGGTGTAGAAAGTTTGGAGGTCAAATCATCATCTTGGGCCATTGTCATGTTCCTCAACATGTTCCTGATTGTTTGATGTTTTTTCCATGTGGCGGGGTGCATTTTCCTGCAGGGGCAGGCCAGTGACATCTGGGATTTCCATTTGCATGAGGGAGTGTGCTTGTTGTGGGACAATGTTTATTTGGGTGTCTAAGCCTCATCAACAACACACCATGTGGCATTCTGCTGGAACACCATAGCTGCAGCAGAACACCACATAGTACCAATATGATCAATGTTATTCACTTCAGTTGTCAGTGGTCTTAATGTTGTGGCATATCGGTGTAAGTCATACACTGTAAATGCGTGTTTGTGGTATGGACACCTCACTACCATAGACAAGTGCCAACAGACATGCATAGACGATTTCTCTCTCTGACATACCCAAATGCACAGCCAGCTCACATGGATTAGCTGCTCAGCGTAAACAAACGTTGCCTGACCCATCCAGAGCCTCCGGGCCACATGCAGAGGCCCCATATGGAAAATTAGCCATGCGCTAAAAGCTTTTGGAATCAATATTCTACAGTAACTGCACCACAACCCAAAGCCACTGTCTCCATCCAGTTCGCATGGGCTGACACAGCAAACAGATGTGCTACTACTTTATCTCCCTCTCTCTTACACACACACACACACACACAGAGCTGACATGCATGAAAACTACCATAATATTCCTGACAGCAGGGTAATCATAATATGATATTATACTGCTTATGAGTTATTATATCAATATTTGTTTCGATTCGGTTGGCAAGGTTGAAATCCTGCTTGGCTAGCTCCTTCAATATGGCTTTTCAACGCAACCCATCAGCCCTGCGCTCAGAACTGGATATGTGACAAACTGACACAGAGAAACATTTTAATGTAATGGAAAACCTATTGCAATTTTTTTTCTTGCCTATACTGCAAAGAGTACATTTGAGGACATGGCAATTTCTACACCCTGTCGGAAAAGTTTTTCACTCTGGGCAATGCATCACTGGAGCTGATGTGACATTTTTTAACACTTGCACCGCATTCATTTACAGACAACAATGTACAGTAACACACACTTCTATTAATATACAAAATCAGAAACAATGTAACAGAAACAAACCAGAAATATGAGTGAGGTGACTGTTAGGTAAAAAATGCTGCTCTCGACCTCGACAGTTCAGACAAAAAACAATCACGGGGGAGTTCCATCAAGGATACAAGTTTCAAAAACAAGTTGCATGCAAAGTATACATGGCTATGATATATTTGTTAGCATGCAGGAGAAATCCCTCACACCAAAATCTATTTCCACACAGCATCTTCTTTTTCTCTTTTTATCTTTGGTGTTAGGCTTCCTCTTGTTCTCACACAATTCATTCTTTTTGCTATCTGTTCATAAATTCTCTCTCTACGACCACAGAAAGTTGCAGATGTACAGTATCTGTTGATTTCTGGGTTTCCAGGGATGCTGGAGTGGCAGAGGGTTCTTTGATGCAGCCTGCCTATTAATAATCAATGGGGCTCCCCAGAGAGAATTTCATAAAGCCTGCCAGCCAATTAAGACCTGTTTCATACCATGCGCTGCATTATCTCTCCACACACCACCACAGCTCTTAAAAGGCAGGCTGGGGATGCTGAAGAGGTCAAGAATGTCACTGTGCCAGGCTCCAATTAACGCTATCAAATGTATGCTGCACTGGGGAATCAGGTTTTGTGCTTTTCAGTGCACAATACTGGGACAAAGCTCGATGCTGTTTTTCCCTACAAAGGATGACTCAAACTTCTGCGGTCATTTGTAAATTATCAAGCTGATCGTCATAAAGACAGGATGTTACAGGTATGTTGGTATACCTATGTACAGGGTTCCCCCCAGAAAACTTGGTAAGCCCGGTGGTAGAGAAGCCCACCGGTGGCCCACCGTGTTTATATAAAAAAAAGTTAAAGTTGACAGGAATTTTGAAATTATGACTATTATGTGTTATTACAAACCATTTATTAACAATACTTAAACATAGTGTCTTACAAAAAGGCACAATCTTGAAATATGGTTTTCACAAACACAAAAAAATGCAATTAAAATAAATAATATCAATTGTTTTCACTTATGTTACATCATAGTGAATCCTAAAACAAGCCATTGCTGGTCACATTTAAAAGTAAAATAAATTAACATAAATAAAAAAATGCAAACGTGGCCAAGGGGTAAAACCAGGGAACTCAGAGGCTGAAGAGGTATGCTGTGCTGTGTGACCTCTACTACTTTTTGCTGCATGTTGCAGGTTGGATCAGTGAAGCAATCCGTCTGGGCTTACCATACTCGGTCTTGTAGAGCCATCTGCTAAATTTAGGGTCAGCTAACCATTTTGGATTAAATCCGCTAGTTCGGTGTTTATCATCGCGGCTTGCAGAAGGCTGCTCCAACGACGTGCTAACGTCTGAGCTAATTCGCACTGGCTCCGCCTCATCATCGAGCCGCGGCTCAGTCGGCTCGCTGGGGATACACTCCCCTTGGCCTGGGGGTGAATGAGCGGGCTCATCATCTCCTCTAGGGCTGCTCCGACTTCGGAAAAAGAAAGTGTCCAATGTTTTTTGACCCTTTCTCTGTGACATGTCACATAAAAGTTGTTAGCATGTAGACAGAGGTTTTGGGCATTCAGAAGATTGAAAATACACCTGATCTCTCACCCCCTATGTGTTCACGTATCGAAGCGTATCGACGTATAAGATGTCGCCATTGCGCTTTCAACCATATCACCAGATGCAGTTAAAAGCTCTGTATACCATCTTTGGTATCACTGTTTTGGTGCATAAAAAAAACTATTTAACATAAATAAACAAGTGATGCCTAGCCTGGCGGGGGGGGCAAGAAAAGCCTGGCGACCCGCCAGGCCTATAAAGCACTAGGGGAAACCCTGTATGTATATACTCAGAGCGAGCACATGTCAAGCTCAGCAAAAAACTGTTCTTTTATCCTTATTAGACATGTTTTTACAATGACAGCCATTAGAAGGTATGAATTGCATTAGTAACATCGGAATCATGCTTTTTTGTTACTCAATAAGACCAAAAAGCCCACATTAGTTTACACATGAAGATACGAAACCTGAAGAAAAAAATGCAATAGGTTGAATGCAGAAACTGGGACTGCAACTGAGAGCACTATCTAGACTAGCCAGGCTCAGAGCCAATGGCTGATTGAAGAGGAGGCAAATACCTATAATGGGTCTTTACACAGCATATTGCAGGCTGTATGGAGATACAAGATCTAAGAAGAAACTTATGAGACAGAGGAGAAAAACTGAGAGACTTGCGGACTACAATGAGGTTTGCTATTTCAGCATCACAGAGAGTGCCATGAATTTATAATTAAACAGCAACCTGCTAAAACTTTGGCAGCGCAACTGCTGATAGGCTATTTCTGAACTATGGTTGGCATAATGTATTTAATTAATATTCTGCCCAGGCCTCAGTCAGATAAACTGATAAAAAGTAAGGAAGCCTAAACTAGACAGACAACCGAGGATAGAAAGAAAATTAATACATATTCATGAATCATGTTGGATGCCCATCAAACAGTCCCTCCAGGAATTCGCAATGTTGCGATCGCGACAATTAACGCAAATTCAACCAATCTCCGTGAATTCTGTGCAACCTTGCAATTTTGTCCAATCACCGCGACTTTTCCACAATTTTGGCCAGCCTCCCATGAGTGCCACCAATCATAGCAGTCCCCAGCGCAAACATAATGCACATACGTCACCGAATTCACTTCCTTCTTTATGGTTTGAAATACAGATACGAATGCAACAAAAAATACTGCAAAACAATTCCCCGATGTTCTTCACGAGAACAGAGGTAAACTGTTTTGCACCCCGTGCAATATTGAGGTGGAACACAAACGAAATTCATTGATTGACAAACATTTTTCTACCTCTTGATCTGTCGCAAGCACTGAAAGAATGAAGGTAAGTTAGATTAATTAATTGACGTGACAAGCTGTGAGCGAGTGTGTGAATACGTGTGTGCCGGGATGTGAAATTAACTTTCTAAACTTTTAAAAATTTTAATGAATTATACAAAACAAAGGAAAAAAAATGCAACTTTTTGACAATTTTTTACTGTCTCCCGCAATTTTATTGCAACAAATACGCTTAAAACATCGCAACCGCAACTTTCATTGCAATTTTTTAACAAAAGCTCCCGCGAATTCAGGCATTTTAGGCCGCAACAATCTTGAAAAACGTCTGCGAAATCCTGGAGGGACTGATTAAAGTCACAAAGCCATAAGACCTACAAAATTAAGCCACATCGACCAACACCTAACATCAAACTAGCAGTGAGCAAGCAATGTGTGACCTACTGTTACTACTATAACCAAGCAGACTCTGTGTTCTACAACACAAAGAGCAACAAATTATGCTACTTAAGCCTCTGTCATCTCAAATAGCCTTGTGAATATGAAACTATTTACTTTGTATCCACAATGTCAGTTTTAATACAATCCAACAAAAATAACACAGGATGCATTTTATCCTGTCCAAAGTCCGAGATGTAATCTGGACACTGGTTTACTTGCTCACAGGAACATTTAAGAAATTACTAACTCATGGTGATGTCTGGGGCATAAACCCTCTCCTTCACAAGTCTGGTTGCTCATAAGAAGAGCATTTACACTGGAAACATCATCATGAGTTTGTGATTAAATAGATGTCCTTGGGAGTATTTGTACTAGAGTGCAAACTATACTTTACAAAAAATATGACTTACACATGCTGTCACCTGCATCTTGAACTCAACACATGGATGTGCATGTGTTTTATAATTTCTTTGTGACGTGCAAAATCAACGCTATGAGAAAAGTTCAACACATTAGAAAATTTGTATTCTAGAATTATATATTAGTATTAGTAATGTTACTTGATGTCATAGTTCTTTAACACAAGCTTTTAAGCCACCTTGTTCTTATCAATGACAGTATGTCTTTCTATGGATGATAAGGTGAGGTTTGAGAGTCTGGTCTCCTTCCTACATGTCTGCAGATAGTTTTCAATTCACTCCACGCAGCTGAAACTATATTCCACATTCACACTGGTGACTAGTAGTGTTTTGTAAATGCAATACAAAACAGACCTACAGATGTTGGGAAATGCTCTTTCCATATCGTTGACAGAACCTTTTTTTGCTGCAATCAAGACAAAGAAACAACAAAACTAAACAACAAAAAGGAGGCAGGACGACTGGGCCCAAACTGTAGAGAACTGGGGGCCTGGGGCAGGTAAACTGAATCCTCTATTCTCCTGCTTGTTCTGCTGTTCTACACTACCAGGGCCATCGATGCAGAACATTCAGACATCATCACTCCGTCGTTAAAAGCTGTGATTTTGTAATCCATCATCCTTTGAAAGAGCTATGGCCATCTAAAGCTACCTTTAAGCCAAAACTTTATTTTGCCAGATGAAAGCTGCATCCATTATACACTTAATAATATTTTCACTGTAATGCAACACTACAGACCAGAACTAGACATGTTTTAATTTAATTGAATTTATGGACATTGCCTCCTTTACACATCTGGTTGTCATCATTTGTTTTATGTCTTTTAATATGGTCTGCCACCAACAGTAGATGTTTTCAGAGATGAGTAGAAACACTCAGACTGGATTGTTTGTCTACATTAGCTGACAGCAGGAGAGTCAGATGGTTTCATTAAATGTATATAAATGCATGTTGTAGGCCCAATCGGCCATGGCTGATTTAAAACAAAGAAACAACAGGTTTTCCTCCTGCTTTGTGAAGGACCTGGCATTGAGACGATGACCTCAAACTGGCACCAGTGTCCATTTTTATCAGCCACGTTCCACAGAGCACAGACGCCAATAAACACCAGACCGATTGTGGGACCTAAGAAGTGATGTTTCAATGATTCAACAGGCCGACTAGATTGCCAATCAGTCATCAGAATCAATTCTGCAAGCAACTAACTTTCAGTCACTGATCATTTTCTACATTCTCTTTCCTGCAACATTAAATTTCACCAAATTCCAAATTACCCTACTACCAGATTGCTGTCTGTTTTCAGATATGATCTATTCACTTATTAACGTAAAAGTTTTCTGCTTTTTGTCAGTCTCACTCACCATCACAGTTTTTGTTGCATTATAGTAGTGTCTCGTCTTAACGCTGATTGCTGTGTCTTAGTAGTTTGTTGTCTTTTTGTAACAATAAATGTACATAATGGAAGTTCAGTTGCCTCAGTTGTTCACATTTCAACCCCCAAAATTGTATCACACAGACTGAAAGTGACCTCACACACAATCAACACTTTAAGTTCTATTCTCTCTGAGAGAGAAAAGCAACTTCACCACAGAATTTACTTAATAAAGAATGCAAGACTCCAAACAGCAAAAGTACTGTCAAAAGAAGGCTGTCTGGTAGCTGTCTTGAAAAAACTTTTCAGGAAGGGAAACAAGGCCGAGTCTTCAGGGTGGGCTGAGACATACCAGCATTTCACGCTGGATGATGAAAAAAGGTCCTACTTACTGATTAATCCAAGTCTGAGACTTGCAGCAGTAACAGAAGGGTAACAGAGGGGTGGATGCTGTCAGATAAACAGGAGAGAGCATGAAACCACGATGGATCAAACTTAAGGTAAAAAATGGTGATAGAAATATTGTAATAATCTGGGGGTGTTTTGCCCGCTTTGGAAATCTGCATGGAAATAATGCTCTCAAACAAATCCTGACCAAGGAGAAGATAGACATGGTATACCCTCTGGATTGCATCTCTGTGGAGAAGGATTCATACTGCAGCAGGATAATGAGGCCAAACACACCTCAAAATTTTGTAACAAGTACTTGAAGACCAGAGATCACTAAGGGGTGCTGACTGTCATGGACTTTCCCACAGAGCCACCTGACTTCAACCCCAGTGAACATTAACGGAGGCATCTGAAGACTGAGAAAGCCAAGCAGTCCTGAAATCACAAGAAGCTCTTTGGAACGCTGTCAGATCATGCAGAGATAACATGGGTTGTTAGTTTTGGCACAAACTCGCAGAATACCTGCCATCTTCACAGCGTGCCGGCAATAAATGAAAAAAGGAAGAAAAAGAAGACTAAGATAATCTGAAATTTCAGTACATTTTTCAGAAATTCAGAAAACTCAAACTGTTAAGCTGATGTTGTCATTAGTAAAATAGAAATATCTTCACTAGTGGTGTATTTATTTTGCCAACAGACAGAAGAGCTGAAGCTAACAGACAGAAGGAGTTGAACCATGGAAATTGCAGTTAATTGGTGCAAGCCTAACTATCCGGCTACTGCGTCGCCCCTCTGCCATATCTGTTTATGAATCATGCATGTATATATATATATATATAATCAATATTCTGGACAGGCTGTGGAAGATTAAGATATAATTAATCACATGAAACTACCAAAGGTAAATGCCTTCTGGTGAATTATGTGACTCGCCTGCTGCTCATGACTTATTAGAAGGTGGTAGCCTCACTATATACTGCATAAACTGTACACAATGTTGCAGGTGAAATGTTCACATAAAAAGTGCAATATGTCCCTCTGAGAAAACGCATCACCACAGCATTCTTAAAATTTGGATGTTCATATACCTGCAGTAGCAGAAAGAAGTAACTCCAAACCAGCAAATTGCATCAAAGCACTTCTTTCTAAAGCCTCCCTTCTGTTATTTATATTTACACCCTGTCAGAGGGAAGGCTGCGGGATAATCCCAACGAGCCCCTTAAGTGATACAGTGGTAACAGAGCAATAAAATATGTATTTGAATAAAAAATACAAAGTGTACGTAGGAACTCTGCAATTAATTAAACACAAAGTGCAATGAAACAGGAAAAAGGGATGTCTTGAGAACAGATATTTTGCTGCCACTGCTTGTTTTTCTGTGGTACTGACATACCAAAAGGGCTGTAGATGATGTAGGTACTGGAGACACTGGATAACATGTGAAACGGCGAGCAAGCACAGTTGAAGCAAAAGGTCTGCTGCAATGTGTCGGGGAAGAAAATACAGCAAAAGTCATGTATAAAGATGTTTGAGTTGCATGATCAAGAACAAGTCGGAAACAACCGAAAGCCAGCATTCAAACAGTGTCACATTTTAAATGAAGACAGCACCCTTCAAACTTATCTAAGCATCTCAAAGACAGGAATCCAGATCTGCACACAGAGTTCAGACTGAGACCGTCTCAGTTGTTCACTTTGAATTAACAGCACATCTTCACAATGTTTATGTTATATGTTACAGTTATTGTTTTCAAATTTCAACAGCTGCATCTGTCATAGTAATGTTCCACACACAACATTAACAATAGCTACCATCAGCTTGCTAACGTACTGACAGCTGATAACATGAGCTGGGTGTCACTCATGACAGCTACCATCATCATCATTCTGTCTGTCAAACACTGTGTGTGCATGTGTGTCTTAGCACAGTGTTTAGCATTTTTGTTTTAAATAAGAGTTAGTGGAATTTGAATAGTGGGGAGTCATGTGGATGTGTCTTTCACGTAGCTCATATTTGCCTCCAAATACAATGTGGAGATATGGTCTGACACCTCCCTCCATTCAGTCATAAATATTTCATGCTGTTTACTCCGTTGCTCCTCTTAAACCTCACACCATTATTTATTTGTGTGTGCATGTATGCGCCCTTATCTGTGCAAAATTGAGAACAAAATTGCAGGGAGTTGTAGCATTGCAAAATTAGCACAGAGAGGTACGGAAACAAGAAAATTATTTCTCCTGTTTTATTAGCATGTGCTGAGAAAGAAACCATGAGGAACAGACTAAAGGTAAGCCATTATTCATAAGATTAACTCATTCGATCTCTCTCAAAGAGTTAAGCCATTGCTAAGCCATCTCTTTAAGAGTGTTTATGACTATTGATCTGTATCTGTCATTTGTGAGAAAAACTGTATCTGGGTCACAATACAGTCCAGTGGCAGTGACACATCAAACTAGGGCTCTGATCTGGGACGTGTTGCAAAGACACATCAGTCAAAAGCATGTCAAAGTGGTGTTGTGTGGGTCTGTAGACACACTAAAGATGAGAAAAGACAGACATCAAAATCACTTAAACCTACTGATACTAGATAATCTACACTTAATGATTATTTCCAACAACAAACACAGGTTGCTTACTCCTGGCGGTTACAAAGAAACACTTATTGAAAGACTGAGTAAATACTGAGGACATGCTTTTATTGATGTGTCGCTAGGCAACGCCCAATACTGCAAGAACACAAAATCATGTTTGGAACAGTGCCAAACACAAACACACATCTTTAGAAAACTCTAATTTGCTAGTCTATGCTGCAATTTAAACAGTAATGAAAGAGTGAGTTGAATTTCAGCTGAGGTGTGGCCTCGCACTAAAACCTGGATCTAAAACATCCTTTGTTATTTCTGCTGCTCGAACTTGTGAAGTCAGCGGTGCTAGTTCTTGTCATAAAAAATAGACATTTTAAAATGAATACAAGCACCAACTAACCCAAAACATAATTGAGTGTCCTTTTAATACCACATACTTTATCTTGTGGCACAACTTTAGCTGGCAAGATGATACTACACTGTACTGAATTTGGTGTGATCAGTTGTGTTACCCAAATTATCTGTGAGATAACAAGGATCTGTGTCCACAACCTCCATGGATTCACAGTTGACAAGGTGCCCTCAAGCAACATTGTTGAAGTGTTCCAATGGGGCTGTCTCGTGGGCAAATTGCCAGGTGCAAACGTGTGGATGTGAAAAGCTCTGCTTAACTTGTGCATGCTAAGCCTCATTTATTAAGTCTGACCCTAACATGTACAAATGGGGCTATGTACTACAAAAAAATCAAAGATTTCAACAAACAACAGCCCTATAATATGAAGTTTTTTTAAGTAGTTTAACAAGTCTCTGACGATGCATTAATCAGTCCTTGTAGAAAGCCTTTTCCCAATGTTCCCTTTTGTCATCTTCACTGATATAAAAAAACAGAAGAATGCTGGGAGGAAACAAAACACTTCAGCTCCAACCCATCCCCATCACTGTGAGCAATGGGAAGAGAATGGGAAAGGGTAGATCATAACAGCTACACATTGCTAAAGGGCAGTTTTCTAACCAGATACGGCTGTTTGCTGCAAAAAGTTTTTGCCTCATGTCCAGAATTAATGAACCAGATTTCATAACATCTGTGAATTATGCAATGATTTGCTTGACTGCATTCTGTTATTGCACATGGGATGCAGTTGGAAACAAATTAAACTACAGTGAATTCAAACCCCTTCCTTGTTAAAATGTTATGTGTTGCAGATTTAACTTGAAATCGACAAAATTGCCACTTTTGCATTTACAAAAGCATTGAGATCCTTAATTCAGTAGTTTCCAGAAACCCCTTTGGCGGCCATTACAGCTTCAAGTATTCTTGGGTAACTGTCTGCAATCTTGCCACACTTGGATTTACTCCCTTCTTCCTGGGAGAATCTCTCATACTCCATCAGATTTGCAGGGAAGCATCTGTGAACTGCCGTCTTCAGGTCTCTCCACAGATGCTTTAGGGGTTTAGGTTTGGGTTTTGAATGGGCCCACTCAAGGACAGTTAAGGACATTTTTGAAGCCACCAATGTGCTGTCACACCTGTATGCTTTGTCAGGCTGAAAGACGAACCGTTGGTCCAGTTTAAGGCCACATGCATTTAGGGCGAGCAGGTTTTCTTTAAGAACCTCTCTGTGTTTAGTTGTGTTCATCCTTCCCTGTCCCTCAATAATAAGCACCCATATAGCCTGATGTTGTCATCGCTACGCTTTATATAGTGGGAATGATATTAGGAGAATATTATTAGCCAAGTGTAGTGCAGATATAGTTCTCTCCAAAGAGTTCGGTTTTGGTCTCATCAGATCAGGTAATCCTTTTTCTCAGGCTGTCAGAGTCCTTTGCCATTTGGAAAAAACTCCTTAAAAGGTAATTTACTCAAAAGTGGCTCAAGTAAAGTCTGATTGAGATGATTGTCTCACATTTATCCCATTTCTGCAGAGGATTTCTGAAGGGTTGCTGTTGGATTCTAGCCTTCCTAACCAAGGCCCTTCTTGCTCACTAAATTTGGCAGGACAGTCAACTCCTTAAAAACAGTCCTGTTGTTTCCAAACTTCATTTCTTTCCATTCACTGTGCTTAACGACAATTTTATTGCAAGTATGGGCATGGAGAGTTTCTCATGGTTTTTGTCTTGACATCCAGTGTGAGTTGTGAGATCTTATATAGATTTCACTGACTTTAGTTTTTTTTTACCTTTTCACAGGGACAACGCAGGTTAATCAGCATAATTATAAAAATCTAAGATGTAAACATGCCAGATTAAGGCAGGTGCATGCCTATCTAAATAAGAATTTCCATTAACATCTTAATGGCAAATAAAGCAAATAGAATGGACCTGAAACGGGCCCTGTGTCATAGCAAAGGGTCTAAATATTCTTCTACAGTAGAAATTTCAGCATTTAATTTTCAATAAAAATGTCCACAACATCATTATCAGAAAGTGTTAAATGCAGCAGCAAACCAGTCACATATTGACTGATCCATGTTTGACTTTCACTGTGTGCCTAGTGTGCGAGCAGCTTTGAGACCTTGGTGTGACTTCACTGTGCAGTCATCTCTAAAATGTTGCTTTTTTCTGTGTGTGGCCTCTCCCTGAACTGATTCTAACTCCGGATTTAGCTGTGGTAAATGCTTACAAGATGCACAACTGGAGCTATGAATACGATAAACTTCAAATTCATCACCCAACATGCCTGAAACCGTGCAATGTTTTAGTGGTTCCATCAGTTGCCTGATGTAACACAATTAATTTGCATACAAATAGATTCCAGTGACATCAAGAGTTTGTAAAATATTGAATCACAAAACCTGGGAGGAAGTCAATTACACTGTGCAATGCGGCGTTGATTGGTGTTTGAAAAACTGGAATAGTATTTCTTCTGAGCTTCTCCTAGTTATTCAGGCAAGATGTGGCATTTATATGCTCATGATTTTAAGGCAAAAAGAGGGCACAACAGATGTGCACAGATGGTATCAAGACGTCATTTGAAAGTGAAAGTCCTTTAGTGTCACTTTCAAAGTGCATCCCGAGGTTGTTCACGGATAGGGCCTAAATTGCTGTTTGTGTGCCTTTGCATGTGAGTGACTTGCAAGTATAAATGCTATTTGATATGCTTTGTGCTACCAATATGCGTTTCACCGGATACCAAGAAACAGATATTTCTAAGTATGTGGGTTCATCCCGTTCAGCTACCTAACGGCATCAAAACAGGTACTAGTACCAGTCCAAGGAAACCAAAAGGAAGCATCCCTACTTCATATGCATTTAGACTATTTGAAACCCTGAAGTTCTTCCACCACAAAATATTTTTTTTCATTCAAAGCAACAGGATGTTTGCTGCCACTGATTCTAATCCCATCTTTCACACTGGCTTTGATATTTGCTGTCCAGATACTTTCAGCAGAAAGTGGCACTAGCCAAATAGAATTTCATGGTCAGCTTTTGATCCCTGCTGTTTGTAGATTGAATTGCATCCAATATTCGCACGCTCACAACAAATGCTCCCAAAACTAAGGCACTAGGAACATTTGGGAATGCAAATGATTCTGCTTATTGGTCACCACTCCTCATCATAACTTCCAATTACTGTAAGTCACATGTTGTCCATTGTTGTTACTTCAGATCGGTATTTGTTCGGGGTGTTTTTGATGTTTTGTTCAGCTCATCCATCCTTGAATTTCCTGTTGATCTGTTCAAAGTCTGTTCTTTCCAGCGTCATCAAGTGCTATGAAAGCATGTCCTGAACCTGCATTCCTAATAAAATGCATTCGTAGAAACCTTTTCTGAGAGCTATCATATACTTTTTTTTTAAAAAGCTATTTTCATCTTCTGCCAGTGCACACTGACATTACCTGCTGCAGAGAGTATATTAAAGGGCACGACTAGACGTTAACCCACAGAGTCTTTTCTCATCTGCTGGTTCCTCTGTGTCCACAAACATTCTTTTCCATTTTAATTCTTTCTCACAAACGCACGCATACACACACACACTTCTTATTTAAAACTTCTAACTAGGGAGAAAGCTTGAATAATAAATAACAAAATAAGTAAACTTGAAACTTTGTTTTTTGTTCCAGCTACCCTTCTCCGGGACTGTTTTTTGAAGCCAAGGTTATCAAATAGTATAAAAGAGCACCTGACAACCTCTTTTTACTTACCACATTTGAATGCATCCATGTATTTTGTATTATGTATTTCAGAATCTTTGTGAAGGAAGAGTAGCTAAGTAGATTTTTGTGAAGATACCACTTTTATGAACTTACAATTAATGTTTGTCTTACTTTTCAATAAACAGTTTTACAGCAGAGAACACGTAGCTTCAATGTCTGCTTGCATATTAACACCACTTTAGTGCTGATATCAACCAAAAATGAAACTGTACAGCATACAAGATTTAACGCAAATAATGTATTAGTAAGTGTTGAACCGTCGCTCCCGAAATTCTTCTGAGCTCTTTATTTTTTTTGTTCACTTTATTGTGTAGTGGATTTAATTTATATATATTTTCCCCATTAGTCTACACTCATCAGCTCATAATCCCAAACTGCAAACATGTTTTCAGAAAATTTTTGACATCAAAAACTGAAATCTCTCTTTAGTATTTAGACCTTTAATGTAGTGTTTTAGATGCCCATTCAACCTCCATTACAACTTCAAGTCTTCTTGGGTGTCTACATGCTTTTTCCACCTAGATTTCATCAGTTATTGACAGCTTCGATGAACTGCATTCTTCAGGACTCCCCACAGATGGGTTTTAAGCTTAGACTTTGGCTTGGCTAGACAAGGACAGTCAGATTTTTGTTGAAACCTTTCAGGTTTACATCTCCTACAGCAGGGGTGGGCAATCCTGGTCCTCGAGGGCCACTGTCCTGCATGTTTTAGATGTTTCCCTCTTCCAACACACCTGATTCAAATGATCAGGATCGTTATCAGGCTTCTGCAGAGCTTGATGATGAGCTGATCATTTGAATCAGGTGTGTTGGAAGAGGGAAACATCTAAAACATGCTGGATAGTGGCCCCTCGAGGACCAGGATTGCCCACCCCTGTCCTACAGGCTTTGGTTTACTGTTGTGCTGAAGGTTAAATCAACATTGAACCACCTCTCTGCATTTGCCGGGATGGCTCTCCCTTTAATTCTGACCAGTTCCTGTCATTGAGAAGCCTATCCATAGCATGACACTTCCAAGGAAGGTATTAGTCAAGTGATAGGCAGTCCTGGTGATTCTAAACTTCTTCAGACACTGATGCCACAGTGCTCCAGGGAACACTCAAAGCTTTAGATAGTTTTATACTATCTACTACTACCACGATTTCATCTCAAAGGCCTAAGGAGAGTTCCTTGGATTTTTATGGTTTTGTTTTTGTCCTGACATGAAGTGTGAATTGCAGCATTTTAGAGACACAGGTGTCTCCTTTTCTAAATCGTGTCCAATCCATTCAGTGTGTCACAGATGGACTTCAGTCACGTCCTGGACACATCTCAAGGATCAATACAGCAAATAAGATGCAAATGGCCACAATTAGGAGTGTCACAGCAAAGAGTCCGAATCATTTTGTCAATAAGAACTTTCAGTTTTTAATTTTAATTATATTTGCCAAAAATGTAATAAAACATGTTTTGACTTAGGGTAGATTTAGGTGGAAAAACAAATTGTATCTATTGAAAATAAAATCCATAACTGGAATAAATGGGTCTGAATACTTCCTGAAGCAACTGGTAATTTTGTAAGTCATAATCTGATTGGATCCTCTTTCAAAATAAAGAGCCAAACAAGTTTAAATAATTTGAGCCTGTTGCACCATCCAGCATCAAGGGGTTTGGTGAGGTTTGCTGTCATCATTTTTTCCACAGGGAAACAATAGCCTTACAAAGCATTTCTACTTGTGTGTCTCGTGCATAGAGAATCTTTTTTAATGTATTTTTTTGGGAGGGAGTTTTCCATTTTTATTAGATTAGATCAGATATCCCCACTGCCACTTAGATTTCATAATTATAGCAATTATCGTCCCACATCAAATAAGAGACAGAAACGAGCTTATGTGGATTACTACTACCACCGACCTAAAAACATTTTCCAGACCAAGCATACCCCTCATGGCAACGGCACTCCCAGACAGCCGCTCTGAAAAAACTACTCAGAAACAGCTCAAGGGACAGAACAAAAAGCCAAAGGTGCTGACCCTGACTCCAAATATCCCAATTCCCCATCAGACTGAGCATCTAAGAAAAGTGCCAAAACAAGCCCAATCCAACATGACCTGAAGGATCCCCTGCCAACATCACACTACCACACATGGCATGATGCCCCTAGAGGTCCATTGTCCATGGCCTGCCTAATCAGAGATGTTTAAGCAGTACAAAGGGGACCAACACAATATTAAGCAGGTGGTTTTAAAGTTGTGGCTGATCAGTTTTTTCCCCATTTCTCTGCCTGTATGGTTTACTCTTAGACTCACTTTTCACAGTGGTGTAATTATTCAGTAAGAATTTGTTTAAAAAAAAATCAGTGGTACTCCTTTCCTTCTAAACACCTATCCCCATACCCACAGCTCTCTTTTCTTTTGCTCATCCCCTCCCCACACCCAAATTCGTCTGTTGTCGATGTGTCGTGACTGTCTGCCAAGCGCAGTAATTACAGTACAGCAGTAGGAGCTGAGCAATAGGGAGAGAAGCAGCATATCAAACATGACTGCACAGGGCATTGGGTGTAAAAACTCATTCTCAGAACTACAGGCTGCTGTATACCACAGAGCACCAGACCACAGCTATTAATGTCTTCATTTCTTCTTATGTATTCAGAGTTAATGCCATACACCCACTGCAACTGGTTTCATAACATATTGTCTATGTCACAGGTTTAATATGTGATCAGGCTACTTATACTTTATGTCTGAAAATGCTGAGATCTCACCCATTGACACACAAACTTACTCGCACACACACTTACTGATGTATTGCCTATTACACTGCAACGACAGCACTGGCAGTGGGCCCAGAGCACTGGATAGTTTATGATGTTAGGAATAATAGGCATGGTTAAAAATAACTTTATTATCAAATGCACCTCAGTGACAATAGTGACGTATGCAAAGGGTGCAAACCCTCTGACAAAGCAAAGAAAAGGAGAAACTACTCAAACAGTGTGAGTGGGAGGGGCTACATCATAATGCACTGTCAGACTACTCAGTTGCTAAAATTACTGATGCAAAGTAGCTTTCCTTTTCTATACTAGTAAATAAACCACATTTAGAATGGTTTATTCAGTAATAACTATAGCAAACATGTACACATTGCCTGGGATTCCAGGGATACGAATGGATATCTGCAAAATGCCACATAAGAGTGCTGAAAATGTTTTTTATTTTATTCATGGCTATTTCTTTATTATCCATGCAAATGCATAAATCTGTTAGTATTAGTGAGGTGAATTTTAAACAGTCTTTTAAACTGATAGTCAGCAGCTTTATCACTCAATAGCTGATTGGTTCAAAACACAAACTGAGTGATGAAAACACTATTCCATATAGAGATATAGCCCCAAAGGGTAGGTGAGACAAAAACAGTGAACAGATGGAGTTTTTTTTTTAGGAACGCATTTAAGAAACATATAAAGACACTGAAAGGACAAAGAGACTTTGAATACGTATTTATAAGAAAGGCAAAACTACTGGGCAGAAAGGGGGAAAATGATTGTGTTCTTGTTTTGAGTAATAGAGGACATAATGTATGATATTGGAATCTGTTTGTGTATCTTGTTTTTTCTTGTTTAATCACTTTAGCAGTCATTATTTGTGTTGTTTCGACGGATCATTCGTGTATTTTTTGTTTTTTCGTTGGTATGTGTAATGGTGTGGGTAGGTATGGTCACCTTGTATAGTTGAGTTTTGTCTGTTTTGATGTGTGCACTCAGGAAATCCTGTCAGGTATTTTGTAGTTTTTTTTGTAGTCGTCCCTTTATGTTGTAAATACTTTTGTATCTAGAATAAATTGCAAATACTTGGATGCAACATTTTATTGGAATAATTTACTTTTGATAATAAAAGATAAAAAAAGATACAGTCACAGATGTAGCCATTATAGCATATGCCTCTGGACTGTAAGAGCACTGTCTTAATACACCAAGGCACGTCTTTTACATGTGAGTAGCCATTAATTGTCACAGAAGATTTTATCACAGTGGCCCTTTGTTAGCTAAACCTCCTAAATGCTCTCTGCCTGCCAACATGGAACTGCTTGTAGTCTGAGTGACTGCCTCCTTGGATCATGAGGCTCATTTTCTGATATAGATGTCCTTCATCTTCTGCGTTATTGGTTAATATATTTTTAATCTGTTAAATTGCCTTGCACATCTGGGCATTGCAATTTTACCCCATTATTCTTTGGTAAACTGTGAAGGCTCTGCCAAGTTTCACAAGGATCGTGAGTGAACAGCCCTTTTCAAGTCCAGCTACAAATTCTCAATTGGATTGAGGTCTGGTCTCTGACTCAATTACTCCAGCACATTCACCTTGTTTTCTTTAAACCATTATTGTGTAGCTCTGGCTGTATGCTTCGGGTCACTGTCTTGCTGGAAAACAAATTCTCTCCCAAGTTGCAGTTCTCTTCTAGACTGCATCAGGTGGTGCTTCAGGATTTCCCTAGACTTTGCTACATTTATTTTACCCTTTACAAGCTTTCCAGTGCCTGTGGCCAAGCATACCGACAACATGATGTTGCCACCACTATGCTTCACAATGAGGATCGTGTGTTTGTGATGATGTGCAGTGTTTAGGGTCAGCCAAATATAACCTCCAACAGCGGATTCCTTTATTCAACTCTGACAAAAAGCTTTGACTAGTAAAGAATCTGGGCAACAGTTGTTGTATGCACAGTCTCTTTTTTTGTATCCATCTCCTGACTTATGCTTTTTTACTAACCTTTTCACGGTGTTTCTTGGAGTCTACTTTGTCTTCATGGTGTAGTTATAGCCAGGAGTACTGACTGACCAGTGACTGGACCTTCCAGATAAGGTATCTATGAACCACAATCACTTGAGACACATTCACTGCACTTTCTGCACAATATTCATTTCAGTCATTGTCTGAGTAGTAACCTGTTTTGTCTTTGACTCAAGTCATTTTTGCAAAATCTTGTCAAAAAACAAATTAAATTAATGTTTTTTAGGCACTGCACCTTTAGTGGCTATAGATGCAGAATTTTAAAATATCGAGGTTGGGTATGTTACTGACATCCCTATTCTGTGTTTATATCTGACATTTCCCTAAGGATGCAATATGCCCTGAAAGTGAAAAACACCACATGCACAACTCTGCAGGGAGAAGGCTAATCAATAGCTTCTGGAGCGGGGTTGGAGATGAAGTGTTCATTTCTCTAAAGCAACAATAATCACCTAATATCTCCACTTCTGAGTCCACAGTGCTCTGTGTGCGTGTGCGGTTTCTATTCTATATGTGTGTGTCTATGAGTGTATTTGTATGTGTATGTGTGCGTGTGTGCATTTGCCTGCATGTGAAATTGTAGCCCTTCAGCCTAATAGCCAGCAAAGAAAAATGATTCCCTTCTGTGTCAGTAGCAGTAAATTAAGGGCTGTTGCTTTCAATGATTTTTTTTGTTTGTTTCACAAAGCACATACACCACTCAGAACAGGAAAGACTATCGAAAGGTAGAACAGCAGATACAAACTGAAAATGTAATGCAAGAAAAAAGCGAAAGCCAAGCTCACTGCACACCCAGAACCAAACAGTTTGAATGAGGGCTGCATTTAAACATGACCTTGCTGTGCAGTTGGCCCTACCACTGAACCAGATGTTTACCATATAAACGTCTGAGCATCTTCAGGGGTGTTATAATGAGGGCAGCAGTGTTCGTGTGTGTAACACACGGAACAGCTGTTTGGTGCCACAAACAACTGGCTTGATGTTCACTAATACACCACTCACTAAGCCTTTGACGATGGGATAGTGCATGCATTTCCATTTTTGTTCCAAATGGTGTCAGTTTTTTAAGCATTGCCAGGATAGTCACCTAAACCCTCACACACTAACATCTGCATACCTCTCCCATGTTTTTAATCTTCCTACATTGCCTCCAGTTTTGTTACACACACCATTTAGTCAACTTGATATCAGCCTATATCATTTGGAAATTTAATATGTGCGTCAGGTCATGGGTCAAGCCCCATTAGAGGTTATGTTTCTCTTATGTTTCACAGGTAAGCTTGACTCTGCTATTATCTTAAGTGGCTGATCTAGACAGATAGCAAGTATGAGTGGCCTTGCCTGACTTGAAATTAACCTTATATACTATATCATAATGTATGCAGGTTTGAATCCTTTCTGTGAATAATTAACGGACATCCTGCAGTGCAGGGTCACCTTCCCTACCTCTGAGAAGAAGAATATGCAGAAACACACTTACAGTAAGAAAGAAACAGAGAGGATCATGGATCAAATTTATCCTGAGTTTACAATCTTTTTCCAGAAGGACCCATTTCAATTAAATGCTGTAGTCAATGTCTGCAAAGCAGTGATACATTAAGTACCTAAATTCAAGTAAATCAAGTAAGTTGAGCCTAAACCTGCTACCATTAATAAACCAGAGTGCTGATTCATACAAGAATGGCCTTATGGCTAAAGCAAATACCCATTAAATCAAACAAAGAGTACAGTCACAGAACTGTTTGCCAAATTTACAGAGTATCGGAGTGATGCAGTGTTCAAAAGAAGTTAAAATTGTTGAATATTGTAGCAGTTAGCTAAAAAATGTGTGCGCCTTCAGCTTGCTAAAGGCTTTTGAAGTGCCTTTCTGCCAGACACAGACAGCTGCAATAGCTTTCCCTTTGGCACTGGGAGGCAAAAAACACAGGCATATCTCTCACTCACACAAACTGCATTTATTCTGCACTCGAATACACACTTACATGTAAACCTCATTAAACCCACACACACAGCTCCCATAGGTCTAGAGGAGAAAGTAATTAGTAGGAATAATTCAGTGGAGTATCTCTTCTAATCTGTGTTACCTGTCGCTTTCTTAAATTTGAAGCGACACTCGCTTCGTGTGTGAATGTGTGTGCCAATATTTATATGTGTGCTCACAGCCATTTAATAAAAATATCTTATTGTCGCTGTATTGTAAATTCACACTCACAAATTCACATTTACTCACAAAGGAGACCTGAATCTGAGATCTGAGAATCTCTTCAGTCCAAGTTATCAGTCCTAAAAACCGCTCAGCTGAATGCAAAATGGTCAAGATCTGTTTATTGCTGACACTAGACATATTATATCACCACGTTACTTTGTATTTTCATTCTCTTGGCTTTGTAGACATTCTTTTGGATGTGAATAATTAACCATGAGCCTAATTATGACACATAAAAGCTAGAAAAGAAAGAATAAAATATCTTATATAATGCTAACTCACATTTACATACAGGGACAGTCCCAGATTGAGGTGGCAGATTTTGTATAAAAATGTTCTTTAGTGAAATCCCTTCTAAGCCCTACAAAGGCTTAGAAGGAGAAAAAAGAGCAAGAAGAGGATCAGTGAGGATCAGTGATGAAAAGCAGGAAAAATAAGGCAGCTGAAAAATCAATCCAGCCTCATTTTCCAAAAACTGCCCATGTATGCCCACAATAATGTGATTAAGGCATTTTTTTTTAAAAAAGAATGCAGTACTTTATGCAAATAAGCTTCCCTTGGTCAGAGAACATTAGTGAATTTAGAGACAGTATTTATCTTGTCACAATACCAAAATTAAGACTTCGATATGATGCTGATATACCACAGCAAAACTAGAACATAAGGGAAAGTAATGAAATAACAGAAAATAGAACATGTGTTGGTATTCATATTATTCAAAAAATTTAAATAGAAAATATTTTGAAAATGTCAATGCAAGATAATAGAAAATGTGAAAAGAAGCCATAAAACAACAAAATTAAATTTTTGTACCATTATGTGTTCCTACATTTTCATATCCAGGACAGTAGGAATTCTTCACACGTTCACATCTCTCCACCTTCACATGACATACTGCTGCTTATCAAAGGTTAAATCCTTATAGAGATAAGTGCAGGGGTACTTTAATGAACATTTTAATCACTCATTTTTGCTCTTTCTACAGGAATACAGCCGATCATTGTAAGTGGTGTTGTTAATCTGCATACTTGCGAACGCTTGATTTTTAGCAGCTTGCAAGCCAAAGTTGTAGTTACCCGTGTGCACGCTGCATTTGCATAGAGAGCTGTTTGCCACATTGGTCTGTTAGCTTGAATGATAAAGCCATAGTAAACATTTATCATTGCCCTTAAATGCTTCATCAAACTGTAACGATAAAAAAGTAACAAAGTAAATCACATCGTATGACTTATGTCTGAGGGCATGGTCATGATGCAACTATGATATTCACTAACCTGTCACTCTTTGAATCCTTTAAACAAGTTGGCAAATCTCTGGGTAAGGTGCTTTTCCAAGTTTTTCTAAGACTGTTTCTGCAGTGTCTGTGGGATTGCCCTATCTGTTGGCTGTTAATGAAGTCATGCCATATTTTGCTTTGAGTGTCTGCTTTGTGGACAATCTGTGGACAGTGGGCGACTCGCCAGCCTTCTTGTCACCATGAAAAGCTGCAGAGTGTTTATGAGAGAAGAAAGAAGTGGTTGGCACGCCTGCAATGCCTGCAGAGAGTAGAAACAGAGCGATGTTCACACACACTGCCCTGCTATCAGACACTCTTCATTGTTAAAATACTGAGAGTAATAAAACTGTAAATAGTATCATGTTAAACAGCAGAGTAGTGCAATACTTTTTGAGTATTTGTTCATCGTGCTACACTAGTCAGTATTAGGTCTGCTGGCTACACCAGACAGAGAACGGACAAACATTACTTTGTGGCCTCTTGTATTGTTTATCGACAGTTATTTCCATCATTCTATTACATAAAATACAAATCATCTCAGATTGTTCAGGTGTAATAGCTGCAGAGTTCAGTACCAGTAATGGCTGCTATAAAAACTAATATATCTGGGTAAATTGTATGCTGGTGTAATCCTCACAGTCCCTTTGGGACAATGCAGACCCCCACTGACACTCATATACACAGACTAAGTGTTGAGGCATTTGTTAATCTTGTAAACATCCTTTCACTGATCTCTCATTAATTCAGCCCAGAGGATGACAGGGAGGGAGAGAGATTAAGGAAGAGAAAAGGAGAGAGAGAGCCTGCATTTGAAATTGAGTCAATTAACTGCAAGTGTAAAGGCAGCTCTTTCCTCTCTTTTAAAAATATGGTAATGCAAATCACGCTAATCTCTTCTCTGCTGTTGGAACAATTTACAAGGCAACGGCTTTATATCTGCATTTTATAATTATTTAAAACAGTGTGTTTGTCCATGTGTCTGTGACCTCACTGTGTAAGCAAGTAAACAGATACATAGACGCACGTGAATGTGAAGGCCAGCCTTTGCTTGCCGTCCTGTTGGACAAACTGCTACTAAACATATAGGCCAGAACAACTGCACACACAATGGGGTGCAGTGAGTGCAGAGACACAATGAAAGAACTCTGTCCACGAACTGCTAAAGTAGTACACAACATACTGAAAAAATACACCGATCAGCCACAACATTATTACCACCTGAATAATATTGTGTTGGTCCCCTTATGGAATAAAAAATGCTCTGAACAATTGGGCATGGACAAGAGGACCTCTCAGGGTGTCCTGTGGGGTCTGGAACAAGGACATTGGCGGTGGATCCTTTGGGTACTCTGGCTTGTGCAGTGGAGCCTCTATCAATCAAACTTGTTCCACTGCATCCTGTTGATGCTTGATCAGAATGAGGTGTAGGAAGTTTGGATCAACATGTTGGGCCATTGCCATGTTCCTCAACATGTTCCTGATTGTTTGATGTTGTTTCCATGTGGTGGGGTGCATTTTCCTGCGGGGGTAGACCAGTGACATTTGGGACTGGCATTTGCATGAGGGAGTGTGCTTGTTGTGGGACGATGTTTATTTGGGTGTGTAAGTCTCATCAACACGGATGTTAAAATTCAAGGTTTTCCAGCAGAACACCACATAGTACTAATATGATCAATGTTATTCACTTCCCCTGTCAGTGGTCACATTGTCGTGGCTCACTGGTATATTTGTTAGTGACTGTTGTGGTCTTCCTGTATTGCTTTAAATATCTGAATCAACTGTTTGGTACAATGCAGTGTAACAGTGTCTTGGAAAAACAAATCCTTATAGTACAAGAAATAAATACAATATTCATATGCAGACCTGTGCAATTTTCTTTAGGTACTTCAGCTATTCATCATGTTATATCATCCAAGAGGTCTCTAATTGGTGCCAAATTAATTCTGCAGCCAGACAACAGCCCCAACGTACAGCCAGGGTCATAAAGTACTATCTTCAGTGATATAAAGAACAAGATGGTAGGGCCCTCACAGAGCACTAATCTCAATATCATTGAATCAGTCAGAAATTACATAAAGACACAGATCTGGGCTTGAAATAAAACAGCCTGTTCCACAGAAGCACAAAACTTAGCTGCCAAGTACCTTGAAGAGCTGTGTGTAAGTTTACCTAGAAGAAATTGTGTTGATTTAAAGGCTTGTCGCACAAAAAATTGATTTAATTTAGGGTTTTTTTCTGTTTATTGAAGTTTGTATGGAAATAACTGATCAATTAATTATTTATGGATGTATTTCTGAAGGTGCTCTCACTTTACTTTTAGTTCATTTTTTTGCAGTATGTTTACTGAACAAAAACGTATCAGCAACAAGGCGTGATGTTGACTCCGGTGCATCACCAAGTCGGTCTGCCAGAGAGACCACTCAAATCGGAGCAGACACTGAGACAGATGCTGATTTTACACCAGCATGGGAAAAGAAATGGCTCTTTAACATCAAACCTCAGCAAATTACTTTGAAATCAGCTGGCCAGACACAAAAAAAGGAATTGTGAGTCGGGGGAAGCAGCCAGACTGTTAAGCAGAGGTGCTGGAAAAATGGCAAACCTGACAAGATGGAAAGTGGCCTTTCCATACTACTTTCTAAAATGGCTGCATAATTATGATTTAATTTACATGTTCTGGAAGATAGCGATTAATATGAATGATAAAAGACAGGCAGGCTGAAGGGGAGAGAGACGAGTGTGCAAGCAACATTTAAAATCCCAAATTAAAATGAGTAGTTCTCCATTAATTTAATTCTTAACTTGAATGGAAGCAAAGAAAGAAAAAAAAACAAAGTAAAACAGCCCATTAAAATACTTAACAGCTATTAGTCCTCCTCTCTCTTCATCACTTTAAACGTGGTGCTTCTATAAGCCTTTTATATGCACCAAATTCCAGTTATATGGCTCATCCCGGTTTCATTCATATTTAGGTTATAGTGTTTACACAAAGAACATCACAAAGAAATCAGGTAATTGATATTCCCAAATACATGATGAATACTGACTACTGCGTGCTCTTTGTGCAGGTGCTTGTGACCCTTGTAACACAAGCTGGCAATTTAATTTTACAATCGACTTAACCTGCTAATCTAAACTGAAAGTAATATGACTGTGGCTATTGAAAATTACTCTGTTTTGACTCATAGCAGGCTTAGCACTATTACATGCCAAAATAGTGTTGCTGATTTGGCTTATCCACCTTGTTGCTATCAGTGGGAGACGAAAGCGGCAGGAAATATTCATAGAAATTAGCATGTCCACCACTTTGACCCGTGTTAGGTTGTCACTATAAATGCCAACATGCAGGACAAGGAAGCAGAGGATGAATATATGCAGTCGTGATTGGTGGCATAGGGTCAGCATGACGGAGTTCAGCGGCCCCGAGTGGAGAGAGAATTTCCGCATGAGTAGGTCATCCTTTTACCAGCTGTGTGACACAGTTAAGCTGTTCATGAAACCAGCAGGAACAACAGGGCAAGCAGCAGTTATGTTGCCAATCACAGTGGCCAGAGTGTTGTACAAACTGGGCAGCTGACTGGTCTGAAATGTATACATGCAACAATTTCTTTTGGAGAATTCTAACGTTGTAACTAAGGGTTTATCTAGGTTCTGTGATGTTTACAGACACAAACAAGAAAACAGGATACTCCAAAAATCTGATCACAACCAGGAAAAGTCCTTTGTCATCTGCATATGTGGATTATGACATGTGGTGAACCAACTATTTGTTCACTTTGTACAGCTGATAGAAATGCACATACCATATTGTGTGTTTGATTTTTGACCTTCCAATCAATGAACGATGCACTTTAAAGAGTTATTGCATGTATAATATAATTTCCCAGCAGTCAAGGTGGTACATTGAAATAAATCAGTTCATTCAAATTTTGTTGCCACGCGTCAAAAACCTAACTTAACCTAAATAGTGAAATTGGGTTATGTACTTTAACAGCAGCAACCTACATCTGAAGCAATGCATTGCTTGTACATTGTCTGCATGTTGTTAACTTGTCGTGTTCACATTATCTGTGAAAATTTGATGTGTAATTACAAATTAACACATTAGTAACAAGCTGGTGACATTAAACATGTGTTGACAATGTGCAAATATGTGTAACAACCCATTCACAATCACAAAGATGTAGAAAGTATTTCAGAAGTGCTTTTTCAGATATATTTATACAATACTTTCAGTGATGTGGTTATCATTTAAGTTAAGCCATTTTTGTTTACAGCCCGGCACATACACCACCCTTTGTCTTTGGTCCTATGAGTCGGATAAAGAAAACCAATAATCAGCCCAGGAAATTCCTACAGTCAACAGTTCCCTGATTTCGTTCAGAGCACTTCACTAGCGTAACTTGGTTGAAGGACTTATCCAGGTTTTATGATGTTAACATGTGGAAACACAAAAATGGTATACTTAAAAAACCCAGTCATAACCACGATACTCTAGTCCATGTAAACCCACAGTAACAGTTCATCGACTGGCTTACAACCTGAATCTGTTCTATTTCTAGCCTTGATAGGCCTCATCCCATCAATATTTGAAAAGCATCAGGTATTTTTATAACCAGTGCAACTTGAAACAAATAAAATGGCATATACAGTTTCCCTGTAATATGCTTTAAAAGTTTCACCTTTGAATGTCCAGCAGTTCACTCAAGCAAAACACAATTGATTAACTGCCCCACCTTGAACTGTTGGTGCCACATGTCAAACAATTAATTACTCAATAATTAATGAAGGTATACGCGTCAGCCGTGCATGGAATTACACACCGTTTCTGAAGTTGGAGAGGTTTGAGTTTGTTTCTCTGCCATCACGTTGGCCTAAGTTGGCACTTATCCAAGTTGTTTTCTCCTGACTACATCATTGCTTGCTAATTGAAACTGTAGAATTTTAGAACAAGGCGTTGCACAAGTGAAGCATGGCAAGTGTTTCTACCCCAAAAATGTACACATGTAACTGCACGTTTTCTACTTGGACTATTTTAACATTTTTTTTAAAGACAAGGTATACAGTGTTAATGAGTGAGCTATACTGATACTGTTAGCTGAAGTTTGTGAAGATAAGTGTGAAGATCAAAGACACTTCAATTTGTTTCTTTTCCACTGAGGTAAATATACTTGTTGTTGACTTGTCTATGCAAAACTTTGTAAAGTCCATTTTTTAAGTAGCCAGTGTCCATAATTAATGATACTGCATGGTCTTAAAATTGAATTTAGAAAGGTAAATGTATATTTTATATAATTTTATAGTGTTTTAACTGTAATGTTGCAGAATACCGTTGCTGTACAATAACCCTAATTTTTAAACTTGTTGAGTAAATTCACAACCCTAATCTTATTTCTCTATTGCAAAGAACTTTGGCTCAACAGCTGTTCTTTTCAATATAACGATGACTTAACTTGGGTTTTTTTGGGCTTCTATGCCTTTGTTCACAGCAAGTGGAAAGTGACAGATATTGCTTAAGTGATATAAAAATGGTCCAACATCAAATAGACACAGCTACATACCAAAAAGGATCGAATGATTAGCCAAATTTAAATCCAAGTTTGAGTAATGCAGTTAGAAAATCACAAAGGCTGTGATTAAGAATGTACTTTATGCATCCAATCTCAACCCGAGTTATGTCAGTGGTTTTACAAATTCATGCTGTCCTCCATGTGTGACAGTCAGGCCTTTGCTGGTAAATCATGTGGTTATGCTCCATCACATTTCTTAAATCTATTAACAGAGAATACTGAACTGAAGCTTGACTTTAAAATATCATGCTGCAAATCAAATTGCATTTTTTGCCCGAAAAAATCACAACTGCATGTATTCACTAAATTATTTAGCCATAATACCGTAATGACTTGAGTATTGTTTTGGCATGAAAACATATTTCACAAGCCAACAGAAACTGCAGGTTAAACTGGGCTCATGAAACTCTTTTAGGACTTATTGACTCCTCAAGACTCCCTCACTAACCAGACTGAAAACACTTGTAGAAAACCATCTTGTACTGGAATTCTCTCCATTAAAAAGGAAAATCTAACATTGTCAATATGTAACTGTCTCGTCCATAAATACTAGTTTATGGACCACTTTTCCAAATGTGATTTCCAGAAAGAAATACTGCCCTATATGCTGTCCAGTGTGGTAAAATAATGTGTAAGATGCTTAGTATACTAGAGACTGCCAAGTATACTAGAGACCATTCTTACTCTACCAACAAATATATATGCAATATTTTCGTTTGTTGCAACTGTATCAAATGAGCACTTTTTTTAAGGGAAAATCTAACAAATAGTGCACTATGACACCTATACACATGCTGGCATCTTGGAATCGTTGCATTGTTGCTCCTAGTATTCATAATATATAAAAGGATAATACCACTGCCAGTGGGGCGTTTCGTCTGTTGTTCTTGTAGTATAAGCTACTGTAGACAGGCATTTAGTTGTGTATTTTGTCAAGTTTCAATCATGTTTTTTCTTTGATTCAAGAAGAGAGAAAAAAATGATTGAAACAGTGAATTACCCATTAATTTAAAAAAAAAAATCATAACAAACAAATTAGGTTCAATGTTTTGACCACATAGCCAAAGCCCTAATTTTCCATGACAGTGCTGATTAATGCACTCTGAGAGTTCCTTTAGTCAGTAAAATGCTTCTCCATTCTGGAGGTGTAAGTGATATTCAAGTGTGCTAATGGACCATCACACCTCATTTTTGACATTTCGGCTGCGGTGGGAACAGGAAAGTGGTGTTGCCTCAGGTAAAGCACCTCATCTGCCTCATAAACAAGCATATATTTTACTTTTACATCTGATCTCCATGCAGCCAACTTGAATACTCTGGCCTGTGGCTGTCAGCAGGTAAATGAAGAGCAAAGACAGGTATCAGCCATGAAACTAAGAAGAATTGTGTTCTCTGAAATGTTAAGTCAAAATCATGAGGTCAAGATAGAAACTTTCCCTGGAAATACAAATTAATTTAAGAATTAATCAGCTAAGACACTCTGATATCTCATGCTGATTTAAATTTGCATGTCTTGGTGGGCAGTGAGCTTAAAAACCAGCCCTAAGGACACTCTGTGGCTGCATGTCGCAACTACTAAGTTGTGGCTGTTATGACTGTCCATCAAATTTATGTCTGTTGATATGAAATACCATGAAACACAAACTCACTGTAACTCACTCAGACAGAGCAAGTAGACTTAGTGTTGGACAAACATTTGCTTCTCATATCTTCACTAGTGCAGCAAGGCTAGTTTAATACTTCAGCACAGAGAACACATCTTGTGTTGTAAGGCACAATGGACTGAAGCAAGTTGTACTTCACTTCTAATCACATCTAAGTTGACGCTCCAAGGCTGCCCAAATTGTGGGAAGATGTAAGAGATATTTATTATAAATACAGTGTCTCTGGCTCCAGTCACAAAAATGATTAATAATAATGAATATAAATAAATAATAAACTGAAATAAAATGGATAAAGTATAAATGCTGCATTCATAATCTTATTAAATTCTACAAACTGAAACAAAACAGTATCTCTATTGACAGATGCACCACAATTTAGATGAATGCAACAATTTACCGGAAAGCAAATGCGACAAAAACAAATCAATGTCAAAATCTGTTGAAAAATTTAGTTGAGATTTTGTTAGATCCTGCATTCCCCCACTCCCACCCAGGCTGCCTGTAAAAGAGATAAAGATAACATCTTTTATCTCGCCACATCTCCCTTTCTGCCAACCAAAAAAGAAAAGATAAGAAACATGAAACAGACTTTGGGAAAAAGGAAAATGAAGTCATCATACATATTTAACAGGAATATGGTAAAAAGGTCTCAAATGTGAAAGCCTCCCTTAAGACAATCACTGGCATTTTGTATCCAGCCGTTTAAACAACAATTGCAAGGTTTTAGATGTCCTCATTAATCTTTAGACATTTCTCTCTGTGCCAGTTTCCACTGCACGTACAGAGATATTTGGTTCTTGCAAATTTAATTACAAAATCTGCACACATCTAGAAAACACCACAAATTGCATTCTTGCCAAAGCTGCCTTGAGTAAGTCATTTTTTTTTGAGAGTTCAATGTGAGTTGCTGCTCTATTGTGCTGCATGTTATGTCTTGGAACTATGTCATTGCATACAATAAAATACAATAATACAATAAAGATGTCAGAACATCTTGAATATGACGATCTCAACACAGACACAATACAGTAATATTTACTTTTGACTTTATCTTTTGCTTTCTCAGTTTAAATTTTCTTTTTTGTTACAAATGACTTGTTGAATTAACTAAAAAATGCAAAGGTCCGTGCCATATTGTGTAAAAACAGGAAGTACCAAAGCTGCATGTCAAATTAGCCATCCTGATACATGAACAACCTGCACATGAACCATCCAGTGTGACCTGTCGCTGACCCCTTCCTGCATTTATTTTCTCTTCATTTCAAGCCTTATAGAGGCAAAGTAATGAAGTTGTGATTCAAGCATTTCTCTATCATTGGCTCAAATAAGTGGCTTTCTCTGCTCTTATCCTCCACTCTGTTTTGTGTTTAAACAACCGCCCAAGTAACACTTCAACCTTATAAGACAGGTAGCACAACACAGAGTATACCGCACTGTTGTGAGCATATAATGACAACAACAAAGATCAACAGAATCCTTCTTTAGAGTCACATACCGTAAGCCGTGCTCAGTCCTGCTTTCAGAGCAGACAGACAGGGAACTCAGGAGGTTTTCTCAGAGTTAATGAACAGAAAAACCAAAGTTATCCATGTGTTGTAGTGTCCACTGCGGGAATGGGGGATTTGGAGGCAGACCCACAAACGTGGAGAAGTAACAGAGGTAATAGGATCATGGTTGTCCATCTGTCCTCATCCCAAGACACACCACAAGCTATAAATAACACTAATACGGTTGACTTACTAATTCTGTACATACTCCGAGACAAATCAGTGTGTGAGTCATCAGTCTAACAGAAACAAATGGTTATGACTTGTTGTAAAGTGATTTTAGAGACATTCTGAACATATTTAATTATTTTTTTAATAACTTATGCTGGAAAACTACCAAAACTTATCTTTTTTCACAGAAATAAAAGTGCAAATTGTTCTTTTCCTGCTACCAAGTAATTAATCACAACAGTGACTCAATGACATTTTAAAGTCTTTATATTTGCTGTTCTTAACAACAGGGATGCACAATGATATCACCATCATCACTGATATCAGCTAAGATACATATAGAAACACTGTAACCTATTTGAGACACCAAATTTTCTAATAATTCGACCACACTGAGACACAAACAAGTAAGGAGTTGCCAGTAAATGCCCACACTGACAGCAAAGTGTCAGCAAGTGATGCAAGTGGAGCTACACCTGTTTCAACAATGGCTCTTTGCTTCCTTTCCAGGAACAATTTTTAACTGATTTTGACATTTGTCCTTTACTGAAAAGCTGACAGTAGAGTGACAAGAAACATGACATGAGTGGGCTCATTGTTGAGATGTGAAGTCAGGACACTGCCACTGTACAGTTTGTGTCTTGGCAGTCATTTTATCTGCAGGGTGGAAATGAAAAGAGGCTGCTGAAATCCTGTTCAAACCTTTCTACCACAACAGTTCCAAACTGAGACTTTGGTCCACAGACCTTTTTCAAAATACTTTTCATAATTAAGGCAAAAACTTATGAGAAAACCTTTACATCTTTTCTTATTGCAGAGCTACTCAGATGCCACACATACAGTGCACATCAAAATCTGGTATTACAGCATACAACAGATACAATGTGTACAGATTAGTTGTGCTATATTGAATAGTAAAATGTAAAAATATGATAAGAGGATGAGGTGAATCAGCGATGTTAAAAAAAGATTAGGACTGTCCTTTACAATGTCTAACGTACTAAACCACACTACAACACAACAATATTTTTTCTATTTCCATCAAAACTGGTTGCCAGTTTTTTGTTAAATGTAGGAGAAATGCCACAATTTTGCAATTGCGCAATTGCAAATAAGGTTCAGAACCTCTAAGTGACAACCTTAATATTAGCTCTGAGCAGCCAAAGATATCAGATGATCATCAAATATTCACCAGTGGCACAACGAAGTAATAGCTTATACCATTTTTAAAACTGTGTGTCAACAACAAGCTTAGACATACTTTCATTCACAACACCAAAAGTGGTATTGTCTCTCTCTAGGGAACTGTCTTTGCCCAAGCCTAAATGGTCCTACATTACGCCAATTCACAGAATCATTTAGTTGCAGCTGATAACATCCACCAGAAATGATAATAATAAATATATTATGATCATATATAATATAGTATATATACACCAATCAGCGACAAAATTAAGACCACTGACAGATGATGTGAATAACATTGATCATATTGGTACTATGTGGTGTTCTGATGGAAAACCTTGGATTTTGCCATCCATGTTGATGAGACTTAGACACCCAAATAAACATTGTCCAACAACAAGCACACATTTGTGACTGCAAATGCCAGTCCCAAATGTCACTACCCTACCCCTGCAGGAAAATGCACCCCACCACATGGAAAAAAACATCAGACAATCAGTAACATGTTGAGGAACATGACAATGGCCCAACATGTTGATCTGACCTCCAAACTTCCTACACCTCATTCTGATCAAGCATCAACAGGATGCAGTGGAACAAGTTTGATTGAGAGTACCCAAAGGATCCAGTGCCAACGTCCTGGTTCCAGACTCCATAGGACACCCTGAGAGGTCCTCTTATCCATGCCCAATTGTTAAGAGCATTTTTGAGCACATAAGGCAGACCAACACAATATTAGGCATGTGGTAATAATGTTGTGCCTAATTGGTGTATATACCCAAATATATAAATAACATATAATATTATATATGTATTACCTGCTTCGGCCAGTGATATATAGACTTTTCAGCCAAGTATGACATGTCTAACATGCTACGTTTCAGACACAGAAGTAGCACAAAACAGAAAAATGGCAAACACTTCATACATAGAAAGAAAAAAACACTACCTGAAGAAAGTCAAACTTGATCAATAAAACATGGAAGGAAAAAATAAACCTGTTGCTCAGAGGAGGAAAGGTCAAAAGGTAAGGGACTGAAGGAACCTCAAGTTAAAATCTAGTAATTGTGAGCACTGACTTTGCCTTGGCAGCTCAACATACTGCATTGCAACTTGACTAAAAATCCCTTCATAATTTGACAACACAGGTGCAGCACTTAGAAAGGAAAATGCTCAAATACAGAAAAAGCATGCAAATACAGCAAAGACATACTGCGGGTATCTGAAACGATAAATTATTAATGCATTTGGTCTGGTTGACAGAAGCAAAAAACATGAGCTCAACACCAGCTATGGACAGCTGAGTTCAGTAACTTTATGAGTCACACTAGCAACAACAACCATGTCCACCACTTTTTAGAGCACCCTGCAAATTTTCTGTATTGGGTTGTGTTTTCTGAATTAGCAGCATGTTTTTGTTACTGGGTGTGCTTTCGTTTTTACAGCGTGTTCCTGTATTTTGGTGATACTTTTATGTATTTGCAACATTTTGTTTTCTAAAAGTAGCAAATGTATTGCCAAATTGCTGAACATCTTTTCTCAGTTTTCTCGTGTTTTGTCACAAATTCAGCTCAAACTCCATTCATCGATGAAAAATGTGAGACACTGCTGAAAACTACAGAAAAGCACATGGATCACATCGTATGCTGTATGTCTGAGCTGTAATTTTTTGTACAGGTTGTAAAGCTCTTTTGTGATTATGGGTTATATAAAAGATTGAGTTTAAGTGAAGTTTTTTTTTTTAATCTTGTTAGAAAATACAGTTTTACTGTTTACAAGGTCAAAATTTAATTTTCACTCAATCAAGTTTTTTTTCCTCAATTTCAATGGGCACATTTTTCACAAAAAAACACTATCAAGGAGCTGTCCTAAGCACAAAAGATGACACAAAAATACAAATATCTTCTAATGGACTAGAGGGGACATTTCAGCACTTTCAGGGAAGGTGACAAATTCCCATCATGACACTGAGCAGAAGTATTTTCAGTAGAAATCCGTATTCTTTCAGAAGCATGTCCCGCTCATGTTCATGACATCTGCACTAACAGATGTCATCAAAGTGTCCATACAAATGAGAAAAATCTCAAATGTAAAAACGCTCACCTTTTAACAGCTGCATGCATTCCTCTCCTCACTGTCATATTCAATGGCATACACAGATACACACACTCTGATTAAAATCAAATTAAGGCTTAGGCAAGTGACAACCCTGGGTCCCTTAGGTCCATCAGCAGTTTGAAGTCTATGAGAGAGACAAGATAGGATAGAGAGGAAAAGACCCAATGAGACAGAGAGAGAGAGTACCGCTGTGAGAGGCAGTTGATCTGCAATGCTGGCTGCCAGAGTCTTTGGTGTCTGCATGTCAAATGCCAGTGCACTCCATAGGAATACGATAACGAGGGCTGCACACAGAGGGAATGCAAAATGAGATATCAAACGCAGAGGAGAGCTCAGAAACACTGAGCACAGCACTGAGCCATTTAATAAGACATAGCTAGAAAGGCTGCCTGCCTACATTGTACTTTATTACTGTTATTCATTTGGGTCATGACAACACAAATTGTGGCACGGGACATAACATCTGAATAACATGACATAGATTTTCTAAAATAGTCTTATGATGGTGTTTCATCACTAAAGTGCATTTGGCAGTCAGCAGTAGTGCACTGTCCAATGATCCCATTAAAACTGTCTAAACCTGGGATTAAAGCTACACTCCCTGATTTTGTTACTGTGATTGATAGCGCCATTAGATTTCCTCCCAGTGCACATTTTATGTCTCGAAACTCAACAGTAAACTATGTTGCCTGTATAAATCAATATTTAACACTGACATTATGAGTGTTAATGTACACCATTTAGGGACAGTCAAGATTCATCACTGACTAATTATTTGATAATTATAACTGAATCAATTAACTACTAATGCAGAAGACAAGGAATCTGCAGAGTTTTTGCTGCACATTTCAGCTGCACCACAAGGTAGAGCTTCTTCCTGTCGAATGAGATGGAGTTACAGGTGTGTTTGCTGACCACCTGTGAGCGCTGAACAAACTGCAATACCAGCACCACTCCCTGCAATCTAAGAAGGACAAAGTCACTTCTTGCCTCTCAGAAGGTTGCAAAAGGCTGTGAAGATTATTAAGTTGTTTTGTAGCCGGTGTCCAGTTCAGCAAGCTCTCTGAAGCTAATGCTAATGCCAACCAATCATCTTGAATGCACAGTGAACAGCTGCTGTATGTATCACAGCGTGATAATCAGGAAGCTGAGTATCACGCTCTGTCCACAAAGTAAGAGTTTTAGCCACATTTTAGAGTTGTGTGTTTCACACATTGCCAAAACTCAGTTTACCTACATCTGAACACAGATGGTGCACCGAAGCGGCTATTTTTGTCCTGCTAACGTGCTTTTCTTGCTACAGCTTCTGTGTAGACACTAGGGATGTAAATGATACAGTTCTTTAGACAATAATACCATATTTACTGCCATTACTACGTCAGTCACAATATAATTTTAATTTGAAATAACTGAAGTGTCTGTGATTGATATGAAATTGTATCATATGCCATTTAACACCACAAGTTCCAGTTATACTAACTTACAAAAAGATCTGACCAATTGGTTACTCAACTGTTCCAGAAATTTTAATGAAATACACTCAATATTTTCAGAATAATAAAAAGAAAAAAATATACCTGTTCACCTTAAGTGTCACATTTAAGTGTAAATGTTTTTCATCAGATCACTTAAAGAGCCCTTAATGATTTTACAGTGTTGAAAATCAACAATGCTTATCAACGCTCCATCACCTTGGAGTTATAAGGCTCTATGTCTGTGGTCTGGGATTGCATATTTCGGCACTGGAATATGCAACAGCTCATGAAAACTGTTGTTCTCGACAGCACTACAAGGACTCATGACTTTGCACATAAAATATGAAATGGCAGCTGCGACACTCCCTGCTCTTTTAGAGTTGTGGTCCAGTTTATGCAAAAAAAAAACTCTGGTTAAAGCCCATGAGCAGGTGGCATCTGTCAAGGCTAGCACAAGAGGTAATGCTGTGTTTATTTTCGGTGTGTGGTTGGGTTTGTTGTGATTTCATGAGTATCTTATTCCACTGTTTGTATGGAATACATGTGCTTTGTCTGCTGACTCCTTTTTCTCTGAAATACAAAATATTTTCACATGGCTGATCCCGAGTGGGGAGTAAATATTCTCCTCATTGTCATTTTCTTGGCTGCTCGCGCTAGCTCACTGTGACATCTGATATGCCATGAGAATTCATATCAGTGTTTTCACTTTGCATCGATCATATTGGACTGTTGATCACTGAACTGATACACTGATGGATGACTACTAGACACAATGTCAGGTCAAGTAGAACTTCAATAACACATAAACAATTTAACAAAAACAATCAACTGTATCAGGGACACTAAACACACTTCATTTGGGACTGTAAATATTGAAAGTCTTCCTTGACCGACAAAGCTGATTTAAAAGTGTTTCTAAACATCTGTTCCAACGAAGCAGCATTTTCAACAAGTCACTTCCCATCATGTAAATAAAGCATGCATGCTATGTTATATAAAAACATTAAAGCTAAACACGTACTGTGTTACTTAATGTGAAGCATACTGCACTTTTGATGAAGAGAAAATGAGTCAGACTTTGTTTAGTTGTTTGTTAGGTTTGTCCAGCACATTAACTCTGATCCAATTCATGCTTGTAAGTTGTGCAGCTGTTTGCTCTAGTCATTGAATAGAGACAGAAGAGAGTTGGAGCTCTGCAGTCTCAAAGTCATAATTTCACGTAATTTGATGTTCGGATTATCTGTACTTCAAATTCCTAATTAACTCTGATATTGAGTGTCACTGGTAAAAAAAAATAAAATTTTTAAAAAGCAATCCTATAGTCCACTGTATTTTTAATTTTTAACATTTAGCTAACTATTGATTATTAATGTTGGTGACCACCTTCTTGTTTTTTATTTGCTTCCCCAATAACAGTAAAAATGAAGTACTGAACAACAACAGAAGTATATCCAGATCTACAAAATCCAATGACTGATATGTCACGCTGTCTGTCTGAGGAGGAAAATGCTGATTGTACTCACTCTTTGGGAAGCGTAGACGACTACACTGATGGACTTGAGAGGTTTGGGTGCAGTTTAACCCCGCAGGCTTCATGGTGTCGGCAGCTGATTTACTGATTACTTGTATCCTGAACTGAATGTAGAGCAGCTGAGGAAATCTTGACCCTATACCATGTGAACAGAAGCAGCTGGTAAAAAAAACAATTGTCTTTAAATTAAACAAAGCTTGTATCATTTAAACTATTACCAAGAAAAAGCAGATTAGCATTGTTTATTGTTTTCATCAACCTGTTGAGATTTTACCCTAATTTTGTTTAAGTCTTTGACCAAAGGTTTTACCAGATGTACACATCTAAAGTAAGTAGGCTTATGCAAAATCACTTAAAAGTCAAATAATGTTTAAGTATTTTGTCTTATAAATAATCAAAACTAATTCTTTAAGAAGACTTTATTGAAAATACAGACCCCAAAGTAGAAACTCAGTGCAACAAAAGTGAATAAACCTGTGATCACTGGCACACAAGTTAGAAAATTTGTGATCACTGAAACAGAGTGGAGGGCTCCTGTTATTTCCAATGATCCTTACTGCACGAACGTGGTTAAAAAAAATACACCTGTGATTACTACAACTTTTTCCATTTTTGACCTCCGGGATATGGATCAAAAACCTGTATCCTGTTCCACAAAGATGGAACAGGATACAGGAAGACTGGTGAACAAAAAAGCCAGTCCGAACACAGTTGCAGTAGTAATCAGGTGGTATAGAATGGAGTGGAAGACCAACAATCAGAGCCGAAGCGGCTGTTCTCCTAAAAATGAGGCCACAAATAGTGCACTACTTTCCTAGTCCAACTCTGAAAACCAGACGGGCAGGTGCTTCAGACATGACACAGAGACTTTAATGGAAACTGGGGTTTCTCTTAGCTCAGACATTGTGAAGGAGATTGTAAAACATGAACCTCTATGGAAGGCATGCAAAAAAAATTGCTTATTCTTTAACATTAAACTGCACATTCTGTGGTCAGATGACACTAAGATAAAGTTGCTGAGATGGGTTCGAGCATGTTAAGCACAAACCTTGTCAGGGTGACGACAGCGAAAGTAGTCCTGACAGTGAAGCACTGCGGTGAGAATGTGATGATATGGTACTGCATGAGGTGTTGGGGAGATGTATAGACGGCACCATTAATGCCTATGAGTATATGACTCTGAGGCTGCAGAAGCTTGACAGAAAAGGAATATTCAAGCAAGATAAGGATCCAAAGCACACTATCAAAATCACACAAGAGTTTAAGACTTAAAACTTTTCTCTGCCAGGTGTGTCGTCTGACTTGAATCCAACAGAACACAGTTGGGGTATTTTAAAAAGAAAGGCAGTGCAACACAACCCCTGCAGCAAAGAGCAGCTGAAAACAACCGTCATACAGAGGAGGATTGAGTCTTTCATTAAAAAAAGGTGGATATACGACGCAATGGAAAAACTTATTTTAATTTCAGTAAAGATGTACTGACTTTTGTTGCATCGAGTTCCTTCTGTGGGGCCTGTATTTTTAATAGCAAACCTAAATTGCTAGTTTCTAATTTTACATGAGAACAAACACTCTTATGTTCATCTTAGAAGTAATGTAATTATTAAGAGGTAGCGGTGTAATGGTACACAAAAATCACTGTTCAATCTAGCAAAACAAAAAATATATAACATTAAAATGCTTCTTTTTTTCTATTTGTTAAACACTGGTTTACTGTGGTTGTCAATACTGTTGAAACTGGCTGCAACCTACTAATGAACATTTACAAAATGAATAAATCAAAATAAATTTTCTCTCAAATAAATAAAAAAAATAAAACATCCATTTAAGTGCAGCATTTAGAAAATTAGCTGTGCTTGAAATGTGTGCTTGTACCCACATTAGCAGCTTTCAGCTTCACACCCTGACTGCGCAACACAAATATGAAAAATAATATCCATTAAGGAGCAGCATTTAGAAAATTAACTACTTAAACTGCACCATTACTGTGCGGTAATTTTTAGTAGCCCTAGATGTCAAAACATCAGTCATGAGATCAACAGTGGATGAATTAGATAAGTAATGAAAAAAAGTCCTTTGTGTTTGTTTATAAAGGGCTAGTATGACTTGCTGGCTGAAATGCAGCTGATTTCTTTCAGGATGTGTTTAGAACCCTTGTTCTCAAAAACAGAGTATGGTCAGATGTTCATTGCTTCAAAACCTATCTATGACACTTGTTAGTGCTTTGGCCCAGTCCAAATTGTTAGCAAGATCCTGCTTAAATGACGATTTACAACCAGCTACATACTCGATCACAGCCAAACTCTGCCAGCATGTAGCTTTCATCCAATCCACCTGTCTCTGTCCATCGTCATTGTAATTAACTGAGAAACTGTGGTGCTTCTAAACAGAAGACTTTAAAGATAGCGGAGGGTCAACAAGCTCTAGTTGTTCTGCATTCTCCATAAGTACAAGGTGGAAAGTTTCAAATTCACAAAAAAAGTTCCACACATGCAGTGGCTTTATCCGTTTATACATATGTGAGCTGAACCATAAGGCTAGTACTGAAATTTTTTCATACAAACACGTGTACCATTACAAACTTTTCAAAGAAAAAGTTCTTCTATTTGTAGATTTTTCTGCTAGCAGAATTAACACTGCAGTCGATCATGTTGACTGAATTGCAAAAGACCAAAATCATAAACTTTTTTGTTAGGTTCCAGCCTAACCACTACATTAGACACTGTGACTGAATGTAGTGTGGTACTTTTTCTTCTTTACTACCTGCACCTCTGCTCTCATCATCAGGTGTGTTTGCATATGGACCTCTTGCTCTTCAACAGTCTCCTCATCTCTGTCTTCATGTTGTTGAAAAAAAGGACTATTTTCAACAGTTTGTGGTGCCTGCGAAAGGGCACCAAAAACAGCCTAATGATGATCATCCACTCTTGACATTTTACCTCACACACTCTCAAAACAAGGTTGCAACCATTTTGGTCACAGTCTGAAACCCTGCTGTCAACTTAGACATAATTCAATTATTGAGAGGTGACCCAATTTGAAATCATCTGACATTCAAGTGATCTTGCTCATGGGGTGTATTCACTTCTGTTGTATATTACTGTGTGTTGTGGTGTTTGGACTTTCTCTTCTCTCATTTCATCATATCAAAGAGGCCACACATCAGTGCAGCTGATTAATCAACTTGACCAACGGTCCTGTGCTATTATGCTGCCAGGTGGCTTTGCCATTAATACTATTACTCACACCTATGTTTTACTTTGAAAAGCACTTGCTGTTAAATATGTACAATAGTATAATAAGTAGTAATTATAGTATTAGCTGCCATGTCATATTGTAACAATCTCTAAAAGTTAGAACATTGTAATTAAGTTTAATATTTTCCATCAGCTACTTAGGAAAGTGATTTTTTAATACGTGAAATGTGTCAATCCTTTTGTTGTTTTAACTTTGAGGATTACGGCTTATACCTCATGAAAATCGGAAATCCAATATCTCCAAATATTAGAATATTTAATTTTGAGTTTGAGTAGATTTCTATCTAAACAGTATAAATACCATATATCTCTCAGTTTAGTTCAATACACACATCCACAATTATGCAGAAGACTGCTGACTGAAAGTATTCAAGAAGACGATCATCGACACCTTCCATTATGAGTCAGTCACAGAAGGTCTGTTAACAGAGAGCTGTATCAAAGCATATTAATGGAAAGATGACTAGAAGGGAAAAGTGTGGTAGGAAAAGGTGCACCAACAACAGGGACAACTGTAGCCTTGAGAGGATTGTCAAGAAAAGCCGAATCAAGAACCTGGGAGACCTTCACAAGGAGAGGGCTGAGGTGTCCACCAAGCACAGACATCTTCAGGGAAGAAGCTAGGTCTGTCACAACCATTACCAAACGGTCATATTACCAAAGGACTTTGCACCTGCCCACAGTGCCAAAACTGCTATCAAATGGTTTGCTGACCATGGCATCACTGTGCTTGATTGGCCAACTCACCTGACCTGAACCCCTTGAAACACCATATGGCGTACTATCAAGAGGAAGATGAGAAACACCCGACCCGAAAATACTATTAGTACTATTCATATTAGTAATACTAGCATTGAGTGTATAAATGAACATGCTTTTCAAACGTTGTGTATGTATATATTGTCTTAGAACATGTTCTAATAATCTGAGATACTGGATTTCTATTTTTCATGACCTATAAGCCACAATCATTAAAATGAAAACAAAAAAATATATATTACTTTACGTGTCATTAATAAAGGATTTAATTAAATTACAAGGAATTTATTTTTTTAAGATGTTATAATTTTTGGAGATGCACTCCTATATGGCACATATCATAAAGTTAACAAACATTAGCTGATGACAAATTTAAACAACTTGAATTGTGTATTTTCCCTTCTGCATTTACAAACAGCATAAATGTGTTCAACACTAGGCGTTTCTAGTCTTAATGTAGTTCTGGCATTAGCTAAAAATTAACTGTTAGCTGTCCCGTTCTTGCTAAGCTACAGGTGTTATGTTAATTAATGGTGCTGTATAAAGGTAACTATTTACAAACTTTTTCGAACAAAGTTAAGGTTTTCAAACAACTAACGTCAACAGGGTGATGTTACTTGCTTGTGAAAGTTGAAACGAACAGTTTTACCTGAAAAGCTTGTAGAAACGAGGGACAAGGGCTATATTCGCACAAAAGTCACTTTGAATCAAAGCAAATGCAGCTACTGACAAGCCACGGACTGCCACCAAAATAAAAGCACTCTGGGTCGTTTTAGGTAAAGCCATCTATGTATCATGGGTGTGAAACTTTTATTTTGAAGTTCAATGCTCAGCTCTGTATAGTGCGCAGCTGAAACATAACTTCACTAAAAATACAGTCGCATCAAATAAACCGTTTGATGGGACTGAAATTCCCAAAATTTGGCTAAATGTAGCCCTTTTACAACTGTAACAATAAAAATAGATTTTTAAAGACAACTATTTGCTTGCTGCATTTATATTGTTGTGCAGTGTATTTTGTATAAAGTACTATCCTAACAATACTCTCCTTCACCATCATACGATGCAGTTTGACAAGTTTGAATTCCAAAGGTATTTAATGTGGCCACCTCACTTTTAAATGGTGTATAAGAAATCCTCTTTCTATTATTTGGTGTTGCTTTCCCCACAGTTCCACACACATTTAGTGCAGAGAAATACTGAAACAAATATGTTCTCATTAATGCTAATCAGAGTACTTGAACATCAGAGTCCCAATTGTGTAATGTTGCAGAGTGGGAAACTTTAGCATACCAAAAATTAAAGAAAATAAAAGTTTGGCATATTGATCTTTGCATCCACTGTCTCATCATCCTACTTTGCCTGTGGTTGAAGGTAGTTTGCTCTAAAAGATTCATAAATATAACTTCAGAAGTGAAATAACTATCAGTATACAGTACAGTCCACAGTTCAAAGCCTGTATCTTCTCTTCTTTCTACTCTATGCCACACCAAAGAAATCCAACTTAGAGTACCACAAATGCACTCACTATCAAAGAATATTCCTGTATGTATTGTGCTATATCAAGTTAAGTGTGTGTTTGTGCCACAATGCGAAGCTCTGTGTGTTTAAGAGAGCAACAAACTAAAACAAGAGAACACATGCTGGGCAGAGGATGCTTTTTTGCATTTTAATGCCAAAGTCAACAAGTCCCAGGTGTCACCTGTGCATAGTCTTATTATGCCTTTTAAAAGACATCACAAAAACAAGGAAGAGGACACTCCAGAGATGAGAACACCAACAATTATCATGTTTATGTGCTTCCTCCGTCAGAGTCACACAAAAACATTATTTATCTGAATGTTTTAATCAGCCCATTAGCGAGGACTCAAATCCAATTTTAAACACATAAATCCCAGATGTCTAACATGCTATTTCTGTGCCGTCAACATCCCCCTCTCATGCTGATACAATGAATACACTGTGTGTTATTAATATCTCCACTAGTACCACCCTGTACGAAACAATGCACCCATGTCTGCACACATAGAAAGAAAGGCTCATGCCATTCCCTTTCCTGCCTACCCGAGCGGAACAATGAGGTGGGCTAACCTTGACGAAGACGGTGTGGACATAGGGTTATTGGAGGGTCAAATATAAAGTATGGGCTTGATTCTGGCTGTGATTATAATTCTCCTTGGGTCTGAAGGCAGCCTGTAATGAGGTGGGCTATGGGAGAATATGATGCCATTTAAACATTATAATGACAAGGAGCACAATGCCCTCTCAAACGGCTTATAGTCACGGAAATGATTGAAATGCACTCTGTGTCATATATTAGCGTATCATGCCTTTACTGCTCAGCTGAACTCTGGCTCCATAAAGCAGCAGAGGGGGAGAGGTTGGCTCTCTGAGTGGTTTGCTGCTAACCAGTGGGTCAGTATATGGAGACAGATGGCCGTGAGGGCCCACTGTTAGCCTTGGCGGCCGAGCCTCAACAATAGATCTGTGATGTGGCAAACTGGTCCTCTGCTGCTCTCTTAGACACATGGGACCACTAACACAAACACAGATACAAACATTCCTCTGTGCTGCCTTGGCAGGAGCAACCTGTCCCACAGTCAACCTCCACCCCCGACTCCTTCTCTCCCTTTCCCCTCTTCTCTTAAGTCCTCTCCGTCTTTCTCCATCTCTAAAGATTTCTGCTGGACTGTTGCCCAGCGAGCAGTGCGAAATCCCTCTTGGAGAAATAGTCAAAGAAAGGTATTGGAGGCAGTATGGGGAAGAAGTTAGGTAGCTGCAGCAAAGAAGTCTCAAGAAGGGAGATGATGATGTAAAACACAGCCTGGAGTGAGAAGCTGGGGTTTGATCAAAGCGCGGGGACTCGATGAATTAATTATCCATGCTGGAGTTTGGTACTTGAGATGAGCTGAGACATCTGGCATTATTAATGGCCTGCATTTTGGAAACATTTTATCATTTTTTGTGGAGTAAATTATGGCTCAACAGAAGCTAAATGACAGCAGTGAAATCTGCTGAGATATCATAGTCACTGAAGGCCAGTGCTCCCGTGCCAGCTCCAAGAAGCAGGTTTTACTGATCTAAGAAAATTTAGAGACTGAGAAAACTGAAAACAGTCAGAACTTGCAGGTCTTTTCATATTAGTAATCCTTCAGATACGAGGTTTTACGCAGGAAAGCAGACCAAGGCTGTTATATGAGGCAAGATTAATGCATTAGTGAGGTATGTTGAGCTTAAAGTCAGAGTTTTAAGTTCCTCGAGGGTGTCTTTTAAACTGCCTAGATCACATTGTTAGCTTATGTTCCACAGCTAACCTGCTCTGGAGGAGTTTATGTTCAGAGTTTGTGGTTTCAATCAGGTGTAACAAGCACCTTCCTTTCATCAGTTTGTATCCTCACGGTTCCCTGAGCGACACATTTTCTAAGCTGAGGAAACACATTTTATCTGCAAACGTGTTGAGATGTACGTTACTAAAACCACTGAATGAAGCCGTGCAGTTACAGTAACACACACTGTATGTGTTGTGTTGTCACGAGAATCTGCATGTATTCAGTTGGTGATGCAGAAAACGCATCAATATGTTTTAAAACTTGATCCTGATTTGCTGCCAAGTATGTTTTACACTGCAGCTAATAGATCACAGATTGGAAAGTTGATTAGTTTACTGGTATTTATCACAGAGAATATTCAACCAATATTATTAATTTCACATTGATCTGGCCAAAAACTGAAGTGCTATCCTGCATTATGGGACTATGAATGAAGTTTTAACTTTAAGAGCTGAGAAGCAGTCATGTTAGAAATAAGCAGCTGCATTAGAGCGCTCTGATGGGGAAAATTGATATATTAACTGACACAATTAGCAGTTTTCTACCTGCATTAATATCTTGTATCATTAGCAACAGGAGTGCTTTTTTACCATTATCATTTTCTATTCCTGATAGCCTTCTATTATTACAATCAGCTCCCCTTTCACATAAAACCTCTGCTATTTCTAAAAGACAATCCATATTTCTATTAATTCTATATATTTAAATTGTGAATATGTAGACTAAAATTGACTGTTTACTTCCGCTTTTCCACTATAGCATCTACAACAGGTTTCAGTCCTGTATGTTTTAATGGAGGATCAAACCTTTCATAACCATTTGGATTGTAGCATGTCCCATTAATTTTTACACTAGGTGAGGGTGTAATTGTTATTTCAAGTGGACGACCCCAGCTGTGATGTACATTCATAGCACACTTACATACCATGATTGAGTACTGTTGTCTTTACGAGTTATTTTGTAGCTGGGCTACATGTAAATGAAGTAGGATCATTGTTATTGATCTGTGAGCACAGAGTGAGAACAGTGTTGGTAATGAGCGCCTATACTACGGATATTGATCAGCTGTTGCCATCTCACTGGAATCAAACACATGCCAGATAACAAGACACATCGATCACAGCAAACGGGGGAAACACAATGTCATGTGACACCCTCCCTATGTGAAGTTTATATTCTACACACAGCCACTGTAGAGATAAATGCAGAGAATGAATTAATGAATGGAAAACGACACACTGAGTGTACAGAAAAATCTGCATGCAGATGAGGAGGAGAACAGCGGAGCGATGGAGAGAGAAATATATGACTTGCACCTGGCAAGAGGAGATTGATTAATTGTTTGTCAAGATGCCAAAAAAATTGAACAGATAATGGAAAGAAAACACGGGAATAAAAAGATGAATAAAATGATTGCAGGTCCTATAGCACTCTGAGGGTGTGTGAATATGTGGTTGTAGATGCAGATAAAAGCCTGATAAATATGAAAAATGCGGCACATAAAGTTTGGAAAATAACAGAAGGCTGAAGGATGGGGTATAGGAGAATAAGAGACAGAGCAGGAAAGGAAGTGAGTGCTTTGGGAGGGAAGCATAACGAACCAAATCACCAAGTTCATCTCCTGGCTTTAAACCAATCCAAGTGTCTTCCTCTGTTAATCCATCATCAACTGTTCTCACATCCCGGCTGCCAGGCTGGAATGTGTGTAGTCCTGGGTGAATAAACAACCTGATAAATGAAGGTCAGACCCAGACAAAGTGCCCACTCTCACAACTGTTGCCGTGTGGCCATCAGGGCCAAGTTAACCATTTATAGACCTGAACTATGAGGTATGTGTCAGTGTTTGAACAGCCAGATTTTGTCCTGTCTGTAGTGTCACTTCTTTTCATATTTATATGTTGGTTGGATTAATTAATGTAAAAGAGATTCCATTTTTTGCCCACCTTGTCTCAGACACACTGCAGTGTTATGATAGCCAAATCTGATAGGTGTGAACAGCTGGTGGTGTAAATAAATTGGATGCTACTTTGTTTCACTGTGTGTGTTTGTGCTTGTGTGTGTCTGTGTGTGTGTGCGTGTGTGTGTGTGTTGTGTAGAAAGACAGATAGCTGGTGGTGCTGTGTGGCTCAGTGTTCAGTCATGCAGAACTTAGAAACAGCAATCAAACAGAAAGGCAAAAACAAACTACCATGACTACACCTGCTATCACATATTTCACATGGGCTTTGGTCTCGAGCCCACATCAAGAATTTTGCAATGCAAATAGCTGGAGCATCCTGGGAATACGGTTAGCCATTAGTGAAAAACACCCCATTTAAGGGGTTATGGGTGCAGTAAATACCACAGAGCTACCTGGCCTGAAAAGACTTTTATCAGTTCAGAGCTGTGTTACAGGCAGTGCTGGGGAGTAATGAAATGCATGCAACGACTTTAAGTATTTAGAATATAAAATATGACTAACTGTATATAGTTACAGTCATGACATAAAAATGTGGTAATCAGATTACAGTTACATTTTTAGTCTTTGCTCAGAAATTAAAAACACACCACTAATTTTCCATAAGCCCCTGATTAAAGTCTCCACAGTAGGCTAGGCACACAGTCTCGCCTGTCTGTCCACATGAGAGGATAGGTTTTAGACATAGTCAAGCCAGGAGAGGATTCCCGTTGAGGAAAGTCAAGAATCACTCCACGTTTAAGAGAGTAAAGGAGACTGCATTGTTATGGTGCAGTGCGACCTATGCTTGCCAGCTAAAAAAAGCTGCTTTCTGCAACCAAAGACTCCATTTATAAGGATGAAACACTTTTTTTCCAGCCAAAGTTGGACACTTGGTGGTCAGAGTGGCCACCTAGGTGCAAAGCACCTACTTACCTGAATTGCTAGCTGACTGCGGATAAGCATAGTAGCTACAGATAGGTGACTAATTAAAGATAAAAGCTGGACCAGGGGCTCTATAGATATGTTGTTTCTTACCACATGTTAGCCCTAAAGATTCCACTTACATCACTTTCATTGCTTAGTATTTGTTGAATCTAATCTAGTCTCATCTATAGGGGGCATTTTTTTGGCAATGGTTTGGGTTCACATGTCCTGTTAGAGGGTAGAATAGTGTTCTGAGAGATCACTTTTATCCTATGGGGCATGAGAGGTCACTGGATTGATAAAAAATTATATGACTCAAATGCTATGGCCCTTACAGTCACTAAATGACAACCCATTTAAGCCAACAGTTTTGGACCAATATATAAGACAGCGCTCTCCATTGCCATCATTAAACCACCAAATGAGGGAAAATATCTTTTGGAAGAATGCTGTTTAATCCCTCCAGTTGAGCTCCAGAGACTTGAAAAATCAATGCCAAGGCACACTGAAGCTTTGCTGGCAGCACGCGGTGGCCAAACACTTTACTAAGACACATTATGTTGGCTTTTCCTTTAATTTGCCACCCGCCTGCAGCCAGCCTATTTACAACATTTCACCATTACTAGTTCTCACTCAAACGTGATACTGTGAAAAATGAAAGGTCAAGGCAAAATTACATCTTCATCTTAGCGGCGCGTTGCACAGCTCATTGCTTTTGTGTTTACATAAACTTAGAGTTTGTAAATATACATTAATATACATTCAGAGTAGTGTGATGATGATGCTGACTGTGGGTATAAACCTTCTACTGGTCATTTATTTTACATGCATGCTGCCCCCTGAAAGAAGCATCAGTAGAAATGTCTGATTCGATTTAAATTTTCTGAGTCTAGCATTTGTTCATTCACTTGATGGCGTGTGTTGTGCTTAATTGCACACGTCAACTGATGACAGAAGCTGAAACCTGAGATGGAGCGAGTGTAGCGGGAAGTGAGCAGCTCCAGTATGTAAGAATAGTTAGTAATAGCTATGTCAAGTGCATGACAGTACTTTGATCAGCCATAAAGTGTCTAGATAGTTTCAGTGTAATAGATATCTAAATGTTATGTTTCATTTGTTTATGCTTATAAACTCACAAATTTTTTAAAGTGTAAGAAAAATTGTGCTAAAAAATAATGATTTAAACAGAAAAATAAGTGTGGTCCTTGGTTTACTTTTGAGACAAATCCATCTGGTAGCCAGACACTATACAATATGTTGGCATGGATACATTTGATTCTGATTCAACAGACATAATTTTGGGGGTACAGCACTGCCATTTTCAAAATTCCCTTTGCTGCAGGATTTATCAACAACAACCTTGGTGTTAGCAACCTACGTGCTGAAAATGGCAAAGTTTTGGCAAAGATTTTGATCATGCAAACCAGCAGTTCTGCTTGGTTCTTTCAGTAAATGGTTTTCAAGGTCTACAAATGATATAACAGTAAGCCAAAAAGTTTCATTCTTCAAGCATGTTTGTCAAGTTTCCATTTTTTGTTTGTTGCATAGCCACCGTCACATCCTCCTGGACTTTGTGCAGCCAAAGACGATTGTGATTGGTTCGAAAAATGCCAGTATATACAAGCCTGAGAGTTTTCCCCCTGCTTTAGCAGAATGATAACAGGTGCAGTCAGACCATTCTCCAGCACTGTGGAGCAGAGTTACTCCACTGTTCAGTCAACTCTAGGTAGCAGTATTGTGTGAATGGCACACACAGTCCCTCACATGCAATAACAGTGCAACGTTTAATATTCTGTAATCTGCTGAGGAATACATTTTTTAAGAGACCCCTCTCAGCTCTGATTACTCATAAGCTGGGCAGTCAGTATTCAATTGGATGGTGATCTTTTTTGCTTCATTTTATTCAGAGTCAATAGAAACTGCTGTGAAAAATCTTACTAAGTGCATTGTATTATAAATAACATCAGATGCCAACTTCAGGATTTACTACAAATGGAATCAATCTATTGTTCAAACATGTGTCACTTTGTGAAGAAAAGGCATTGTGCGCCGCTGAACCGTTTCCAGCTCAATTACACTTCATGTCACTTTTTTTCCAAAACAAATGGCGACTACATTATGAGAATGAAAAGTTGAAGGAACATGTTTTACATTAAGCTGAGCATTTATGGAGCTCAAGTCTGAGGTGTTAAATTTCACGTCTGTCATTCTCCAGCTGAGAAGTCCAAATATTGTTACACGCAGAAGCAAATCAACGGTTCAAAGGGGAAAATGGAAATCAAGAAATGCAGATGAGCACCCCCTCCCCCAACCCCAACCTACCTGAATTGAATTTTGATTTGGATTATGACTGATGGAGACAATTAAACATGATGTTCCGAGTTGAACTGTTGTTTGAAGGTGCTTACAGCCTCAACAGTGTTTACTGTTGCACAGTTTGTCTCAACAAACCCACCACCAGTGGAAGAGCTGAGCTGAACTAGCTCTGACAGTGCTGTCACTAAAGCCAATAAACAAGGCTAATATGCATGTGAACACATCCTCAGCAACACATCCAAATTCAGTTATATATGCACGCATACAGATATGGACACACACACACACACACACACGGTATCTCTCTCTTTCTCTCTTTCTCTCTCTCTCCCTCTCTACACCAGTAATAATTGCTGATTAGCCTTATCAGCATCATCAGACTTGAACGCATCACTACGGGGTAGATTACACAGACAACCATACCCATGATGATGATAATGGAAATGGAGAGTACTCATCATCAGCCATGAAACAGGCTCTGATTACAGCCATTATTAGTTATGATGACTCAGACTGATTAATAATTTAAATAATCAAGTTGATCGGTGTAGGTGTACTGTGATACTTATTAAATATATTTTCTTTGCCTCAAAAATAGTTTCTTTTGTACCGGCACCTAAATGTTTATAATATGAGGAGACTTCAGCTGTCAGTTCTGAGTTTCAATATTTTCCCAAACAAATTAAAAAAATATGGCTTAAACTTGGCTTTTCCTCTCACTACTTTACAACACACCATTACTTTTTATGCGTGCTCCTGTGTAGAAAATGTGTGTGTGTGTGTGTGTGTGTGTGTGGCTGCACACGTGTAAAGTGTATTTTGCTCCTCCACTGACAGACTGTTAAACTAGCAGAGCCAAATGAGGTGCTTCCTCATTAGCCTCATTAAGCTGAACCCTTGTTTTGTTAATTGACATAAAAACAAACACTTGCTCATGAAAGAGAAGCTGCCAGTAATCTACTGTCTCCACCCACTGTTTTCTGTCTCGCTATATGTGTGTGTGTGGTGTGTGTGTGTGTGTGTGTGTGTGTGTGTGTGTGTGTGTGTGTGTGTGTGTGTGTGAGTTTGGTGAATTAGAGCCAACAGATGGATGATTCAAGTGTTGAATGGATCCTTTATTCACCCTAAATTTGTCAATCTTCCTTGCATTTCATTCATGATTGTGTACACTTAGAGGGCAATCATTTTCTCAGAACTTCAGGATAAAGATTGATATGACAAAGCTTTTAAAAGACATCTCAGACAGTTACACGCTGAATCCAAGCAGCTTATGTTACTACGTTACAGGCAACAATAGAAAATAGTACAGACAAGCAAGCAAGCATTACCATTTCTGGCCCTGCAAAAAATAAGAGCTGACATTGTTATTTGCATTGTTATAGGTCAATATATCAGATTGTGTTTTTTTCTTGATTTACCCACTTCAGCGAATCTCGTTCGACTGAGTACAGTGAGAGAAGCATGCCTGCTGGTAACCATGGAAACTCCACAACATTTCTGAGAGCGACACAGAAGAGAGCTTTAGTCAGATATTTTCACATACTATGCAAACAACCTGGAGCTTTGTTAGTCTTTCTCACATACACAAAGACAACGTAGATAGCATTTATTAGCATACTATAAATCTAGCTAAATCTAAGCATTTGTCCCTGACCCTTCCCTATAAATCTCAGCCATGTGGAAATAAGGTGATCACCTGCAGCACAGGTAAACAGGGTCTTATTATTATACATATACATGCACATATATTTGTGGTGCATGCTGGCATACATTTCAACCAATGGAGACTTACTATTCTTGACAGTGGATAGAGTTAGAAACGTGAGAGAGGGGGTAAAGACATGCAGTAAATGACCAAGGTCAGATTAGAACCTGGCCCAGCCGCTGTACGTAGGTCACGCAACATAACCACTAGGCTATCAGAGCGCCCAGACTTATTATTCTTTAATGAACAATACGAACACCTTGTTATATTCTGTTGCTACTGATGTAAATATTTGAATTTACATGTGAAACCTGTTTATATTAGCTACTAAAGTAGTATACGGAAACAGCTTCATAAGCCCCTTCCTGTTTTATTCCTTTAACATTTTGAACGCCAGTAAATTTCAAAACCACGGTATCTTTAGGATAAAATTAAAAATCACCACAATTACACTTTTTTTTTTACAGCCAGAAGCTGTAAAAACAGAAAGAGTTGTTATATTTTTCACTGTCTAATGGTTCTTGAATGTATTGTGCGTGACAAGCGGTTTCATCAAAAAAGTCAAATCTAAACTTAGAGCCATGATATTTCATCAAAGACACTTTACTCCGCACATTCAAATTTTGCCAAAAATTAAGTGTTTGCTTCAACTAGACCGTGTAATTAACAAGAATTCAGCATTTTTTGGCACAACCGAGAAGCCATTAGTGACTCAGTTATTTCCAGTACTGGTAATGCCAGCGAGCACTTGGAAAACAGTTGTACATGTCGATTTGAAATTTCTCAATTTTTGTTAAAAAAAAAACTATCACAGAAACTCAACTTGTTTTTTATGATTTATGGCATTTTAACTTTTTTAAGTTCTCTCGACTTGTAGCATGGTTGTGCATTTTCCAAAGAGGTACAGGACTTTACATTGCAGTGAAAAATAACCCCACTGCAAGTAAAAATGTGACATTCTCAGAAACTGCTCTTGGTTCAGAGAGTTAATCTCATAATAATAATAATAATCATAATTTATTATAATAATCTCCCTTTGCCATTGCAAACTGGCAGAACCTAGCACCTAAATCCAAACTATACCTCACCACTGTTCACTGATCTCATATCTAGAGTATGTAGTATTTGCATGCTGTCTCATCATTACCTTCTGGTTGTAAATGTTGTACCCTACCATTGCTTTGTATGGCTTACTTTCCCAGACCCTCTTTCTGTGTCTGCAAACTCAACACATACTGGTATACCATTAAACCGTTCATCACAGCAAACTTTTAACTTCCAATCATTTCTGCAACCAGATACACACAGAGAGAAACACATAGGCACAGGCTGGACTGGATATCCTCCCTGGGACTTCTAGCAGCAGTGTTTGATTTGTTGCGATGGTGACAAATACACAGGAAAAGAGCCCAGAAGAGAAATGAGATTTTGGTGGGGAATGTTTAATCTCCTTCACATGTGCTGCCAGATGACACTGCACAAAGACAGACAAACATGCACACACGTAGAGCTCATGCTCAGAATTGCTTGTGAACAGGAAGCGAAAGGGCAACCTCTCCAAAACATGTAGTGATTGAACATGGGATGATTTATTACCCAAATGCCCTTGCTTGGGTTAAAAGAAAAAGGTGACTTCATGTAACTGGATAGAGAGAATGTGACGGCTCAAAGTCATGATATGCTAGCTGGAATTTGACTGACATTTCCTAAGCCTCTTCAGAACATACAAACAAAGCAACCCCACAGCAATGTCAACCCACACACAAAGGCAGACATGCAAACATGGGGACACACATAAACACAATGACACAAAAGTTCTGAGTGATAAGGAGGATGAAGGACTGGCTAAAGAATGTTCTTGCTTGACATCTGAAGAGATTACACAGAGAGGAGGAGAGAAACAGAGACAGAGCGACCAGGAATGAGTCTGAACAACCAGGATGTACTTTAAGAGAGAAGATCAATGAGCCTCATTAGTTTGTCTGCCCAAAAACTGCTCTTATTATTGGATCGTGGCTATAGTGGACCATAACTATGCGCTTTTCTTTAACTAGTGTAGGTAACTGCAAATTTGGCTATTAATTTAGGGTACTATACATATTTATTAGACAGCTACAGTTGCTAATTTGAATCAAAAGATATAATTATTTTACAAAATAAGAAGATTGATTTACCCACCAGGATTAAAAATAGTTAGAATTGTTTCGTCATTGACCAGCTTTAACATTAAAATACTGCCAAGGTGTTAATGCGTTATCAGTAATATTCCAGTAAAATAATAATAATAATAAAGTGACACTTTAAAGGTCCCATATTGTTTCAGTTTTCAGGAAAGTAATGAAAGTGCATCCTCTCAGAATATGTCTTTAAATTATTCAGCTCAGCTTGTAGATGTGGTCATGATCATCATGACTGTATAACCCCTGGTTCCTTTACTGTTCCAAAAGGATTATATGTAGATTTAAATGCAGCTAACCTGCAGTTATCCACGCCACCTTCAGGAAGAAGACTCTCTCTGCATCTATGAATAACAGCATGGAGAAAAACAGTTGACCGTGCAGCAGAGACAGACGAGTGTGAGACCAGGATTTTCTATCACTTCTGGCTTTCTCTATAAGTGATGATTTTACATGGAAATATTGCTAAATTCACAATATTTCCATGTAAAATTACATGTTGTTGTTTTCAGTTTCTGTATATTTGTTTGTTTGACAATGTTGTGGTCATAAAATCAGTTTCATTGCAGTGTAGATCCACAGTTTGGAAAGAGCTCTGAAGTGAAGTGATTGCTGGTTAACATGTCGTTCTAATGGGCTTTGTTTGAGTCAGTTTGTATAATTATTCTGCTGTCTGACAACAGAAAAAGAAAAATATGTATTTGAGAAAGACTTTTTTGGATATTTGGCTGTATTCAAATACATTAAATGTGAGCACAGAGAGCAGGAGAGAAGCAAACAGATGTAAACACTGGCCAACCTTACAATGTCCGCAGAGCTCTGACCTGTGGGCTATGATCAAAGCTAATGGTGGCATTAGCCACATTAGATGCAAAACTTGCTAACACTAATAATTTTGCTGTTGTTGTGGGATCATTCCATCAATAATACATTTTCCTAAGTACCTCAGATGATGGGAGTGCATGAAAATCTTGTGTTCACTCTTGCAGCAAACAGCAAAGCATTTAGTATGCTTTGCTTGTGGTTGAGACATCTTAGAATTAGCAGAAGCAGTTGTAGAACAGAAAAAAAGTGGACTGTGAGGCAGCTGTTTATTCTGAATGGCTCAGTTGGAGATAGATAATGACTGGTTCCTGAACCATCCATAAGGTCCCATATGGATTTTCACCATATGGGACCTTTAAAATGCTGCTAAGGTCTTGATGCATTTTTAGAAATATTTAAGTAACAAAATAATATATTGATAATTTTAAAGGTCTCCAAACTACCAAATTACCTTGATGGAGTGATTCTATGTAATGCTATCATTTTTTGCTGATACCGCTTGTATTGTTGTATTCCTACATTTTACATACAATATATCAATATGTCAACCAGAGGAAAAAAATAATTTACTTTGGTGGTCCTTATCTTTCTTTACTCTCCAAACCTTGTCCTGGTAGCTAATCAGTTTTGATGCACACCTTCAAACCTGCAATATACACAGTTCAAATCTGGCAGTGGATCTTGAGACATATCAAGAAAAAGATCAAGAAAAACACACAGTCAAGTGGTAAATGTACCATGCATTGGTCTGCCACCAACCTTCTGAAACATTACACAGACACACTGGCAATCTCGTCCTGCCAAGTGTCCATCTTTTGTTGCATCTCTGGGGAGATGGATATCGAGCTCTGAATAATCCCAGCAGGTCCTGTTACATAGACAGATAAAACCCGTTTTCTGACACCTCCCTGGTGTATCTGTGGGTATGTGTGTTTGTGTTTGTGGGTTGACATGGCTGCATGGCCCTATACGCTCTAATATCTGTCACATATTCACATCCCTCTGTGCATTTATGCATACATATGTTTCTACTTTTATTATTCATGTTGTGGGGCCATAAATGTGTGGCCTTCACACAATATGTCATTCAACTCATGTTGTGGGGACAGAAAGCAGGTCCTCATAATATAAATCAGTACATATTTTTAAGGAAGAAGACTTATTTTAAGGTAAGTTATGGTTAAGTTGAGCTTATAATTGAAGTATGGTTAAGAAGTGGTTATGGTTTGGATCATAATAAGTTTTCAGGGAATGAATCTAAGTCAACGCAATGTCCTCTGACGTGACAAAAACCCTACTCTGTGTGTGCGTGCATGTGCGTGTGTGTGTGTGTGCTCATTTATCCCCTTGGTTGTCTATAGCAGAGCCCCTATCTGAATCTTCATGCTGGTGAATAAGCTTATTAAAGTCATTGGTCCTAGCAGTCGAGCTCATCAAAGACTACCAATTACCATCCACAATACAAAGCCTCTGCTGCTGTAAATGGACGTGTAGTTCTGCTTCATATCCTTTCAACCAGGGATTGCTAGACTGTGGAGCTGTGCACTGATGAGCCTAACAGGGCTTTGATTAACCTGACCGGGCTTCAGTAATGAAAGAAACTAAGTAATAGCTGAAACCTGAGTCCATGTAATTATTAAGATAAATACTACATGAGTGATGTCAGTTAGAATTCAGTATTGATAGCGTCAATAGTGTGCTTTTGATAGATGCCTGTACATGTATGTGTGCACAGTAATGAAGCAAACACCCGGGCAGTACAATACCTCAAGGTCTCTCTTCCTCTCTAGCGCTCTTTCTCTCCGTCTCTTGCTCACTTCTTGCTGCAGAGCTTTCACCAGGTCGCTATGGTAACTTAGGTTTCCTGCCAAGATCACTTCCATTGCACCAGATCTGACATTCCTCCCTACTCCATTTCCTCCTTTTTCTCTCCTGTCCGTCACTCTGTCTTCCTCTCCTGTTCTCACCTCTCAGTGACTTCATTGGTTGTCAAAGAGCGAGAAGCGTATCAGTAATGCACCTTAAACTCCAGATGACATCAGCCAAGCTCAGGTAGCCCTTAATATTCATTTTCTTATCTGTTTACCCGTTTCACAAAGTGGGGTTGCTGCTTGTTTTTTGTGCTGATTGGTAGTGTTTTACGTAGCGATTTTTATAGTATATGGTTTCTTAGCAAAATATAGACGCATTCTCTCAGTTGCAATTTCTGTAGCATCTTACACCTTATAAAATACATATAGATGGGTGATGACTGAAGGCAGCAGTGATGGAACACCATTCTTTCAATAGATACCTCCTTGTTTAGTGTTTTGATTATGGTATAGAAAAACTGTAAAATCATAAAAATATTAAAATCTTCCAAAAATAAAATTAATTAAAAATACAAAAATATTTCTAGTGTTTTTAAGTGTTTTTCTTACTTTACATGAGTGTGCATTTTTTGTTTCATATACAAAAACAATCAAATTACCTATAATATAACGTAATAATAATTCTACGTTAGATTGATAGATATAGTTGTGAAAAGCTCTGTAATTATACATAAAGATATCTCTCTCATTAACAAACAAATCCATGCAAAATGACAGAACCAGTACTTCTTTGTCTATTAACTGTCACTACCTGTATCTAATTCTAGAAATACATTTATAGTATTGAATTTAAATTAACAGTTTCATCTATTAAATATGAAGGAAATATTTTTGAAATTGCAATAAATTTGTGAATGTATTTTTCTTACATTAAAAAGACATGAACATTCTATAGGTTATTCAAAGTTACAGGTTTAATGTTATTTTACATCAGACATGTAAGTTCTGTCTGTTTTTGTAATTTTATTTAAATTTTTAGTATTTGAAAAACCAAAAGTTCTGTAAAATTAAAAGGAAAAAATCTGTTAAATTACCTTATTTTGGTTGTTTTTTATAGTACAGAACAGCTTAGATTTTTTTTTTTTAAGTAGCCTTCCTTCTAAGTGGACAAATCAGTGCAGCAGAACCTTGCATCAACTCACTGTAAGGGTCAAATGTTCAGGTTTTAATTTGTCACCCATCTGTATATACTGTATCTCATTATTGAGTAACTACAAATGAACTTCCACAAAAGAAAGGCTTCTACATACAGGATTATACCACAAATATACAGATTTCACTCTCTCAACTCATACATTCCCACAGAATACAGGGAGTGGATGTGTGTGTCCTTTTAGGAGTTTAATTACGTGTGTTAATAGGTGTAATTGTGTCAGATGTTTGGGGATTACAGCTCTAATCAAAGTGTGATTATTAAGGCGTTTCTCCTCATTGGTTTTCTAGGATGAAGGCTTCTCGAGGGTCTCCACTCCAACGGGGAAATGTTTTATACAGAATATACATACATAACCTTCCTCAAAATAGCTATTATTCCAATTTTTCATGACTGTAGTCAAGGAAGAAAATGGCATGAGGCAATAGAAGAAATACAAGAAACTATGCATCAAAAACAAAACACTAATTGAATTATAATGACTTTTACTCGCACCGTTTTAGTAGAGGACCTCAATCCTCACCACAGTTTACATATTTACATATATCCTTGGGATTAAAGCCTCCAAGGATCTCTGTAACTCTCACAAATCACATCACCAAGTATAATGAGTCCTATCTGAGTGTGGAACTTCAGAAAGTTTGAACAGCAGTAAGTTTTCAGTGGCCATTGTGCTCTGACCTTAATGTCCAGCGCTGTCACTTAGCAACAAATACTGCGCAGGACATTCAGAGGACAGAATCAGACTGAGAGACACACTTAATAAAAGACACAGCAAGGACTGACCTACACACGCAACAAAACTTTTCAAGGAACATCTGTTATGAAAGCAAACCACATACTAAGGTCACTAGGAAGACAGGCTGACTGAATGCACAGAGGATCCTATTGATATACATTCATTTTCAAAGCCCCAGTCCCTACAGCAGACACTTTGCCTGCATGTGTCACATATACCCACACAGACATGCTGGCCTGAATTCTGATTCGTAACCTTTACCCCATGGGAAACCATTTTGCTAATGAGGTCTGGAAAACCACCCTTACATGCAATCACTTTTCTCGGTTTCTGTTGTCTGTTGTGACTTCACAAGGACGAGCCCTCTGTTTTACCCTCTTCTCCTTTCATTTCTCCTTTTTACTGTCTCTATTCTCTACCTCACACTGAAAGAAAAACGTCGCTGAATTTGCGTAAAAAAATTACCGACAGCGGTTGCGCGAAATTATATTGTGTCTTGGTTTAAACACATATTCAACCAATATCCCCATGATTAATATATGCTATTTGAGCATTATTATGTCACGTTAAAATCTTTAAATCAAATCATGTTTCTTTTACGTACTTTACCCATGATATACATGCAAGAAACATTTGTATTAGATATACGTATTTATGTCATCTTGTTGGTGTTTAATTTTTTCATATCTACAATACATGATCAAATTTTATATTCTATATATGATACAGTTCTACTGATGCGACCCAAAATTAAATTACTTTCGCTAAAGCTATATTTGTGTTGACCTACAATGCAATAAAAACACAGTACTCAATCATCAAATATAACAGGCTGATTTAATATTTTTTCTTAGAGCAAACAATTGTGAACATAAAAACAACAAAACCTGTTTTAACTGTGAATAATTTCATCTCAAACCGGTCTCAAACAATACATCTAATCTGTAGAAATGTACTCCATCCACATTCAACTTAAAGTGCACTATGCATAATTGAGGCTTAAAAACATTATTTTGGTTACTTCAGATAACATGGTTAAAACTCAAAAAAAAAATCGATCTTGCATCTCTTTTAAGACATTATGAACTTCAATCAAGTGTTCAGTGAATGTTTACCTAGTGTCCACAACTGTTAGGTAGGATTAGGATTACACTCAAATTGAAGTAACTAATGGAATGACTTTTGGCCACAAGAAATAAACAAGGTCACATATATGACCAAAGAGAGTCTGACCATTAATACTGACTTTTTTTTTAAACGCATTTAAGTTAAACACTTCAACAATAATTAAATGAACCTATCAATAACTTTTTTTAAACACTGCTGGACAACATGCGGCCCAAAGGCCAGTGCAAAATGGAAACATCGAACATCTCAAACCACTATTCAAGTAGCCTATTTTTCAGGACCTGAGCTTTTTTGGAGAGCCTGCTTCCATCAAGCTCCATCATCACTTTTTGCACCACTTCAAAGAAGTACCTCTGTTGAGGAGGATAGTCCATGTTTAGGGCATACAGGAGTCCAAAGAGGAGGGTAATGGCCAGCGGAACATTGTCCAGTTCTTGGACAACTATTTGGCCTTCCAGGATGATTCCGATGTCATCTGGTTGGGACTGAGCCTCATGTTGTTTTGCAGTGAAGATTCCCACAGTAGTGTCTTCTGCATAGTCCTCAAAGGCCACTTCACTGTTTCCCTACAATGAGATAAAAAGTCAATACACTATAACGGGTACGGGTACACTTCTTGACCCCACATATGAAGTTGGAGTGACACATAGTGTGGTACTGAGTAACAGCTGGAAAAAGTGTGACAAACAGGTTGTGTTAATAAATCTCTAAAAAACATTCACAAGTTTATGGAATTCAAAGAGAGGTAGAACAAAAATATGCACAACTAACTGGCTCTCTAATATTTTATTGTTTATACCACAGTGTGACGTTTCCAACCTTTATTGTTCAATAAATGACAGATTTAAAAAAATATGTTTTTGGGGCTCAATATTTATCTTTTGTACATTGGAATTTGTTATTTTTTGTAATACTTTAGCATTTCTATTTGCATTTTTATTCAAGTAGATGCCGTTTCATTGTGCTTCATGTTTATAGCAACTTGGGTCATTAAATATACAGTTCAGTAAATTTAGAAAAAGGCTTATTGTAGTTTTTATGCCTGAGGGTTACAGTTTCAGTGGTTAAAATGGTCTTCAATATTGTTCATTGCAACATTTTTCTGCCTTGGTACATCAAACTTAAACATTTTTTATCTTGACTGAGGCCTAGTTCCAAATATTGATTTTACTATTAATAGTTGAAACCTTGGTTGATTCACAATCACAAAAATATTTTGCATGATGTAAATTCAAAGCCTGTTTTTTCGAAATGCATTTTCTCACACATGAGGCACAATGTACTCTCTAATGGAACAAAACATGAAAACTCCATCTACATCCATGGAATATGGGCGATTCATACCCACTCAAAAAACACCAAATTGCAGTTCATGTTTAACCGGAAGCAGCAGTATACACACTGCTTTAGACCACAAAACTGCTAATAACAAAAATATACAGTAAAATGGCAAAAATGGACAGGGAAGAGTAGACAATACAATTAAAATGTCATATGCATAGTTTCAGCAAAAAGTTCCTTTAGTGTTTAAAGTAGAAACTAGGGCTGCACGATATTGGAAATATGTGCAATATGCGATATGGGTGTCAAGAACTGCGATATCGATATATATTGCAATATTGGTCTTTCATCCAAAGAAATCCAAAATTATTAAGCTCCGCTTTCACAGACCCCAGCATGCCTTGTACATCTGCAGAATGGAGACTTGGGAAAATTGTTCTGTGATGGCACTTGGTATCTGTGGTCGAATTCTTTCAGCAGATCCAAAAAACCTTCTTTGCACACGACATTAACAGAGAGTGTGCAGTGTTTCCACTACGATGTTTTTCAGCAGCAACAGGCTGTCTGGTAGCCGTGGCAACGTAACAAATGACACTTAGCTTAATGCTATCAATAGTTCACTCACGTTAGCGACATTGAGTTGGCACTGGGCCCAATTAACTGAAGCTACCAATATGTTACATAACGTTAGCTGGACATCAATATTTTGCGAATATCTATTTAACTTGTAAAATTTATTATGAGTTATTTTATGCTAATAACTTTTCTCTCTGACCTGCTGCCTGGGTGCTGGACGTGACGTTCTCGCGAGTAATTAACGTCATATTAACCCGACGTATCAAAGAGTGCATACTAAGCAACATAATTATCTGTAGTTTACCTTAGTGCTCGCGAGCCTGACACAGTGCAGCACTCTGCTGTGAAGGTGGAGACATGCGGTGGTGTATTTGGGGGGTTTAAAGTTGTGCTTAATTGGTCACAAGAAAACATCTATGCATGCAAAAAGCATGATTTATACATCTAAGTAATTATAAAATTATCGCGCAACTTTGCGATATGGATATCGCACTTACCATTATCGCAATAATCATTATCGTGCAGCCCTAGCAGAAACCTATAGAAACCAAATTTTCCAGTCTTGTACTTTAATATTTTTAAGTTGTGTTTTTAAAAAAAAAATTGACTGCTAATTCTAAAATCCAATTTATTGCGCTTTTACCCCCCCAAAAATTAGGTGAAATTATATTTTTCTGTAATAATTAGTTCATTCAAAGACTAAATAATAATATCAAAAATCTCCATCAGGGATTTCCATTTCTATATGTCAGCAATTTACATTAAATGTTTCGAACTGATCTTCACCTGCAGTGTCTCACTGAAAGTAGGTAAGAATGAGTTTGAGTCCTCAATATGCAACTTTAGGTAGTTGAGCTGTGATCGTACTGCCGTTTTAATCATTAAGAGGGCATGGTTCTACATATACTACCTTCAACACTTTTACATTATATGCAAACATTGTTATACTCACCACAAGCACTTTAATCAAGTTGTCAGGGTCTTCATTCAAGTAGACGCATAACGCCTTCAAAATGCACTCCCTCCCAGCATTGACATCTTCATCCCTGGATCCCTGTATGCAGAACAGATCTCAGTACGATTCCCAAATTATACAGTTCAATGGACAAAAACACATGCTATCTACTATCTACTTTTATACTTTTTAATCTAGCCTAGCTACACATTCAGTACTTAACTAGACGGGGCTCTAGACTAACTCTTTCGACAGTAGCACTAGTGCGACGAGAGTTCACAGTTACACGTCCCACCTGGTCACCGTAAAAACGCCTCTCCAGCTGAACATTTGCTTATCGATGGACGCCACATTTACCGACGTTCCCTAAACGCCTCACAGCAGCGTGAGCAAAAACTACGCTGAAAAGAGTGAAAGGAGGTGTTCTTCCGTCAGATCTGTCCAAGATGAAACAGAATGATTTTATCTACATGCACTATTTTATATGAGCGGAAAACAGCGCACCCAATTGAGCGAAGCGCATTTTAAAATGTGAAGACCATAGTCCACCGTTTTCATATAATCTTCAAAGCTAAAATCACGATTGTGGTTATTCATTCATTAATTTTGCACCCCTACTACTGCGTTAGCCGTTGTAATAGACTAGCTCACCGGCTCAGATCGTCCTGTCTGCACTCTGATCACCAGAGCACGAGTTGGTGCAGCTCTGAGAAACGCACATCAGCTCAGTAGCTCGTTTTACGCTTAAGGCGGAAACAGACTGATAGAGCCACGGGGAAAACACGTATACTTTGCACCACTATGGCTCACACAGTAACCGTTTGTGCTGATTAAAGCGACAACAAAACAGCTTAATGATGATCGTTCACTCGCACAAAAGTGACCACATGAAATTTTAATCTCAATAAAAGCTGGATGCGACTATTTTGGTCGCCGTCTGGAGCCATGCTAGATATTGTGCAAACGTTAATAATGTCGCTATTTTACGATGATGTAAGGAGTGGTTGAATTTGGCCCGTATATGCCGGTGATAAGAGATGATATTAAAACTAAAGCAGTGAGCTCTCCCATTTCGATGTGTGTTTCTTCTGGTCAGACTCAGACCTTCAAGCATGCTTGCTAATGTCATCATGCTAACGTGCAATGAAGCAAATACTTAAATTATAAAGCCTTACTCCACAGACAAACAGCATAGCATTGGTGCAAGTAGAGTACAGGACAAGAAAGAAGCAGCTGCTGAAATAAAACATATTTAGTTTAGCCAACCACTCCAGGGGTTCCTCTCATCATTACCGAGCAAACAAGCTACTGCACAAACTAACATCCAAGGCCACATGTCCTGTTGAAGTTTGTCAAACTTACAAGCTATAGGTAATAACAACGCCTGCTTTCAAAGTCACATTGTAATTATGAAGGGTTTCAACATGTTTTTACCTTCAAGAAAAAGCCCGAAGTCTGGACAGAGCTGCGGACATCTGAGAGCCTCCAAGCGAAGTCAAAATGGCTGCCGCAGCTCCTCCATAAAAGTCTTTTCCCGGTCAAAATAGCAGGAGGTCAAAGGGCAGTGGGCGGAGCTTCACCACCAAACATAACTATTTCATTCATTTCCATCATGGCCTATACATGCAGATTTCACATTGACACAGTTCATACCAGTGCTTTTAGATAAAGTCATGTTTTGAGAAGAAGTGTTATTATAATATAATATGGTAGCATGATTTATATATACAAAATGAACAACCCCACATCCCCCGTTTTTTCAGTGCAGCTTTCCTTTTTCTTTTTCCTCTCCGTCATACGCTCACAAAGAATTTCACTAAACTGTGGTGCTAAGCACTAATTACTCCCCTTATCAGCCTCCCTAGTTCGGTGGTGCTGCGCCACTGAGAGTCAGGAGTCGAGAACGCAGTGATCTGCTGCCTCTAAAGGGATTGTCTGGACCTCTGCCTGGCTATGAGATGAGAGGCTATGAGACCTCTGTCTGCCTACGTCTGTCCAGTGGCCACTTCTGGCAGAGCAGAGACAGACAACTAGGGCATGACTTGTGCCCAGATCTGATAAAGAGAAACACATCGGAGAGATGTGACACAGACAGTTTAATCAGGATGGTAGGAGTGGGTTTGCCTTGCTCAAATATAGATTTCAGGATCTAGAGGTATGCTTGTTATCAGTCTCCAAGTGTGATTCAGAATTCAGTGAATCCAGTCTGCATGTAGCTCAAATTATAAAACATAAAAACAGACTGAAAGGAATTAAAATAGATCTATATTTAGAAGAATCCCATAACTACATCATATTTACGAGACAAGGCTAAACATCACTGAGTCATACATGCACACATAGACACACACACATACACACACAGGTTTTTCTTTCTTTCTTTTTTGCAGCCCCCATCCCAAAAAGAAAAATCCGACTAGAAGGCCAGAAAAGCGGTAATGAGTTTTCCCGTTTTTTTCCCTCCTTTTTTGTTTTGTTTTTGGCCAACAGCTGAATCGTGATCAGAGTAAGTGTGCTACCGAGGCACCGAGTGGAGGAAAGGAAACTGCGCAGATGAGACACATTTTTTCTCTAACCTTTTTTTTTGCAGAGGGCAGGACTTCAAAGACAAACCCTCAGAACTCAGCTTCAACACTGTTAATTAACTAAGGTCATTTTTATAAGAACAAAACCCAATAATTCAATCAGCAAGAGACCGCAATCATCACACTCTTATTACTATAGTCATTTTCCTCCATTTGTAATGGCTAAGCGTTGTTAATATTGTTGGTATTGAAAGTGTAGCAACCGTATTGTTTTATATGCTCCCCTGCGGTTTTCTGTAATTGCATTCATTTCATTTGGTGTTTGTTCGCATGCGCATTCGTACGCGACTTCTGTCTGTCTGTCTGTCTACCTGCTCTCCTGTTTATTTCTATGAGCACCTGGTTGTCTGTCCTCTCCATCCAGCTGATCCAATGCCCCTCTCTGTGCTACAAACCTAGAAGCCACAACACTCTATATCCCACTTCTGTGATTAAAAACCTCAGGAACAGAAGCTGTGAGATTCAGAGATACCTTGTTCAAAATCTCTGCAGCATGTAAATTGCAGCCCCTCAATCAGTGTCCAACTGTGCCTTTTTCCATGTCTGAGCTCAACCACACTGAGACCAGTGAGTTTCTTTTGCGTGTAAACAGCAGGTTATGGCTGCGACAGAGCCCTCTATCAGCTCCATGATACCTCAGGCTGCTGTTCCAGCTCTCACTGATTATAATGGAGCTACTAAATTGAGTTAACCACAGCTGAGTGCCAGGGGCTGCTAATAAGAGCGCGATAGATTGATGAAAAAGTTAACCATCGAAAAACAACAGTTTAGATATTATAGCCTCAGTCCTGTGAATAAAGTCTTGTTGAAGTTTCAGTGTAGCTCATGGTGCAGTAGGTCACTAAGTTGTGAAATTGCAAAGGAAACTCTTTCACCTACAGGTCAGTAATTTAAACACAATTGGTTTAAAGAAAGATTAATCCCACTCATCGAGGCAGTTCATCATTGTCTCAGCATGAAAATCGACACTAAATTAAAGCTGCAGAGTTGAAGATGTTCATTTCCAGGTCTGAACTGAAGAAGCTTAGTTGCATGGATAATTTCATTTCGACCAGACAAACTAGTCAGGGACTAACCACTCTTCCCCATTCTTCTACTTTACAGAAGAAGAAGAAGAAGAAGAAGAAGAAGAAGAAGAAGAAGAAGAAGAAGAAGAAGAAGAAGAAGAAGAAGAAGAAGAAGAAGAAGAAGAAGAAGGGTCAGACCAACAACTGCTCACAGCATGCCACTCACAGATCAGAATTCTCAAACCTTGAGAAGGACAATTGTGTTGTGCCTGCACAATATGTTGCACAGATAATTCACTAAGCAAACTGCTGGAGCACAAAGGTATGTAAAATGCTGCTACATACTGCAGAGGGGTGATAGAGCACCCGTCTTTTTGCCTAGCCCAAGGTTCAACTTATGCTGTGCCAGTGTCATGGCAGGGAGTGCTAGCACCTGCATGAAATGAAGCCAAGGTTGTGCTTTTTCACTTTGAGTCTGCCAGCACAGGCTCACTATGGCCACTAGATTGAGGTGCTTTCACTGTTTATGCAGCCTGTAGGTTTGGTGGCTCCACATGGGGTCAGCAGGTAGATCTTTGAAGGTAGTTATGGGGCTCTGTTGCCTGTGTGAAGTCATGCCATGGCCCCAATTCATAGATTTACACCAATCAGTCACAACATTATGACCACTGACAGGTGAAGTGAATAACACTGATCTTATTGGCACTATGTGGTGTTCTAATAGAAAAACCTTGAAATTTGCCATCCATGTTGATGAGACTTAGACACCCAAATAAACACTGTCCCACAACAAGCACACTCCCTCATGCAAATGGAAAATCCCACATGTCACTGGTCTACCCCCTGCAGGAAAATGCACCCCACCACATGGAAAAAACATCAAACAATCAGGAGCATCTTGAAGAATATGACCATCGCCCAACATGTTGATCTGACCTCCAAACTTCCTACACCCCATTATGATCAAGCATCAACAGGATGCAGTGGAACAAGTTTGATTGACAGAGGTCCCACTGTACAAGCCAGAATACCCAAAGGACCCACTGTCAATGTCCTGGTTCCAGACCCAATGGACACCCTGAGTGGTCCTCTTGTCCATGCCCAATGGTTCAGAGCATTTTTGCGCACATAAGGGGACAACACAATATTAGACAGGTGGTCATAATGTTGTGACTGATCAATGTTTATGCTGCTTACATCCTTTAGATCCTGTGTGCTTATAGAACTCATGTCGTGGCATACCTTGCGTCTTTCAGGTTCTTATGAGCCTTAACGGAAGAAACAGTAATTTGCTTGTATACCACAACCCAGCTCTACCCATGTCATGCACATGTGCACAAATATCTACTCGACCACATAACAGCAGGATTTATACAAGAGTGCTTTGATTGAGAACATCGTATTCAATTACAGTTTGAGAGTCTGCCATGTCAACAAGAGTGCCACGACTACCTTGAGTTCCTGGAAAACAGATGTTTAATCATAATGCATATTCTAGTGTGAAGAGTGAAAGGTAATGCTGGAGGTTGTTGCAAGAGAATTACATCAAAAACTAATCCATGACTTTATTAAGCCTCATGTTCTATTGATTTACATGCACAATTATTAGATTTAAGCAAACTTCTCGTCTACCAAAAGTTGTATCCATTAAGCTCATCTGTGAAATATTGAATGAGTAGTTCTGCTATATTGAACCAGTAGTGCAACTAAAAATACAGAGCATGTCCTCAGGAGATGAAGAAATAGGGTACATGGGGAAAAGACAACACATATTCCATATTTATAAGGTGAAATGTGTGGTTTTGAAGTATTGGCGTTTAAAATCGATCTTCATTGTTCAGCGTACCAAAGTCAAATTCTGCCTTTTCAACCGGATTTCCCATTTTACTGTCATCTACTGCACTTCATTACTGACTGTAATAGGAGGTGGTATTTTATGGACATTTTGGTTTGTAATAGATGTGAAATTGTAGGGCAAGGTGAATTAGAAAGGAGTCTTGAGATTTTTGGCACTGAAACTGAGTCTTTGGTGCTTTCTATCAGACTAGCAGAAAATAATGTAGCAGAAAATAGTGCACATTAGAAAGGGGCTTAAATGACTTTTTTTGTAGAGGACTGGCGCTTTACACTGTAGCCCAGATATAATGTTTAAATAAACAAATTAAATACAGTGTAGATAAATTATTTAGGTTTTAATTGCGTGATATATTCTACAAATGTAGGCATATTTAAATGTTTGAACAACTTTAAATAAAGGCTTAAAATTATCAAGTTTTAGTCCGACAACACTTATTTATCTCAAAGGATCCCAAATATGAATATTACTGCTAATGACACAGAGTCGCAGATGTTTCCTGGATAAATAAACACTACTAAATGTTTATGTTAATCCTTCTTAATATTTCAATTTAATTTCTGGGAAATCATGTTTTTCTTTTGATGTCTTGAAGGCAGTAGTGGGAGAAAGCCTTTCTGACAGATTGCTTGGCTTTAAGAAATCATGTGAAGTTGTTTAAAAAAGCAATAAAGAGTCCACATAAGGAGGAGGTTGTGGTGGATGAAGGAGTCAGACATAAGACCTTTAGCCAGGAGACTGGTTTGTGTCCCATATGAAAGCTTTTAAAAAAAACAAAACTTGACATTTAGGGCACAAACCTCCAATAACATTTCAAGCGCTTCCAGTATTTAAGTGAAATTCACTCAAGTTGTCATTACATACTGCAGCTTTTTTTTTTTGTTCATCTGGGCTTCAGGTGTACTCGAGTGCATTTCTGAAGTAACACTAATGTTAAATCCTGAATCAATCCAGGCAGAAGGAGTGAGAGCGAGAGCAGATGAATAAGTGAAAGAGATGAAGAGGCGAAACGATGGTGAAAATGAGAGGAACAGCGAAGCCGGCGGCAAAGTCAACACTGTCATTACTGTGACGATTACATCAGCAGGAGGGGTGAACCGGGGAGCAGAGACATAAACACCTCAGAACATCGCCAGAAGGCTCCGACATGACCTCCATGAATTAACCACTCAGTACTCACACGACCCTGCAAAACTAACACAGAAGCCAAGAAACATAATTATAATGACCCCTGATAAGAAACAATGGCCTCCAGATACTAATGATTCTGCATTACGTGATTTATTGCCAGATAACTAGAGAGAAGCAATTATCTCAAAATGAGAAGATCAAATTCATCAACTGTGTTTTATGTGTGTTTCCAGTTTGGGAGATTTTATTGACAACTGAGAAAAAACTGCTGCCTTGGCCTTTTAAATACACACAGCAATGCCATGGTAGTAATGTTAGTCCAAATATTTGAAGTGCAGGAAGAGTACACCCACTGCACAGTACTGCATGTGCAAGAGATTGTATTATCATCAGTGGTTGCTGTCTTTAAACAAGGTTTTGAGGTATGTTTAATTTGCTTGAGTATTTTCTGCCAATTTTCTGCCACTTTATGCTGCACAACAGTAGGTTGCATTTTAGTGAGAGATGTGTCATTATTGTATTTAGCTCACAACTTGAATTAAACATAACTTTGCAGGTTAAGATTCCACATAATAACAAAAGTAGAGTAGAGTAAATAAGAGCACTGACAAAGACAGTAACGTTGATACTTATATTACATTATACATACATGCTATTTGCATATCTGTACTTTTATTTGTAAGGAATAAAATGCAGAACTGGTATGAAGTATGTTTACTAATGTTTTCTTCTGTTGGATCTGCATGCTTCTTCAACCACTAATTATGGTTTTAACGACACCCTATAAATAATGTACGCTATAAAAACAGAAATAACAACAATATACAGGCAGCTTGGAAGCCAAAGAAAAGCATAATGTAGTTGAAAACAGGCATCTCCTAAAGATGCGGTAATTTTCCATAAGTAAGATATATTTTCTAGCCTTAATTTAACTGAGACCAAGTGTGTTTTGTTTTTTTAATGTCAAGAAGTATATAATAATAATAATAATAACGATGACAATGATTATAATAATATGAATAATAGATATATAATGACAGAGTTAGATAAATAGACAGATAGATGCCGTTATTTTGCAAGATACCTTTCATTAAACAATCAAATCAAAATCAACCAAAAACATAATACTAAATTTAAATGCTACTTAATATAAATTAAATAAAAAGGAAAGATATGTCAAATCATTATAAATTTGTAAATGGTTTTTAACTGTCTTTTTTTTTGCCTAATTTTTTTTCATTTAATTGAAAAAATGGAAATTTCATGTTTTTTTTTACACTCACAGGTGTTTAATGTTATTTTACATTAGACGTGTAAATTCACGGTGTATTTCTGTGATTTTTGTTGATTATTTTGTGTGCTAAATATACAGAAACAAAATCTGCAAAATAAAAAATTAAAAATCTGTAAAATTATATATTTTTTACAATGTATACAAAGACACTATTTCATGTTGTGCTGCTATTTTAATAACTTAAAACATGTTTGAAAGTGACTTGTGCTCCATCCACATCTCTTTCTACCAAAACAATAAGATTCAACCAGTGCACACTTCCAGTTTGTTTTCAGATGTAATACCGAAGCAGCATGACAAGCTGGACAACTCTGGATGTCCTAATATCTCGGCTTCTTGTTGCTCGGGTGATTTCAGGGTGACCGCAGAGTTGATACTGTCACACGTACACACAAATAGCATTCAGCCTCCTGCAGTGGTCGACCATAGGTTCACTGACCTCAGCCTTGGAGTTTTTGCAGTTCTCCACCCCATGTTTGTAAAATCAGCGAACGGAGCGTCACAGTGAGAGGAACAGAGGGCCTGAAAGTGACAGATGAGTGTAACTCTCACCCCATAGTGCTCCTCTCATCCCAGGTGGGGGGTTTTAGAGACAAACCGTCAATCTGTCTTTGCTCCCCCTATAGGCATTTCTCTGTCAGTGAGGGGTGAAGGAGAACCAACCCCCAGCTTCACGTTTGAAACCCCATATCAGAGTGAAGGAGAAATTCTTCTTTGTGAAGTCTATTTGCTTTTTGTTGAGCTGCAGAAATAGTCTGCTAAGAGATATTAAATACAGCTTGTGTTTATTCATGCTACTAAAATCTTCTCCAGGGAGGATGAAGTTTGTCATATTGCTCAGTCATCCAGTATTTCCACATCGTGTCTAAGCTGTTTTCATTTTTTTTGTTTCTTTTTTATTATGTAATTGCTTTAAAACTGAGAGCAATAAGGCTGTGTAAACTACACAAAGTTACAAGGATGCAGATGGAAGTAAAACACAACTCAGATGGTTGTTTGCACATCCTTGAATAACAGCTTTAAAACTGGCAGCAGCTTCAGGAGCAATCTCATGCGGTACACCTTGTGACCTCTGATGTCTGCTTTGTATGAGTGTGTGTGCACATGTATATCTGTCTATCTGTATCACGCACTGGGGCATGGTAATTTCCTTAATCATGGGAGAATTCTCAGAGGAAGACACTGTAATATAGCCAATTACTCTGGCTTCCACCATTAATGATGGCAGATATTAGTTTGGGAGGCAGTGAAAGTTGGAAAGACAGAGCCACAGAGCAGTGAAAGTGGTGCACACAATGTTCCTTTCATTCATTTTTAGTTTTAAAAGAATAATTATTTTGGAAATGTGCTTGCTGCTCTTTCTTGCTGGGAGTTCGATGAGAAGATTACATCGCTCTCATGTTTGTACTGTAAATATGAGGGCAGACAGAAGATGGTTAGCTTGGCCTAAAGGCTGGAAACAGGTTTCTAGGCAACCGACAGAGACTACAAGAAGTCTCTGCTTCATGCAGACCAAGAAATCACGTTAACTTCACAATTTGTCATTTTTAACTTCATATGGATTAAACAAAGGATGTTAATTAGAGAGGTTTAGAAGTTTTATAGAAGGATGTTCTCATAAACCAGCTTTCCCCCCTCATAGCTAACTGTCTCCTGGCTGTAGCTTCATATTTAGTGCACACCCCAGGGTGGCATTGATCTTCTCATCTAACCCTCATCAAGAAAGCAAATAAGGGGATTTCCCAAAATGTCAAATCCTCCCCTGAAGACATATAGCAGATTAATGTCCAGAAAACATGCTTAAATCCCTGCTCTTGCATGACACTCAAGGAACCTAAGGTTATCCAGTGTTTAAGGAGAAACATCCACACCAGGGAATTTCCTAAACTATTATCATAGACCCTGTTAATTTCAAATATGTGTTCAGCTGCAGGGCGCTTTCTGTGTGCTGCTGCCTCCAAGCATTCAATGTAACATCTTGTTGGTCTGCTGTGAGATTTAACAAGCTGTCTGCAGGCTTGCTAGTGACCACAGAGATAGAGAGTCATTAGTGCTCCTCTGTGTGCATCTCCTCAGTTCTTCAGGGAGAATGTCATTAGCATTTCTCCCTATGTCTGACAGGGAGTCAAAAGAGCATCTGCCTCTGTTCTGCCGGTATCACATCCTCTATCACTCATTCCTCAAGGCCCTCAATATTACTGTGCCATTCGTTGACCTGACTGCCATTCATTAGGCTTATCACAAACCTGGAGGCTCTCTGCCTTATTCCAGCGGCGGAACATGCAGGTCAAAGAAATTTCTTTGGTGGTAGAGGAGTGTAATACTTGCAATATTTGCAGGGCACACAGATGTACAGATCTGAAGGCTTTTGATCACCTTCATGACTACGTTGCCAGCACCATGAGAACCACTTTGCTGAAAACAGAGAGATGGATTCAGGCCTGAAACAACCTGGTCGCTTGTTTCTATGCGGGAGCAGAAACACTCACTGGCAGACATCTGGATCTGTAAGTACAATTATGAAACTGTTAGTTAAAACCTAGCCTGAGGTTTGACACGTTTTTGAAAGTGACACTAATTAAGCTTTCAGCTGATCAAAAATAATAAGTGTAACTTTATATGTTTAAAGTGGCAATTTTGAAGATTTCTGCTTGGTTCCTTTGCAGGCATCAGTGGTAATAGGTGGTAAATGCAGGTGTGTTTCTGAACCTCACTTCCTAGAGATTCAAAGAGTTTCACCTTTGTAATGTTGTCAGTCAGTTAGTAGTGAGGAACTTGGCCATGCCTCCATAGCAATTTGAAGTCAAAAGATCCCCCACCCCCCTTATCCACACTCTCACCCTAAATGGTTGAGACAGATGGCTGCTTTCCCTGAGTCTGGTTCTGTCTGAGGTTTTTCCCCCCTCCCTATGTCGGGGGGGTGGATTGGTTCCTTTCCACTGTCGCTGACTGCTTGCTCATGAGGAATCCAAAGGCAGCTTTGGATTGTTGGGTTTTCTGCTCTCTGATTCAAATCTTTAAGGTCTGTATGTTACCATGTTAAGCCCTGTGAGATGATATATGTCGTGAATTTGTGCTTTGTAAATAAAGTTGAATTGAAAGACATGAAAGCAAAGAGGGAGCAATGTTGTGTGACACAAGGGAAGAACAAAGAGTTAAGGATTAAGTCTGTGGTGTGGAACATGCTGCTGACTATGTGTAGCTTGTGATTTTGTTACAGACACTGAGTTCATCCTGTAAATACAAAAACTTTCACATCATTTCATCAGAGGCTCATGGACTCAGTCAATGTTGTGTTATCTCATTTGGTGAAGACATTTATTTAATTTTTAGAGACTGCACTTTAAAGGTTCTCTGTGCAAAGCTCAGAACTGCTGGACGTCACATCAGCACCAGCATCTAACACCAAAGTAAATGGGCACTGCTGGCGAACCCCCCACCCCCACCCCACACCCCCCCACACACACCTTCACTTTTGTTTACACCTAGAAAGGTTGATTGCACGAGAGTCAGCAAAAATGAATCCAACCACATCTCCAACCAGTTGTTAACTCGAATAACGCTGTCTTCAATTCCTGTCTCTATCTATGTTTTCTATGCCCCTGTCTGTCATGTGTGGAAACACACAAAGACTAGGGTGGAGAAGGAAAAGCAAAGGAGCAGCAGAGACTTTCACATGGAGCTGAAATAGTGGGCGCACATAAGTAACTTGGTTAAATAGCAATAATGAAATTCTTTATTTTTTAATTTGTTGCATTTGTTGTGAACTGCTCAATCTTTGGCTGAGCCTTTGCTTTTCCAATGCGGTGTAGATGGTCATCTTCAGTGTCTTTATAAACACAGGGAGGACCAACAGTTTCAGAAGGGAGGACCCGCATGCACTCACATTCACAATGCATGGATCGGCCAGCTGCCAAGACATAGAGCAGACAACCCTCAGTCAAAAATGCTCTGAACGATTGGACATGGACAAGAGGACCTCTCTGGGTGTCCTATGGGGTCTGGAACTAGGGTGCTGGCAGTGGATCCTTTGGGTACTCTGGCTTGTGCAGTGGGGCCTCTGTCAATCAAACTTGTTCCACTGCATCCTGTTGATGCTTGATCAGAATGGGTTGTAGGAAGTTTGGAGGTCAAATCAACATCTTGGGCCATTGTCATGTTCCTCAACATGTTCCTGATGGTTTGATGTTGTTTCCATGTGGTGGGGTACATTTTCCTGCAGGGGTAGACCAGTGACATTTGGGATTTCCATTTGCATGAGGGAGTGTGCTTGTTCTGGGACAATGTTTATTTGGGTGTCTAAGTCTCATCAACATAGAGCAGAACACCACATAGTAGGAATATGATCAATGTTGTTCACTTCACCTGTCAGTGGTTTTAATGTTGTGGCTGATCGGTGTATGTGGACAAAATCTTGCATATTGCACCTTTAAGAATTCTCTGTCCTCTTTTGACTTAAAATAAACCTCCAATTTGGTTAGGAGCCAGAAAACAGCTGTACACCCTAGAAAACCCAGCCATGGACCGTCTCTTCCAAGCAACGAATGTTTGTTTTTTCTTATGATAGCAGAAACCAAAACCAGCAGCACCTTGTTTGTCTGAAAGTCTTTTGTCTGCCAGTGTACCTGTGGTGACAGCTGCTAGTTTACCAACACAGTTCCCTCACTGGCAAATAACTATACTGAAAATAAACAAAGCAATGAATAGTGATCATATTTCTCTTTCAGACAGAGTCATGCCAGCTGTTTCCCCGTTTGCAGTCTTCATTCTCGCAAAGCTAACTGTGTTCTGGCTGTGACTTCATATTTAACATGCAGGCATCGATCTTATCTCATCTCACTCTCGGCAAGAAAGCAAATAAGCATCATTTACGCGGTTGTGTTCCTTTTTTATCACATATGTATATCATTTCCTTTCTTATTGCTGTCACTGAGAAAGAGATCTGAGCATGTGTGAGCATTATACACACATCTTTAGCTCCTGGAGTTGGAAACTTTTTTAGTCTTGCTCTACTTTCAATGTGACATTCAAGCTCTTAGGATTCTGACAGAAACAGATGCTCAACTAGAATTCAGCTACTTAAATACAACAATGTCAACATCTTCTGCAGCCTAACTGTACGAGGTATGACAGAATAAGACTACATAACAGATGTCTTTACACGATACATAGTTAGTTAAAGCCACAAGTCGAGGATATACACCAATTAATTGCCTTTTTAAGGAAAACAACAGCGTACTGACACAACAGCATATAAGAACATAAACATGCTGTAAAGCAATGCAAGACTGACTCACTCACCAGAAAAAATAGTGTGGAAAGTGGAGCAACATCCTCCCCAGTCACTCTTATCAAGGTGTGCTTCATTCAGCAGCACAGGAATATCAGAATAGAGCTCAGGGAGGCAAAAAAAAATCACAGCTATCCAAGTTGAAGAGAGACACAAACACACCATATGTGCACAGCAGAGCCGCTGATGCGGGAGGGAAGTCCAGTCTGTGTGAGAGTGAGTTGGGGAAGGGTGGAAGAGATAAGCAAATGAGGGGCGGCGAAGAGGCTGGGTGGAGTGGGGTGTGGTGGTGGTTTTTGTGGGGGTGGGGGGTGTCTGTATCTCCTGTGTCTCCAAATGGGTCCCAGCATCACACAAATGTTCCTGGCAGCTCCTTTCATAGTAGCAACAGCCTCACACTCTCACCTGTGACAGTGTCGCCCCCCCCCCCTCAACAGGCTCAGAGTGACTTCTGTTTGTCAGTCCTGTGTTATACTGTAGCTGCACCTGCGGCTCTGTGCCCGTGCGATCGACCTCTGTGCTCCACCCTACACTCAGGCTAATTGAAACAGATGGAGGAGTTGGAGAGGGTGAGGAGGAACCCCTGAGGGCAGCAGTGATGAAAAGAGGATGTCGGGGGCCACGAGGAGAGGACGTGAGAAGGACCCACTCACGTTTACACTGCACCTGAACGAACGAAATTCACCAACGGAGGCTTCTCAGTGAGCAATTCTGATCATTTTCTGCATTTGAAAGTATTTCCAATCAGCTGTGAAAAGCTCAAGTTCTCCATCAACTTGGAAAACATATGGAGGGTAAGTCGTGGAGCTGCCTCGATATTTTTCTTATTGGTTTTCCAACTGACTTAAACAAAATAAATCCTCATTCAGTCCCTCATGCTGCCTCTGTTCTGTGTCCTTGATTTAATAGTGACACTTTGATATTGCAGTTTTCCTCTGGTGCGATTATTATCATTATTATTATTATTATTATTATTATCATTATTATTATTATTACACTCCTTCCTTTATTAAAGTTCCTTGAATATTGCAGGCTTTATGGGCAGGACATTGTTGTTTTGGCATCATCGGGCCTTTACATTTGTCCTGATGTCTGCATTGCTTCAAACCTCTGAATAAGATTACGAGTTTGTTAAACTGTACATGAAAATCAAATGTAAATATTGATTTAAGTTTTGGTCATTATTGAATATCACACAGCGTTTGTCAAAAGGCTTTAAAGCCTGTTGCTATACAACAACAACATCTCTTCAGTCCATTATAATCTTTCGAAGGAAACAAAAAAAAGGGAAATTCACAATAAAAAAATTGACCAAATGGGGAAAAAAATGATTAAAATGCAAAATATATGATTATGATTGACCCACTGCTCATCCAGTCCATTTAAGTTTAATTAATGCATCCAATGCACTACTGAAATCTGCTTATTACAATGTCTCTTAACAGTAATTAGTGTTCAAAATAAATATTAACAATGAAAATCTACTTTTTTGAGTTATCTAAAAACTTAAAGACAAAAATGCAGTCACAACAACTTCATCACTCTTTCATTTGTCTTTTCCTACCTTAAGAGATGGCCCCCAAATAGCAGGAGGAGCTGCAGAGTCCCACCAGCGACTTCAGAAGTACACATGAACAAAAGCACAGAACAGTTCTGTTGTGAAAAAGCAGCAAACTCCAACCATCGCGACGAAAGACACTGTTCGCCTCTGAAATGCTGGAGAGAATGTGATTCCCCCTGCAGCTTTCTAGGCAGACGCCTGGGAAAAATGTGACTGCTGCTCTCAGACTGTCGACCCAGCTAGTCTGTCTGCTCCTCTATGTTTGCATGAGTGTGTGTGTGTGTGTGTGTGTGTGTGTGTGTGTTTGTGTATAAGGATGGTATGACGGCCTCTTTTTGTTGTCCACGGTAAGAGGATCCTGGCCAGTGAAACAATACCTGGCCATTCAAAAGGAGATGAACAGACTTAACTGAGTCACGCTGAGCCGGGCTCGGGCAGACCAGACAGAGGCTGGGGGGGGGGGACTGAATACCTCCTCTGTGAGGAGAGGAAGGAGACAAGCCTTTCAGCAACCGGCTGGTCATTAGCTATCAGTGTGTGCTTGTGTGTTTCATCCTGAGACAGATTCAAAGATCCTCCTGTGGAGTCATAAGGGATGATATGGCTGAGGGGGTATGATGGAGATGAAAGTGGGAATAGGAAATGGGGCAGATGGAGTGAAATGGATCACTTTTTACCTGCGTGTAAACTCTCCCTCTCTGCAGAGGTAATCCACACCTGCATTAATAATTGAGGAATGTTCTGTGTGCGCCGGAGAGAAATCCAGCCATTGTTTATCTTTAATGTGCAGTAAATAGCTGCACCCTGTGTTTTCTCTACCTCGAAAGTCAGCAAAATTCTGGATGATCTGATGGCAAAGTGGTCAGGGTGCACACAACATGGACCACATGTAGTGAATCCTGGATTGTGTCATTTCTCTGCTCTATTTCCACACTTTCCCTGTCTGTCTCCACTGCTTCCATCTAATGAGACAAAACAGCACATGAATAATCTACACAAACAATAGGCAAAATTCTGTTTGTCTCATTGCTGATTAAGAAAAATACAGATTTACTTCTTATAACTACAATTTACAGTTGCACTTTACCCTCAGCCCACACAACTCTGTACACTTACTCAAGCATATGTACTTGCTCAGCTGTCCAAATATTCCCCTCACTCTCCCACCTGAGAAGGGCAGCGGCTGTCACTCATGTCAATGAGATTTCTGGGTATTTAACAGTCCACAAGTCAATCCACTTCAGCCCTCGAATTGATCTCATCTCAAATGGAGCCAAAAAAGACAATTTACATATTCATGGTGAAACAGAACAATGCTGACTAGATCTGATGAGGGTCACCTTCAAAGAAAGCCACGGCTGATTTCAGTTGATCAGTGTCAAGTGCTGTCCACATAGGCAGAAAAAAATCAAAAGCAGAGCAGTGAATGGGATGTCAGCACACAGCCAGCGTGAAAATGAATTTTTCCACGTGTGCAAGTTGTATTGTTTGCTCCTCACGAGTGAAATATTAATCAAATTTGGTGCCTATTCAAGCACTACCTTAATGTGCAGGATTCTTCAGTTACTCCTAATGCATTACTAATACATTCTATTGTTATTTCTGCTCTGTCTGTCCTTAATCCACTTTAAACCAGTGCACCACTGACTTCGCCGCTCTCAAAGGACTTCTTTGATTGTGTTTTTCTATTGTGCATTTTTATACAATCACAACTTCATCCCCATGTTCATTTTCATACTGTGTTTCATTTGACAGTTGTGTTTGTTGATGCTTCATGTACATGTCCATTTGTTTCACCAGGGACAATGGAATACTTTTGTTGTCAGCAAAGTAGATGCCGAATTTGCATCAAAGAAAACATGGCACTACCCTGCAAAAAGGAAATTGGGTGTGTGTGTGTGTGTGTGTGTGTAGTCTCTGGTTATGACAGCCATTGATCATTCTAGTTTAAAACTGCTGCACATCAGCATATTTAAGCAGACAGGGCTTTTGTACATAAATGAAAGGCGATTTATTTTAGGTGTAGAAAAGCACTAAAAGGGCAACTCTCAGACTCACTTTGAAAAGAGGTTATGAGTTGTTGAGTAAACATTTATGGCAGTGCGGCGATGAAGAAGCCATGGAAGGATTATGAGCCTAGAGGAATGAAAAATCAAGGCGTCAGTGAGCATGTTAACCCCAGCTGCTCCTGCTTAGCGTCTTAGAGGTAAAGTGCACAAGAGAAAAGAGTCTCCTGAGTGTCTCAAATCAAATTCAATTTGACAGTTGAAGTTTTTCAGCAAAGAAACTCAGCTGGTGAACGCAATGGCAGATGAGCCAAAATTCAAACTATGACATTCACACCTGTAGGAGTCGTCTTACTCCAGCTAGAGTCACTTCAACAAAAATGTGAAATGGGCAACGCTTTAAAGATCTGTGAAACAAATGAAAAGGAGCTGCAGCACTGAGAGACAGATAATGTAGACAGACAGGGAGTGGATTTTATCGAGCGTGACACAGAGAAATGGGATCTGGGTTTGTGGGCATTGGAGTGGTAATTGATTCGAGGGTCCAGATCTGCTTGGAGACCAACCCCAGGAACTGTATTGTGTGGGAACTGATATGCAGCGTGATAGCCTAAATACCCACATGACAGAGTGAGATTCGGCTCCGTGAAGAGCCACTCTTCAACGTGATGCGGCTAATAGCTTGCCGTGCAAATTGAGAGTCAAAACTGTAATTAGACACTTTGTATTGCTATACTCGTTAATTCATTTACATCCCTTTACTGCCTCCTCATCCGATGAATACTATGTGATTACTGCAATCTGGCAATGAAAATGGAAACATGGTTGATGAGCGTCACTGTACATCGTTGTAGCTGGAGTCAGAGTACAGATAGTGAGCTTAATTATGGAGCTGAAAAGAAAATACTTATACTCTTCATTTTAACTCCCGTTTAACATTAATTAGCAGTATGTAATTAACTAGTAATTGGGTTGTGATACACAGTAATTCGTTTTTTTCCCAAAGAAATAAGGACAATCTGATGCATTTGGTCAACTCCTGTCAAGAGTAACAGGTTATATAATTACTAAGCATGTTTAGAAAATTAATCTACAATACTTTTTTGGGAACACTTCAAAACTCTGCTACAAAATTTTGCTTTACAAAGCGTTTTTAAAAAAAAAAATGATAAGTCTACTTTCTATGTTTTTGTTGAATTCGTAATAGGTGGAGGTAATGGTGGTGCTTGGACTGCATTATATTAAAAAAAAAAATCTAATTCCAGTTCTATTAATTCTAGTTAACTATTTAACATACCCTCATGAGTTTTGACATTTAAATGAAAAGCTAAAAAATGTTTTATAATCCACTACAAGTGTTTGTGTTCATATTTAGAGGGAGAATTATCATTATTGAGAAATACAGCGATATTACAGTGTTCCACAATGACATTTTCTTAATTACTTTTTACATAATGCTTATACAACATACACTGATCAGGCATAACTTTATGACCACCTGCCTAATATTGTGTTGGTCCCCCTTATGTGCTCAAAAATGCTCTGAACCATTGGACATGGACAAGAGGACCTCTCAGGGTGTCCTATGGGGTCTGGAACCAGGAAATGGGCAGTGGATCCTTTGGGTACTCTGACTTGTGCAGTGGAGCCTCTGTCAATCAAACTTGTTCCACTGCATCCTGTTGATGCTTGATGACAATGGGGTGTAGGAAGTTTGGAGGTCAAATCAACATGTTGGGCCATTGTCATGTTCCTCAACATGTTCCTGATTGTTTGATGTTGTTTCCATGTGGTGGGGTGCATTTTCCTGTGGGTGTAGGCCAGTGACATTTGGGATTTTCATTTGCATGAGGGAGTGTACTTGTTAAGGACAATGTGTATTTGGGTGTCTAAGTCTCATCAACATGGATGGCCAAATCCAAGGTTTTCCATCAGAACACCTCATAACACCAATATCATCAATGTTATTCACTTCACCTGTCAGTTGTCATAATGCTGTGGCTGATCGGTGTATATACTGCTTAAACAACATATGCTTTATAATAAAAATTTAAAAACTGTTACTAATGAAACCATTAAGGAAGTAAATACATACAGTGTCTCTCCAACCTGCAGTTGACACATGCAAACTGTGCAAGTCTCTTACCTTTTCATTTGCATATTATCTGCTCTTACCATTATCAGATCCTCCCCGTCCCCAGGATGAGCTGCCGAGGAAGCCACGTCTACCGACAGCTGATCAAGATAAACTCTCAAATGGGAAAATAATGATTAAGTCAGCTCACGCGTCTTGCATTCATTACTGTTTGTGGCTCCAAAGTCATTAGGAGTGATCTGGTCGCATATTGTAACCCCGGCAAAGCACTGAAGCCGCTAATGAAGGGCCTAACAATCTTGTTTACATCTTCTCCTGTGAAATATATTCTGTTTGCATTTATCAGTGTTTGACATCAGTTTGTTCTGTGTGATGAATGATAAATCTTATATATGTTAATACATTCAGATGTGTTTTTCTGCTGCATGTTGTCTGCAGGAAAAGGAACAGAAAACCAGAGAGCTGGAAGTCGCAGTTTATCAAAACCAAACAGTCTCACTCAGTCAGAAGGAGGAGCATGGTGCAACTTAGAGGGCCGGATGTGTGTGTTCCAATTATAAATGATGACAATGCAAAATTCAAATTGTTAAATGAAAGAAATTAGCATTTACTTTCAACAGCAGCATTTGCATAAATATGGAAATAGACGTGCGGAACTGGTCTTTGAGATTTTACACTCTTGGCGGATGATAATAAATTCAGACACACTTGTTTACAATCAAAGCAGAGAGTTTTCTGTCCCCGAGGACAAGGAGAGCCAACTGGCGCATCTCAAGGTGAGTGGAACAGTCGATGGAGGATCTTCAGATGATAAAGTTCAACATCCATGCACATTACTGGCATTTATTTCATTGCATTTCATTTTTTTTTAGCTTAGCCCTTAGTAGCAGCTATCTCCATATCCCAACAAAGGTGTCGGAAACTCCATTTTAAGCAAATGTTATCTTACTCAGCGAAGGCCCGTACCTCTTGAGTCATGTCTGTGCATCTCTCCAGTCCGTCTGTCTGCATGACGAGAGCAGGGGTGATGCAGGAGTCAAGCCTGGAAAAAAAGAATAAATCACTTGTGGAAGCAGCTTTTGCTGTGTGGCAGCAGATGACAGCTGGAGGGTAGTTGGAGGATGACAGTGGGCATGAGGGCCAATCAGACTGCCTTTCTTTATAATATTACGAGGCAGTTGTGGAGGAAATTGTTGAAAGGGCAGGTCATGACTACCACCAGCAGTGTGTCATAAAAAAGGCAGGGAGTGCACAGAGACACTCCAAATGTAGGTGCTGTAGGTGCCCTTTATATCTCACTGTCAATGTGTGTGTGTGCGAACAGAGGACAGACAAAATGACAGTCACATTAATTCTGACTGTAATGTCTCTGGTGCACAGGTGACATGAGGAGAGCATTTGCTCTATGTTTAGTACAATGAGAGCCTCAGCGTGTGAGCCGAGAACGCCGACAAAAGCACATATTACCCCGGCAGGTCCTCAAACTTTTATGAGTTCTTCAGCTCATGTTGCTCCGTGGAGGCCTGTTAGATTTCATTGCATAATTCTGTGCTCTGTTCCAGCCTCTATTGTGCCAATGAACCTCTGTTTATTTGCCAGGATGTTCTCTATCACTGCTCCCTCTGGCTCGCAAGCCAGAATAACAATGACTTTTTTATCATCGAAAGCACTGTTTGATCCCTGCTCATACAGTAGCTTGTTACGAAACGTGGCTCACACAACCGCCTCGCCCTCCTGGTGTAATCAACGTAATCTTGCCATTAAAGCCAAATGAAACTTTTATGATTTCCAAATATCGCACTGACAAAATGTGTAATAACCGCTATTTATCACAATAAAGGGCAGTTTTTGTGTTAAGCCTGCAATGAAAGCGATAGGATATAAAACAATCTCGGTGTTATTTACAATATGCTCATATTCATCGCTATCACAGCATCTTCTCTCAGGAGCAACTTCAAAGATGTTGTGCTATATGCTGCTCAGAATGCATTTGCGTGACGAGGAGATAATAGAAGGCACGCTCATTTGGAGACGTTCGGCCGTCAGAGGCAGAGCGTAATCAAAGTATTAAGAGCTGTCCGTGGTTCTCAGTTATCTGCAGATTTATCCTCAGAGCCTCATTTTTCATTCTCTTTCTCTATCCCCTCCTCATCTATCTATCTATCTATCTATCTATCTATCTATCTATCTATCTATCTATCTATCTATCTATCTATCTATCTATCTATCAGTGGTGGCGTAACAGTTCAGTCTCTGGGCTACTGATCAGAAGGTCATAGGATCAAACCCCAATGCAACCATTGTTGGGCCCTTGAGCAAGGCCCTTAACCCTTCCTGCTCTAAGGGCGCTGTACCATGGCTGACCCTGCATATCCCAGTTGCACTCTGACCCCAACTGGGATATGCTAAAACAACATTTCACAATGCTGTAAAAATGTATTTATGACAATAAAGCTATCTATCTCTCTATCTCTCTATCTCTCTATCTATCTATCTATCCATCCATCTATGCATCCATCCATCCATCCATCCACCTATCCATCATAAGGGGCAGTAGTGGCGTAACAGTTCAGTCCCTGAGCTACTGATCAGAAGGTCAGAGGATCGAACCCCAATGTGACCATTGTTGTGCCCTTGAGCAAGGCCCTTAACCCCTCCTGCTCAAGGGGCACTGTACCATGGCTGACCCTGCATATCCCAGTTGCACTCTGACCTCAAATGGGATATGCTAAAACATTTCACAATGCTGTTAAAATGCATTCATTATAGTAAAGCTTTCTTCTATCTATCTATCTATCTATCTGGAGACTTCATGAGACTTCAGAAAAAGACAAAGCTCTACAGGGCAGCATGAGGGAACAACACGAAGACATGAAAGTACAGCTCTGAAGTCAGACAGCAAAAGTGCAATTTACCATGTGCTACACATACAAAAATCTTCCCTCAGCGGCCCTATTACCACTCACTAATTTGTTCTAGCATAGCATGGGAGATGAGATTTAACAGAGATTGCCTGTGGAACTAATGGTGAAAATCTTCTTTCTTCCCTCCACTAACACTGTTGAGATCAAAACGTTCAAGGAAACGGAGGCAGAAACTATGATCTGATGGCGCCCACTGGTGCCTGAACAGCTCACCTACACCACATTGAGCTGATATCCACAGAATGCAGAAACACTGCTACAGAATCCTTCAGTTTGACTCAAAGATTCGGTCTGTTAATATCATGTGAAATGACAAACAGCAAAAAGAAGATGAGAAGCGTTTTCCCCCGCAATTTCTTGTTGGTGCTTATTTACTGTTGGCTCGGGTCCCACTTAATTCCTGCTGTGCTTCTTGTGAAACTAAATAAACTGTCAGAAGTGTGTAGAAAACTTTAGCACATCTTATTTTTTAAGAAGAAGAGAAGGAGGTAAGGAGAGAGGATGGAGAGGTGGGGGGAGACAGACTCTCCCTGCAGGTATGAAGCTGGTTTCCCTCCTTCCTTGTTTTTGTCCTGAGGGATGACAGTGGATTGTGGGACTCATTTTCTCCATCAGCTCTGCGGGGTTGTTTTGTACCACACCTCCATCTGCCTGAAGCGCTCACAATATATGCACATGCTTCCCCTTTCTCTCTGAATGCACACACACAGACACACACTCCCCTCCCACAGGCTGTAAAAGCAGATGTTCCAAGCAAAAAAGCTGCCCAAAATTCACACTCATACACAGACTCTGTCACGGGACATTAATTCAGATGAGTCTTTTTTTTCTGGCAGGGCAGCCTATTTTATATAAAAATGTTCAAATTTCAATCCCGACCAAATGCAACATCCTGAGGAAACAGTCACAGACAACACGGCAGCTGATGCTTAGTCAATATAAGGACACACAAACAAATTCAGACACACACAGGCTGCAGGGTGAGGACCTTTTTGTAGTCTCAGCTGCTTCATGATACTTTCTCTTGCTCCGTGTTTGTCACCAACAACAGTTTTCATTTACTTGCAATAAAAGGTCAGAGCAGTCATCTCTCACCGAATCAAAGAGCAGCCAGAGCTGTGTAGAACACAGACTGTCATTTATCCTCAGCGGCTCTCCTCATTTTTCTCTGTGACACATGCAAAAACCATTAGTTAGACTGTCTGCGAAACGCCCTCACAAATCATTAGAGGTGGCAAAATCTTAACAGTCATTATCAATTATTTGCTCCTAACGATGGCTGCTCCTGGGTGCTACATTACAACCTACTGGATTTGTGATTGATTCATTATTTACCTGAGCAGAGCAGCAGATTTGTGATCTGAAATTTAAAAGGAGCGCCTTTCATGGAAAAGCAGGACTATTAGTGCCTCCCCTCTGGGATTGTAGAACCATGTTGTTCCCTGCAGAGATGTTTCCAGGGCTCAGTGTCTCAATAGATTAGATGAAGGGAGCTCCTGCAGCGAAGCACTTCCTCAAAAGCTCCCAGTGATTGTGTTGTTTTCTTTGTCTCTCCTGCAGCTTCCTTTCTTCTCGTGTATATTTGTGTGTTTGCTCTCTTCTGCTTAGTTCACTGGGTCAAGGATCGTATACGCACACATAATGACATGAACAGAAACGCATACAGAAATAATGCAATTTAAAAATCATCTGTGGGAGGTTGGGTGACACGGCACACATAAAATACAAGCTATAGAAGGCAGCAGCAGGAAATGAAAAAATACAGCTGATATAATTGCATCAATAGTTGTGGAGCATTTGCCTTTTAAATTTTTATTTCTATTCTCTCTTTTTCCTCTTTCCCACCCCCTACCCCTTCTCTCTCTCACACACACATACACAGTAGCTGCTGAATGTAGGTCAGTACTGTAGAGACATGTGAAAGTGAATAGTAAATCAAAAAGTATCTATTTCCCCATGGCTAAACAGCGGTGCTGGACAGCATGCAAGCTAACTGATAGCTATACGTGCACACACAGGCACACACACACTGGTGTTTGTGGCTAAAAGAAGCAGTACGTGTTCAATCTACTTATGTCATCTCTCTGTCTCCTTCACACACAATGCCGGCTAATTTAAATGCAGGTAGTGGCCTCTTTTTCTTTCCCTGTCCACCTTGCTGAAGCAGGGCTCTAAGAATACATAAATAAATAGGTATACTCTCTCTCTCTACATTACAAAATCAGCTGTGACGTCCATTTCTCCTCATACTGGATTCTGCAGCACTGCACCAGTGATTTATTTCTCCTCTTGTTGGCGTAATTGACCATGTGTCAGATCGAATCAGTGGCAGGAACCAAGGTTGCCACAGAGGACGGAAACTCAGCCGCAGGCCCTCCGACTAACAACTTTAGTCAAGAGGCAGACAAAGCATGAGATATGCAAGGTGCAAAAACAGCTCAGGACCTTCTGGGCAGTTTCTGTCCTCCTACAGTCGGCAGCGTTTATTCACAGCACATGTACTTCAGTACAAATTCATATGCTACAAGTGTCCAGCTGAACAGATGCAAGCAGAATGAATGCAGAACTCACCAACATTTTTTGCACATGTTGCACCTTTGCGCCATAAAACATTGCACATGCTTTTTTTTTACATTGTTTGCTCTGCATAAGCCTTTATTGCATTGTACTTTGTATATTCAACATTGCCTACTTCGGTTCATATGAGCAGATCTTAATGTTTTCTGCACCACAAACACTGTACACCTTTTATACAGTTTTTTGTAGATAACATTTTTGCACTGTTCTTGTATATTAATATTTTGCACCTTAGTATACATGAGTGGATGTGAGTTTGTCTAGATGAATGTATTCCGTAATGTTGATCACAGCACTAGGTTGACTCACAGAGAACTAAACATTCCTTTGCACTGATAACTTGGTATTGCTGCATATGGCAGTAAAGCCTTTGAATCCTTTAATCCCCACCTTCCCTATGAAATGTCTCTAGGGTCCAAATCATAAATAAAGCACAAAAAATTTCCCTCATGTTAAATCCCTTGAAGTGGATCTATGAATTTTCAGTCAGTTTATGTATAATAAAACAATGCAAAACATAGGAAACTTCAAATTAAAGTCTTCATACCAGGAGTAGAAGTGTCAGGGCCAGTATAAATATACATCAAATTATTGCTAATAAAGCTGAAAGTAAAGATCTGACAAACCATCAAGTGCATTTAGCAGTATTTTCCTTAAGAGTTGTAATATTGTGCTTTTCTGTTACACAAATTGTTCAGGACTTTATAAAAAAACAAACATAAAGTGAAAATGAGGAACATCGATTCCTAAAAATCCAATTTCAGCCACTCAAGACCCAGTATACAAAGGAATTAATAATCTTACCTGCTTTGTAAGTGTTTGATGCACCTTTTAAAAAAAAACTTTCGTTACAACATGTGATAACAACTGTGATACAAACGGAGTAGCACAGCAAACAGCAATTTTGTTCTGGTCGGAGGAGTCAGATTGTCATTTGTTGAGCTTCAAATTAATACTACTACTTTAAAACATTGAAAACCGTTGTCGTTTCAGGCTTATTTAATTTTTTGTAGTCCAACATGATATCTTAAACTACATTTCCTAGTCTTGCGTGACGTCAAGAGTCCGCGACGGTTACGCGGCAAAACACATGACGTTTTATTTTGGTTCCTCTTTATACACCTGACGGTTTCTTATCTTCTATGAGATAACAGAAGACACAGGATGGATTTCAGCCTCCTCACCTTTATAAATATTCTTATTTTCTCCACCTGCTTGGCTTCACCGCCGAACTTCGTCCTCCTGTTCGCGGATGATTTGGGTTTCGGGGATTTGGGCTGCTACGGACACCCGAGTTCACTGACTCCCAATCTGGACCGTCTGGCAGCAGCTGGACTCCGCTTCACGGACTTCTACTGCACCAGCCCCGTCTGCAGCCCGTCCAGGTGTCTGTCTGTGTATATATGACTTACTGTGAATCATTGAATGCCTGTGCGCGCGTGAAAAGAAGGATCACAAATTATCACGACCAGACAAACCAGTTAATTTAACTACAGCTACAACCATCTCTGATTGACTCAACGGTTAAATAAAGGTACTAAAGTTAGCTTCCGATTCTCAGTTTCCGTTTTGAGAACATTTCAGTGATCTAAAACTATGTCAGACACTTTAGGTAATATCCTAACACTGTCTGAAACTTACTTTCAAATGAGGGAAATCTTTATTCTATTTTTGAAAGTAAAAAAAAAAAATCAGATTTCACTCTACTTAAAATTAAATAAAATGTTAAAAATAAATTTAGATTATATTGTTCCTGGAGGGATCAGTTTTTCTTTTGTGAAACTTTGAATTTTTGTGGTGAAAATAATAATAAAAATATGTGCTGTATTTTTACATCATGGAAAACCTTCATCTTAGTGGTGAAAATGCACAAAACAGTCTGTTCTTTTTCTTTTTTTGGCATCTGGGCCACATTTAACCAGGTCCAGATCAAAACTCTGCTCTACTTAGACTGGTTAAATGCAGGCTAAATTATCCCTGGAAGGATCAGTGCTTCACTTGTAAAACTTTAATTTTAGTGGTGAAAAAATATAGATAAAGATTATGTGCTGTATTTGTACATCTGAGCCATGTTGTATCTGGTTCATTATAAAAAGCACAATACTTAGACAGATTAGTTCTTGACTGGATTGTCCCAGAAAGTCGAAATTGTCTTTTAAACAAAGTTTCTCATTTGTGAAACCTTCAGCTTAGTGGTGAAAATGCACAAAACTGATCTTTCTTTCTTTCTTTCTTTCTTTCTTTGTGTGTAGTGTAGTGCTTTTGAATTAGACCTGATCTAACATGGTGCAGATGCAAAATGAAACTGTGAAATCTCCCTTTTTTGTATTTTCATAAATAAGAGAAATGTTTCATAAATCAGAGGTTTGGTTTTAAAGACTGTTTAGCTTCTCTGGGATTATTTTGTTCAGACTTAACCCATCTAAGTGTAATGGTTTATGAAGTGGGTCTAGTTTAATGTGGCTGCTAAAGAAAAGCACAGAAATTTCCCTTTCTCTTTCATTTTGACAAACAGAATAAATGTTTCACAAATCTGAAATTGAGTCTCAGACACCATTAATGGCTTTACAAAAAATGTAAGACACAGTTTTACGTTATTAAAATATGGAAACAACAGATTCAGTCAGTCATTCAGCACTGTAACTTAAGTTTCCCTTAGCTTTTCTCTTAACTGATCATTGGAAGCCAACCGCAGCGTTTGGTTGAATCTGCTGTACTTGTTCTCTTCTTCTATGTTGTTGAAAGACGTAATGCGACACTTTTATTTTTTTGGCCTCCTTTTTTGGTGAAACAAGAGACATTCTTTTCTACAAACATAATAATCTACATGTTCCAGTTTTCCTCAACTCTTATAATTAACTACCTTTTTTGTAACCATTTTTCTCCAGGGCGTCGCTGCTGACGGGTCGCTATCAGACCCGCTCAGGTGTGTACCCAGGAGTGTTGTATCCAGGCTCTAGAGGCGGTCTTCCTCTGAACGAGACTACCATCGCTGAAATGTTGAAACCTCTTGGCTATGCTACTGCCGCCGTAGGGAAGTGGCACTTAGGCTTTGGGGCCAATGGGATGTTTCTTCCAACCAAACAGGGGTTTGACCAGTACCTGGGGATCCCATACTCCCATGACATGGTCAGTGTGTCACAATCTGTGATGGTCAGAAACAGCCTCTTGAGATTCCTTTTCTGTAATATTCTTACTAACATGTGTTTATCTGTCTCCCTATTTGTTTCCCAGGGCCCCTGCAGGAATCTGACTTGTTTCCCTCCGGATGTGAAGTGTTTTGGAACGTGTGATGTCGGCACTGTAACCGTTCCACTGGTGCACAACGAGGTCATCAAGCAGCAACCAGTCAACTTCCTCGACTTGGAAAGAGCTTACAGCGACTTTGCAACCAGTTTCATTACAATATCAGCCAAGAAAAAGCAACCTTTCTTCCTCTACTATCCGTCTCACGTGAGCAACAACAATACTCACAAAAAATACTTGGAATCAGTGTAGAACCAGATGTGTGCAATGCACATCCATGAATTTTTAAAGCAAGAAAGCCCGCTATCTTGTCAACCTCCTAGATAGTAAATATTGCAATAATTGCACTGTCTTCTACATCCTCCAACAGCACACCCACTACCCTCAGTATGCAGGTCCAGGGGCAGCAGGGCGATCTTTGAGGGGTCCGTTTGGAGATGCTTTGTTGGAGCTGGACAACACTATAGGAAACCTGCTGACAACTCTGGAGAAGATGGGAGTGATCAACAACACACTGGTCTTCTTTACATCTGATAATGGGTTGGTTTCCAGTTCTACTCTATTTTTTGGGGGGGGGGGCGGCTCATGTGGTAGTACAGGTTGCCAACTGATTACAGGGTTGATGGATTGATGTCCTGCCCCTCCACACGCCAAAGTGTCCCTCAGTAAGACACCGAGCGCTAAGTTGCTCCTAATAGCAAGAGAGTCTTTGTTGGGGTTAGCTACGCTGTTAATATGTTTATACTGAGTGTGACTGTATTTGTAGCCCATTTCATTTTTTCCACTGAATAATTTAAAGAGGATTATAAGGAGAAATGTGTTTCAAGCTTACAGGGCTTTTGACTTTAATATCAAATGGTGACATCTAATCCTCTCCCCCCAAAGCTGTGATACAGTTGTGGGTTTTGCCTCCTTTTAAAGGTCAAGTTACATAATCGCCTTACCCTCTTTTATATTAGATTTATTGCCTTCTTATGATATTGCCTCTTTTGTGTTGCATATAATAGTGTGTTATTCCTGTCTCTGTGTATATAGCCCTGAACTGATGCGCATGTCCCGCGGAGGTAATTCTGGTCCTTTGAAATGTGGAAAAGGTACCACATATGAGGGGGGCATGAGAGAGCCAGCCATCGCCTACTGGCCAGGAACCATCAGACCAGGTCAGTATAGAATAGAATAGAACAGAATAGAATAGAATAGAATAGAATAGAATAGAATAGAATAAGAATATTTTTTTGATCCCCAAGGGGAAATTCTGTTGTTACAGTTGCAAGCCAAAATAGAAAAATATAAAATATGATATAAATATAATATAAAAATATACTAAGATACAAAATGCACATATACTATGAATAAAGACTGTACTAAATTGAAAAATGGGGAACTCTTTGTACACTTTGTTCTCGATATAACAATGTTTTAGTGTTGCACTTACCTACATCTTACTACACAGGACATTTTGTGTGCACTTAGTGTTAAAGAAAAGCTTATCTTACATCAGTTTCCCTGTTGGAGGGTTGTTTTCTTGTTTCGGTCACATATAACAAGCTTTACTGCAGACCAAAAGCATATCATTACGCTGTGATTTCATGTGTTCCCAAGATCAAGTGGTCTCCTTTCATTTTCAGTGTCAAAGTCAACACCATCATGGAATGAATGTAAAACATGTCTTTTATAGTGATTGTTTTTGCACTTTTTCTGAATACATCTCTTCAGGTGTGACCCACGAGATGGCCAGCACTCTAGATATCCTCCCCACCATCGCAGGCCTGTCAGGAGCTAAACTACCTCAGGTGATGCTGGATGGAGTCGATATGACAGAAATCCTCATCAACCAAGGAAAGGTAGCGGCATTGTACCTCACATTCTGTTCAGACTGAAATAGTGTGAAGGCCAATCTGATGCATATTTTATGTTTCATCCTTGTTTTGCAGAGTAAAAGGGAGACAATGGTGTTCTACCCCACAGATCCCAGTGAAAAGTACGGCCTGTTTGCTCTCAGGCTGGGGAAGTACAAGGCCCACTTCTATACAAGAGGTTGTATGCCTTATAAACACATCATCACACAGTCAGAACTGAGCTGATTTTCACTCCCGCTTGTTCATATTTTTATGCATCAGGTGCTACACACAGCGGTACCACTCCAGACCCAGACTGCCCAGTGTTTGCTGTCCTCAAGGCCCATGACCCCCCTCTGATGTTTGACCTGAAAGCTGACCCCTCAGAGAACTACCCTCTTCCCTTGGAGGGAAGACCCGACCTCCAGGCCGTGCTGGAGCAAATCAAGAACTTCAAGGAGAAGTTTGAAGCGTCCATGGTGTTTGGAGAGAGCCAGATATCGAAAGGCACGGACCCGAACCTCGCACCTTGCTGCAACCCTCAGTGCAGCCCCAAACCCAGCTGCTGCCACTGTTGACGGGACACATTGCACAGCTGCTGTGAATTCTGTGTAGAAAAGACTGGAGGTACAGAACTGATTCTACCTTTACATCCCTTGCTGAAAACGAAAGGATGTGATGCCAATTTTCAAACTATGCTTTGCCGCTTGTTTGTGGACACTTAAGCTTGAATTACTGCACTTACTGAAAAGCAATATTGCAATCTATTTCCTCAATGAAGAGATGATTTTTTAATGTTGATGGTAATTACATTTCTCACTAAGTACTGTATTGTTCCTGACTTCTACTACTTGAAAATATATTTTCCACCTCCATATTCTTAACAATCAAAAACTTATATATATTTATATTTGAATCTTTTGCAGCTCTTTCCAATCACTCATACAATCAGGAGTAATCTGTAGAATAAAGACAATAATACATGTTTCGGACATCAAGCATATATTTTATTCATAAGACCAAACCCATGACAAGGCAGAGTGATTTTTTTGTCATTTTTTTCTTTGTTTTCCCTTGAATTTTACAAGTCCTTGTTTTTAAAGATACAAGATAGGATATGTTTGTTCTGTCACATACTGTTTTGCTCTAGGTATACAGTGAAGAATCTTGTTAAAGTAATAAAGTCAGAAGTTGGTTTAACTGTTAATGTATTTCTCAGCGGCTATATGGGACTAGATCATCCTCAGAGGTTGTTTTTGTGTAGCTGTGTGAAAAGAAAGGATTTCAACTAGGCTGTAACAAGATAGAAAAACATAATCAGAAGCAAATAGATACAGATCAGAGATGGGTCACACTGTTGGAGCTCAAAGGCGATTACTATAATCGGCAAGACACAATAATAGTTTTCCAGTGGCAGCTGACTCAGTCACTATTCAGCTCTAACAGCAGATTGGTCAGTAATCTGGTGGGCGTGTCACACACGAGTGATGTCACATCTCACAAATGTGCCCTAAATGTGCTGCTGAAGCCTGTCTGTGGAGAGTTATGGAGTTGGCAGGAACCCAAACGCCACCCGTGTGACAGAGACTGAGATAACACCTCGTGTCGAAACATAAGACACTGAAATAAAATTATTGCAGATCACAGATATTTATGCATTTTTTCTTTTAGGGGTTTTTCCGTCTCAATGTGATCTTTTTTTAAAATTTCTTTTGTAATTAATGTACATATTCATTTCAATAACATACTCAACATAAAGGACACAGCACTATCTTAGATTTGCTATTGTATATACATGATCTAACTGACAGCGATACATATGTAGATAATACCCTCCCTCCTGCCACATCAACATTCAGTGAACTTTTAAACACTGAAATCCTGCAGATCGGATGTGTTGTGTGAAACTGTGACTGAAAGCAGCAGAACAAGATGCTCAACAGTGTCTGAAAGGACGACAGGGATGGTTGGGGGGGTGGTAAACCTCAAAGCCTGAAATTTGAGATGACAGTAGTGACTGTCTCATTTTTTTTAACACACCCCCTTCTCTATATAAGGTGCTAGACTGTAAGCTATGGTATGATACTACAACCCCATAGTATGTTATTGTGTAACAATGAATGATGCTTTAACCTTTTGATCAGACTAAAAGCAATAAATGTGGGATCATTTCGCCATCCCTGTTATCCACCATACTCAAAAATGAAAGTCTAATCATTTACATAACTATAAAACCTCCCTTTTAATGCTTGATTAAAGGTTTGATTCCACTGTGATACCAGGACCAAGAATTAGCAGGACACTCGCTGTACAGTAGGCACACCGTTGTGCAGTATTACTGACATGCAGCTAGTCGTTCCTTTTCCCTCGTTGAAACCGCCAAGTCAAAAGAAAACGGAGACTAGTACGTCACTGAAAACCAGAGTTAAACAGTCAGAGATGTGGGAATATGGCTTGTCAGAAGGCCTCAGCTTTCTTCGACCTATAAAGTCATGTCCATCATAGCAAAGCATACAGTGATCCGTGATTTTCAGGTTTTAGCAGCTGGATGATTTGCTATGAAAGCTCTCTCCACGGTAAAGGTCAACAAGCAGTGCAACTTTGAGGACTGGACAAAAGTGAAATGGTTCTGTCATATCATTCAAATTTTGCTGACAGTTACTGCACCTAATCCAAGCTGAATAAAATATCTGCAGAGCTACCGACATTCAAAGTTCATTCCAAGTCAACTCTCCTAAACTCTCGTACACCTGCAGTTACCTCCATCAGAGTGAGTCATTACTACCCACATCGAAAGTAAGGACAAAATCCCGACTGTCAGCTGTGAGCATTTTTTAATTAGTCTGGATGAGGCGCCTGTATGTCTACTTTCTATACATGTATTTACAACACACAATACGTTTTGTACGCGACACAGGGGTAAGCTTGAACCAAGGACCGCTCACTGTACTCCTTTCTACTCTGCTCCAATGTCACTATCAGTAGAAATCAAATTAGCTGTTTTGTCAGAACCAAACAAAAACATATTTACAGTTAATTCAAATGCCGACCTCTTGATTCTACACCATCGTTCCCTTTACTGATTGTTGAGCTGCTTGCCATTCGCTTGGATATGTGTGTTTCTCTTGTGTGTCTGTGTGCAGTAACCCTACTAGCCATGCATTGAAAAGTGATACAGCAGTAGTAGGTATATTGTTTTTCATTTCAAAAGAGGAACCTTTAAATAAACAGGTGCTCAGCGTCTTAGTTTTTTATATCATAGAAAAAGATAAAAGAAACAGGCAATCAATCCGTCGACATCATGGAAATAAACAAAGAGAGAGGGATGAATGAAATCAGTCAGATGCCTAGCATACTGTAGAAATGACGAATCCCAGTTTTAGAGGACACAGAAGAGTATTTTACAATGGAGCGGAAAAAAACCCCACTGACAGCACCCTCTGGTGGCAAACTTGATGAACATACACAAGCTGTAGAAGGAAGAAGGTTGTCATGGCAACTCTTCTTACTCCAGGTAGATATCCTCGGTGGGGCAGGCGTACTCCAGATGTTCCTGGTAGTACTCCTGGAAGGCTCGTCTGCAAGAAAGTGGACATATGAGAACTACAGAGTCGCCTGCAAGCTCAAATTAGATATCATGAGATTAAATTTTACACTGTCATTCTCTGTATGGGTTCTTAAAAGAAGCAGAGTCCTGAGTAAACATAATGCTCGTGAAAGTTCTAAATCACAATTCTTTTTCATGCTCTAGTGGATGGGTCCAGAGAGAGCAGGATGAGAAGCTGATTCTGCCCTTCCTATACTTAGCCGCCTGCTTTTAATGCATCCACAGACAGTGAAGAATCTGTGTCTTTAATTATTCAAGCCCAGTATAGCTGAATAAGACATGACTAGTTCTGTAATCATTTAACCTCACATACACATGAGGCTAGCGTGCAAAAAAAAAAAACCAGATCCCGCAATAGTTGGCAGTGATTTGCAGTAAAGATACAGTTAAATCCAGACGTTAAGGCAAAATTACAATAGAAAACCCTCAAAGAGCATTTGGTAAATAGTCATTTTCAGTATGTTGACAGACCATTTGCAATTCAGTTGAGGTCACGTCAAATTAGACAAATGTAGCAAACACACCAATACCAAAAAAGAGGTCATTGCTATCTGTTGGTATCCATTTGATATGGAGCAACTGCTGCAACAACAATAATCTGGACTTACCCAACACACTCTGCTACAGGTCGCATGGACTCCTGGGATACAAACACATGGCAAGCAAATCTGTTCAGCATCGGATGCTTAGTGATGAAGCCAAAGTAACTGCAGAGAGAGAGAGAGAAAAAAACAATATGATGCAATCAGTCAGCTGTCTCACTGTACGCTGGTAACAGGACCGCACAGGATGGAGCTGGTTTGTTTACCAGTTGTTCCTCGGATGGCAACCGCAGAACGAGATGTTCTTCATCTGGAAGAAGTGACTACATCTGTCGTACTAAAGATGGAGAGAGATGCAAAGACAGAAAAGGTGAAATGCTAATGTAATATTGTTCCACACCAAAGGGATAATTTTAATTATTTATTTGTCTGTACCTCATCAAGGGTGTCATATTCGTCCTCCAGGCTCATGATTAGTTTAACTCCTTGCAAGCTAATCTCCAACTCACACAGAGAAGGAGGCCGCACATGCACCGTCCGTTTCCTCGATATTGCAATCTAACAGAAAATATGTCAAAACAAGCGTGCTTTAGTGGTGTATGCTGTACATGGCTGTCTGTTTTGTGTGAGGGATGTTTTTCTGCTTTTCTTACCTTCTGCATGGCCGCACAGAGGATGCCGTTGCCTTGGTGATAAGGTACCTCGACAGATCCCAAAAACTGAACACTGTAAGTTTCAATCCACGCCGGATTCCTTTTCATTCCTACATGGTTCAATCGAAAAATGTGATTCCTCTGAAATTCACAATGACACAAAACAAAAGAAGCGCTTGTTTTGCTCCACTCACCCAGCAGCTCCTTGGACTGGCCTATGACCTCATGAGCGTAGAAAGCAGGGAAGATCCCCCTCTCTCCAGTCCGCATGTTATAGCCTCTGTACCAGTAGTCATCCTCCTCTTCCTCCACATATAAAGGGTCATCCACATCCAGCTCCAGCTCATCCGCATGTCTGGGAATAAACCTGCAGAGGGCAGCAGAGCGGCAATGGGCTCCATTTAAAAGGTAGCATCATTACATAGCATCCTTGCTTCCATAGACTGCACTCCATTCGATTAGCAAGCATCCTGTTTGGGTTTCACGTGACTCCCAGTGGGGAGGAGAAAGAGAGGAACAGCTGGCAGAGAAGGATGATGGGGAGGGACGAGGAGGACAAAGAGCTCCAAATGTGGGGACACACTGAATGAGGTCTCTGGTAAAGAATATGAAGTATGTAATTATATATCCACATCATGTGTGTGTATACAGATGAGGAACATGCATCTTTTTTCTCTTTTCTCTGTGCCTAATGTTAATTATTATTTGCACCCTGCAGGTATAAAGTCCAGCTGTAACTAGGACATCTGCCCTTCTCACTTAAGTAAGTGGACCATGACTCCCACAGCAATACTGGTTTATTTACTTAAACGCTGGGTTTTTTTCCCCAAAAGCAAAATGTTAATTTTAATTTGAAAATTTGAAAGTACAATCATTATCATTTAAACAAATGCAAATGTACCCAAGTTAGCCAAAGGACTCATTTTAATCAGCAGTCCTGTTGCCTGATATTGTTGGGTATCCAATAATGCCAAATAGAGGACAACAGTTAAAACAACCTATACTGTGATAAAAGCAAATAAAAAGTTAAATACATTATATATAATACGCTTAAAAATACAGCAATAATACGATTATAACTATGATTATACATGTTAAAGATGAGAAAATGCATTGTTGACTCTCAATAAATAATTTCTTGAAAGTATAGTTACATGGATAAAAGGGTGTGGACTCTCTAATTGATTTTGGCATTGAATTCCATTTGATGCGAGGCTCTAAAACACAAGACGATCTGGATAAACAGAGATTTCCTGCATAGTCCCTCCCAGCTGCACCTAAAGTAGCTCCGTTTGCAGTAGATTTGAAATTGATGAACTCACCCAGAGGAAGAGCAGGTAAACTTGCATAATCCAGGGGGTTTAGGACTATAGAATCTTTATTAGACCAGCTTATCAGGCAGCAGGTGAACCACTGAGTGGAAGCATATTTTTGCTGCGTCACTTGATATGAATAAAATAAGGGTTTGCCAAGCTGAGCTTTACCTTATTGCAAATGCTTTTTATGTGGGTTCTGAAGCAAAGGTTTAGGTATACTTTTTGTATTGGATTATGAAGCATCCTGTTTGGGTTTCAGTAACTCCCAGTGGGGAGGAGACCGAGAGGAACAGCTGGCAAAGAAGGATGGTTGGGAGAATAGAGGAGGACAAAGAGCTCTAAATGTGGGGATGCACTGAATGAGGCCTCTGGTACAATATATGAAGTATGTAATTATACACCCACAACATGTATGTGTAAACAGATGAGGCACATGCAGCTTTTTCTCCTTTCTCTGTGTCTATCAGGAGCCAGCTGATTTAATTATTATTGGCACCTTGCAGCTCTCAAGTCCAGCTGTAACTATTATTCTGAGAGAACTTGTAGTCTCTTTCTACAGCAGAAAATATCTTGCTTAAACCTATGCTGGGGCCTTTAGAGAAAAACAAGATAACACATTCAACATTCAGCATTGGTTATAAAATGTAAAAAATGGAACTAATGACTAATCACTTGAATTGTTTCCACCATACCATTTCTAGAAGCAATGAATTTCCATTTCTTCTCATTAACTGCTTTGTGTTATCATTGACATACATTGTAGGTCCCTTTTGTATTCCTTTGGTTAAAAACGACAGATTCCACTATAGGTCGTCTTACCTGTAGACTGCCCTGTGTGTCTGATCCCTCTCCTCTCCATTTATAGTACAGGAGAAAAGTCCAAAGGATTCTGTGCCTGTATGAAAAACAGACATATGTTGCATTACCACTACACCTAACAAAGTACTTTAAAAAAAATAAAGCAATAAACATCCAAAACAAAGTACACTGAATTACTTTTTTAATCACTTTGAACTACTTTCCCTAGCCTGTTTTTTGCTGCGGGACATTTCGCATGTAAACCCACTGTGAGGAATTGTAAATGAAGCGCTAACTAGATATGTTAAAAAAGAAATGGAAATGAAAGCCTTTATAATGAGCCTTTCATTATGCAAATCACCCTTCATTAGAGATATGAATCTTGAAGCCAGAGCACTGATTGATGATGTACTGGGAACCAGAGCCCTCCCATAGGCCGTGTGGGCACCCTGCCATATTTAGCTCATATGTTAATGCATCATGTTGACAGTGATGGGTTAAACCTTAAGGCAGTATATTCATTCTGAGGACTCGGACTGGATAATTTTAGCAATGATGCTACTGCTATCTGTTTCCCACTGCTTCTCATCCTTATGCTAGGCTAACAGTTCTATATTTATTGAACTTAAGAGTGGTCTCAATTTTCTTGTCTAACTCTCAGCCAGAAATCTGAATAATAATTTTTCCCAAATTGTCTAACAGAATAGCCATGTGTGTGACATACTGGAGGATCGGGAGGTGCTGTTGACAAACACATTGAGGAACTTCTTGGAGAATGGGAGGTCGGCCTCAGGAGAGGAGTCTTCAGAAGAGCTGAGGAGTTCTGGCCTCACGTCCTCATCATCTTCACGACTGTAGCCCACCTCACCTGTCCCCAAAGGCTCCTCATCACATAGAGTCGAAAGCTCACTGTCATCACTCAGAACGGAGGTGCATCTGAGAGAGTAAGACAGTTTCAAATTTCAATTTAAGGCTCGTTATGTAAGAATACTTGATAAATTAACCCTCTAAAGTCCCAAATCCACCGGTTTGTAAATGCAAAACTACACCAATTATCAGTCAGAAACTGTAAAAACAGAAAGAATCATCTGGTTTTCCTACTCATACATGACATCCAGTTTATCTGGAATATTTAAAAAATCTAAGCTTAAAAATTTGATATTTCAAAATCCCTTTATTTGACATGTCTCATTTGAAGATTTGACAAAATAAAGCCATTTACACTATCCAGATCCTGTAAAGAACAGAAAATGATGCACTCCTCTACACAACTAAATAATCATTAAGAATTAAACTGCGACCAACAGTCACATGGTAAGAAATTCAGGGACTGTTTGACTGAAAAGGGCAGGCTGTGTTTATGCAAAACAGATTAAATGTAAAATATCTAAAGCATCTAGAAACTGCATTTTATTTACAGTACTGGTACCACCTGGCAGAACCTGATTTTGAACCTACATGCTGATTACAATTTTTTTTCAGTGTCTGTGAACTCAATAATCAAAGAAATTTAGTTTTGTTTTTACTTTTTATAATTTATGACATTATAACTTTGTTATTCTGCACAAAAGAGATTTTGGAGTTTTCTTTACTTCTAGCCATGACTGTGCTGTTTGCAAAGAGGTGCAGTACTTTATATTGCAGTGAAAAATGAGCTCAGAGTGTGTAAAAATGTGACAGGAGCAAAAAATTACCCAGAAGATGTTGGGGGTTCAGAGGGTTAATAGAAGGGACACAGAACATAATGTGATATATAGTTAACAGCTGGAAAAAATTTATATAATTCTTATATTACTAGCATAACACTTTTTGTAGCTTCCAAACATATCGTCAGCGTACCTTCTGAGGCTGACTAGTTCCAGTGTTGTATTTTCATCCACCACTAGCGTGTACTTCATGGAGTCGTAGGCCAGTCCGTCATCTTCATTTGGCTGCCTCAGAACCAGGTCTTTCTCACACAGTGGGAGGTCATGCTCAATTAAAGGATGATCTTGCACACTGGAATCAATGGGTGGTGAACTGTCAAGCTCTAAGTCACTACCCCTAAAGGACTGCTTTCTCAGGCCACCCATGAATGGGTAAGAGTCCCCGTCGTCCTCCTCTTCATCGTTATCTGTGGAGTAGGTGAGGCTGAAGCAGCGGTTGGTCTGAGCGGTGGGTATGTCCAGTGTCAGGCTGTGTTTAACCTCAGTGATGCGCTCAAGAGATGCTGAGGAACGACTCGTTGGCCTGGGCTCGGTTTCTCGTCCTTCGTCCTTGTCGCTGACCACGCTCTCTGTAAGGCTGGGTGAGTCCAGATCCTTTCTTCCCTCCAGCATCATCAAGTCATTATTGGGCTCTTCGTCTTCCTCCTGTCTCCTTGCATTCTTTGATGGTTTCTCTGTAAAGTTCTTGTCACAGTCTTTAGTGGCGTTCCAGGAGTTGAAATCTGTGGTTCCCCTCTCGTTGTTTGCACAGTGCTCTAAAATCAGCGGGGTTATGGTGTCACCAGTGGGGTTGTTAATATAAAGACGGGAATTTATCACTGCTCCTTCTTTTGAAGACTCCACATTCCTACTTCTTATTCCTGTCCCCATCCTGTATGCTTCACCTTCCTTCTCCTCTTCCTCTGATCCCTCCATCACTGCTTTCTTCTCCTGTTCCTCATCATTGAAGCCATCTCCATCTCCAATGTCTGATGATGGTGAGATGGTATCAGACACAGACACCTTCCTCTTGAAACAGTCCTCTGGACAGCTGATTGGATATGAGCCCTCTGAGATCATTCTGTTGACTAAGTTGCTGAGCAGCCAAGGTGAATCTGAATTCTCACTCAGATCATCTTCACTTTCCGACTCAGAGTCTCCCTCACTTGTTCCATCATATTCATCTGCACTTGGCATTAGCCTGGGTCCCACTGGCAGGTAAAAGGAGCGTTTGAAGCTCTCCAGGCTGTGATCTGGTTCTATCTGGAGAACCATCTGTCTGGAAAGACTGTCCTCACAGCACTGAGCCGGAGGCAAAGTCTCATCTGGGTCAGCCTGGTGCTCGCAGGACAGCTCATCATCCACATTCTGCAGCCCCATCAGAGCTTGGCCATCATCGTAGGACTCAGGAGGTAAGATGGGTGAGTCAATAGGGGAGGGTGTAGCGATAGTGGGTGATGGTAGAGGGGAAGGAGAGGGTAGAGGAGAGCCTTCTTTGATTGGGTCAGGCTGACCCAAAAGTAGTGATGCTTTCAGTCCAACTATTCCACTGTCCTGCTCTAACTCTGTGTCCGGGTCCAGCTCCTGGTCTGATGTAGGTGAACTGGCCTCCTCAATGGAGTTGGTGAGGTGAGATGAGCGCCCGCTGCTACTCTCATCACTTGTCAGGTCCAGCTCTGTCTCTGAAATAGATGAAATCATGTTGCAGGCCACGGGACCTCCACAAGCAAACGCTGCCTCCAGTTCACCTTCAATGTCAGAGTCAGAGCCCGGAGAGCTGAGGTCCTTGTCCTGGTCTGAAGTCACATAACCTCGCTGGTTCATGTCTGCTATTCCTGGGTCTGAGGACGGAGAGGTAGAGTCATTAGCTGCTGCCTCCATGGCTGAAGTCGCCTGAGTGTCTGAACTGTTGGACCGGTCGAGGGCTTCTGAGCGGCTAGACGACAGATAGCTGGAGAAGGATGCAGGCTCGGAGGGTTCAATGGAGGGGAATTCCACATATGACGAACGATTCTCCTTACACACCATATCATAGGTCTCCTTACACATGAACTCCACTTCAAAGTCTTTGTCCAGTTCCTCATCAGACAAGGGCGTGTCTGCGCCATCATTACCTCCCATGGGTGCAGTGGATGACAGGCAGCGACTGGTTCCGTCGGGGTCGAGGTCATTCTCAGGCTCCATACCTGACTCGCTGGTGATTGTGTAGGTGTCTGTTGCACGTCTGTTCGAGTGTTTGTGGTTGTGGTCGCTGTTAAGGTCATGGTCCACCTCTGTGTCCGAACACTGGGAGTGCTCGTCTATGGAGGGCACTCTAGTTGGCTGGATCGAAGGGTCTGCCTTTGACTCAGTCACATCACCAGTGCATGGATGGGACTTGTGTTGACCAAATGAGCCTGTGGAGATTAAAAAAAAGAGAAAACAACAAGAATGGGCATAAGAGATTAATAGTTCAGCATGGCACGGATGGTTATGAAATAGATGGTTACGAGAAGGGAAAAAAGAGACAGGCCAGAAGAGTCAAGGAAGCCACATCAACAATTAAAGAGAGAACATGAAAAGAAAGCATGATTAGTAAAGCGAGTTAAGTTATTTACTAGTTCATAGGTGGAAAACAGGATGTAGGATGAGCAAGTTCAGCAAACTCCTCCTTATTAAAACATACTAAATTGATTTCTGAGGTAGTAGACTAGTGAAAATTAATTTATACCTCCTTATTAAAACATACTAAATTGATTTCTGAGGTAGTAGACTAGTGAAAATTAATTTATATGCACTATTTTGCTGAACTTACATATCACTGAAGTCAGATTCACGTCACATGATTTCACATCACAGCACTACATAACACTGATGTCAATGGGATGAGCTCTAAGCTTGCTGGGTCGGCCTTCTTGTTACCGTATTCGGGCCTCTCCCGCCTGTTGCCCTCCATGTCGCAGAGGAGGGGCCTATGAGGAGACTGGGGGTTCCCGCCCTCCCCTGCCTGTTTTGGGGGAGTACCTTTGCTCTGAGTCACCGGGGCCTGGGAGACTGGAGATGCTGGGCATTGGCCCGTCACATGGCTACCATCCTCCAGACACGAGTGGGTTGGAGACAGACGGCCTAGAGGTATCAGTAGATAATTATTTTCAAATTGTTTGCAGTGCATGCAGTTTATAGTAGCTGAGGGTAAATATAACAATAAAAAACATTAAAACTACTCATGAGGGACCATTACTTCACAAATGATACGCCTTCAGATATTTAGAGAAGGATCTTTAATACTGTTCAACCTAATGTAATAGGTTCTTTACAATTTCATAGACATAAGACAGATTATCATTAAACGTTGATTGGAACTGCATTTCTCAAACAAATGAACACAAAGGAAAATATTAGTTCACATCTATTTTTTTATGGATAACTACTCATGCTCTCACCCTGTGAAGCTGGGTTGCGTAAAGAGTCCTGCCAGCTTCCTTTCTTTGGGGACAGACTGCTGTTGTTGTTCAGCGAATCCTAATGAGAACAGAGAAAAGGTCAAGTTTTTGTGTGACTGTCTATAGATGACAGGATGTTTGCTGTGTGTTTAGGACTGGAGCTCCAGTCTGCTTGCCTGTGACACAGCAGTGGTGAGGTTCAGTGTGGTAGGTCGGCTCTTCAGAGTGCCAAGAGTTGGAGAGGGAGGTGGGGAGGCCGAGGGAGACGGCGGCGCATCGGGATCGACCTCTTCATCCTCTTCCTCATCCTCGTCCTCATCCTCATCTTCATCGTCGATCATCTCAAACTCCTGGAAGTCGTCCTGGAAGGAGCAGACCGGGTGGTGCATGTCGTTCTTCTCCAGGATGAGGGAGTCCTGAGATGGGAGGAGAGGGAAAGAGATACTTATGTGGACACAGGATAAAGTAAACAACGAGGTACATTTTCACACACGACCAGCATAGTTGAGATAATAGCTGCACTAATTAAAGCATCATCTGTTCTGACAACAGAGAGGAAACATACAAGAAAACAAGGCTGTCTGGGAGATGAATAAAAGTCGGAGAGCACAGATGAACAGCATGCAGCATAATGTTCTTTGATTACATAGAGGGCATTTGTAAAACACACACATGCAAACATCAAAGCACTGTAGCAGCCACAAAGTTTACAGTACATTTTGCTGATATGCTTTTTCCGTAGCCTTGGGTCTTCTGTGTGTGTTTGTGCACCTATGAACACACTTACACATGTGTGTATACACAAGGCAGAGAAGTGTAGCTGTCAGCATCAGCAGTGTTTTGTAATATTATGTTCATTGAGTTTTGCATTTAGTTTACAAACCGTCTTACAGGTAGAGGTTATATAGCAGATATAAGTTTGCTTATTTATAAAGATTTAACGGAATAGAAAAAACAATATAATGATATTAACAGGAGTTTACAAAGGGAGTAGAGGGTGAACAAAACTTAAAATAAATGCATAACAAACCAATACTTAAATGACCAGAATGTGTATAGGGGAGGACAGTCTGCATCTCAACTCTTCAATAAGTTATTCTAAGTTTGTTGTGTCTCTGTTGTATCTCAATTATTTGGGGATCAGCTTTTAGGTTAATTTCACAAGCCGCACATGCAGTGAGCTCAGTTACACACTAAGTTTATCCTGTTTGACATTATACATTTTTTAGCAGCTGTCGTGGCAACTTAAAAAATGCTTACTTCCATTTAAGATTAGAACAGTTCCCAAGAAGAACGATGGATTTTGACAAATTAAAGATATTTAATATATCTTTTTAAGTGTGTTCCCCAGGCCTCCCCACCATAGTTTCAGTTTTGAGCATCACCAGGTACAGTAAGAGGTAGGAACCTCAGTTTTGCACTTGTTACAGTTTAAAGAGGAATGATTCTTAAAGCAACTGTTCCAGATTAGGAACTTCTCTTTTTCAGTTCATTTTGTTGTATTTTAGAGCCTTTGACATCTACACTTTTTGCTGCAAATCCAACAAATTGCCTTGCTTTTCATTTTAATTGAAAACTAAATCCATTGTTTTGTTTGGCTTTGCAGCTGCTGAGTAAAAATATAAACCCAGCATGTGATATTTTATTAAATTATATCCATTCTTTTTCACATAGAGAAATAAGTATTTATTGTTCCAACACATGGCATCTTCACAACAGAATGGACATCATGAAACTACCAAGTATGCTCTCTGTTTGAAATGATAATGGGCAGATGGAGAGCGGGGTCACAGACCAGAAATCACAAGTAGGTAATTTGTCACACATCTGTGATGCATATAGTTAATGAGGTTGTTGATGCTTGTGGAGTGTTATTCTACTCGTCCTAAAGGGCTTGGCGACATTTTGGGGGACAGGACCACGTTTTTGGACACGTCTATCCAAAGTATCATGTGTCAGATTGTCTGTCGTACCATCTTGTTTGAAACAACTTCTTAGATGACAAATAGAGTTGTGCACATTCAAGACCGTTCTTGTTTTTCTTTCTTTCTTTCTTTCTTTCTTTCTTTCTTTCTTTCTTTCTTTCTTTCTTTCTTTCTTTCTTTCTTTCTTTCTTTGTCAGCTGTGGCATTATGTCATTTGAAATAAACTGCATTTAAACGTGGTATTTTACTGTTCATTGTCCTTTAAAGCCACACCTGACTAGACTCAAGGTAATAACTCAGGGGTTGAGAAACTGTTACCAGTTGAAAAGCTCAAAAATTTCTGGTGCCCAACTGGCTAAATTTAACCCTTTTCTAACTTTAACAATAGACGTGAGATGTTTAACTCTTCTCTAAGTCAGAAAAGAAGGCCATTTTGTTCCAAATCCATGACATTAATGTTAATGACAAATAGTTAGTGTCATTAAACAATAGCAGAAAAAGGGGGCACAAATTATGGAAAATAGACATTAAAATATAAAATTTTTGTTTCATCCAATTGCTTATAAATTTGAATGGAAACGATTCTCGTGATTATGAAAAATAACAGCAGATAGCTCATATTATGTAATAACTGTGACAGGCATATTGATAAGTTATGTAAATATGTGTTGCATCCAATCCTTCTGTAATCAGCAGCTTTAACAAGGATCACTTCTGCCTTACTCAGCATCAGCATTGTTAAAAAGACGAGTGAAAAGGTGAAAAGCAATTAAGTCACTAAACACAAAGTCACATTGCAAAAAAATGTTGCAGAGAGAAGAATAATAGAGTAGTCCAGGGGATGGACTGTTCAGAGAAGAAAACAGAGGGAGATAGTGTAACGAACAAGGATGGTATCCGATGAACTGAGAGTGAATCAATCAGACATCTCTCAGGTTTCAGCTGGTTTACCGGAAAGCATCGCACTAAACGATTTTGAGGTTTAATAGACCACACCTTCATGAACATGCGTGTGTTGTTGTGTAGTATGTTTGCCAGATGCAAGGTGTATCGACACAGCGAGGTCTTTAAAGTAGGTTAATGACACATATTTAACTATTGGAATATCAGCAATAAAACATAAATTCTTAAACATCTGTGATGCGTGAATATCTGTTTCATTTTTCTGCACTTTATGATAAAAAGTCACATCTACATTCATCCCTACCGAGGCTCTAGACAGAGTAAACAAACATGACATGGCGTCACTCTTGCTAATATGAATAAAATACATGGTCACCACCACAAACAGAAATGGTTTATTTTTCCGATCATCACTTCCTTACGTACAATTTGACAGTGCAATTCCCAGGATTGATTTGTCTGGTTTTTCATTTTGAAAAGCGCAGCACTTTCTCTGCCTCTCAGTGCAGCCTGTTTAATGGAGGAATGAAAGCTCACTCTCTCGCCCATCCACCACACACAATTCTGCTGATGCCTGCCGCATCCACTTTATGCCACAGCAACACTCAATCTATTACCCAGAGAGCGCACATGAATATGCATGCTTAAATTGAATTACCATATCTATATTTTGATGATTTAGCTGTGAAGATGTGTGAAAATGTTAGTTCCTAACGTGAAGAAAAGCTTCAAGCATTATCTGCATTTACAGTTCACAAGCTAAGATTCACGAAGCTGCTTTCCTACACTGACCCATTATCATCCATCACTGGGGATACGTGACCTATAACTCCCCCGACAGTGTAAAAATCCACAGATCCATCAGTGAACTGTGAAAATGCCAGATCTGCCAGGGAGAATAATCTGCACTGTCAGGAAACATCCTTTAGCAAGGCCACCTGACAGACAGCCAGGTAGGTTTGAAGAAAAAAACTATAAATAAGAGTTGTGCGTCGGCAGGAATCGATCCCCGTGATCTCCAGTTCCCAAGGACATCCCATCCAATGCTGTGACTGTCCCTCTTCTGCCACCCAACAGACTGAGGCGACTGTGCTCTCCTCATTGCAGGGGAGGCATTGTGAATGAATTTAACCTCTTTGTGTACTCACAAGCATCGCAAATGGATTCGATGTAAATCAAATTACTCAGAGGTCAAAATGCTTTTCCTGATTTATACACAGACACTTTCAAACCCGTACAAACTGTACTGCTCACAGTCATCAACACACATTTCTGCAGTAGACATTCTTTAAACTGCTCTACTTATGAGTAAAGACTGCTGACATTTATACATTTATTTCTGCTCTTCAGTGGCAAAGAGATATTCCTGTAACAAAAACGGTTGAAGGCAGAGCAGCTTTTTGATCTCTAATTAGGAGACCACAGGCGTGTTCAGCATGGCTAATTCTATATCTACTGACTCTGCTGCTGCTGCACATTGGAAGAACAGCTCCAATGGACGCCAGCTCTCCAATACACAACACGACCCCCACCAGCTGGAAGAAAAAGAAGCTTCGGGTTGTTCTTGCCTGCTGAGCTGACCAGCTGACAAAAAAGCAGCAGAAAAACTGAGGACATGATTCTAAAGCGAACACTGGCACTTTGCAAATGAAGAGGACGCCAGAGACTCATAAATCACAGAGAAGAAAAGTGGATGCTGACAATTAAGTGATCTTTTAAGACCTAAATGGAAGAGGGCGAACAGAAAGCAGGAAGGGTGTTGTAAGAACGCCAAGCACCTTGGGGGGAGAGATTGATGCATAACAGCTTATTGACTGTAAATGCAATGCTGAACATTCACTGCAGATGTGTAGACCTTATCTGATCCTTAATTCACTGCATAAATTCATGGCGCTTGCTAGCTTCCATATGTACTCTAAGTGCATAAAAAGCCATTAATCTCATATATTTAGGCACAACTATCAAAGAATAGAAGACAACATCTCTACTTTTTATTCATGCTCTTATTTATCAAGTTGTGTTGTCTGTGTGTGTGTGTGTGTGTTTGAGTGCACATCTGTCTACACAAAGCCCCTTTTACAAAATGCACTCTATAATCTGAGTTTTATGCTGGCATTTATGACAGATGTCGATTAGCCTACCATTAGCCTCCCAGACACCACCTAGTGAGCAATGGCCTCCATCCATCAGTATATCTGTAAATTTCCACATTTCAAACTCGGAGTAGCACCACAGCTGAGACACAGACACCATTGCTCTGTCACATACTGAATTATGCATGCGCTCCTGCCGTTCAGTTGGAGCTCTGGAGAGACAGACGTGGCTATTAGAGATACAGGAAGTGAAGGATCAGGAAGCAGTATGTATGCGTGTGTGTGAGAGACAAAAAAGGGGAAAGGTATCTTATACTGCTGTCTGTCTGCTTGTTATGCTGATATACTGTGTTAAAGAAAACATTAAAGGGCAGGGAAAGAAACTCATCAGAAGCTTGAAAACATACAGTAGAAACTAAGCCCTTGTGACATGTAGTATAGACAGAGAGGCCGGGGCAGAAGTGCAGCATTTTGACATTTGATCGCCATTTCCTCTGACAAATCAGACACTGATCTTTAATTGCCTGCCTTCGGCTCCACATGACTGAGTAAGCTACTTTCATACATCATGTGTGTCTGTTTTGTTCACATGTATATGTGTGCCCCTGTCACAAAGTACTAATCTAAAGGGTTATGCAGATTAAGACCTGAACCCCATAACGAATTAGAATTAATCAGAGCTGGGGATTGAGGCTGGAGGGATAATCTCACTGTTTAGATTGGCTGTTCTTTCTAAACATCAAAGACGCTGCTGCCCAGTATGACCGAATCATACTGACATGAAAACCACAAGCTTCATCAGCACAGTGTGGTGCGGCAGGGAGAGACTGCTGCTGCTGGTGATGAGCTGACAAAGTGTCACACACCCTACTGATGCAAGCAAAATCCAATATCATGTGAAGTACCCTATGCATGAAATTGTCTGTCTCGCCTTTCTTTCTCTGTTACTCAAACGCACACATCCACACACACACACACTCAGAGGGCACTTGGGTGTGTCCTGTCCATCCCATGTCAGCAACATTGCTTCCTCTGGGCAATGATGTAACGTAACAAGGACCGACAGTGCCTCTGCCCTGTGCTTTCTTGTTTGTGAAGTGAGCAGTCAGGGCTGCTGCTGATGTGTATCTGGTTAAACGCATGAGAGAGAGGTGCACGATACGGGGTTTACTGCTGTATGACATCCCTGGTGTAAGAAAAATAAATCCACGTTCTAAATTCTCTTTTCTTCTGGAGGTCTTCTCCCATGCCATGTGAAAAAACAGCTCCGTTACAGAGGGGCTTTGCTTGCTCTCCATAATGTGTTTTGTTGGTGGATTAAAGTGGAGGAAGCAAAATATCTAGCACAGATTTATGCCAAGAGCTTAACCCTCAGAACCAACCATCCCTGAGCTAAATCCTCATTCCCAGGCACCTCGGCAGAGAAGAGAGAGAGAGAGAATGAGAGAAGGGGAAGGAGAATGTAAAGGGAGAAAGTGAGGGGAGGGGAAAGGAGTGGAGGGGCAGGGGAGAGCGAGGAGGGAATGTGAGCTCCGTCTCTAAGCAACACTCTGCATAGGGAGGGAAGGGAAGACACTTGGGAGGGAGGGAGGAGAGAGGGAGGGTGGGAGGGAGGGAGGGAAGAGAGGAAAGGAGGTTGTCTCTGCATAGCAGCAAACTGCACTGGGTCACCCACCCTCTGCTGCAGCCATGGCTCAATGCCACCAGCATAAAACATTTACATTCCACAGGATGGACAGAAAGAAATGGAGCGAGGGTGGTGTAAGACAATAGTCCTTAGAAATTGTGTAATTAAAGCATAAGCCAGTCAGAGATGTGGGATGATACAGCTAATGACTCAATTATTTGCGTATACTTCATCACACAGTTACTCGAATACGATCTTTATTGGAAGTGCTGCTTTGAGTTTCTGTTATGGTGAGGAGTTCAGTGAATGGATGCTAGCTGGCTACTCGGATTCAGTATGTATGATGCATGATTATGATTTGTATGATGACAGAGAGCAACTCACTCCATGCATGTGGCTCATTTTCCTCCCTGGTATTAATATACTGGCATCTGAGGCATACTTTTACATACTGCAATGCTGCTAAACTAGGCAGCCTATAGATAAACCCCCCCAAAGCTACAGAAAATGCTTACATAAGGTAACCATATGCAAATAAGAAGTTCCCAACACTAAACAGCAATTAAAACCAGGTCAGTCTCCACCTTTGTTTCTCAAATTTTTATTTTTCATGTCATTGCTGTGTTTCTGTTGTTATCCTCTTCAGAGTGTCATTAGTCCACTAAAATAAGAAGTCACTCATAGGAGCCACAGAGGAGCAACAACAGATGGACACATTTGTCTACTGAATCATTACAAATAATATTTAGCAAGCAGAAGCATATGCATAAGATGTGTTTAACATGCAAGACTGCTTTACATGACTGCAGATCTAATGCAATCCACACTGTGTTTACAAAGCAGACACACAGATGGGCAAAACATGAAGTGGAACAACACAAAAACAGAGCCTTACCTTCTCATACGGATCAGAGTCATAGTTGAGTCCAATCCCACAGTCATCTGTGATTTCAGAAAGGTCTTCATCATCAAACTCTTCCAGGCTGATGTCATGGGCTGGTCTGGGAATACATGAGAGACAGAGTATTAGCTACATGTTGTGGAAAAAAAGGAACACTGATAACTGCAATATGTCTCTTTCATCAGCTCTAGGAGGGAATTTCTCTTTGATTTATGTCCACAAGCTGAACCCTGTTTGAGGGGAAACTGGCTCTAAGTCATGTGCTGTCAGGCTCCGTCTGGGTTTCAGTCTCATCTACTGGACTCAGGCAGCCACACAAACACCCATCATCTTCTCTTTCCTCATAATATTGCATGCTAACAACACATTTCACTGAGTCAGCTGAATAATAGCAGCAACACACTGACGCTGAATGCCAATTTTTCAAACTCGGTTAGATGAATTTTATTATCTATTTGTGCACTGCGGATGTAGTAAAAAGAGTTTGAAGTGAATTACTGGCAGTGGCCTCTTACACCAGAGTTTCTGAACTTTCATTTACAGCAGCAACACTCACCAGCAGGGAAGTGTATATGTCTCTGTAATGAGGCATGGCACTGCAAGTTTTCTTGATTACACTCTATCTCATCTTTGCTCCATTAATTTCAGCACGCTTCCACTTCTACAGCAGTTGGCTTGCGATGTGTTTAAGGAAGTGCTGCATTGCAGCTTTCCTGCTAAGAAAAGGACACTGGACATATTACGTATGAATTCAAGCTTACATCACACAGTCATATAGGGGTCCCGTCTACACAATGTCATCGGTCGCATGGAACAAATGAGGACATGCTGATGCATCTAAAATTAAAACAAAAGGGGTTATGAAAAAGTCACTGTAATCAGAGTGCCCCCATGCTACCAGTCTGCTTCAATGTACACTGCCTGGGAAAAAAGGGAAAACAGAACGCTAATCATGGCAGACAGAAAGGTTAAAGATGTTATTGAGGTTGTGGATGCTAAAGGGAACTCTGAGGTGAATGTTGTGTAATGAATAAAATCAAATGAAAGTCAGAAAGAATTTGCCATTTCAATCAAATATTCTTGAGCCATATCATCTATACAATGTTTTAAATGTAAGAACTCAACAACAGCATCTAATATAAACAACACTAAAAGTTATGATAAGCCAAACAGCATGAAAGGTTTTGATAAGCAAGTTTGGATAAGGCACTACTGATACTGAGGGATAGATAAAACACGTTCATTTTCCATTTGCAGAAAATCCCAGTCGCACACAAACTATTAAGCTTGACCTTGCTGTTGATATGTTTATCTAATCGGATAAAAAAAAAAAAAGTACTAAAACTGCATCTTGAGGATTTATGCAGATGATTTTTTGGGGGGAAAACAACACAGAGCTCGCATTAAAAAGTGCTTTAAATCAATTCATAATCCAAAGTCAAGACTTGACATCAGGAAAAAAAACACATATTACTTTTCTTTTAAATTATTTTTTTAAAAAATGACAGCTTATTCTTCCATGTGCACTGATGCATATTCTGATCAAGCATAAAATGTGCATTAAATAAGACAAATAATTTATTCAGGGTTAATATGATATTTCCTAAGTGAATCATACGTCACTGTTTATGATTTGCTTTGTTCCATGGTTTTTGGCTGTGTTTGTAGAGTGTTGCTACCACAGGAGGTGCTGAATAACTGCTGACTGTTGAAATCATGAAGTATGTAGCTCCTCAGAAAAATAAAAAAACTACTTTGAATGTCATCCTGTCTGAACTGATATGGATGTTTTTCTTGATAACAGCCAGACTGATATGGTTGAATTTTTGATAACAGCCAGACTGATATGGGGCGTAACATGTGCATATAAAGCCAGTTTCAGGCTGACTTGCATCCATCCAGGAGTTGTATGTACCAAGGAGGGATCATGAAGTTTCTTTTTCCTGTTCTGTTCTGTGTGGCACTCGCTGAGGGACTTGGCAAGTAAGATGATATCTATGTTGAAAATCCATAAAATTTGGAGTTTTGACTTAACGTATCACTGCCAATGTGATTTTCTTTTTGTGTCTTCTTTCCTCAGAATCCCTCTGCATAGGCACAAGTCTATGCGTCAGGCCCTGAGGGACAAAGGAATTGTACTGCCACGCCAAGACCCAGGTCTCAAATACCGGCCCAATGAGTTGGCTTCTGTAAACATGTACATCAACAACTACGCTGATGTAAGAAATCAGTTTTTGGGTAGCGCACACAAGGTTTTTATTGAAATTTTTTTTTAAATTCATTCTGTTCCTGTCTTTCTTTATCTCCAACCAATGCGCTGCCCAGACCACCTACTATGGAGCCATCAGCGTCGGAACACCACCCCAGTCCTTCCAGGTGCTGTTTGACACCGGCTCTGCCAACCTGTGGGTGGACTCTGTCTACTGTAACACTCAGGCCTGCAGTGAGTAAAAGCTTCACACTGCTGAATCTCTCATCTGTCACTCTGCTCAGATCCTACTTGCATGGGAAAACCCAGAGGACTTACAGCCGATATAGGCTAAGCATGCAGAGACTGCAGTTTGTTATCATGTCTCCAAGATATTACAAATTGTGCGTACATGAGATTTAGATTTTTCTGGCGATTGAAGGCACGCCACCAAGCATTTGTTGGTGTTTGGGAGGCATCAGCTCCCGTGTTAGGTCATGACTTCTAGAATCAAATAAGATGTCAGTATGTCAAAAGGCTCTGCACGGCATAAAGCTGTAGAAATGGCTCCAGAGGTAATCCAGATCTATGTCATTCGCAGACACACACAAGAAGTTCAACCCTCAGCAGTCTTCCACCTACACTGCAAAGGGTCAGTCCTTCTACCTGCCCTATGGAGCTGGAAGCCTCAATGGAGTCTTTGGATACGACACTGTCACTGTGAGTCAAATCTACTAAATAAACATCAGCTAAGGCACTTATCATGTTATTGATTAAACCCCTAAAAACAAATCTCTGTTTTAAAATGACATATTTTTCAAAAATAAAAGTAAAATTGTCCATGATAAGAATCCCTTCCTGCTTTGAAATGGTTTAGATGTGACTCTACACCCTTGATTCAAATTTATAAAGTACCCCCCTACATCGGTCATGGCTGTTCAAGCACACCTGCTCACCTACAACGCTACTTAAATACCGTAAAACCTCTCAGCTGCACAATAGCACGTTGCAGTATTGTAGTAATTCAGGTCCACATATTTGAAACTGTTTCAAAAGACGAAGAATAATACAGAAAGTTTCGAGCTACAAGCTGATGGGATTGGAAGCCACAGCAGCCTGAATTAAGTCATCGGTACACTATAGATTTTAAGACAAAAATGCTCAGCCATGATTGGTTATTTTGCTTATGATGTGCCATCCAACAGTTAATAAACATTATATGGACTCTAACAAAGTGAAAAACGTGATTTTCACCAAAGAAAATACAGATATTCAAGTTGTACAAAGCCACATGTATTGGGACAGACAGTAGATGATCTCAATATCCCCTCAATAAATTACATCTTACAGTATAAACATTTTGTGTTTATACTGTGTGGCCATGTTGCATCACACTGGAAAGATCAGTGCAAAAGTTTTTCTGTTTGTTTTAGTTGTTTATTAAGAGTTTGATTAGTCAGGAAAATATCGGAATTTTTAAAATGTAGAATCTGACAAATCTCTTTAATGATTTGGTACAGTGACAAAATCGAATCAAGGGTCATTTTATGTTGCTGTCTGCAGTCGGCCATTTCCACTAGGCACATGTATAAATGCAGTCTATAATTTGCTCAACATGTTGGTTGGTTTTGGGTTCTGTAGGTTGGCGGTATCCAGATCAATAACCAGGAGATTGGTCTGAGCACTAATGAGCCCGGTGAGAACTTCGTTGTGGCCCCATTTGACGGCATCCTTGGCCTGTCCTATCCATCCATCTCAGCTGGAGGACAGACCCCCGTCATGGACAACATGATGTCTAAAAATCTTCTGAATGCCGACATATTCGCTTTCTACCTGTCCAGGTATAACTGGCACGAGACTTTGAAGAAGTCACACATGTATACGAACATGGAATTCTGCCTTCACTGCAACACTGTTGGTTACTACAGCATATATCCACATTACTGGCACTAAACAAATTCTCTGATAACTTTAGTTTGCAACTAATTTTTGGTTTGCTGTGTGGTTTAGGAATGAACAGCAGGGTAGTGTGCTCTCTTTCGGAGAAGTGGACAGCAATTTGTTCCAGGGCCAGATCTACTGGACTCCTGTCGCTTCTGAGACCTACTGGGAGATTAGCCTGCAAGGGTATGAGCTCTTCAACATTTTCTGTAAATTTTGTTATTAAATCAGTAACAATTTATGCCTACTATGATGCAATAAAAACCTGTGTTCGGCATGCAGATTCCAGATTAATGGCCAGGAGACCGGCTGGTGCTCACAGGGTTGCCAGGCCATTGTGGACACTGGAACCTCCACACTGACGGCCCCACAACAGTATCTGGGTGACATCCTGCAGGCTATTGGAGCCCAGCAGAACCAGTATGGAGAGGTAGACCAAACGGACAGACACATTCAGACATACAGAGCTCAAGCCACCATTATTGTTACTTATAATAGATCAAACCCCTGATTTAAAAGTCTCAAGGTCTCAAAGAACACCAATACATCAAAACTAGAGATTCACAAATGTGATAAAAACAATGTAAAAGTTTGTGTCAGTCCCTCTTAAGCAGCATGTCCTTGTTATATTCATCTCCAGTATATAGTGGACTGCAGCCAGGTCAACAACATGCCAACTTTCAGCTTTATCATCAGCGGCGTTTCCTTTCCTCTGCCTCCTTCTGCTTACATCACCCAGGTAAATTGATACATGTATGCTCTCCGTAAGCATGCATGTGTGATCACTGCTTTACAAACATGCCACAGTTTATATTTGTGATGGTGCATATACATTCAGATGTCCCGTCTCTACCTCCAGCAATACCAGAATGGATACCAGTACTGCTCTGTGGGCATCACCCCCACCTACCTGCCCTCCAATAATGGCCAGCCCATGTGGATCTTTGGAGACGTGTTCCTCAGAGAGTACTACTCCGTCTATGACCGCGCCAACAACCAACTTGGTTTTGCTACGGCTGTCTAAATATCATCAGTATAACCTCACAGTTAATCTGATCAGATAATAAATCTCTGTCCAATAGCTTCAGTCCATTTTACCATCTTCTCTGGGATGATTCTCACCAATCATATTGGGCAAAATGGCTTTAATTGTTTAACATGTTTGTCAATGTAAACTACAGTACAAAACATTTATATGCAAGTCTTTAAAATCTTTACAGGTACAGATCTTGACGAAGGTATTGTGGCTGGATTTGCATATTCAAAACCGAGAAAAGTTCAGTGTGTCCACTCTCAAGCAGAATAAAAAGTAAAGAATAAAAATGCCCCATTGGAAGGTGTAAACATTTCATTTTTCTAAATGAGCTGCCATAGTCATAACAGCACAGGCCTTGGGCTGAGGGCCATAATGGATTTTTTTCCCCTTAAATCACCTTGGTTGTGTGTGTGTGTACTTTTTATGCCTATCTTTAGCCCCTTTGAATTTTAGACCTTGCGAGTGAGGACATTTGTGGAAAATGAGGATATTGTGACTGGTCTCAGTAAGACAAAAAAAGGTAAAGACTTCATTTTAGGGTTAAAGTTAGAATTAGGTTTAGATTAGCCATTTAGTTATGATGGTTACTGTTAGGATGAGGTAAACTCATAAAGATAAAAGTTTTAGTATGTCCAATTACTCCCCACAACTAGAAACAGTTCCAATTTCCATAAATCCCTAGGACATAAAAAGACAAACTCATCCAACAAAACAAACAATGTAATAATAAATCAGTTGTGCTGCATGGTGCCATTAACAGGTTTTTAGTTCACATCTTTTTTTTAAAGTAAAACTAATCAGTCATATGACTTTCTTGTAATTTCCTGTTCAGGTAAACTATTATTGTCTATATAACCAGTGTGCATGCAACTTACCATTTTATAGTGCAAAATGGTAGATTCATGGCAGTACAGTGTAACAACTGGTGCCAGAAATTGTGAAGCAAAATATCATATAGCACAAAATTACATATTTTCATCACAGTCTGCTTCATGCAGTCTGCCAGTGACCAGACAAAACTAATATGCAGTCTGTCGAAATGAGCAAAACTGTGTCTTAACCAAACCTTAGGAAAGGAGTTCATTAATGAGCTCTTCGGGGAAGCTGTGTTTGTAAGCGTAGGTGCATGTGGGTGCTTATAACTGACAATGGAAAAACACCACATCGCTGCAGCTCTGTATCCAAGGCAGTTATCACCACTACGCAAGCAGAAAACCCCATGTTTGGTTTTGGGATGAAAGTTTAGTTAAAATGAAGGATACGGAAAAAAAGTAGGTAAACAATGGAGCTGAGAGTGACGAAGAGCGAGGAAGATGAGAATGCTGTAGCTGGGAAAGGAGAAATATTGAATTCAAAGGGTTGGAGTTCACTGGAGAAATAAGAATCTTTGTTCGCTTCAGTGCCTCCCTTTAATTAATGATTCAACGTCCCCTTTAATCTGGCCAATCCACAGATCATATTAGCAGTTTTCATAATTGTACAAAGAACAGTATCAAGCATGAGTGTAAATCTGGACAAAGACACCCTAAAAAATCTGCAATGGGAACTTACTACCAAAGGTACCTGAGTTCAAATATTTCGATAAAATGGTATTAACTCATCAATTTTTCATTTGCGTTTCTCCTATCCTTTATCTCTTTCCTGGCTTCTTCCATTGTTACCTTTTGTGCTGTGTTTTCCGACTCCATTTTGTTGGTGTGCTTATCTGTTTGTCACAAGAGAGCGTGGCCCCATTTCCCCTAAATTGCAAATTGTAAGAAATGCGTGTGTGTGTGTGTGTGTGTGTGTGTGTGTGTGTGTGTGTGTGTGTGTGTGTAAAAACTGCACACAGACTAATGTGCAGCCCAGAGGCCTCTACACAACTAATGGAGTCACAGACTCACAGATTTTTACGGAGCATTTTGATTTCGGAACCCATATCAGGTAGTGAGACGCAGACACCACTGTAGTGTTGACAACATCCAAGTGAGAGTGCAACGCCCGTCACACCATGTGGTTTACCACTCCCCACTTACCCGACATTGTGTGATGACGTCACCTGCATTCAGTCTCTGCTTGTGGCCATTTGTAATAATTAGCATTCAAAACTGAGGCTTTAGAAAGTAGGTAGAAAGTCCTCAATACACCGTGCTGATCAGATCTTCTTCCATATATTCTGAACTGTGACATTCTGAGCAAAATGCCACCTCAAGAAAACAAGTCAGCACAAAATTGCTACCACTGATGCTGATCATGTTGCTGCAATGGCACACCCATCTCTGTGTCCCGAGCTTTTCCTTCCCGCCCTTCTCAGATTCAATCTTTGCAGCCAACATTTGTTCTAACAGCTATTCTCCATCATCTCTGATACTGTCATGTCCAGAAGAGAATTTGTCAAACCTGCACACTGTCATCTTTGTGTTTGCTGCGTGCATGTTCACACATTCAAAGCGTCCGAAAATGTGAGATCACACAATTGACTTTTAACAATTTTATGAGTTATTTCTTATGTGGCATCTACACTCATTCAAATTTGCTTTAACACCATAATTAGTTTTAAGCCTGCAACATTGAAGCCACTGTCTTAAGCAATAAAGCCTAAAAATGATGGTTGCATTTTCTGAAATGTGAGCAGACTAATTCATAATAGATGTAAATGTTTGTCACACTCTCGATCCGGTTAATGATCTAGACAGCTTTCAGCTATTCTTATGTAACTGCAATCACATCATAGGAATATACAGCAAATGGCTGTAAAATCGCATATACGTACAAACAGCAGATGTCTGTAATTTTAAAAAATGAAATGAGACAAAAATAGGAACCTGAGATGAAAATTCAAATGACACTCTAATAACAATATTAAAATAGATTCAGACGCAGAAAGGAGGGAGTGGACTGCGGGGTCTGTGCTGTAATTAAGCTGCCTTTTAACCGTGAGCACCTGCTTCACGGTGACATCATCATTAAAAGCCAAGGACATTTGATGTGTTTGATACTGACTCATTAACAAGATCGTTTTCTTCGGCTTTTCAACCGCCATCAGTCTCCAGTGAAGGAGAGACACACACCCACACACTGAAACACTCCAGCAGCTCACACACGTATGAGTCATGCGTTTAGCCTAATGAAGAACTCTCTCTTGTCTGTGTCAGATCCAAACGCGGAGATCACGCCACTTCTGAACCAGGTGTGCGGATGATGCATCGGTTTTGCTGTGAGCAGATGATTTCTCGTAGATTTGTCTGGCTTCGGATAAATGAAGTCATCAGTCGGATGTACAAGCAAATTTTGCTGCTGTTGGATGGGAACCACTCATTGTTGTCATCTTGACAGGAAGCAAATCTCATGGACTGCATTATTGTGACTCCCTGTCTAATTGTTGTTAAATAGAAAAGCGGGCAACATGGCAACAGCTTCTGAGAAGACTGACAGGCGGAAACATGGGAAGTGGTGGCCATTCAGAGAAAGGGTGACAGAGGACGAGAGAGAGGAAACACAAAAATACAAAGAGAGAGAGAGAGGGGAAAGACAGCGGGGGGGATGCAGAGATGGAATGCTTAAGCTAAAATGAATCTGTATTTGATTTAAGCCTCTTACCCCATGGTAACCATACCCACCACTGCACTCCTCCCCCACCTCGCCCTGCCTCCTCCAACTGCCTTCAAAGAGTTGGAAGGCAAAAGTAGAACATCAACGGGTAAATATGAGATTCACAGAGAGAGGGATAGAGGACGGGAAAAACCAGGGGGATGCTTAATGAAAGCACTATTATTAAAATATTGATGTACTACTATGGAATACAGCTGGGGTTTGATGTAGTTTGATCTAATCTGAATATGCTGTCAAATCATCTTATCAAATATTACATTTTTTTAAATCTCTGGCTGCAACCTGTGATTACACCCATCACTCAATAATCTTCAAATGTCTTGCTTAGTCTTACTAAATGTCCAAAACAAAACAAAATGTTCAATAGATTGTCTATAAACACTGTAAAACACAATGTACTCACATTTGAGGGCTGAAAAGGTACATTAATGCTATTTATACTTTAATTTATACTACAATTAATAGATAACTGTTGATTTTTGTTGATCGACTACTTGATCAATAGTTTCACTGACTTATCATTTCAGTGCTCACCAAATCTTTTTTGGTAAACCTTGCATCAATTGAAAGTGATTAGTCTATACTAGAAATTATCTGAAATTTAAGAATAAAAGGACAACATTGAAAATAAGACATAGAATGAATGTTCTAGTTTATGATAGATTACATACTAAGAAATCATTATGTGCAGGTGCTTCGCATAGTGATTCATATACAGGAGTTAAATAGTCAGTCAGTGATTTTTTTCTTTTTTCTTTACCCATCTTTGAACTGAATCCAAAAGAGTACCAGAACTCAACACTGCATACTCATGGCCTAACAACAACAGCAACATAATAACACAAAAGTCTTCCCATAAGGCTGCGTAAAGATTGTTGTATCAGCAAATCTACCAAAGATGTAATCAATAAAGGTCCAAGTTAAAGGTTCTTAGTGCTGGAAGGGTATTTATATTTTGATATGCCATGATAGCCTTCAGTAAACAACAACAGGAATTATTTATGATGAAAAACCGCATTCTATATTGATGGAGTAAATTTCTGTATATTTCTGTAGGAAGCAGCAAAACTAAACACCATCACCTCCTATTGATCACATTTACCACTCTCAGTATACAGACCTCTTCGTCGGAGGACATATACCCTCATAGTTATCTCTTAGCATGTTACAGATGATATATCACATACATCAAATTAAATGTTGCAGTAATTAATTAGTGAACCATATCCCTATGTGTTGTTTTTTTTTGCTGTCGTATTTCCAGTGGAGAGGGTGTTAGCTCACTGTCAGAGAAAATATAGTCTGTCATAAAGTCTGTCATGCTGGTGCTCAGGGGAGAAAGATGGCCCTCCCCAATGGATTATGTTGCCCATTGGAAACAGTGCTGGGGTTATGTAAGGCAGATTACCGTACCACACTATCACCACCACCGGTGGCTTCATCCATGAATCAGTCACACTCAGAGACACAGAGACAAAAGGGAAGCACACACAAACAAACACACAGAAATGCAGAGGAAAAGGATGCACATAATGAAATGCGCAAATGCACCTTTTGTTTCCACATCCTCCACGCTGCACCATTTCATCAGTCTGATTTTTTGGTATGCCATCAGTCCAAAAGTGAAAATCAATAGCTGACCCAAAATAAACACAAACCTCTTCTGTACTCCTAAATGCAAATAAATCTTTTTTGAAAACAACGCAATGAAACTGACCAGTCTCCACCCACTTCAGATAATAGGAGTGACACAGTCTGCTTTTCTTCATGTCTTCTGTAGTCTGTAAAAGTGGCTTTATTATCGATAGCTAAAAAGTAAAGACTCTAAGTGAATGTGGAGTCAGTGACACAGTGCATAATCAGGTCAAAAGTGTGCATAAAGGAAGATTATTACACATTATTCCTGCTATATAGTTCAGATTAGCTCTCTCTGGCTGTTTGCCAAAGCTGTAACTTTAAAATATTGATGTCATGGAAAGCACTGGGCTCTGCGATCTGAGCTGAGGTCACTGGTAGTCATGCAAGAAAAATCAGGTATATTGATCTGATATGATCCATCCATGAGATTGAGCTACACTAAATCCCACATAAGTGCATGTCGTGGATATAAAATCCACAGGGAGTGGGGGGGGGGCTAATGTGATTGCCTCTGTAGGACACAGGACATGTGAAGGTAGACAGAGAGATGGTGAAATGCTGTTGCATCATATGTATTATAGGGCAGAAAACCTGATAAATGCGTCAACACACCATGATGTACTTTACATTTAAGGTACATTGTCTCCATTTTTCTTTCTGCAACTCTGTGTGTTAAAGTTCATCTAAAGCAGATAGTAGTTCATCACTATAGTGTAGCAAAAAAAAATAAGAAATCATTATTCCTGTTGTTTAGTTGCCTATAGGATCCATTCTGTTGTGTTTGGTAACACAGAGGAAGGCCTTACAGCAGCACCAGATCACATGTGGTTGCTACATATGAAATTCACATGGGAGCAGAAATACAGGAAATTTTATCCTAATATTCCTACTAGATATCCCTAAGTGTGTTTCCAGCTCCAGATCTGAATATTGCAGCTCCCTCCACATGATTTCATTCAAATCACACCAAAGTGTTGCAATATTCCCCATCTTACCAGGCCTAATTTACATCCACTCACGCTACAGAAAGCCCAGACAGCACCATTTCTACATAAACAACCTTGGAGAGAACACTGTAATCAGCTGTATCACGGATTCTGCATCAAATTATTGATCCCTGCTAAGTGCCAGTAGAATCCCTCTCACAATAGTGCTTAGACAGGAGGAAAAGGCAAGCAGATTCGTCGCAGAGGTCACATTAGAGGCGATTGAAACAACATCAATATCACTGGGACTTCCGTAAATCATTGTTCAGCAACATGCCCTTGCCTGGGTTGGACTCAACAGGGCGTGGGCCTCACACGGAGAATGCGCAAAGCGAGTGACTGTCGCGACAGCTAAGGATCAGTTATTAGAGCTATATCTGGTCATCTGCCCGCTCTTTACATGTCTCCAGAAAAGAATAAAGCATCTGTCATCTGTCCTCCTCATCCAGTCATCACTCCCAAAACATAAACAAGCAGCACTGATCGGCTGCAGCACCTAAAGGCGCGCATGGAGGCAGCAGTAGCAGGCCTCGCCAGGTTATTCAAAATATCTATCACTGCCCAGGCTGGGAATGTGCGTTCTTTTTTGTTACTGCAGTCATCAAAACAAAAATGGATGTATGCGCTCCTCGCCTCCACTGCCCTGTTTCCCCCCTCGCCAGCCGTGCGCATCGTCCTCCATCCCTCCACCGTCACCCCTCCGTGTAAGCTCTTACCTGCAGCCGGGAGGAGAGAGGGAATGGAAAGTGGAGAGGGAAAACATCTCAGCCCTGTCCGCCATCTTCTTCCACAAATGACTCAGAGCGACTGCAGAAAATCACGGAGGGAGCGCAGTCCATTCACAATCACGGGGCAGAGGACGGACGCAGCGGTGGACAGAGGTTTCTCTCTCCGCGGCCCCTTACAGATGCCCTCCCTGGCCGCAAAGCCTTCAATCAGACGAGCCTGCTCAGCACCATTAAATCTGCAGTCTACCATCCACACGAGCAGGACAGAATTGAGTGTGTGTGTGTGTTGGGGGTGCTGTCAGGGTAAGAAAAGGCTCTTCAGAGACAGGCTCCGCGGAAATCCCTGCGTCCCCTCGATATGTCCACACGGAGCATGAAGCGCGCAGTTTGTAGACCGCAAGTCCGCGTCTCGCTCGCCAAATGTCTGCTGCTGTGATGCTGCCTGTGGCACACAACAGATACGGGCCAGCAGTGCGGAGACAGGCAGAGACAGAAGAGGAGGAGGAGGAGGGAGGAGGAAGGAGGAGGAGGAGGGAGGTGTGGAGCGATGGAGCTCTAACGTCAGAGCCGTTACCGAGCGAGCAGGCAGTCCTGAGTGGATGCAGCCAAAGCCTCATAGGTGCACGCTGCAAAACAGTGCAGGAGAAAAACAATGCCTTTAAAGTTTTATTATTGTTGTTTTTGCAGTAACAGTGAAATTTACAGCCAGGAAAAATGTTTTTTTTTCTCCAAAGCTTAGGACCAGTAGGGAGATTTGAAGGGTTCCCTGGAAAAGACGTCAATATTGGGTCCCTTTGCTTCAGATTGACTCCAGCAGCATCCTGGATATCACTCACACATATCATGTGATCCACAGGCGTAAAGATTAAACAAAACGATGAAGTGCAAAGGCAGAGAGAGGCTAAGGAGAGAATGTGCCGAGAGGAGAGGAGCTCAGTGCAACTGGAAATAAACCAAAAAGCAGATCAGTAGAGTTGACCAAAGGCGGTCAGAATGAAAAATACGAATGCAAATAAACTGCAAAAAATAAATAATGCAAAAGGAGAACATCTTCAGAGTAACACATAAAACTTTTTAGTTATAGTCTGACATGTCGAAGACTCTGTGTGTGAAATAGATATAAGTCTAAAGTGTATATACTGCAACTGATCACAATAATACAAATAAATTCTATAGTCTAAGTTATTCCCACAGCCCGTTGTGACTATGTGGTAGTATACGAGTGCAAGTAAAATTAGGTTTTGCAGATGTTTATTTTGAAACTATAACTGAATTTTTAAGCTGTCATCAAACAAAACCTTATTAAACGAAACACAGCAACTCAAGACTTTTACCAGAGACTGTGTCTTCCAAGAAAGCACATAAAACAAAGAGAGTTTTAGTTTTGTTGCTTTTCATTTAACACTGGAATATGCACAACTGAAATCAATAA